>MU968411.1:16763160-17437889 GCA_034641835.2 Pinus albicaulis
GTGTAGGCCGATGCATTAAGTGATGGAAATAGTGATGATGTACATGGATGGTATTTTCTCTGTCATACAAGGAAAATGCCCTCACGCAGGAGTGGATGGACCTCTCCACGAGATGTCCCGCTACAGGAACTCTCATTCACAAAAAGGACTCCTATCAGTATGACAATCTCACTCAATGGTGACTAAGAGTATCCCACCGAACATGGCAACAAACTGATCTCAAACAACATAACAAATCCCTGATAGAAATTCCATCTCACATTAAGAACAAAACAAGATCCTACATCAAACATAAAACAGGGATCTATACAACACAATGCATCTCATAGCAAAGAGACAAAGAAGTACATGATTACACCGCATATACCTCACATCCTGGAGCTATATGAAGAAAAGAATGATAAACTGCTGGATTTGGATGTACCATCAATCTTGTGGCGTCGAATATCCTGAAAATCACTGCTCACATATTGAAC
Organism: Pinus albicaulis; assembly: GCA_034641835.2. Taxonomy (NCBI): domain Eukaryota; kingdom Viridiplantae; phylum Streptophyta; class Pinopsida; order Pinales; family Pinaceae; genus Pinus; species Pinus albicaulis. The sequence continues at coordinate 16,763,637 of MU968411.1, forward strand.
GCTGACACTTGCAACTTTACTTTGAAAAGTGGCCGAAAAACATAAGGCTAAGATGGAAAATTTGACTGCACCGCTAAACTTGTGTCGCCGAGAGGTGTAGGATCGATTATCAATTTGCTGAATTTTGACACTATCGAAATCTGGGCCATAAGGAATCTTTTAGATTCCCCCTAAATTCCTCAAAGATGCTGCTCCATAGGGAATTTGTAAATCTACAACTCAAAACAAGAATCTAATCTCACCATTGAGATCCTTGCGAAACTCAAAGAATAATGAGTATAAAGTTGACCTCATTCTGACATTGTCGAATTTCGGCCTCCAAGGAATCTGAAAGATTCCATCAAGGTTTCTGAAGATTCTCCTCCATAGGGAATCTGCAAAACCGCTGCTCAAAAGGAAAATCTGGGCACACCATCGTGCTCCCTATGAAATTCTGGTTAAAATGCATCTAAAGTTTTATACATTCTGACACAGGAAAAATTTACCTCCTTGGAATAAAATATTCCCTCGAACAACTTATCGTCCTCTGCCTGCCTTGGTCTCAAAAATCATGCCCGCAACTACCTAGGCGCACTGGCGGAAGACTGATTTTAAATATAATTTGATGGGAAAAATTACCAAAGATTGAGTTTAAAAATAATTTGATGGGAAAAATTACCAAATCCCACTGGCTGGCGCATTGGTAAATAAATAAATTGGTTAAGGGAGGTCAGGGGATCAAATCTTGCCTCCCCACAGAATCCACGTATTTTTGTTTTAAAAATAAGTCGAGCTGTGGTATGGGGGGTCGGACTTGCATCAGGTGCCCCACCCCAACTCCCTGTCGTTTGATAACACACATTATAATGTGTGGGATATGGCGGGGGTGACAGCTCGTGCCCCATCCATATGGTATTCAATGCCATACGGAGTGGGTCCGGCGAAGTCATGGCCGCCAGACCCTCCTTTTTTAATTTAAAATTTATGAAGTGCGATGGGGGTGGCGGGGGTCATGCCTGCCATCCTTTTTTTAATATTTTTTTGATTTTTAATAAACAAACACATTATTTTTAACATTTGTTTTTTGACCATAGGAGACGATTTAAGGAGGCCACAAATTTTCCCTTAATCCGCTCGGAGTTGGCCGGAAAAATGCGAAATTGTGCCTTCCTTAAGCCTGCTACCTCATCAAGTCAACCTAGAACTTTGACTGCTTCTAACTTTTGCATACGATCTCGGTTTGACGAACCATTCGCACCATTATGATCAGGACAAAGAGATCTTCAACTTGAACCTGGTTCGAGAGCAATCCAAACACTTTGATTTTTGAGCTTTCGTAAACCCTCTTTGTCCTGTGTGTGTCTCTAGAGCCACCTGGATCAAATCAAGGGTGACATATTCATCCATTGCAAATAGGTACTGGGATCTCATCAAGGGTATCTCCCTCTGAATGGGAAGCTTCTTCAGTCATTATTAATGTTACTATCATGCATTAAGAAGACTCTATCAGATCATCAAGTCAAACTATATATATATATATATATATATATATATATATCATGACAAGTCATCATCAACTTATTCAGTGTATAGGTCATCAATCATACATCAAGGGTTATACAATATACATTATCAACTCATCAGAGTCTAACATAATCAAGTTAAGGCATCCACAATGTCAAAAATTTAGGATGTTGTTAAGTCATCGTAGTAGCTTCAACTTATCAAAGCCTTATCAAGATCAACAAGAAGATATTTCTTGTCATACCTCAAAATATTTAGATACCTTAGCAACTTGTATCATATACATAGAATACCTTTTTCCTTGCATCAGGTTCCTTTTCCTATTCTAGCTTCATGTTCCTACTTTAGCACTCGTTTCCTACATCTTTTAGTATCCAGATGATCCTTAGGAAGGATCTCCTTATCAAATCTTCATCAAGAAGTTGGAAGTACTCAAAGTATCGATGTAGGAAGGATAAACAGTAATAAAAACAATAAATCTAAACAAGAATCATAAAGAAATAACATAAATCTAGAAAGTAGTTATCTTTGATTGAAGGAAGTGATCAACACCCTCTTGGGCCTGCCTCCCAAAGTCATTATTGACCATCATTTACATGTCAATGTTGCCTTAAATGTCTTCATCAACAACCAGGCCCAACTGAGACTAACCCATCTAGGGTTACACTGAATTTGTCAGGGGTTACTTCCAAACCATAACTTCATGTTATCCATCAAACCCTAATAACCAGGTTACCTATGGTTTCCTTCAAACCTTAACATTCTTTTAGCTATCCACCATCTTTCATTCTACTTGATCCATTGGTGTCTTCACAGGGGGTGATATCATGACTTTTCTTCAGCCCAACTCTGATACCATGTTAATTTTTGTTAATTTTGGGCAACTAGGTCCAAAATCCATGTTGCACTGCTCATATGGTGATGGTCATATTTTTTTTGGATTCCTCTTTCGAAGAGGTGCAAGATTGATCTAAAGATCATCTTTTTTGAATGAGCATAACATTCATTTTGAATTTATTTTCCACATGTGCAAGGTCAGCCAGATTTTTAATGTAGGCTTACATGCCTAATAGATGTGTCACACACCCTCACTGATGGATATAAATTGGAGAGACTTGTAGGTAATTTTCTCATCAACTCATCACACATTCTCTCATTGTGATCTGATTGGTTCGATAGCCTTTGGAGGCCTTTTTCCCCTCACATGTGTGGGGCGAAGCTGCTGTTTTCTGTGGATCTATTTAGGGCTTTTTGTTGCAACATTGACTATGATCAACCCTTGGTCGTTTGACCTAAAAAATCTGCCAAAAATCCTATTTTGAGAGGCCGTATTGCTGGACACTATAATCGAGGAAATCCGAGTTGTTTGACCAAAGCCCTAATATGTTACGTTGATTTTTTTGTTGCTGTCTGTGTTGACTTTTCTGCGTTGACTTTGGGTTGACTAACATTGACTTGTGATGAGCTGTCTTTGAGGGCTGTGGGTGTGACACATGGAAGATTGGTTGATTGAGAAAGACTTTGCTGGCTGAAGCATCCTGTTGACCGCTGTAAAACAACAATATCTCATATCTTTTCTAGACAAAAGGAATTGTAAATATGATCTATAGTTGGATTGTCTTCTATTGATCTATTATTGTGTTCTCTCAACATTTTACTTTCATGTTTATGTGAGTGCTATTTTGTATCGTACCTAAGAAATATTGAAGTAAAATTACATTAAGCATAGAACACCATGGTTATTTAAATTTAACATGGTTTCAAAGCTAACGCGTGTTGAACCCTTAGTTAAAGTGAGAGGGGGGGGGGGGTGGTGAATCAGTTTAACACATTCATGATATTTTAAACTTTTATGAAACCTTATTTACACCTTCATTTCATATCCAACTTAATATATGAGTAATCTTAGAATGTGAGCAGCAAGTATTAATATAATATAACAACAGACTTAATATGAGAGCAGCAGGTATTTAAGCAGATGACATAAATCAGATCAACACATAAACATCATGCACAGAGACACCAGATATAAGTGGAAACCCATAAAGAGAAAAAACCACATCTTATTATTGTTGTGATGCAAAGGCAAGCTCCAACTCCCTGTCACCACTGTTTTTTTGCAGGCACCAACCTACAGGAGGCTCCTACCTCAATTCTGCAAGCTACAACTTGCAAGGAAGCACCAACTCCCATCAATTTTCTGCAGGCACCAACCTACAGGAGGCTCCAACCTCAGTCAGCTACAACTGACAGCTATCAAGCTTCAACTTGATAGGGAAGCTCCAACTTCCTCAATTTATCAAAAGAAATGTTTGCTAATTTACCTCGAATGTCAACGTTACCGTAGCTTCTCTTTTTCTCTTTATTTCTCCTCTTCTACGCACTTCCATTTCTATGTTACGCTTCTCTAGATTTACTCTCTCTAACTACTTTTTGCATATCAAGATGATATTATTTATAAGGATTTTCTTGTGACTGTTAGCATTCTTTAATGAATTTGGAATGGACAGCCATGCCTCTTTGCCTTTTGCCTTCTCATTTCTTTTCCAGCTCACTCAGAAAAATGTAACTATAGGTACTTATTTTAATCTAATAGTGGGATTTTTTTTTTCTTCCGGGGACTTGCCAATGCATCACAAACAATAAAAAATTCAATTACAATATTTACATTCACATATAATGAAAACTTCAGCTCAACTCATTTAGTCTTTTGGCTCGCTGCGCATTTGTCTTTTCTTTGACTGTGTTTTATCTCTTTTCAGCGCTGTTTACTTTTTTGTCCTCTGCTGTGGTGTAACTGCTGCATACGTGTAGCTGAGCTTTTTATATCAGTGCATTTTGTAAATATGTGTAACTGCTGACTGTAATTATGGGCAAATTCCAACCCTTTACACGTAGCAAGTGTCTTGTTGATGTGGGAGTTGCGCAGGCAGAACATACATGCATCACAATCGTTTTATATTACAAATCACCCTCCACCTTAAGCCGAGGCCCATGAGTTCACAGACCATGCGACATCTTTTAACACAATCACAAGAACACGTTATATATATATACCAGCGCCTTTTTATATATATATAACGTAATTTCAATTCTCGGCATCGTTATACAACGTTTTAACAATCAAACTGCCATGTCCATTTTAACACTGAAGAATCATGTTTAATACATAACTAATGCCCTTTCAAGCCCACTTGCTACGCTTTTCGATGCACTATGATATTCCTCCAACGATTTCCGATTGCGATTGATCGCAATCGCATGCTGCCTTGCTCTGATGCGATTGATCACTGTTCACTGTTCTTTGCCGATGCGATTGGAACTCAAATCCTTATTAATAAAAGTTTATAAGCCCATCGGGTCCGAGCTTCAATCGCAATCGCAAGTCTTTTAATATATGTTCCGATGGTCTGTTTCTTTCCAATGTGATTGACCATTGTTCACTGCTCTTTTCCGATGCGATTGGAACTCAAATCCTTATTAATCAAAGTTTATAAGCCCATCGGGTCCGAGCTTCAATCGCAATCGCAAGTCTTTTAATATATGTTCCGACGGTCTGTTTCTTTCCGATGCGATTGACCACTGTTCACTGCTCTTTGTCGATGCGATTGGAACTCAAATACTTATTAATCATAGTTTATAAGCCCATCGTGTCCGAGCTACAATCGCAATCGCAAGTCTTTTAATATATGTTCCGACGGTCTGTTTCTTTCCGATGCGATTGGGAAGGGTCCCACCTTATATTACTTTGTTTCTTTGGATCTCACGCTATATATGTAAATACGCTGCATATATATATATATATATATATATATATATATATATGCTTTTCCGCTTGGGGTTAAGTGATTCCCGGAATAAGGTTTATGTATTATATGTAACGCCCATCGGGTAATGATTCTCATAATTATATACATATATCCTCCGGCTATATATATATATATATATATATATATATATATGCTTTTCCGCTTGGGGTTAAGCGATTCCCGGAATAAGGTTTATGTATTATATATAACGCCCATCGGGTAATGATTCTCAGAATTATATACATATATCCTCCGGCTGAGGTAGCGATTCTCGGAGTAACGGCTGTATCTGCCTCTGCTGCTTCTGTCGCTCTGCCTCTGCTGTGCTAACGCTTCTGCCGCTCGACCACTTCACTGCCTCTGTATTCGTTGCCTCTGTCTCCACTGCTCGACCGTTTCACTGCCTCCATATTTGCTGCTTCTACCTCCGCTGCTCGACCGTTTCACTCTGCCTCTGTATTCCACTGTTACAATTTAGCAGTGTTCTTCCGCCTGTCTCCTTTGTCATGCTTGCTTTTTCTTTTGTCTGTCTCTGTTCTGCAGTCTTTTGCCTGTTTCTGCTTCAGCGCTGCCTCCTTTGCCATCAATGAAAATATTTCCAACAGTCTCCCCCTTTGGCATTGATGGCAATACGCTTCCTCTGTTTGCCTGTTAGGATCCTTTCTCCTGTTGCTTGCTCTTCCTCCCCCTTTGACATCAATGGCAAGGGATTTGAATTCTTAGGTTATACGCTGCTGCTTCTATTCTTTGATGTTGTGATTTTATTTATTAATTTTATTTTTCCAAAATTTCTTTCATTTATTTTATCTGAGATCTTCTGGCTTTGTACGATGCTACTTCAATCCTTTGGATTAGATTCTCGTCAGGTTCACCACTGACTCTTTTTCCCCTTTTATTGACTCTTTTATGCTGAATGTATTCTTGCTATAATCTTTTTTATCCTGAGGACCTGTTTCATGCTTCCCTTGCTTGCAGATCTCCCCCTGGGAATGATATTTTCGTTTCTGTTCTCCCCCTGAAACTGTGCTGTCTCTTCATATTAGAGAGTAGCATCTACAGATACTACCCCTAATCTGTCTCTTAAATATTCAAATGGTTCTCTAGCAAGCGGTTTAGTAAATATATTTTTTGTCTGTTCTTTTGTTGGTACATACTCCAGTTTTACTATCTTCTGAGCCACTTGTTCTCGGAGAAAATGATACTTGATTGGAATATGTTTGGTTTTTGAGTGAAGCACAGGGTTTTTAGATATACTTATAGCACTTGTATTATCACATTTGATTGAGATAGGTTCTTCGATGCTTACCTTCATGTCTTGGAGGGTTTGCTTCATCCATATGACTTGTGTACAACATGCTGTTGCTGCTATATATTCTGCTTCTGCTGTAGACAGAGAGATAGATGTTTGTTTCTTGCTTAACCATGCCACTAGAATTTCTCCTAGATAGAAAGCACCTCCACTTGTGCTTTTCCTGTCATCCACACAGCTGGCCCAATCTGCATCTGTGTATGCTGTCAAAGTGAAGCTTTTGCCTTTAGGATACCAAAGTCCATATTGTGTTGTTCCTTGTAGATATCTGAATATTCTTTTTACTGCCAGAAGATGGTTTTGTTTAGGTGCTGCTTGATATCTAGCCACTAGTCCTACTGCTAGCATGATGTCTGGTCTTGATGCAGTCAGATACAACAAACTTCCTATCATGGATCTGTAGAGTTTTTGATCTATATTAGCAGACCCATCATCAGCACACAGTTTACATCCCGTGGTCGTGGGAGTTGACACAGGTTTGCAGTCCTCCATTTTGAACTTTTTCAACATTTCTTTTAAGTACTTTTCCTGTGAGATGAATGTGCCTGTGTTCTTTTGCTGAATTTGAAGTCCTAAGTAGAAACTGAGCTCTCCAATCATGGACATTTCAAACTCTAATTTCATCTCTTCTGCAAATCCTTTTGGTAGTTCATCTCTGTTGCTTCCAAACATAATGTCATCAACATATACAACAACAATCAGGAGTTCATTTTCATGGGCTTTTATATATATATTACTGTCTACTCCACCTCTCTTAAAGCCTTGTTTTTGCAAATATTTATCCAGTCTTGAGTACCAAGCACGAGGAGCCTGTTTCAGTCCATATAGGGCCTTCTTCAGTCTGCACACATAATCTTCTTTGTCTGTCAATGAGAAGCCTTCTGGTTGTTCCATGTAGACTTCTTCTTCTAAGTCTCCATTCAGAAATACAGATTTTACATCCATTTGATATACCTTGAAATTCTGGTAGCATGAAAATGCTAGGAACATTCTGATAGCTTCCATTCTGGCTACAGGGGCAAATGTTTCATCATAATCAAGTCCTTCGACTTGTGAATATCCTTTGCAGACCAGTCTGGCTTTATTTCTGATTACTTGTCCTTTCTCATTCATTTTGTTTTTGAATACCCATTTTGAACCTATGATATTTTTCTCAATTGGTCTAGGAACTAGTTCCCAGGTATTGTTCTTTTCAATTTGGTCCAATTCCTCATTCATTTCTTTTACCCAAGACTTGTCCTTGATGGCTTCTTCAAATTTCTTTGGCTCTATTTGTGACAGCATGGCTATGTATACGTCTTCAGTTTGTTATGTTAGCTGCCTTCTTGTCTGGACCCCTGCTTTCTTATCTCCTATGATTTGATCTTCGAGATGATTCTTCTGAGTGTATCTTGAGGGGGCTTTCGAGCTCAGCCCTTCATCTTCTGTAGTCTTGCTTGTTTCATCATCATTCTAGTCTTATTCTTCATGGTTATCTGATGGACTGCAGCAGTCAGTATCTCTTGTATTGTTTGGAAGTTCTTCATCAAATCTCACATCAATGCTTTCTACTATTTTCCGAAGAGTCTTGTTGTAGCACCTGTACCCTTTGCTTTTGGATGCATATCCTAGAAATATTCCTTCATCTACTCTTGCATCAAATTTTCCAAGATTTTCATCATTATTCTTTATGTAACAGTTGCTACCAAATATTTTGAAATGTTTGATTGAAGCTGGCTTTCCATGCCACAGTGCATAGGGAGTCTTGCCACTGCTTGGCCTTAAGTGAGCTTTATTAAGGATATGTACTGCTGTGTGCACTGCTTCTACCCAGAAGGTTTGATGAATATTATTCTCTTGCATCATGGCTCTGGCAATTTGTTGAACAGATCTGTTTTGTATCTCTGCTACTCCATTCTGCTGAGGTGTCCCTACAATAGTAAATTGTTGTTTTATGCCATGTTCATTGCATAGGTCAGCAAAGTCATAATCTGTGAATTCACCTCCTCTGTCTGATCTGATGCATTTCAGCTTGCATCCTGTCTGATTTTCTGCTAATACCTTAAATATTTTTAACTTGTCCAGAGCTTTCGATTTATTCTTTAGAAAAGCAACCCATGTCATTCTGGAGAAATCATCTATTATCAGCATGAAGTAGGATTCGCCACTTGGTGTTTTAGTTCTTTGCAGGTCCACACAGATCCATGTGCACAAGCTGGAGTGGTCTTATTGTTGACAACTCCTCTTTGGCCTTAAAGGATGTGCGAGTCTGTTTACCCAATTGACAATATTTGCATATGGTATTAGAAGGCCTCTTTATTTCTGGCATGTCTCTGACTGCTTCTTTTTACTCAGTCTGATGATATGATCGAAGCTGAGATGTCCCAATCTCCTATGCCATAACCATGACTCCTCAAGTTTGCTAAGATGGCATGCTTCATCTTCCTCTTTCACAATGTAAACATTGCTCTCTGTTCGAACACCTTTGAGCAGAGTCTTACCGGTGGTGCTTGATCTGACTTCACAGTCTTGTGCTCTAAATAGAACTTCGCAACCTTTGTCACACATCTGACTGACACTCAGTAAATTTTCTTTCAGCCCACCTACAAATATTACATCTTGGGCCTTTCCTCTGCCATTGTCTATGCTGACTGAGCCTTTTCCCTTGATCTTACCTGATTTGTCATTGCCAAAAGTGACATTGCCAGATTTATTTTCATCAAGAGTTATAAACTTGCTTTTGTCTCCAGTCATGTGTTTTAAGCAGCCACTATCCAAATACCACTAGCTCTTGAGGTCTTGAGCAGTTAGAGCCAAGTCACATTTATTCACCTTCTTTATCCACTGGAGGCATCCTTTTGTTTGGTATCTTTTGTGAGGTGATGAACTGTATCTTCTTAGAGGACATTTAGAGGGTATATGTCCAACTTGATTGCATACACAACATTTGATCATAGTTTTTGTAGAATTATGAGTATGAACAAAATTTATTTGATTCATAAACCTTCTTGAGGGGTTAAACATCAATCTTTGTCCATACTTTCTACACTCAATGATTTTATGGCCAAATTCCCTACAATAAAAACAGTAACCATAGAAACTATTTGCATACTTGATGTAAGGTTGTCTCTTCCATTTGTTTGCTTGGGGCAGTCTCTTCAATGTTTGCATCTATTGCTGGTTTGAATTACTCTTCCTTGCATGAAAATATGCAGCAATGTGTCCTAGCTTGTGGCAGACATAACAGGTGGCATTATTTATTGGAGGGAAGAATCTCCTTTGATGGTTTCCAAATTTTACATATTCAGGGGTCTTAGTATTTATTACATTCTTTGCCACTAATGGTTTCTTCTGATCTCTATCTTCCTTATTGCAGATTTCTTATTTTGTAGGAATTGTTTGAGCTGCTTCATCATTCTTCTTTGCTTTTACAAAAATAATTTCTCTTTCAACCTTTTCTTTTCCTTTACTTGATTCTCCTTCATAGCCTATTCCAGTCTTTATCATAGGGGATCTTTGAGCAACCAGAATTTCATTTAACTTACTAGAGCTTGTTGTTTGAGAAGAGTTTATAACCACTTTCCTTTGAGCATTTTCTAATTTCTTCCTGAGACATACTACTTCTTCTTCCAACTTTTCTTGTTCTTGATTTTTTTCTTTGATTTTCTTAAGTAACATGTCCTCTATCTTCTTGGCTTCTTCAAGCTCTATCTTTAGCTGCTTAAGGACTTCTGAATTCTGTTCTTCTCGTACATACTTGAGGAGAATGTCCTTTTGTTTTCTACATTTCAGTTTGAGTCTATCAATCTCTTCTAGAGAACTTCTTAGCTGCAACTTGATAGGGAAGCTCCAACTTCCTCAATTTATCAAATTGAATGTTTGCTGATTTACCTTAGATATCAAATCTTTTCTGTAGCTTCTCTTTCTGCTCTTCTTCTCTTACTCTTCTCTGCCTCACATTTCTATATTCTGCCTTCTCTAGATTTACTCTCTCTAACTACTTTTTGCATATCAAGATGATATTATTTATAAGGATTTTCTTGTGACTGTTAGCATTCCTTAATGAATTTGGAATGGACAACCATGCCTCTTTTCCTTCTGCCTTCTCATTTCTTTTCCGGCTCACTCGGAAAAATGTAAGCGTAGGTACTTATTTTAATCTAACGGTGGGATTTGTTTTCTTCTAGAGACTTGCCAATGCATCACAAACAATAAAAAATTCAATTACAATATTTACATTCACATATAATGAAAACTTCAGCTCAACTCATTTAGTCTTTTGGCTCGCTGCACATTTGTCTTTTCTTTGACTGTGTTTGATCTCTTTTCAGCGCTGTTTGCTTTTCTATCCTCTGCTGTGGTGTAACTGTTGCATACGTGTAACTGCGCTTTTTATATCAGTGCATTTTGTAAATATGTGTAACTACTGACTGTAATTCTAGGCAAATTCCAACCCTTTACACGTGGCAAGTGTCTTGTTGATGTGGGAGTTTCGCAGGCAGAACATACATGCATCGCAATCGTTTTATATTACAAATCACCCTCCACCTTAAGCCGAGGCCCGTGGATTCACAGACCATGCGACATCTTTTAACACAATCGAAACAACACGTTATATATATATATACTAGCACCTTTATATATATATATATAACGTAATTTCAATTCTCGGCATCGTTATGCAACGTTTTAACAATCAAACTGCCATGTCCATTTTAACACTGAAGAATCATGTTTAATACATAACTAATGCCCTTTCAGGCCCACTTGCCATGCTTTTCGATGCATTATGCTATTCCTCCAATGATTTCCGATTGCGATTGATCGCAATCGCAAGCTGCCTTGCTCCGATGCGATTGATCACTGTTCACTGTTCTTTGCCGATGCGATTGGAACTCAAATTCTTATTAATCAAAGTTTATAAGCCCATCATGTCCGGGCTACAATCGCAATCGCAAGTATTTTAATATATGTTCCGACGGTCTGTTTCTTTCCGATGCGATTGGGAAGGGTCCCACCTTATATTACTTTGTTTCTTTGGATCTCGCGCTATATATGTAAATACGCTGCATATATATATATGCTTTGCCGCTTGGGGTTAAGCGATTCCCGGAATAAGGCTTATGTATTATATGTAACGCCCATCGAGTAATGATTCTCGGAATTATATACATATATCCTCCGGCTGAGGTAGCGATTCTCGGAATAACAGCTGTCTCTGCCTCTGCTGCTTCTGTCGCTCTGCCTCTGCCATGCTAACACTTCTTCCGCTCGATCACTTCACTGCCTCTGTATTCGCTCCCTCTGTCTCCACTGCTCGACCATTTCACTGCCTCCATATTCGCTGCTTCTACCTCCGCTGCTCGACCGTTTCACTCTGCCTCTGTATTCGACTGTTACACTTTAGCAGTGTTCTTCCGCCTATCTCCTTTTCCATGCTTGCTTTTTCTTTTGTCTGTCTCTGTTCTGCAGTTATTTGCCTATTTCTGCTTCAGCACTGCCTCCTTTGCCATCAATGACAATATTTCCAACAGTCTCCCCCTTTGGCATTGATGGCAATACGCTTCCTCTGTTTGCCTATTAGGATCCTTTCTCCTGTTGCTTGCTCTTCCTCCCCCTTTGACATCAATGGCAAGGGGTTTGAATTCTTAGGTTATATGCTGTTACTTCTGTTCTTTGATGCTGTGATTTTATTTATTAATTTTATTTTTCCAAAATTTCTTTCATTTATTTTATCTGAGATCTTCTGTCTTTATACGTTGCTACTTCAATCCTTTGGATTAGATTCTCATCAGGTTCACCACTGACTCTTTTTCCCCTTTTATTGACTCTTTTATGCTGAATGTATTCTTGCCATAATATTTTTGATCCTGAGGACCTGTTTCATGCTTCCCTTGCTTGCAGATCTCCCCCTGGGAATGATATTTTCGTTTCTGTTCTCCCCCTGAAACTGTGATTTCTCTTCATATTAGAGAGTAGCATCTACAAATACTACCCCTAGTCTGTCTCTTAAATATTCAAATGGTTCTCTATCAAGCGGTTTAGTAAATATATTTGTTGTATGTTCTTTTGTTGGTACATACTCCAGTTTTACTATCTTTTGAGCCACTTGTTCTCGGAGAAAATGATACTTGATTGGAATATGTTTGGTTTTTGAGTGAAGCACAGGGTTTTTAGATATACTTATAGCACTTGTATTATCACATTTGATTGAGATAGGTTCTTTGATGCTTACCTTCATGTCTTGGAGGGTTTGCTTCATCCATATGACTTGTGTACAACATGCTGCTGCTGCTATATATTCTGCTTCTGCTGTAGACAGAGAGATAGATGTTTGTTTCTTGCTTAACCATGCCACTAGACTTTCTCCTAGATAGAAAGCACCTCCACTTGTGCTTTTCCTGTCATCCACACAGCTGGCCCAATCTGCATCTATGTATGCTGTCAAAGTGAAGCTTTTACCTTTAGGATACCAAAGTCCATATTGTGCTGTTCCTTGTAGATATCTGAATATTCTTTTTAGGGCCAGAAGATGGTTTTGTTTAGGTGCTGCTTGATATCTAGCCACTAGTCCTACTGCTAGCATGATGTCTAGTCTTGATGCAGTCAGATACAACATACTTCCTATCATGGACCTGTAGAGTTTTTGATCTATATTAGCAGACCCATCATCAGCACACAGTTTACATCCTGTGGTCATGGGAGTTGACGCAGGTTTGCAGTCCTCCATTTTTAACTTTTTTAACATTTATTTTAAGTACTTTTCCTGTGAGATGAATGTGCCTGTGTTCTTTTGCTGAATTTGAATTCCTAAGTAGAAACTGAGCTCTCCAATCATGGACATTTCAAACTCTGATTTCATCTCTTTTGCAAATCCTTTTGCTAGTTCATCTCTGTTGCTTCCAAACATAATGTCATCAACATATACAACAACAATCAGGAGTTCATTTTCATGGGCTTTTGTATATAGATTACTGTCTACTCCACCTCTCTTAAAGCCTTGTTTTTGCAAATATTTATCCAGTCTTGAGTACCAAGCACGAGGAGCTTGTTTCAGTCCATATAGGGCCTTCTTCAGTCTGCACACATAATCTTCTTTGTCTGTAAATGAGAAGCCTTCTCGTTGTTCCATGTAGACTTCTTATTCTAAGTCTCCATTCAGAAATACCGATTTTACATCCATTTGATATACCTTGAAATTCTGGTAGCATGAAAATGCCAGGAACATTCTGATAGCTTCCATTCTGGCTACAAGGGCAAATGTTTCATCATAATCAAGTCCTTCGACTTGTGAATATCCTTTGCAGACCAGTCTGGCTTTATTTCTGATTACTTGTCCTTTCTCATTCATTTTGTTTTTGAATACCCATTTTGAACCAAGGATATTTTTCTCAATTGGTCTAGGAACTAGTTCCCAGGTATTGTTCTTTTCAATTTGGTCCAATTCCTCATTCATTGCTTTTACCCAAGACTTGTCCTTGATGGCTTCTTCAAATTTATTTGGCTCTATTTGTGACAACATGGCTATGTACACTTATTTAGTTTTTTCTATTAGCTGCCTTCTTATCTGGACCCCTGCTTTCTTATCTCCTATGATTTGATCTTTGGGATGATTCTTCTGAGTGTATCTTGAGGGGGCTTTCGAGCTCAACTCTTCATTTTCTGTAGTCTTTCTTGTTTCATCATCATTCTGGCCTTCTTCTTCATGGTTATCTGATGGGTTGTGGCAGTCAGTATCTCTTGTATTGTTTTGAAGTTCTTCATCAAATATTACATCAATGCTTTCTACTATTTTCCGAAGAGTCTTGTTGTAGCACATGTACCCTTTGCTTTTGGATGCATATCCTAGAAATATTCCTTCATCTACTCTTGCATCAAATTTTCCAATATTTTCATCATTATTCTTTATGTAACACTTGCTACCAAATATTTTGAAGTGTTTGATTGAAGTTGGCTTTCCATGCCATAATTCTTAGGGAGTCTTGTCACTGCTTGGCCTTAAGTGAGCTTTATTAAGGCTATTTACTGTTGTGTGCACTGATTTTGCCCAGAATGTTTGAGCAATATTATTCTCTTGTATCATGGCTCTTGAATTTTTTTGAATAGATCCGTTTTGTCTTTCTGCTACTCCATTCTGCTGAGGTGTTCCTGCAATGGTGAATTGTTGTTTTATTCCATGTTCATTGCATAGGTCAGCAAAGTCATAATCAATGAATTCACCTCCTCTGTCTGATCTGATGAATTTTAGCTTGCATCCTGTCTGATTTTCTGCTAATGCTTTAAATATTTTGAATTTGTCCAGAGCTTTCGATTTATTCTTGAGAAAAGAAACCCATGTCATTCTGGAGAAATCATATATTATTAGCATGAAGTAGGATTCTCCACTTGGTGTCTTAGTTCTAGCAGGTCCACACAGGTCCATGTGCATAAGCTGGAGTGGTCTTCTTGTTGATAACTCATCTTTAGATTTAAAGGATGTTCGGGTCTATTTTCTCAATTGACACAATTTGCATATGGTATTTGAAGGCCTTTTTA
The DNA here is from genome assembly GCA_034641835.2 of Pinus albicaulis. Classification (NCBI taxonomy): domain Eukaryota; kingdom Viridiplantae; phylum Streptophyta; class Pinopsida; order Pinales; family Pinaceae; genus Pinus; species Pinus albicaulis. The sequence goes on from MU968411.1 coordinate 16,778,772, forward strand.
TTTCTGGCATATCTCTGATAGCTTTCTTCTTGCTCAATCTGATGATATGATCGAAGCTGAGATGTCCCAATATCCTATGCCATAACCATGACTCCTCAAGTTTGCTAAGATGGCATACTTCATCTTCCTCTTTCACAATGTAAACATTGCTTTCTGTTCGAACACCTTTGAGTAGAGTCTTACCTGTGGTGCTTGATCTGACTTCACAGTCTTGTGCTCTAAATAGAACTTTGCAACCTTTGTCACACATCTGACTGACACTCAGTAAATTTGATTTCAGCCTCATCTACTAATAGTACATCTGGGCCTTTCCTCTCGCCATTGTCTATCTGACCGAGCATTTTCCGATTCACTCGATTTGTCATTGCCAAAAGTGATATTGCCAGATTTATTTTCATCAAGAGTTATAAACTTTATTATGTCTCTTACCATGCATTTTAAGTACCACTATCCAAATACCACCTGCTTTTCTGTGTCTTGGAGTGCTTAGAGCCAAGTCATATTTATTCACCTTCTTTTATCCACCGGAGGCATCCTTTTTTTTTTGGTATCTTTTGTGAGGTGATGAACTATATCTTCTTAGAGGACATTTAGAGGGTATATGTCCAACTTGATTGCATACACAACATTTGATCATAGTTTACAGAGACTCATATATGAAATAAAATTCTTTGATTCATAAACCTTCTTAGGTTAAACATCAATCTTTGTCCATACTTTCTACACTCAATGATTTAATGACCAAATTCCTTACAATAAAACCAGTAACCATAGAAACTATTTGCATACTTGATGTAAGGTTGTCTCTTCCATTTGTTTGCTTGAGGCAGTCTCTTCAATGTTTGCATCTTTTGCTAGTTTGAATTACTCCTCCTTGCATGACAATATGCAACAATGTGTCCCAGCTTGTGGCAAGCATAACAAGTGGCATTCTTCATAGGAGGGAATAATCTCCTTTGATGATTTCCAAATTTTACATACTCAGGGGTCTTAGTATTTATTACAGTCATTGCTACTAGTGGTTTCTTTTGATCTCTGTCTTCCTTATTATAGGTTTCTTCGTTTGTAGGAATTGTTTGAGCTGCTTCATCATTCTCCTTTTCTTTTATAAAAATAATCTCTCTGTCAACCTTTTCCTTGCCTTTACTTGATTCTCCTTCATAGCCTATTCCAGTCTTTATCATAGGGGATCTTTGAGCAACCATAATTTCATTCAAATTACTAGAGCTTGTTGTTTGAGAAGAGTTTATAACCACTTTCCTTTGAGCATTTTATAATTTCTTCCTGAGACATATTACTTATTCTTCCAAATTTTCTTGTTCCTAAGTTTTTTCTTTGATTTGCTTAAGTAACATGTCCTCTATCTTCTTAGCTTCTTCAAGTTCTATCTTTAGCTGCATAAGGACTTCTGAATTCCATTCTTCTCGTACATACTTGAGGAGAATGTCCTTTGTTTTCTACACTTGGGCTTGAGTCTATCAATTTCTCTCTTCTGTAGCACTTCTTAGCTCCCCTCAAGGCCGACTTCACCTCCTTCTTTCCTTCATCTTCTAGCAAGAGACTCCTCAAGTTCTTCTATGGCCATCAATAAGAATTAAGATGTTCCTTCTTCACTTGAGGATTCATCTCATCCTCAGATGTACTCGTCTTGCTGAGCATAGAAGGATTTTCTGCTGAATTTCTTTCCTGTCTGCCAGTTCTTTGATGTGTCTTTCTCTGATTCTTGAGCTCGATTTCTTACTTTCTTGTGAGGACATTTAGCAGCATAATGTCCAACTCTTCCACAGTTAAAGCATTTGAAGGGAAGTTTACCTTTGTATCTACCTGAGCCTCTATCCAATTTCTTGACAAATTTAGCCTCTTCTTCATCAGAGCAGGAGCATATGTCTTCCTTTTATTCTTTCTTCTTTTATGTTTTGAATGCTACCTCCCTTGTGCTTGGCTTCTTCTGTGGGAGCCTCATCTCATATGCTGTAAGATTTCCTAGTAGTTGGTTCATGGTCAAGGTCTCCCAATCAGCTGTTTCTTCTATTGTAGACACCTTTGGATGAAATCTGGATGGAAGAGATCTTAGAATCTTTTGTACAATTATACTTTCTGGCATTTTTTCTTCAAGAGCTTTCATATTATTAATAATTTCTGCAACCTTTAGAAAGAAACTGGAAATATCTTCATCATCATTCATTCTTAAGTTCTCAAACTGGGCTCTATAAACTTGAAGTTTGGAAGTCTTTACTTTCTTGTTTCCCTCATGTATGTTCTCAAGAGTATCCCATATTTCTTTGGAAGTGTTTTTGTGCATTACTTTAATAAAATCTACTTCACACAATCCATTTAATATGGCATTCATGGCTTTTGTGTTAGCTACAAAGTCTTGTTTGGCTTATTTCTCTGAGTCAGTTGCCTTTGGGTCATATCCTAAATACACTGCATCCCAGACTTCTATTCCTAGAGACATTATGTATGTCCTCATTCTGATTTTCCAGAAAGCATAATTTTCACCAGTGAAGAAAGAGGCTTTGTTGGTTGAGCATCCTTCATTACTAGCCATCTTGGGAACCTAGGAACTCCTTTCAGTTGTTAGACTGATACTAAGGAACCTGCTCTGATACCAATTGTTGAATCTTTAATTAAACTGAGAGGGGGGGGGGGGGGTGAATCAGTTTAATACATACATTAGCCTTTTAAAATTTTCACCAAAGTTATTTACAACTTCACTTCATATCCAACTTAATATATGAGTAATCTTAGAATGTGAGCACAAAGATTAATATAATATAACAACAAACACTTAATATGAGAGCAAAGAAATGTGTATTTAAGCAGATGACATAAATCAGATCAAATACATAAACATCATGCACAGAGACACCTCGCATATAAGTGGAAACCCATAAAGGAGAAAACCACATCTTATTGTTGTTGTGATGCAAAGACAAGCTCCAACTCCCTCCTCACCACCGTTTTCCGCGTGTGCACCAACCTACAGGAGGCCTGTCCCCGCCGCCATAATCGACGCCTATCAAGCCGCAACTTGGTAGGAAGCCCAACTTCCTCAATTTATCAAACTCAATGTTTGCTAATTTACCTCAGAGTACGCCCCGTTCGTAGTCAGTCTTTCTCTCGCTCTTCTTCTCTTAATCTTCTCTCTCTCGCTCACACTTCTATATTCTGCCTTCTCTAGATTTACTCTCTCTAACTACTTTTTGCATATCAAGATGATATTATTTATAAGGATTTTCTTGTGACTGTTAGCATTCCTTAATGAATTTGGAATGGACAACCATGCCTCTTTGCCTTCTGCCTTCTCATTTCTTTTCCAGCTCACTCAGAAAAATGTAATTGTAGGTACTTATTTTAATCTAACAGTGGGATTTTGTTTTCTTTCAGAGACTTGCCAATGCATCACAAACAATAAAAAATTCAATTACAATATTTACATTCACATATAATGAAAACTTCAGCTCAACTCATTTAGTCTTTTGGCTTGCTGCGCATTTGTCTTTTATTTGACTGTGTTTTATCTCTTTTAAACTCTATTTTCTTTTCTGTCCTCTGCTGTGGTGTAACTGCTGCATACGTGTAACTGAGCTTTTTATATCAGTGCATTTTGTAAATATGTGTAACTGCTGACTGTAATTCTAGGAAAATTCCAGCCCTTTACACGTAGCAAGTGTCTTGTTGATGTGGGAGTTCCGCAAGTGGAACATACATGCATCACAATCATTTTATATTACAAATCACCCTCCACCTTAAGCCGAGGCCCGTGGGTTCACAGACCATGCGACATATTTTAACAAAATCACAACAACGCGTTATATATATATACCAGCACCTTTATATATATATATAACGCAATTTAAATTCTCGGCATCGTTATACAACGTTTTAACAATCAAACTGCCATGTCCATTTTAACACTGAAGAATCATGTTTAATAGATAACTAATGCCCTTCGGGCCCACTTGCCATGCTTTCTGATGCACTATGCTATTCCTCCAACGATTTTCAATTGTGATTGATCGCAATCGCAAGCTGCCTTGCTCCGATGCGATTGATCACTGTTCACTATTCTTTTCCGATGCGATTGGAACTAAAATCCTTATTAATCAAATTTTATAAGCCCATCGGGTCCGGGCTTCAATCGCAATCGCAAGTCTTTTAATATATGTTCCGACGGTCTGTTTCTTTCCGATGCGATTGACCACTATTCACTGCTCTTTTCCGATGCGATTGGAACTCAAATCCTTATTAATCAAAGTTTATAAGCCCATCGGGTCCGGGCTTCAATCACAATCGCAAGTCTTTTAATATATGTTCCAACGGTATATTTTTTTCCGATGTGATTGACCACTGTTCATTGCTCTTTGCCGATGCGATTGGAACTCCAATACTTATTAATCATAGTTTATAAGCCCATTGGGTCCGGGCTACAATCGCAATCGCAAGTCTTTTAATATATGTTCCGACGGTCTGTTTCTTTTCGATGCAATTGGGAAGGGTCCCACCTTATATTAATTTGTTTCTTTGGATCTCGTGCTATATATGTAAATACGCTGCATATATATATATATATATATATATATATATATATATATATATATATATATATATATATGCTTTGCCACTTGGGGTTAAGCGATTCCTGGAATAAGGTTTATGTATTATATGTAACGCCCATCGGGTATTGATTCTCGGAATTATATACATATATCCTCCGGCTGAGGTAGCGATTCTCAGAATAACGATTGTCTTTGCCTCTGCTGCTTCTGTCGCTCTGTATCTGTTGTGCTAACGCTTCTTCCGCTCGACCACTTCACTGCCTCTTTATTCACTGCCTCTGTCTCCACTGCTCGACTATTTCACTGCCTCCATATTCGCTGCTTCTACCTCCGCTGCTCGACCATTTCACTCTGCCTCTGTATTCGACTGTTACACTTTAGCAGTGTTCTTCCGCCTGTCTCCTTTGCCCTGCTTGCTTTTTCTTTTGTCTGTCTCTGTTCTGCAGTCCTTTGCCTGTTTCTGCTTCAGCGCTGCCTCCTTTGCCATCAATGACAATATTTCCAACAAGGTGAAGACAAAGTAGAAGCTAGTGTTATAAGCAATCACTAAAGGAAGAAATCCTATCAAGGAAAAATGGCCTCACCCTATAAGGGTTTCAAGGCTGATGATAAATTGACCGATAAGTCTGATTATCATGCATGGAAGATGTCCTTAGATTTGGTGCTAGAATATCAAGATGTCATGGACTATGTGTAGGGGAAGATTCAAGAGCTTCCATCAAATGCAGCTACTACCACGAAGACAAAGTATAGAAAACGAGAAATCAAAGCAAATATGATTATCCGAGATTCTATTCATAAGCACTTGGTTGCTTACATTTTTGAGCTGAAGACATCTAAGGAGATGTATGATAAGCTGGTGAGAATGTTCAGGGCTAGCAATGCTAATCAAATCCTTTTATTCAAGAATCAATTGAAGAATATCAAGAAGGGCAGGGATGAATCTATTCAACACTATTTTATGAGGTTCACTGAAATTAGGAATAACTTCCTAGATATTTGGGAAGCAATATCTGATGGAGAGATGGTTCTTATTGCACTTGAAGGTCTCCCCCGTGATTGGTATGTATTCAATACCACTATTCTTAATAATAATGTGATTCCCGATTTTGATGAAATATTGATGAGAGGCACTCAAGAGGGAACAAGAATGATGGAGTATGCCTCTATTGGAAATGGAAGTGACCCTACTACCTTGGCTGCTCATGCAAAGAAGAACCATGGTTGCTCGAGAATTCAAAACCATGGTTGAGCGGGGCCCAAAGGAAGGAAGGGAAGATGTTACACTTGTAACAAGACTGGTCACTATGCAAGAGAGTGCCCTAATAGAAGGGACTCTCCCAGGGATGATGACAACAACAACTCGAGAAGGAATGACAACAGGTTCAAATGAAAAAGGAAGGCTCCTTCTGATCATAGTTGAAATGGGAAACCTTTCAAGAGGTCAAGAAATTCTAGGTACGACGAGTCTAATGTTGTTGATAATAAGAGAAATGAATTTATTCTTGTATCTTCCCTCTCTTCTGCATCTCCACCCGACACCCTGGATGTTTGGTTGATTAATAGTGGTGCTTCAAGGCACCTCAATGGTTATAAAGAATGCCTCTTTGATTTGGTTGAGAAGGATACTAATCTGGAAACTATCCTTGGAGATAATGCCACCTATCATGTGAAAGGGACAGGGACTGTGACCCTCCATCTATCTCAAGGTCAAGTCCTCTGATTACAAGATGTGTTGTACATACTTGATTTGAAGAAGAACCTTGTGTCCATCTCGACAATGGAAGACAAAGGGTTCAAGTTGGAAAGGTACTTATCTGGAAGAAGAACTTCAAGGAAGCTATTTCTATTTGTTTCAGAGTTGATACACTCTACCAGGTTGGAGGAAATCCATTGGGGGCTATGTCATGTGATACAACTATTCAGATAGAGTTATGGCACCAGAGGTTTTCTCACCTTCATTACAAAGCCCTTCCTGAAGCAAGGAAGGTGGTGACAGGGATGTCCGAATTTAGAGATGATCATGAATGTATATGTTAGGGTTGTGCCGAAGGGAAGCATACAACTGGACCATTCCCCTCAAGTGTCACAAAGACAACTGATATCTTGCAGTTGATACATTCTGACTTATCTGGTATGCTTCCTGTGACATCCTTGGGAGGATGTTCCTATTACACTACTTTTATAGATGACTTATCCCGCAAGACCTAGATATATTTTTTGAAGAAGAAGGATGAAGAATTCAAATGGTTCCGTACCTTCAAGGCCTTGGTGGAAAATCAAACTGAGAAGAAAATAAAAGTTTTGAGGATTGACAATGGGACCGAGTATGAGTCAAATGAGTTTAATGAGTTTTGTAGAGAAGCTGGCATTAAGAGGGAGACCACAACTACGTACACTCTTGAGAAAAATGGTGGTGCTGAAAAAAATAATAGGACCATTATGGAAGTTGCTTGCGCCATGCTATGTGGTATTTCGAAGTTTCTATGGGGAGAAGCTGCGAACACTGCTGTGTATGTTCAAAATAGATGCCCACATTCCACTGTGGACTCCAAAACTCCCGAAGAAGTCTTATTTGGTAATAAACCCGATGTTTCTCATTTTAGAGTTTTTGATTGTCATATTTACTTTCATGTGCTGAAAGAAAAGAGAAGCAAGATGGATGCTTCTCGAAAGAAGGGAATGTTTGTGGGCTACAATGAAACTTCGAAGGCATATAAAATCTATATGCCTGGTCAAAGAGAAGTGGAGATATGCCACGATGTCACCTTCAATGAAGATGCTGCCCTCAAGAAAGTGAGAAATCTTCCTAGCTCCAAGGAAGACAAAAAAGAGGAAGAGGCAGGAAGAGTCAAAGGATGACCTGATGCCCGATGTTGAAGGACCTATGGATCCCATTGATCCACCTCCTTCAAATAAGAGAATACCCTCATGGCTCAGGGATACTCTCGTAGATGCTAAGAGACATATTGCACCTAGGGGGACATTCCGTGAAAGTAAGAATCCGAAGAGATACCAAGGGTATCTAGCAACCATGAGTACGATAGCACAATATGACCCTAGATCATTTGAAGAAGACGTCAAGAATCAAGTTTGGAAGGATTATATACACAAATAATATGAGTCCATTATGAAAAATGATGTCTGGGAAATAGTCCCGGGAACAGAGGACAAATTTGTTGTCACCTCAAAATGGCTCTATAAGATCAAGCATGGATCTGATGGAAGTGCTAAAAATTACAAGGCAATATTTGTTGCCCGAGGCTTCTCTAAAAAATAATACAGATTATGATGATATATTTGCACCTGTGGCTCGCTATAACAGCATCCGATCTGTTATTTCCCTTGCTGCAACGTAAGGATGGAGTCTACATCATATGGATGTTAAAATCATTTTTCTGCATGGTTCTATAAAGGAAGAGTGTATGTGGAGCAACCTATGGGGTTCGAAGTTCGAGATAGAGACACCCATGTATGCAGGTTTAAGAAAGCCCCCAGGGCTTGGTACGTGAGGATGGATAGCTACTTGATAAAGCTAGGATTTACTCGAAGTAATGCTAGGATTTACTCGAAGTACTTGATAAAGCTAGGATTTAAGGTTGATAGAGAAAGGCATCTCATTCTAGTTCTCTATGTGGACGATCTCTTCCTTACAGGTGCTGACCCTCTTATTCATCAGTGTAAGAGGGAGCTAGCTTTCAAGTTTGAGATGAAAGACCTATAACTGATGCACTACTTCCTAGGCTTGGAGGTCTGGCAGAGGCTAGACAAGATTTTCCTTTCTCAAGGAAAATATGTCATGAAGCTACTGGAGAGATTTGGTATGGTGGACTATAAGTCTGTGTCGAAATTAATGGAAATCAACTTTAAGAAGTGTGGAAACGCTGCTGGGCTCATGGTAGCAAATCCTACCGAGTATCGACAACTCATGGGGGCCCTGATGTTCATAGTGAAGGACATATGTTTTGCAGTGAACACTTTGAGTCAACATATGGTTGATCCTCATCACATTCACTGGATTGGTGCCAAGAATTTATTGAGATATATTTGGGGCACAATCAACCATGGGCTAAGATATAATTCTGGGAGTTTGAGATTCCATGGATATACTAATGCAGATTGCACTGGCAGTGTGGTGGATTGCAAGAGCACATCTGGATGTTGCTTCACTTTGGGTTCTGCTTCGATATGTTCAAGGAGAAGGAAGCAGAAATTGGTGGCTTTGAGCACCGCTGAGGCCGAATACATTGTAGTGAGTATGGCCTATTGTGAAGCTTTTTGGTTGCGAAAGATCTTCAGTGCGCTGTTTGGGCATGTGCTAGATACTAGCATTATCCTTTGTGATAACCAGAATGAGATTCGTCTTTATGAGAATCCCATGTTCCATGATCGATCCAAGCATATTGATATCAGGGACCACTTTATCCGAGATATGGTACAACGAGGCGCTGTAAGGCTCAATCATATGGGAACTGATGAGCAGGTTGTGGATATTCTCACGAAGACCCTCGGGAAGGTCAAGTTCCTAACCTCCCGTGAGAAGCTTGGAATCGTGGAAAGAGCCTATTCTGAGGGTCCTGCTTGAGTTGGATTATGAGCTCTAGGAGCTCCAGGGGGCTTGGGGATAGCTTCTTGGAGCTATAAGCACATACAGGACTAGGCTTGCCAAACCTTGTAGTGCTTTTTCCCTACTGTTATAATGTTGAGTTGGTTCGCCTCTCTTTGATCTCTACCCCACACGAATCCTACCCATGGAGTTTCAGACTCATGGGAAGTACCTCTCATTTGGACAATGAGGTGGGAAATGTGGATAGAGACCAATAACAAGACCAATGGACACATTGGATATTGCCGTACTCTCTATATCTACGATGGCACATGTTCAACACCTTGATCTGGATCAATTATGATGAGGTTTTATCCTCTAAACTGACTTTGGGTCAATAAACTAACTTCGGGTTAGTATGAGACTCTTTTTGAGTCCGAGAGAGGTTTTTACCTCTAAGCTAACTTCGGGTCAGCTGAGTGTGATGTCTTTGTGACTCAAATTTTTTTTCTATCTGAGAACGAGAGCCAGCAAAGCAAGTTACAGAAGGATGACACACGATGTTTGGTAAAATTACACGAAGGTATTGATGGATGGCACTTATAGAAAGATAGAGTTCTCCCTAGTTGTGAGGGAGTGTTAATTTTGGGCAACTAGGTCCAAAATTCATGTTGCACTGCTCATATGGTGCTGGCCATATTTTTGTTGGATTCCTCTTTCAGAGAGGTGCAAGATTGATCTAAAGATAATCTTGTTTGGATGAGCATAACATTTATTTTGAATTTATTTTCCACATGTGCAAGGTCGACGAGATTTGTAATGTAGGCTCACATGCCTAATAGATGTGTCACACACCCTCATTGATGGATATAAATAAGAGAGACTTGGAGGTCATTTTCTTATCAACTCATCACACATTCTCTCATTGTGATCTCATTGGTTCGATAGCCTTTGGAGGCCTTTTTCCCCTCACACATGTGGAGTGAAGCTACTGTTTTCTATGTATCTATTTAGGGATTTTTGCTGCAGTGTTGACCATGGTTAACCCTTGGTCGTTTGACCTCAAAACTCTGCCAAATATCCCATTTTGAGAGGCCGTACTGCTAGGCACTAAATTCGAGGAAATCCGAGCTATTTGACTAAAGCCCTAATCTGCTGTGTTGACTTTTCTGTTGCTGCATGTGTTAATTTTGGGTTGACCAACGTTTTCTTGTGATGATCTGTCTTTGAGGGCTGTGGGTGTGACACATGGAAGATTGGCTGACCGAGAAAGACTTTGCTAGCTGAAGCATCCTATTGACTGCCGTAACGCCACAATATCTCATATCTTTGATGGACAAAAAGAATTGTAAATATGATCTATAGTTGGTTTGTCTTCTGTTGATCTATTATTGTGTTCTATCAAAATTTTACTTTCATGTTTATGTGAGTGCTATTTTGTATCGGACCTAAGAAAGATTGAAGTAAAATTGCATCAAGCATAGAACACCATGGTTATCTAAATTTAACAATTTTACTTAGGGATATATTGTTCTTAGCTTTAGATAATTGCATTAATAAAATTTTCATAAATTATATATTGCATTCACCCCATCATATCATACCATCAATAGCATCATGCAGACAGAACAATAACATCAAATATGGAGCGGAAAAATAAAAGGAATAACAGAAGAAAAACATGCACAAATAGAGACACCAGGATTTGGTCGGAGACCAGGGAAAAACCCCACAAGGGAGAAAACCTGAAAATCAATTCTTCTTCCTTTATTAGATATTCATCAATTGTTCAACTGAGATACAAAGTACAATGAGATATATTGATAGGCCCCCTACGACCAACCCAAGTCAGTTCAAAACTGTGTTTGTGGACTGACATCTGATAATCCAAGATGTAATATTCTCAATTAGTTTTCAGCTAGTTGGAATATTATATGTTGCTTCTATTTGTAGTCTAGAGGAATAAGTGGGGTAGGGAGACCCTTAAATATATTTAGTAGGAATAAATCACTTCCAGTATGGACGTGGATATGTTTAGATAGTCAAAATAAATCCACCTTGGGTGTGAAAGGGGGCAATGCATGTAGATTGGGTCAAGGTTGACCAAATCAACAGCGCTGCCAAAGAAGAGAGTGGAGCTAGTGGGGACAACACAGTTTTGGAGGAGGAGTATTTGCATGCAAGTAGCCTAAAAAATGAGTGGGGCCAAGGGTGAGGAAGTTCACCAAGAATATAAGGGAAGGGATGGAAGCCATGAGAGGCATTTAGAATATTATCTATATTTGAGTCTTATGACTTATTGCATGCTTCAATTGTTTAGCTGAGTTTGCTATACTGTTTAGTACAAGGGAATTTCCATGCGAGAATCCCGCACTCTATCTTGGAGGACTTGAGAAGGCTATATAAGAGGAGTATTTTGTACTTCATTTCCACCATCCAGAATTGGACCAAGCAGTCACCTACAACCACAGTGCAGTCTCCCTCAGGAACTACATTATTTTTCATGGTGTTGCAGTGGAGGGGTGACAAACCATGTTTATGAGCTAGTTTCCTAGTGAAAGGAGCAGCCTTTCACCCAGAAAGCTAGGGAGGAGAAGTTACAACCATATCTTTGTCATTTCAACCATTTTGCAGCAGAGCTTTAGTGATACAACATGATTCAGCCATAGATTTGCAGTCTGCACTTTTTTCATCTTGTGTATTTCAAGAAACCATTGCCGGGTTATATAGGGATTGTGTTTGAGAGACTAGTTCTCCATTTTTAGCTCCTTTTGAGTAATATATCAGCAGATCCATTCATCTTTATTTTCCTGTAGCAGTAACCCTCATTGGGACTGCGCTGTCATGTATTCCAACATTTCTATGTTGCAACATCCCTTGGGATTCTAGTATTTTTAGGCTTTGGAGGCTTGTTTGCCTAGTTTGAGTGATTTGTTCCTCAACAAATTGTATATTTTGTTGCTCTAATACATAATATGATGGATCTATGATTTTCTCATATGTTTTGCATCATTATTTGTTGTACATTTCAGTTTGGTGTTCAATATTGTTGTCTTTCCTAATTTATAATATTACAGTGGTATCATATCTCTAATTTTGGCTCAACTTGTGGGGAAATACATCCATAGCCATGGAGGAGAAAGAGATCCCAAGACTTATTCTTCAGACCATGCATAACATTGCAAAAGATATCAAGGAGATGAGATTTGAAAGACAGAAGGAATCCCCTAGAGGGTTTCACTATGGAGAAAGCTCCGACAGTTCACATTTATGGTGGGAGCAATCAGTAGTACAACCTTCTTCACAACGCTCCCATTAGGGCAATTTTGAGGTTTAAAATGGGCCTCCTAAGGAAATAATAAAATAATAGCTAAACCAATAAAATAATATTTATGAATTTTCAATTCACTTTTTGCACCACAATCCATATAACCATAGTTAAATTCAATTCAAAAGTTGTACCAAAATAAAATTAATAAAAAATTGTATTGATTTGACTATAAATAAGAATGAGCTTTCAAGAAAAATTCATTATCATTGAACAACTAATGCATTTGTTCTTTGTACTTAAATAACTTAAAACAAAATATTGTTAGGTCTCTATATTACTAGTATAGTCCCTTATTGTTATTAGTGTAACCCCCTTATTGTTATTATTGTACCCTTGTAACCCCCATTTTGTTATTATTGTGCCCTTAAATTATTATTGTTAGGTCGACTAGGATTACATTGTGGTCCACTAGGGTTACATTATGGCCACATGGACTCCTATATATAGAAAAGAGGTTTTTTAAATTGTATCATCCAAGAATTCTTCATTTATGTAATGTATTGGAGGTTTCCCCCTCGAAGTGGCTTATTTCTAAGGTGTTGATATATCTTTTCTTCTATTTTGGAGCTGGTTACACAACATTTAGTATCAGAACTTTGGATTCTAGGGTTTTGCTGCTCCAAAAAGGTCATCGTGTAATTTTCACTATAAATTTTTTTCTACAAAGTCTTAGAAGCTGAAATTTTTAGGGTGTGAAGCCGAAATCCCAAGGAAGATCGTCTAAAAATTTCAGAGCTTGGTTCACAATATTTTCGGAGATATGATCTGTGAAAGCTAGGTATTTTTTCAGGATCATAAACAAGTCATCGTGGCATTTGCGCTATAAATTTTTTTCTACGAAGGTTCAGAATCTGAAATTTTTATGGTGCGAAGTTGAAATCTTGAGGAAACGCATCACAAAATTTCAGAGCTTGGATCGCAATATTTTTGGAGATATGATCTGTGGAAGGTAGTGCTTTTTGAGGCTCCCAAATTTCATCTCAAAGAGGTGATCGTGGGAAAAGTTCAATAACTCTCTCTCTGAGCATCGGATTGGAGTGCTGTAAAAAGTGGTCACAATTAAATAGACTATAGTTTCTTGGATATCAATTTTAGAGGTGAAGGATGAAACAGTGACATGTGGAAAGTCATACAAGTTCGCTCTACTGAACCAGTCCATAATTAGGTCATTGTGGGAGATTGGACATAACTTTGTCTTGGAGAATCGAAATCAGGTCAGACCTGTGGCATTCAAAAGAGAATTTAGAGGGCTAATTCAATGCTGAATTTCGGATATTGAAGAGCTGCAATCATAGAGATAATCCAATTTCAATATCGAGCTCCTCAAAAGCAATAAAAAGGTGTGTAATGTTTTTCTGAATTGCATAAGTCTTGTTTGAAAAATCAATTTGAATTGATTCCAAGGGCATATTGTAGAATAGATATCAGTATTGGGTTCTAAAAAATGCCCTGTAAAAATAATTCAACACCCATTAAGCCTTCATAAGGCTCTACTATGACTCATGAAGATGAAGAATTGCGACATGATGTATCAAAATTACAAAAGCAAGTGCACCAAATTTCGCTCTCGCAAAGAGTAGCAAAAAATGAAATGGAAGTTTTGAAGAAAGGCATGGAATCTAAGATAGATGGCATGGAATATAAGATGGATGACATGGGATCTAAAATAGAAAACATGAAGAATGATCTCAAAGTAGACATAGAAGGTTTGACAAAGTTGATACAAGAAATGTTTCCTAATGGTGAAAAGATAGTAGAGGAAAATCATGATGAGAACAAAATAAATGTTAATCGTGATTTCATAAAATCTAATGTTGGTGGGAAGAACCATCATATTAAAAAAATGGATATGAGGAAGTTTGATGGAAAGGATCCTGTAACATGGATACTACAGATGGAGCAATATTTTTATCTCTATAATGTGCAAAACACACAAAAGGTACACATTGCAACTTTACATTTAGAACAAAACACATTTGTATGGTATCGATGGCTTTGCTCCATAAAAAAATTGTCACTTAGTTAATTTTTACGGAGGAAATGATAGCACATTATGAGGATACAAAGAGAAACACCTTCTTTAGCCAATTGATAAATCTCAAACAAAAGGGTTTAGTGGGGGAGCACATTGAGGACTTCCAAAAATTGAATATAAGGGTAACTGATATTCCAGAGGAACACATTATTGATCTCTTCATAGGCACTTTAAAGGATAACATCCAACATGAAGTTCGCGTTTTGGAACTTGATTCATTGGAGAAGGCATTCAGGTTGGCAAGAAAAATTGAATGTAAAATTATGGCGACAAGGAAGCCTACCACTCACTTCTATAAAGAAGGAAGTGTTTCTACGTCTAGATTTCCACAACCTACAAGGTTGACACCACAAAAATTGGAAGAAAAAAGAGCAAAAGGGATTTGCTACAGTTGTGATAAAAAATACACTAAAGGTCATAAGTGTGCTGAGAAGAAATTATTTTACATAGATTGTGAAGAGGAAGAAGAAAATGAACAAGAAGAGGATATACACCAGGAACCAACCCTAGAAGAGGAAGAAATGAATCCGACCATATCGTGTAATGCACTGGCAGGAATGACCACTCCTCAAACTCTCAAGATACAAGGACAAATCAAGAAGAAAAAGGTAATAGTGTTGATTGATTCAGGTAGCACCCATAATTTTATTCATTGTAAGGTAGTCAAGGAATTAAATTGTTTCCTATACCCAGCACCAGAATGTCAAGTGATGGTTGCAAATGGAGCAACTATAAATTGCTCTGGAAAATGCCATAATATCAAGCTAACCATGGGGGAATATGTATTGACTAGTCCAATGCTTTCCATTCCTATGGGAGGTGCTGATGTTGTACTAGGAGTACAATGGTTACAATTTTTGGGGACGGTAGCTTTTAATTTTCAAGAACTTTTCTTGAATTTTTTTTCAGAAGGAAAGGTAGTCGAATTACGGGGTATTGCAGGGAAGACAAGAAAGATAATAAGCTCTAATGTCATGAAAAAGCTTCTAAAGAAAGAAAAATGAGGTGTAATTTCACAATTATGCTCACTAGAAGTTCCAACATCAAAATTATCTATTTCTGTAGATCTCCAACAAGTCTTGGAAAATCATTCCAAGGTGTTTGAAACTCCCAAAGGACTCCCACCTATTCGTGATCATGATCATGCTATTCATTTGATTCCAGGAAGTGTTCCTCCAAACATCAGGCCTTATAGATATCTTTACGTCCAAAAGAGCGAAATTGAACGTATGATTGCAGAAATGTTAGAGGTAGGTATAATTCAACCTAGTCAAAGTTCTTTCTTTGCTTCTGTAGTATTGGTACACAAGAAGGATGGATCATGGCGAATGTGTCCGGATTATAGGGAGCTCAATAAGATCACCATTAAAGATAAATTTCCCATTCCTGTGATTGATGAATTATTGGATGAATTACATGGAGCAATTTATTTTACCAAGTTGGATCTTCGTTCAGGATATCATCAAATTAGAATGAAGACCGAAGATATTCCAAAAACAACATTTCGAACTCATGAAGGTCATTATGATTTTTTTGTCATGCCTTTTGGCCTTACCAATGCACCTTCTACATTTCAAGGGTTGATGAATTCCATTTTCAAACCCTTCCTTAGAAAATTTGTGCTAGTATTTTTTGATGATATACTAATCTACAGCAGGTCTTGGAAGGATCATGTTGAACATGTTGACAGGGTGCTCAACTATTGCAGGAGAAACAATTATATGCAAAAAAATCCAAATGTTTCTTTGGAGTACAAGAGGTGGAATATCTGGGTCATATTGTATCTCACGAGGGTGTTAAAGTAGACCCTAACAAAATTAAAGCCATTAAGGAATGGAAAGTCCCCACAACCATAAAGCAGTTGCGAGGATTTATCGAGTTAACAGGGTATTATCGCAAGTTTGTTAAGAATTATGGGAGAATAGCAGCACCTCTAACAACATTATTGAAGAAAGATGCATTTTCATGGACTCCTGAAGCAACTAAGGCCTTTGAACATCTTAAAGAGGCAATGTGCCTAGCACCGGTCTTAGCTATGCCAGACCTCACAAAAACCTTTATTGTGGAATGTGATGCCTCAGGAAATGGAATTGGTGTAGTTTTAATGCAGGAAGGAAGACCCATTGCTTTTGAAAGTCGTCCAATCAAAGGAAAGTATTTACAGAAACCCATTTATGAGAAGGAAATGTTAGCAATACTACATGCACTAAAGAAATGGAGAACTTACCTAATGGGAAGACACTTCAAGGTAAAAACTGATCATGATAGTCTTAAACACTTTTTGGAACAAAGACTATCTTCAGAAGAGCAGCAAAAATGGGTCACAAAGATGTTGGGTTATGACTTTGAAATAATCTACAAAAAGGGAAAGCTTACTGTTGTTGCAGATGCACTCTCAAGAAAGAATGAAGAGGTGGAAGCATTGCTTTGTGCCATTTCTATTATCCAACCAGATTGGATAACCGAAGCAAGAGATGAATGGAAGAAGGAAAAATATGTATGGACATTCATTCAAAAGTTGCAACAAGATCCTAGTACATCCGATACATTTAGTTGGAAAAATGATTCCTTATGGTACAAAGATCGCTTATATCTTTGTAAGAATTCCCAACTAAAACAAAATATTCTTCTGGAATTGCACACTTCTCCTTTAGGAGGACACTAAGGATTTTTAAAAACTTACCACAGGGTGAAGAAAGAATTTTTTTGGGATGGCCTTAAATCTGATATTCGAAAGTTTGTGGCGGAATGTTTGGTTTGCCAGCAGAATAAAGTGGAAACAATTAAGACCCCAGGACTTCTACAACCTTTATCCATTCCAAGTCAACGCTGGGAGGAGATTTCAATGGATTTTATCACAGGTTTACCTAAGTCCGAAGGAAAGAGTGTCATCATGGTGGTAGTTGATAGACTTACCAAGTATGCACACTTTTGTGCATTATCTCATCCATTTAAAGCAAGTACAGTTGCTACTACATTTATACACAATTCAAAAGCTACATGGAAACCCAAGGGTTATTATGAGCGACAGAGATCCCATTTTTACTGGAAATTTTTGGACGGAGTTATTTTCTTGTTTGGGTACTCAATTAGCTCATAGCTCATCTTATCATCCTCAATCTGATGGTCAAACTGAGATAATAAATAAATGTTTGGAAGGATATCTTCGTTGTTTTGTATCTGATAAACAAACATAATGGGTCAAGTGGTTACCTCTCGCTGAATGGTGGTATAACACTTCCTTCCATACTGCAGCAAAAATGACCCCATTTATGGCACTTTATGGATATCATCCACCATCCATCACATTATATTTAAGGGAAAATTCGAAGGTTCAAGCAGTGGAAGATCACATCGAGCATCAGCAAGAAGTTCTCCAACTCTTAAAGGATAACCTGAATTTGGCACAAAATCGAATGAAACAACAGGCAGATCAACATCGCAGCGAGAGAAGTTTTGATGTAGGAGATTGGGTATTTTTACGGCTACAACCATACAAACAAATGTACCTCAAGCAAGCTAAGAAGGATAATAAATTATCGCCAAAGTACTATGGTCCTTACAAGGTGTTGCAAAAGATTGGTACTATGGCATACAAGTTGGAGCTTCCTGCTTCTTCGCGAGTACATCCAGTTTTCCATGTTTCATGCTTAAAGAAGGTTATAGGTGAAAATCTTCCAGTTCAAACAATATTGCCAGAACTTGATGAGGAAGGAAAAATCATATTGGAACCTGAAGCGGGCATGGAAACAAGAACCCGACAACTACGGAATCGATCAATTTCAGAGTATCTCATCAAGTGGAAGAACTTACCCACCGAAGATTCTACATGGGAGGATGAGAATTTTATACAGAAGCACCCAGAGCTACTCAAGCATTGAGGACAACACTTTTTTGAAGGAGAGGGGCATGTTAGGTCCCTATATTACTAGTATAGTCCCTTATTGTTGTTAGTGTAACCCCCTTATTGTTATTATTGTACCCTTGTAACCCCTATTTTGTTATTATTGTGCCCTTAAATTATTATTGTTAGGTCGGCTAGGATTACATTATGGCCCACTAGGATTACATTATGGCCACATGGACTCCTATATATAGAAATGAGGTTTTGTAAATTGTATCATCCAAAAATTCTTCATTTATGTAATGTATTGGAGGTTGCCCCCTCGAAGTGGCTTATTTCTAAGACATTGATATCTCTTTTCTTCTATTTTTGGAGCTGGTTACACAAAAAATATAAATATAAATTTATAAAATCTTTATTATATTATATGATATTAATTAATATTTATATTATTTAAATTTTATAATAACATGTAATTAATATACTATATAAATATAATATAATATAATATAATATAATAAATGTATAGGGATATGAATTATTTCTTTCAAGAAATATGAAATGACAATAATATATTTTTATTCAAAAAGTGTGAAATGACATTTATTATGAGTACTTTACTTTGACTTTAAAAGTACTTAGAGCACTACCATGGTTAACCATGAGTTTTTATCTACCATTGAGAATGTGACAAGTAAGTACTTTTAACTCAAGCAATGTCACCTCAAGCATTAAGGATGATGTCATCCCCTAAAATGTGATTGGCTCTCATAAAGTGAATTTTGATTGTACATTTTCCTTAAGAGACCCATTTTAGACCTCAAAATTCCCCTAATGACTATGCCCACATTCCTATCATTGGAAGGTGAGGAAGGAGGGCCTTTGAGGGAAGAAACCCTTGGTGACTATTTTGTGGAATATGAATCTCAATCTCGAAGGTTCAAGGAGCATTTGAACTTTCAGGAGTTTTGTCAGATTAAGGATGGTAGGAGATCCTTCAATCACCATAAAAAGGGAGGGTACATGCAGAACCAAGATCTATAGTGCAATTTGGGAAGATTCTTTTTTCCCTCTTATGATGGATCACCCAAGTGCATAGCTAAGGCTTGGGTAGAGAAGTTGGATACTTACTTACAACTCAACAGAGTTTCAGAATTGGAGGCTATCAAAATAATAGCGCTACACCTAGAAGGTGAGGCACATGAGTGGTGGTTTCATGGGTTATCTACACTTGGGCATGTTAGTATCACTTCATATTCAGACTTCACCTGGAGGTTGGTGGAGAGATTTGATCCTAGGGATCCAGAAGCACAATTTGTGGGGCTAAACAAGCTCAAGAAATTAGGAGATTTAGAAACCTATATCTCTGAGTTTCTAAAGCTTTCAGTCATGGTCTCTGACCTCACTATGACTAGGAGAGTATGCATGTTCATTTATGGGATTGTTGAACCATTACATGGGTTGGTGAAATCTACTAGACCAACTACACTTCAAGAAGCTATGGAGAGGGCTAGGGACCTACAACATTCTTTACCCAAGGCAAAGGCCCCTTTTTCAACAAAAGATCTCCTCTTACACAAAGGAGGATCAAGAGAAGAAATCTCTTGATAATAGTCAGAGAGATCTAAGGAAGAAGAAACTTTGTTTCACTTTTCGGGAGCCATGGGTACCAAAACACCAATGTGTTGCAGGGAAGGCACATTGTATTGAGATATTTTCTGATGAGGAGAAGGAGACTAGTGTCGTAGCAGCAGGAGAAGGTGTACCACTCACAGGAGATGTAGTGGGAGCATTTTCTCCAATGGGAGGAACTCTTGCAGCTTTGAGGGGAGTTCCCAAGTATCTAAATTTAAGGGTTAAAGGCACTATTATGGGGCAAAGAGTATCAATATGGATAGAAAATGGAGCTACCCATAACTTTATTGATACACAGTTGGTGCAAAGGAGGGGCATTCACATAAAATATTTTGAGGGTTTCTCAGTTTTGGTTCCGGGAGCTAGAACCATGCAGTGTGCCAAATATGTTCTAGTATTAACCATCACTATGGGCACCTACACACTGACATGCCACTTCTTTGTGGTTGATATTTTAGATACCATTGTGATATTGGGTGTCTAGTGGTTAATCACCTTAGGGAAGGTTACCACAGACTAGGAAACATTAAAGATGGAATGGACAAAAAAAGGGAGTGGTAAACATCAGAAAATCAAAGGCATACACACCTATCCACCCCAGATTGTCTCAACACACAGGATGGAAGCTGATTTGTGCAGAGGGGACATAGAGTGGGAAATAGAACTGTGTATGTCAGAAGCAGGGAGCAAGGATTCACTAGTACATCCAGATGTACAATCTATTTTGGACCGATACTCCACAGTATTTGGAGATATCCCACCTAGGAGACCTCCTGACCGAGGATTTAAGCACACTATTGAGTTGGAGTAGGGGATCCAAGTAGTGATTACCACACCCTATAGGCATCCCAAAGCCTACAAGGATGAGATTGAAAAGGCCATTTAGGAGATTTTGGCCTTAGGACACATTCAACCTAGCACCAGTCCTTTTGCCTCTTCAGTGGTCTTGGTGAAGAAGAAGGATGGCACATTGAGGATGTACATTGATTATAGAGCTTTGAACAAAAATAACATGAAGAACATATACCCAATTCCCAGGATCGATTAGTTGATGGATGAAATAAGAGGGTCCAAGTATTTTTCCAAGATTGATTTGAGATCAGGGTATCATCAAATCAAAGTGAGGGATCAAGACATCCCCAAGACAACATTCCGATGTCACTATGGCCATTTTGAGTTCTTGGTAATGCATTTTGGGCTAACCAATGCTCCAGCAACATTCTAGTCTTGCATGAACCACATTTTCCATGGTCACTTGAGGAAGTTTGTATTGGTTTTTTTTTATGACATTCTCATTTACAACCGCACATGGGAGGAGCATTTACAACATATTGAGGCAGTATTATGCATTCTTAAAGAGAAAAATTTCTATGCTAAGCTCTCTAAGTGTGAGTTTGGGCTCACATAGATTCTCTATATTTTCCACATCATTGGAGTAGATGGGGTGAGATTTCATAAAGATAATTCCGTGCTATCAGAGATTGGCCCGAGCCAAAGAGTGTCACAACACTTCAGGGGTTTGTAGGCATTTCTACCTATTACCGGAAGTTTGTAAAAGGGTTCTCTCAACTAGTAGCACCACTTACAGATCTAACTAGGAAGGGAGCTTTCATTTGGACAACCACAACGCAGAGAGTTTTTGATAAGCTCAAGGAGGTGATGATTAGCTGCCCAATATTAGTTCTGCATGATTTTATCCAACCCTTTGTGTTGGAATGTGATGCTTCAAGAGAAGGCATTCGAGTAGTATTGACGCAAGGAGGACACCCCATAGCTTTTGATATTCGGAAGTTGCTGCCACGTGAGAGGCTATACCCCATATATGATAAGGAGATGTTGGCTATTATGCATGCTTTAGATAAGTTCCAAAAATATTTGGTGGCTAATAGATTCCGAGTGAAGACTGATCATAATAGTCTTAAATTATTTCTTGATCAGAAACAACTTCAGGAGAGGTGGCAGAAATGGGTGAGTAAGATCCAAACATATGAATTTGACATAGAATATGTCAAGGGGAAGAGTAATGTAGTGGCATATTCTCTATCTCAGAGGCTAGCAACGCTGTCCTTGATGAGGATGGATACAGATTGGAAGGCTTAGTTGCTAGTGGAATACTCCAAAGACCACTTTTCATGTGAGATCCTAGATGGATTGGTGACCGATGAGAGGTATAGAGTGATGGATGAGGTCATCTATTACCGAGATCAGGTATTCTTGGCTAGAGATTCTAAGCTCAAGAAGAAGATTTTGCAGGCATCACATGATTCACCACTTTGCAGGGCATCAAGGATTCACCAAGACATACAAGGCTATTCGGGAGAGATTCTCATGGAATCATCTTAAGGAGGATGTGCTCCAACACATCAAGGAGTGTGTAGTTTTCCAGAAAAACAAAGGAGAGAACAACCACCCCGCAGGATTATTGCAACCACTCCCTATTCCGAATGGAAAATGGGAAAGTATTTCCATGGACTTCATCACCGGTCTACCTATAGTTCAGGGTAAGGATTATATCTTTGTAGTTGTTGATCAACTAACAAAGTATTCACATTTCTTTGCTATTTCTGCATGATCTACTGCTTCACAGGTAGCCGAGCTCTTCTTTAGAGATGTGTTTAGACTTCATGGTCTTCCAAAGACCATAGTCAGTGATCGGGATAACTGCATCATGGGTGGCTTTTGGCAAGAGCTTTTTTGGTTAGTGGGTACTGAGTTGACACCAAGTACCAGCTATCACCCACAAACCGATGGATAGACATAAATAGTAAACAAGTGGTTAGAAGGCTACTTGCAGAACTATGTTTCGGGGCAGCAGAGAGCATGGCTGTGCTGGCTCCATTTGGGGGAGTATTGCTGCAACACAACCTTTCATATGTCCATTGGCATGACCCCATTTCAAGCCCTTTATGGGTATGATGCACTATCATTTGTTGATGTGATGTTTGGAGCAAGTAAAGCTCCTATAGAAAATGAGTGGATTCAAGAGAGTCAGGATATACTCCAGGCCCTCAAGGAAAACATTTGCTACAACACAAAAGCAACAGAAGATGTATGCAGACTGTGGTCGGATAGAGAGGTAGTTTGAGGTGGATGATTTGGTCTATCTTAGTCTTCAGCCATATAAACAGTCTACACTTAAGGATAAAGGAGCCGAGAAGCTTAAACCTCGGTTCTATGGGCCATACAGGATGATCCGTCGTGTTGGAGAAGTAGCATATGAGCTAGAGCTTCCTATTGGGAGCAAGATCCATAACATTTTTCATGTCTTATACCTCAAGAAGGCCATTGGAAAACGTGTGGTTGCTACTATGGATATCCTACCTATTGATGATGAGGTCCATATAGTTTTGAAACCAGAGGATATCTTTGATACTCGAAAGAGGCAACTAAGGAGCAGGGTGTTTAAATAATATCTAATTCGATGGAGGAATCTTCCTGATGAGGATGCCACTTGGGAGGGAGAGAATATTTTGCAGCCTCCTTCTTTACTGTTCCTTGAGGAAAAGCAAATTTTGGGAGGGGAGGACTGTAATATTCCCAATTAGCTTTCAGCGAGTTGGAATATTATATGTTGTTTCTATTTATAGTCTAGAGGAATAAGTGGGGTAGGGAGACCCTTAAATCTCTTTAGTAGGAATAAATCACTTCCAATATGGATGTGGATCAGTTTAGATAGTCAAAATAAAGCCACCTTGGGTGCGAAATGGGGAAATGCATGTAGACTGGGTCAAGGTTGACCAAATCAACAACGTTGTCAAAGAAGAGAGTGGAGCTAGTGGGGACAACACAATTTTGGACGAGGAGTCTTTGCATGGAAGTAACCTCATAAATGAGTGGGGCCAAGGGTGAGGAAGCTCACCAAGAATATAAGGGAAGGGATGGTAGCCATGAGAGGCATTCAGAATATTTTGTATGTTTAAGTCTTATGACTTATTGCATGCTTCAGATGTTTAGCTGAGTTTGTTGTACTGTTTAGTACAAGGGAATTTCCATGTGGGAATCCCACACTCTATCTTGGAGGACTTTAGAAGGCTATCTAAGAGGAGTATTATGAGCTTCATTTCCACCATCTGGCATTGGTCCAAGCAGTCACCTACATCCACAGTGCAATATCCTTGAGGAACTGCGTTATTTTTCATGGTGTTGCAGTGGAGGTGTGTAAAACCCTGTTTATGAGCTAGTTTCCTAGTGAAAGGAGGGACCTTTTGCCTAGAAATATATGGAGGAGAAGTTACAGCCATATCTTTTCATTTCAGCCATTTTGTAGCAGAGCTTCAATGACACAGTGTGATTTAGCCATAGAGTTGTAGTCTGCACTTTTTGCATCTTGTGTATTTCAAGAAACCCTTGCTGGGTTATCTTGGGATTGTGTTTGAGAGACTAGTCCTCCATTTTTAGCTCCTTTTGAGTAATATATCAGCAGATCCATTCATATTTATTTTCCGATAGCAGTAACCCTCACTAGGACTGCATTGTCATGTATTTCGACATTTCTGTGTTGCAACATCCCTTGGGATTCTAGTATTTTTAGGCTTTGGAGGCTTTTTTTCCTAGTTTGAGTGATTTGTTCCTCAACACATTATATATTTTGTTGCTCTAATACATAATCTAATGGATCTATGGTTTTCTCATATGTTTTGCATAATTATTTGCTGTACATTTCAGTTTGTTGTATTTCCTAATTTGGAATATTACACAAGAAAACTTCTATTATATAACTGTTGTGTATTATCACATTTGATGGGCTATATCAAATAAATCATGTTGCCAAGTAGATGAGCCATCCATCATTGTTGAATTTAAGTTATATTCAGATCATACCATGAAAGTGCCATATCATAACTTCCATGGACCAGGCCTTATCCTACCATGTTACACATATAAGGGGAGTTTATTATATTTGATGTACAAATCATAGGCATCTACAAATAATTTCATACATACCATGTCTTCCTTGTCATATAAATTATGTCCACCATGTCATATAATGCCATACCATACCCACTTTGTATGCCATGACAAGCTATGTCTACCATATCATATACTTCCACCATACCCACTGTGTCTGCCATGATGAGCTATGTAGACACAAAGCAACAATAACACTAAGGAATGCAGAGGCACCATATAGTGGAGGAAAGATGTATAACTCAGAGAAGCCAAACATATGATGCCATTCATCAAACATATGATGTCATTCATACAATGCTAATCATGAAACATACGATGCTAATATATATCACAGAGAATCAATACAAAGATACCATATTGTTATGCCTGAATTTCCATGAGATCATGCCATGTGAGAGTCTTAGAGCTAACAACGAGAGTCTTGAAGAACAAGTACCATATGTGAGATCATTGTGTCATATTTGTGCCATTTGCGAGATAAGAGAGAGATAGTCCCATCACTGTGTCAAAAAATTTGACCACTGTAATAATTAAACAAGAGTGTGAAAATTATAATAATTTGACTATCCTCGTGACCATGAAGTGATTAGATGAAAGCGAGACTGTATATGTAACCATAGTAGCATCAAATGTGGTATACAAATTTTCAAAAAAGAAGTCCCAAATCCCTGCGGCTTTTGTCATGCGAACCCAGATGCAGACCTTTGAATATACCCTCAAAAGTGCCATACAAATCTCATAACCAAACCATTATCAAATGATGAAGTATATTTATACTTGTTGTAATGTGTAGAAGGTTGATTCGTAAACTGCCGTGAATATTCCACTAGACAATTTGTCACAACATATATGATAATATTATATTAAAAATATAAAATTCTACACTATTATAGTTTTATTAAATTTCTAGATTTGTAGATTTCACTCTAATTAGTGCATGCATGCGAATGAAAATTATGTAGAAAATAGAGAATGAAAAAATAAAAGCTCTCACACACACATAATACATAATATATGCTATGGGAAACCCTTTCAGGAGAAAACCTAGCTTGGAAGGTGAGGCCACTCCACTCTCTTTCTATGTTTGGAAATATGGCTGTAGGTACAAAGAAGTATGGCCTGTGGCACGTGGGCTACTACAATGCACAAATCCTCTCTACGTGCTCTACCTCTTATCCCTCTTGGCTATTTTTACTCATCTATGGAACAAATGCACTCGAAACAATGAAATACCTCTTCCTCCTAGTGGCCCGATTATAATGCAACTCGATAGCCTACTAGTGGTTAGGTTTGACTACCTCAAATCAACCAAATTTACATTATAGACTCTTCTAGAGTCCCTTACATCAAAATCCTGTGGCTAGCCCATTTTCCATGAGTAATAGGGGCTGATACAACATCCTCCCGAACCATGGTGGTGAAAACATGGTGGTCAACTTAAGAGTGGCATAACTTTCGCATATGGAATCCGATTGACATACTTCTTGCACCATTGGAAAGATGTGTGTAGAATAACATGAAATTGTGTGGTGCTAAAGTGAAAAATTTTTACATCCAAAAAACATCATTTGATTCCTCAAAATGCTCCTAGAATGTTAGACCCCGTTTCCCCAAACTAAGTCCTGTCAGTAAAAACGATCACGTGAGCTGATTCCTCCACTTTTTCCACTCAGAATGCATCGATATGGATGAAAACAAATATAATGATCCAATATAGATCACACCTCCCCATTTTGGGAGGCTTTTTCTCCCTAAAAGCTTCCACTAAATGAGGTGAGGAAAGTTTTCCTCCACCTTCTCTCTGGTGTACCATTTATCGTTTCCAGGAAGTTGTCCCTTCAACCCAATATTCCAAAGGTCCTGCTACCCCTGTGTTGTAGTTCCAGACCTATTTTTCAAAACTGTATGTTCTGTCAACTCTGCCCGAGCATCTGGTGCCAATTCCTCCATAGAAGGTAGGACTTGTTCCTCTTCTTGATCTAGCATGGAAGGCTCATAGAGTTTCAAATTATCTACATCCATAACTAGGTAATGGATGTAGATAGGTGTTAAACTGAGTCGATAGGTATTATCACCCACATTTTCTAGTGTCTCAAAGGGATCATACCTTAAAGCCTTGATTTTCTTACCAGGCCCCTGCAACCTCTCCTTACTTCATCTCCCACCTTGAACATTTTCTCTGCTCTATGTTGATCATATGTGACCTTATACTTCTCTTGCGACTTCTACAGTGTTTCTTGTACTTGTAGATGGCTCTGCCCGATATTCTCTATAATTTTTTTAGCCTTCAAAGCATCTCCTGTAAGATCTACCCTCACTCCTTGTTGCCCATATGAAATATCCAAAGGTGAAGGTGGAAAATATATAAAACAAGTTTAAAATGGGGACTTTCCTGTAGAATTGTGGACTAGTCTATTATAAGAATGTTGTATTTATACCAAATTTTCATCCCAGGTCTTCCGATGCATATAGTTGTATCCCCTCAGAATCTGCACCAATGTCCTGTTGACTACTTCTGTTGACCCATCTACCTGTGGATGGAATGTTGTAGATCCCTTCAATTTTTTGTCCATCTTATCCCACAATGTAGTCTAAAATGCACTAAGAAATATTGTATCCCTATCTGAAACGATGCTTCTTGGTAACCCAAAGTGCACCCAGAGCTATCCAATGAAAAATTTTGTTGCTTCTTTCCCACTGATGGTCTTTTTACAGGGCATCAAAATACACATCTTGCTAAACTTGTCAACTACCAAGAAAATGTAGTCATGTCCCTTCTTGGTTGTTGGTAACCATATCGCAAAGTCCATGGAAATTTTTTCCTGAGGACGAGTAGGTATAGGTAAGGGATGATATAGACCCTATTTCCTGTTGCTAGGCTTGTTGGTACAACAAAGCACACATCTTCTTATGAATCTAGCTACCTGCTCTTGCATCTTGGGCCAATAAACATACCTCTACAAGTTAGTCACAATATTCCCTAAACCAAAGTGACTTGCAACCTTGGAGGTGTAAACCTCTTTATTCATCTATCTTGATGCATTCAGAGTGGGAAAAGTGGAGGAATCATCTCATGGTCTGTTTTTTACAGTTGGGACCCAATTTGGTAAAGCGGGGTCTAAAACCTTTGAGGAGTGTTTTGAGTCATCAAATGACATTTTTTGAGGGTAAAAATTTTCCACTTTAGCACAAAACCTTTTAATGCTATTCTACACACAAATATATTTCCAATGATGCAAGACACGCGTCAATCAAATTCTGTATGCGAAAGTTATGCCATTCAGAATTTGACCTTGTCATTTTCACCACCATAGTTCGAGAGGATGTCGCTTCAGGAATTAGCCCCCATTATTCATGGAAAAGGGGCTAGCCACATGATTGTGATGTAAAATAATCTAGAATAATCTATATTGTAACTCTGGTTAAGAGTTGAGGTAGTCAAACTTAACCACTAGTAGGCTATTGGGCTGTGTTATAATTGGGCCACTAGGAGGAAAAAATATTTCATTATTTCGAGTGTATTTGCTCCATAGATGAGAAAAATTATCCAAGAGGGATAGGAGGTAGAGCACACAGAGAGGATTTGTGCACTGTAGCAACCCATGGGCCACAAGATATACTTCTTGACTAGCTCTGCTGCAATGAGACTCGCTTGTGATCCTGAGTCAAATAGAGCATCAATCTTGGTCTTCTTGACCTTTATCTTTATAGGGAAGTTTGATAATTTCTTTCTCTTCCTTTTGTTGAAGCCTACTCAGATTCACCTCCTTCTGCACTGATGTACAAACAATATTTTCGTCCACATGCGAGTTGCTTTCAGCTTCGTTGCTTGAACCAGTGGCCATGAGTTTCTTCTTATTATTATCTTTCTTCTTGTTCTTTGGGTTTAGCTTTGGATTCAATTTCCAACACTTATCCTCTGTATGACCAACAATGTTGCAGTGGTTGCTATGATATTTTCATTAATGTGTTGTGGCTGCTGTATTTTTATCATTTCCCCATTTTTTCTTCTTCTTTCCCTCCTTAGAAGCATCATGTTGCTCCTTTTTCTTTGAACCACTTGACTTTACTCTCTTCAGACCTATTTTCTCTAAGTACTATGCCTGTACACAAGCCCCGTCCACCGATTTTATCTTGAAAAACATCATTCTCTCACATAAATGGTAGTGCAGACCCCCCAAATACTTGAGGAGTACATTTGATTTCTTTGGAGAGATACCCAATCTTATAGCATCTTTTTGAACTCTGTGGTGTACTCCTGCATGATTTGGCTCGACTTTTTCCTGAAGTAGTTCCATCGGATACACTGGTACTCTACATACCCAATGTGATAAAACTGTGAATTAATGAGGGTTTTGAAGTCCCCCCACTTAGTCATTGGAGGTTCTCCCTCAAACCTCAGGGTCTTCCTATGACTCTCCCACCAAGTCAGTGCATGGCCCTCTAATTTCAGTCATGCAAATGAGATCTTATGTCATTTCTCAATTTGATGGATGTTGAAATAAACTTCCAGTTGCTGCAACTGATTATTCAACTTTAGAGTGTCGATCTCGCTGTGGTATGAATTGATATCGAATTTTTCTTCCATTTTAAATAGAGACCATGATTGGTTCACGGCACTCGAACTGGGTTGATATTTTTCGGGTTCTTTCTTTGGTTGGTTCTCCATTTCTTCCTGATCTTCTTATCCTCCCTCTGATTTTTCCTCCTACTCAGAGCCGCCATGAAGAGGTTTACATTGCTATTTATATCTGCGACTTGTTCCAACCTCAAAAACCTCACCTCTGTAGGATCACAAGGGTCATTTACAGATTCGTTAGCTATGATTACGGTTTTACGATTTTCGACCCCGACGACCTATGCCCCCTGAAAATATCCACAAAATACCTAAATAAACCTTCTCTAATACCAATATGATCTATAAAATACCATGGATATTCCATTGGATAGTTTTCCGCAACAGATATGATAATATTATATTAAAAATCCGAAATTCTACACTAATACAATTTTATTAAATTTCTAGATCTATAGATTTTACTGTAATTAGTGCATGCATGCGAATGGAAATTATGCAGAAAATAGATAACGACAAAATAAAATCTCACACACACACACTAAGACACAAGATATGCTCTGGGAAACCCTTTGGGGAGAAAACCCAGCTGGAAGGTAAGGTCGCTCCACTCTCTTTCTCTATCTGGAAATATGGCTCCAAGAACAAAGAAGTATGACTCGTGGGCTTCTACAATGCACAAGCCCTCTATGTGTGCTCTAAATCTTATCCCTCTTGGTTACTTTTTCTTAGCTATGGAACAAATGCACTCGAAAGGATCGAATACCTCTTCCTCCTAGTGGTTTGGTTATAACACAACCCGATAGCCTACTATTGGTTAAGTTTGACTACCTCAACTCTTAACTAGAGTTACAATATAGACTCTTCTAGAGTTTTTTACATCAAAATCGCGTGGTATCCATTTTTCCATGAATAATGGGGGCAGACACGACATTCTCTCAAACCATGGTGGTGTAGAAATTTGACAACCCAACCCCAGTTTTCAATTTCTCCTTATTTCTCCCATAAAGTTAAATGCCCATTCCCATAGCCATACATTCAAAAAGCTGGAAAAATAAATATTTTCTGAAAACACAAAGTTTGGAAATTTCACAGTGCTGAAATGCAGAAATAAAACTCAGAAAAATAAATCAGCCACATACAGAAAATTGACACGTTGATTTTTCGTCAACTTGACCTTGGAAAAACCCCTTACAACTCTTGGGGAAAACCAGTTCGAAAGCTCTCTTTATTTCTGAATATGCTTTTATAGTGAGATATAATTCACAGAAAAAATTTCAACAACTTAATAAATGTACTTATCTCGATTTCCATGTTTATACCCTGCCTTGGAAAACGTGCCAAATAGAAAACAATCAAAACAATTTTTTTTTCAGCATTTAAATGCTAAACTTCCACCCTCGAAATGCATGCCCAGATTTCAGTAGTATAGGCATACAACTGTACGAGTTATACAGAAAGTACAACTGTACTTCCTCCTCGATTCATGTGCCTAAAAAAAACCTTGAAAATAGCACTGTCCTGCTATATGGATTTCCTCGAAATTTGTGCCAGAAAAATAGTAAACTCCTCCTTGGTTTTTGAGCCCAAAATCTGCCTTGGAATGCATGCTAAAGCTACTCTACGAAATCCATCTTTTTCTGTACCTCCTTCCTCGAAAAGTGTGCCAACCTCCTGCTGTACAGATTTCTGCCTTGGGAAATGTGCCTCTAAGCTGCTATATGGATTTGCTAAAGTTTCCTTGTTGCTGCCCTTCTTATCCTCACTGCTCAGAAAATCTCCGTAGCTTTCTCTTCTCCTCTCTCAATCTGCTCATGAAAGAATGAATGACCTTTTCCCTCCTTTTCCTCCTTTAACCTAACCCTAAGTGACTTTTGGGGAATCTGTCAATCTAATGGATGAGACAAATTTAGATCTATTAAATGCTCATTTAAATCTCACTTTTTGTTTTTTAATTCACCCCACTTTAATAAAGACCCATTTAGTCATTTATTTCCAAAGTCACTTTTCACTTTCTAATTTCACATTGAATTTTTTAAATTCACTTTAAAATTAGAATTTAGTAACTCTATCACTTAAAGTCACCTTTAAAGTAGATTTGAATTTATAACTTTATAAATTCACTTTAGGAGAAAAATTAAATTCTTTTGGAAACTTTTCCCTAGGCCAAAGATCAAAGCCTTAGGGAACCACCTGTCCTCCGGTAACCAAATTTCAACACTCCCTCTTACCGAGGAAGGTGTCCCTCACCACACCCATCTTGTCTCTAAAGTAGACATGCTTGCCCTGTGGTAAGGCTTTGGGAAGAATATCTACAACCTGCTCATCAGTGGGAATATACTCAAGCTTCACAACTCCCTTCTGAACATAGTCTCTGATGAAATGATATCTGATGTTGATATGCTTTGACCTGTCATGAAATACTGGATTCTCCGTGAGTTTAATGCAACTCTGATTATCACAGTATATCATTGAAGGTCTCAACAGCTGACCAAATAAGCCAAACAACATCTTGCAAAGCCATATGGCCTCACAACTAGCTAGACTGGCTACCATGTACTCTGCTTCCGTTGAACTCAATGCTACTGACTGCTCCTTTCGGCTGAACTACGACACCACTGCTGAACCCAACCCAAAACAACACCCTAAAGTTATCTTCCTATCAGAAGCACAACCTGCCCAATCAGAATCAGTGTAACCTGCCAATCTCACTCCATCCCCCTCCCTATAATCCAGGCCATAATCCACTATCCCCTGCAAGTACCGCAAAATGTGTTTTACAGCAACCCAGTGCACCCTCCTAGGCTCACACATGAACTGGCTCATCGTGTTGACTGCAAAAAATATATATTTGGTCTAGTGTTGACCAAATACATCAAGGAACCAATCAACTGTCTATACAATGTGGGATCCACCAACTCGGAATCTAAAGCATGAATCTTCTTCCAGTTGGTGATCATCGGTGTCGAAATAGGTCTACAATCCTCCATGTGGAATCTACCAAGGATGTCCACAATATACTTCCCCTGCCCTAGGAAGAAATGCCCCTCCTCCTGCCACACCTCCAAACCAAAAAAGTAATGCATCAGGCTAATTTCCTTCATCTCAAACTCTGACACAAGATCTCTCTTGCAGTACTCTATGAGTCTCTCTGCACCTATAATGACCAAGTCATCCACATACAACACCAAAATGAGAGGCTCCTCACCTATCACAATAAAGTATAGGTTCGGATCTGCATCACTCTTTGTGAAACCCATCTCCTGCAAGTATGTATCTATCCTGGAGTACCAAGCTTTAGGAGCTTTCTTCAGGCCATAAAGGGCCTTCTTTAGTCTGAACACATGGGAATCCTTCCCATGCACCTCAAAGCCCTATGGCTGCTCAATGTACACCTCCTCCTATATGAAGCCATTGAGATATGCGGTCTTCACATCCATCTGGTGGATCTTCCAACCCATCTCTGCTGTTATCGATATGATGGAGAGAATCGAAGTATATCGAGCCACGAGAGAAAAGGTCTCCTCATAATAAACTCCCTCTACTTGAGAGAACCTTCTAGCCACAAACCTTGCTTTAAATTTCTCAATGCTGCCATTTGAAACATGCTTTAGCTTGTAAAGCCATCTAGAAGTAACCGCGGATTTTCCCTTAGGCCTCGACACCACCTCCCAAACATAATTCTTCATGATAGAAGAATACTCCTCCTGCATGGCCTCTCTCTAGACCTGCTGGCTAGCTGCCTCCTCATAGATAGAAGGCTCAGAGTCAATGATGTTGGCAACCATTTTCATATAGCTACAAAACCTCTCAGGTGTTCTGCTCTCTCTAACCAGCCTTTTAGGCCCAACAACAAATGTGACTTCTATCAAGGTATCCTGAAGCCACTTTGGCTTCCTCTTCCCTGAGCACACTTCTCCCATTGGATAATGAAACTCATCCTCCTCATCATCAAGAGAATGAAATCCTGAATGCCTATTTGTTGTCCTCCTACTTGAACCTGAACCTGTAGACGCTGAAGTATTGTGTGAACTGTCCATCAGTGGACTCCCTAGTGAACTGCTCTGCATGTTGCCTGAAGCACCACCCCTGTGACTCTACGAGCCACTGATCACTGATGGACCTGGCACCATAATCGATGTACCTTCGGGTCCTCCTGATCCCTGCCCACTAGATCCATGTGCTTGACTCAGCTGCTCCTAAGGGTCTGGCTGATCCAAATACTCTAACTCCCGTGACCTCCTGAAAGCCCTGTCCTCCTTAAAATTCACATCCCGCCTGAAAAAAACTCTCCTCTATGCGGGAATTTAAATCCAAAAGGTCTTCGAGGTCTCATTGTAGCCCACAAAGACACCCTTCTCTGTGGTGGGCTCTAGCTTGGTCCTCTTCTCCTTGGGTACATAGGAGTATGCAATACACCCAAAGATACAAAGATGACCTACATCAGGCTTCTTCCCAGAAAAAGCCTCCTTCGGAGTCACATGCCCCAAGGCACGATGCAGACTCCTCTTCTGCAAATATACAGCAGTGTTGCAGGCCTCTGCCCACAAAAACAATGGTAACCCTTGATCATATAACATGGATTTGGCAGCCCCAACAATGGATCTATTCTTCCTCTTCGCAACCCCATTCTGTTGGGGGTTGTAAGGAACTGTGAACTCCCTTCTAATGCATGCCTCCGCACAATACTCAACAAAATCACTGAGGGTGTACTCTCCTCCATTTTCCGACCTCAGGGACTTGATCTTCCGACCTGTCGGAGTCTCCACAAGAGCTCTGAACTCATGAAACCTCTTGAGGACCTCATTCTTGGTCATCAAGAAATAAATCCAGGTCCTCCTAGAGTGATCATCAATGAATAAAACATAATACTCATATCCACTCAAGGAAACATGAGACATTCGACCACTCACATCAGAATGAATCAAATCAAGTATCCCAGCCGATCTGTTGTCACTGTTGGGAAAAGGGGATTTGGAAAAATTTCTCATAGCACATCCTCTGCATATATCAAAGTGATCGTTACTGAAATCTAGCACACCTGTAGTGATCTCCCGCAATGTCCTCAAGGCTCCATGATACATGTGCCCCATCTCGCGGTGCCAAATATCTCACAACTCTGAACTGCTAGCTCTATTGTCAGTACTACTGCTCAATGCCAAAAGGGGCTGAAATTCAAACTTGTACACCTTTGCATGGCATACACAAATCACTCTAGTTGAATCAGCTAGAGTGCCCATGGGATATATCATCACCTGTCCTCTCCTGAACAATATCTCATATCCTCTGTCCTCTAATGCTGAGACGGATATGAGGGTCTTCCTCATATCTAGCACATATAGAACATCTGACACCTTCAAGGGAGGTTTGGGTTCCATATCAAATGTCAATGTCCCCACATCGACTGCTCTAACAATGCTGTCATCTCTGAGTACTACCTCTATATCAGTGCCACTCTCTGAAAGCTCTGAGAAATACTCATGGACTCCTGTCATATGACGTGAAGCCCCACTGTCAACATACCAGATACCTGAAGATGCTCCACTAGTGGAGGGAAATTCACACTCCTTCTCAACCTCCGTGGTAGGTGATCCTGCACTAGTGGACTCACAAGCAATGAACCCAAACTCCTAGTCAAAGCTATCCGTAAAGTCCTCTATCTCTGCTGATTCTACCATGCTCTGGTTCTTCCCCTTATTCTTCTTCTTTGGACACACAACTACATAGTGTCCCATCTTCTGAAAATTCCAACACTTCACCTTGGAATAATCCTTCTGCGTGTTCCCCTGTTTACCTTTACCTTTGCCTTTTCCCCCACCAACACTTGTGGAAGCTTTCTTCTTTCCCTTGCCTTTCTTGCCTCCTGCCAATAGTGCTACATCCTCATCCTGCTCAACTGGTTTGGCTGCCCCAAGCTGTCTCTTTCTAATTTTTGTCTGTATGCAATCATCCCAAAACCTCTCCCAAGAGGGAAGGGTCTCATGTGCACAAACCCCATCAGCAAAGTTCAACCATGAACTGGGAAGGCCATTCACTAGAATCCACACCAACTCAGTGGGTGGAATGACCTCTCCAACTGCTGCTAATGCATCTCTCACGTTAGTAATCTTTGTGAGATATCCAGCTACACTATTAGTCTTACCCATCATAATGGTCTTCAGCTTCTCCCTTAGGAACATTTTCCTGTTCTCATTGGTACTCTGGTAGAGATTGGTTAATGCTGTCCACATCTCATGAGCATATCTCTTTCCTCTCACATGAGGAATGCAATGGTCTTCGATTCTGTCCAGAATCAGTCTCTTACCCTTGTTATTCTTCTTATTAGATGCTACCAACTGAACAACATCAATAGGTACATTAACAGGATGTTGTGCGGTATGCACCATGATATCCCAGACTTCTCCCTCCTCAAAGATGCTCTGCATTCTCTCCTTCCAAACACTGTAGTTACTATCCCCATCCAACTTGTTGTCGCACAGATTGTCTAAGAACCACGACAACGGCTCAGATCGGGAGCTGTCACCTTTATTCCCAATCTCTCTATCTAAGATGTCTCCTTGCAAGCTAAGGGAGGTAGACCCTAACAGAAATTAAGGACAAGAATTGGTTGCAAATCAACCAATCTAGGAGACACAACTAAAACAACGAATACTTTGATAAGATTAATGATATTTCCAAGATCAATTATATTAAAACCTGTGCCTTATGGAGTTAAAAAAGATCCCGTTATAAAATTTAAAAGCCAAGTATTAGATGTATAACTGCTGCGATGAACACAATGAAGTTCAATAGAAAGCACCACAAGATACTGAAGCAAAGCTACCATGAAACGATCATTAAGTGTAAATGCCAGATGCTTGAAATATTTTCGAAATTATGATATTTTGATTAACCCAGTTCGAAAATTAAAACGTTCCACAGTCAAACTTCAGATAAAATATTTAAGCTCTTTTGACTATAGAGAAATTTTAGAAATTTTTAATGTTTTTTGTATTTTCTATATTTTTAGAATTTTTGGGAAATTATTTATTTATTTTATGAAAATTTTAAAATTTAAAATCCTAAGTCTAAAACTACAAGTTAATACTAACACTAACAAAATAAAACAAAACACTAAAACAACTAAAGAGGAAATGCATCTAATTTAAAACTAAGGCTAAACTAAATTTAAGACTAAAACAATTAATGTCTAAATATTAGAATTTAAAAATCTAAAATTAAACTAATCTCAAAGCCTATGCTAAAATTAACACTATCTAAATAAAAAATCGAATTCTATAACCTACACTAACCAAACTAAAACTAAACGAAACAAAACTAAACTCTAATTCGAATTTTAAAATCTAATGCCTCAAAACAAAAGTCGAAAAACTAAAAATTTACCGAAATATTATTCTAACTAAACCTTACGCTATATAATTGAAAAAACAAAGTTTAAAAAACTAACACCTAACTCTACGACTAACACTGCGACATAACAAATTTAAATCTTACCATGAAAATTCAAAACGAATCTGACCAAATTTCTTTAACACATAAACATTTGTTTTATTTTCTATTCTGTGTGTTTGTTCGTTTATTTGTTCGCAGGTGATCGAGCGAGGAGCGAGGGCAGAAGAGCAGGCTTGGACGATGGGAATGAGGTCGATGGATTAGAAGTCAATGCAGAGGATAAGTTGAGGGAAGGTAGACAGGAAAGGGACGTGAAGAAATGGAGGAGCGGAGGAGGGTTCGATGAGATGACTTTGCGGACGGCAGACTAAGGGACAAGTGAGGTAATGCAGAAGAGGACGGCTAGGCTTGAGGTAGAATGATGGACATGAAAGGAAATCAAAAACATTTTAGTGCAGGTCGATGGGTAGAGCAGTGTGGAAACTAGAAGAAAATCGAAAGGGAGAATTGGGAAAAATGTAGGTTAAGGAAAAAGCGAAGAGCAGAGAGGATAGGTTGGATGCTTAATGGAGATCGATGGGTCTCAATGGGAAATAGACGACGGATAAGTAGCGTGAAGAAAACCCAGTACATTCAAAAATTCGCCCAGCAAAATTAACTCTTTTCCTGTCAAAACCCAGATTTTTTATGCTCTTTAATCAAATACCACCCAGCTTTTCTCACAAAGATGATATGAGGCCAGATCTGGCCCTTGGGGGCTGGATCTGGCTCAGGCCTTAAAAACATTTCTGAGTGAAACCTACAACCTGCAAGAAACCAGTCAGATCCTGAAGATATACACACCAAGAAAATTATTAAACCCTTATAGCCTTAAAAAATTACAAATTTACAAACTAATTTACAGATCTGAAGCCCTCATGGTCAGATTTGAATTCATTTTAGCACAGTTTTTTAGAGATTTAAAATTTTAGAGAGAGGCACAAGCCCTAGAAAATCTTGCAAAACCACCAATTTCATAAGATAGATTTGGAATTTAACAAATAATGAGCTTTTCAGATTTATGTCATTTGAGAGTCGGCTGGTCAACCCGAAGACTTCCCTAGACGCTCAAACCCTTAAAAGAAATATTTCCCTGCACACTTAGATCTAGACCTTAGATCAATAGAGATTCAAGAAAATAACATGAGATCCTTGAGAAAAATAAAAATGTCATTTTATGAATCCAAAAAACTGAACAAGATACTTGTATGCAGATTAATCCATGAAGGCCATCAACCATAAAATTTCCAAACAAAGTAGCAGAGTTTAGAGACAATTCACCACATAGATCCGAGAAGGAACATCAAAATTTGTAACCCCAAAGTCTTTATGCTTTATTCCTCAAAAATTTACAAGAGCTTCTAAGAATAAGTGCACCATCCTAAGATCGGATGACTCAAGACTGACAAAGACCTTTTAATTTATAGGACAAAATCTCCAACGACTAGTTCGGTTGATCCACGTCAAAATAATCTCGACTGTCGATAAGATTTGATCATCTTTTAATAGGACGGTCGAAATTATAAATTTGGGGAAAAAACGAATTTATCATTTAAATTCATTTTAATTAACTCAAAAATACTATTTTTGAGTTAATTACCTCAAATTTTTGACTTTGACTTAACCACCTAGGCCCAAGGGTCCAAAATTTCTTAAAATTCTCAATATTCCCTTGATCTAGGGCCTTTAAAAATCCATTTTTTAAGGACCAACGAATTTTGCCTTTGAATAATTTTATCCTAGCATAGGACCTAAAATTCATTAAATTTCTGGCTTTTGATTTTTTAATTAATTGACTAGAAAATTTAATTAATTGACTCAGAGGGAATTTTAATTATTTTTTCCAACCCTCTTTACATAAGATAAATACATTTAGACACATGAAGGGGGAATACCCATTCGTATAGACCCTCAAATAGATACCCAATTATGCGACTCAAAACATGATCTAGTAGACCAAGTAGCTCAAACTACTTTTACAAGGACTCGATAGAAAACACTAGGACTTACTTAGCATGCTAATGAAAAAATCCACCCTAGCTTTGGGGTGAGGCTGGAGGGAAAAACTCTGCCAATAACTTGTGTTGAAAAACACAAATAAACCAGTGAGACAAAAAACCTCCTAGGATAGAAATCATCAACAACATACTAGGCTTACCTAGGTTGTTACATACATTGGTAGTCTTACTTAGATCATTTACATCATAACATGCAGAATGGGTTTACATTATTCATAAAACTGTTGACTAATGATGGAATCTGAATGGCGCGACCACGTCAAACATGATGAATCCAATTTGAAAAAATGGGGGTGTACTGCTATGGAATAGTTGACAAAGTGTGGTCAACATCTGGCTTTACTTGGGGATACATTGCTTCATCGAAGGAATGTGAGAATCTAGAATCTACATCCAAGCAACACACAAAATTACATAAGTAGTTTCCATCCAAATATCATCATATAACATTAAGCACATGAAAAATAGAAGCTCTTCTTTTATTTATTATTCTATTTAACATGAAAAGTAAATATATTCTAACTGCAAAATGAAATGCTGAAATAAAAAGGAGTAGTGCTAGAAATACAATACAGAGGATGCCCTGTGGCATCAGATGTGCTCAATATAGTGCATGATGAGCATTTTCCTGCTTTCAGGCAAGTCTGTAGGCTGTTTTTCAGATGTGCCATGTCCAATTTTGCTAATTGTAGGACTCTGTCTTATCTGAATATCAAGCTGCTCTCGACCATTAGACGAATCAAACCACTTACTTCTTCTTTTTTGCTTCTTTCTCTTCTTCTGAGTGGGCTGTGATGTCAGTATTGAGACCACTGTAGATTTCTTGTCCTTAGCTTGAAGATGTTTGTACAAAATATTTGAAGAACCTGGAGCGTGACCAATACTATTCTGGATATACTCTATCAATGGTGACACATAAGCTTGGTCTTTCTCAATGTCCTTTGTAGCCATAGTTAATTCTTCCTTAATGGGAAAACTGACCTCCGTGTGATGAGATGGGAATTGCTTTAGCAGACAAGAAGTATTATGATCTGTTGATGAATCTTCATAATAAAATTTCGGCTGAAACTTTTTTATATGTAATTTTTCCATTTTTTCCAACCTTTTCTGTATGGAACTCATCTCCCTGGCATGCCTTACTATTAATTTCGCTTGATTGATTTCTGTTTTCACGAATCTATCTTGTAAATTGGTCTGATTTGCCTCCATATTTTTTATTTCCAACAAGTGATTTTCCTTCATGGCAGTCATTTCCTGGGTGTGTCTCGCTTCCATTGCAATCATATGATTTTGTATAATGGAAATCTGATTAGAATGATTAACTTCCATTATCTTTAACCTATTTTTCATGACATTTATTTCCTGTGCATGACTTGCTTCCATGGAATTTATCCTATTTTGAAGATTTATTTGGTTAAATTCCATGTTTTGAATCATTTGTGTATGATTGGGTTGCATATACTTAATCATATGAGCTGGTTCCTTAACATGAATTTCATGATATTCTATATGCATGTGATAGTCCTTACCAATGACATTAATTTGATTGCTCGACCCTGCCATTCTACTATCTATGATTCTTTTGACAATATGGCAAGTAACCTCTTCATGAAGAGCATTACAGGCTCTACAATAAGGTAGAGATTCATCCACAATATTTGCAAACTCAAGTTGATTTGTCGGTCTCTACTCATTAGATAGGCCTCTCTTCTGCAAAGCATTATTATTCCTAGGTTGGAAATATTGTGCTTGAGATCCTTCCATTTGGACCAACCTAGCCTGTAAGACATGTATTTGTTTATAATGATTAGATATTAAATTTTCCTGATCAAGTTCTATGCTTCCAAGTTTTTGCGTCAATTTATGCATAGGATCCTCATCAGATTTTTCAATTTCTTTTCCCTTAGAATCTATCAAAGACCTATCAAAATCTGGAGTTTTGGACATTCCAGATGCTTTCTTATCCTTTTCAATCTCCTCAGCTAAAACCTGGGCAACTTTATAATCATTAACTTTAGCTCGCCTCAACTCATAAGAAGTATCAACATCAAAGGCATCAATATAACAATAAAAAGGGAACCTGGCAGGAGGTCTTTAATCTTGAGATAATTATTTAATAATACCATTAAACCTGTTATTAAATTCCTCTACCGTTTCATTTTATTTTTTCTTTATGACGCTGATATCTCTAACCAAATGCTTATCTTCCCTTTTATCACCATACTTGTCCTGAAAGAAAACCACAATTGATTTAAAGGTATCGAATGAATTATCAGGTTTTTCAGTAAACCAATTTGCAACATCTTGGCCAAAAGTAAGAACAAAAAGTCTCATCTTTACATCATCAAAATTGTTATTTGCAACTGCAAATCTATTCCACCAATTAGCGAAATCAAACAAATGAGATTTGACACTAACTACATCATTTCCTTGAAAAGAAGGTAATTTATCCATTCCAACTTGAGGGAAATCATGGGGATAACCCTGAATATTAGCAAAATTACACGGTTTAAATACTTCCATGATATCGTGCTTAGGATTTTAGAAATAGGTCCGTGTTCAAGAATAGTCAAAAGGTCCTCAAGAAGCGAAATTCTTAGCAGGAACTCTTGTAAGAAATGAAAGAATTGGAGTCGCCACTTGAACATGAAACTAATTCTGAAAATAGAAGAAATAATCAAGAATAACAAATGGATATCAGGGGGAGATTCTTGTTTGGGAGTAAATGGATGAATAAGTGGAGTTGTCACCCAAACAAGAAGCCAACCGAAATGTCCAAGTGCTAAAGATACGATGATGAAATGATTAGGAGATGAAATGACGCCAGAAAATGTGATCCCTTGTGACAGGCTAATGAATGGCGAAAGAAGATTAGAAGATTAGAAAATGTCGTTAAGACCAAGGATAGAAAAAATTATATCCCCAGCAACGGTGCCAAAAAATGTTGTCGCACAGATTGTCTAAGCACCGCGACAACGGTTCAG
Organism: Pinus albicaulis; assembly: GCA_034641835.2. NCBI lineage: Eukaryota > Viridiplantae > Streptophyta > Pinopsida > Pinales > Pinaceae > Pinus > Pinus albicaulis. Next base: position 16,820,645 of record MU968411.1, read on the forward strand.
ATCGAGGACTGTCACCTTTATCCCCAATCTCTCTATCTAAGTTGTCTCCTTGCAAGCTAAGGGAGGTAGACCCTAACAAAAATGAAGGACAAGAACTGGTTGCAAATCAACCAATCTAGGAGACACAGCTAAAACACCAAATACTTTGATAAGATTAACGAGATTTCCAAGATCAATTATATTAAAACCAGTGCCTTATGGAGTTAAAAAATATCCCGTTATAAAATTTAAAAGCCAAGTATTAGATGTATAACTGCTACTATGAACACAATGAAGTTAAATAGAAAGCACCACAATCATTCATTAAGATACTGAAGCAAATCTATCATGAAACGGTCATTAAGTGTAAATGCCAGATGCTTGAAATATTTTCGAAATTATGATATTTCGATTAACCTAGTTCGAAAATTAAAACGTTCCACAGTCAAACTTCAGATAAAAAATTTAAGCTCTTTTGACTATAGAGAAATTTTAGAAATTTTTTATGTTGTTTGTATTTTCTAGAATTTTAGAATTTTTGGGAAGTTATTTATTTTATGAAAATTTTAAAATTTAAAATCCTAAGTCTAAAACTACAAGCTAAAACTAACACTAAACAAAATAAAACAAAACATTAAAATAACTAAAGAGGAAATGCATCTAATTTAAAACTAAGGCTAAACTAAATTTAAGACTAAAACAATTAAATTCTAAAGATTAGAATTTAAAAATATAAAATTAAACTAATCTAAAAGCCTACACTAAACTTAACACTATCTTAATAAAAAGTCGAATTCTATAACCTACACTAACCAAACTAAAAATAAACAAAACAAAACTAGACTCTAATTCGAATTTTAAAATCTAATGCCTCAAAACAAAAGTCGAAAAACTAAAAATTTACCGAAATATTATTCTAACTAAACCTTACGCTATCAAATTCAAAAAAGACAGTTTAAAAAACTAACACTTAACTCTACGACTAACACTACGACACAAAAAATTTAAATCTAACCATGAAAATTCAAAATGAATCTGACCAAAGTTCTTTAACGCATAAACATTTGTTTTGTTTGCTATTCTGTGTGTGTGTTTGTTTGTTTGTTCGTAGGTGATCGAGCGAGGAGCCACGACAGAAGAGCAGGCTTGGATGACGGGAATGAGGTCGACGGATTAGAAGTCAACGCAAAAGATAAGTTGAGGGAAGGTGGACAAGAAAGGGGCGTGAAGAAATGGAGCGCAGGAGGGTTCGATGAGACGGCTTTGCAGACGGCAGACCAAGGGACAAGTGAGGTAACACAGAAGAAGACAACTAGGCTTGAGGTAGAATGATGGACATGAAGGGAAATTGATAGCAGTTTAATGCAGGTCGATGGGTAGAGCAGTGTGGAAACTAGAAGAAAATCAAAAGGGAGAATTGGGAAAAATGCAGGTTAAGGAAAAAGTGAAGAGCAGAGAGGATAGGTTGGACGTTTAATGCAGATCGATGGGTCTTAATGGGAAATAGATGGAGTATATGCAGTGTGAAGAAAACACAATACATTCAAAAATATGCCCAGCAAAATTAACTCTTTTCCTGTCAAAACCCATATTTTTTATGCTCCTTAATCAAATATCGCCCAGATTTTCTCACAAAGATGATCTGAGGCCAGATCTAGCCCTTGGGGGCTGAATCTGGCTCAGGCCTTAAAAACATTTTTGAGTGAAACCTACAACTTGCAAGAAACCAGTCAGATCCTGAAGATATACACACCAAAAAATTATTAAACCCTTACAGCCTTAAAAAATTACAAATTTACAAACTAATTTATAGATCTGAGACCCTCATAGCCAAATTTGAATCCATTTTGGCACAATTTTTTAGAGATTTAAAATTTTAGAGAAATGCACAAGCCCTAGAAAACCCTAAAAAACTACGAATTTCATAAGATAGATTTGGAATTTAACAAATAATGAGATTTTCAGGTTTATGTCATTTGAGAGTCGGTTGGTCCAACTGAAGACTTCCCCAGATGCTCAAACCCTTAAAAAAAATATTTCCCTACACACTTAGATCTGGACCTTAGATCAATAGAGATTCAAGAAAATAACATGAGATCCTTCAGAAAAATCAAAATGTCATTTTATGAATCCAGAAAACTGCACAAGATACCTGTATGCAGATTAATCCATGAAGGCCATCAACCATAAAAATTCCAAACAAAGTAGTAGAGTTTAGAGACAATTCACCACATAGATCTGAGACGGAACATCAAAATTTGTAACCCCAAAGTCTTTATGCTTTATTCCTCAAAAATTTACAAGAGCTTTTAAGAACAAGTGCACCATACTAAGATCGGATGACTCAAGACTGACAAAGACCTTTTAATTTATAGGAAAAAAACTCCAACGGCTAGTTCGGTTGATCCATGTCAAAATAATTTTGACCGTTGATAAGATTTGATCATCTTTTAATCTGGACGATCGAAATTATAAATTTGGGGAAAAAACGAATTTATCATTTAAATTCATTTTAATTAACTCAAAAATACTATTTTTGAGTTAATTACCTCAAATTTTTGACTTTGACTTAACCACTTAGGCCCAAGGGTCCAAAATTTCTTAAAATTCTCAATATTTCCTTGATCCGGGGCCTTTAAAATTCCATTTTTTAAGGACCAACGAATTTTTCCTTTGAATAATTTTATTCTAACCTAGGACCTAAAATTCATTAAATTTCTAGCTTTTGATTTTTTAATTAATTGACCAGAAAATTTAATTAATTAACTGAGAGGGGATTTTAATTATTTTTTCCAACCCTCTTTACATAAGATAAATACATTTAGACACATGAAGGAGGAATAATCATTCGTATAGACCCTCAAATAGATACCCAATTATGCGACTCAAAACATGATCTAGTAGACCAAGTAGCTCAAACTACTTTTACAAGGACTCGATAGAAAACACTAGGACTTACTTAGCATGCTGATGACAAAATCCACCCTAGCTTTGGGGTGAGGCTGGAGGGAAAAACTCTGCCGATAACTTGTGTCGAAAAACACAAGTAAATCAGTGAGACAAAAAACCTCCTAGGATAGAAATCATCAACAACATACTAGGCTTACCTAGGTTGTTACTTACATTGGCGGTCTTATTTAGATCATTTACATCATAACATGCAGAATGGGTTTACATTATTCATAAAATTGTTGACTGATGATGGAATCTGAATGGCGTGACCACGTCGAACATGATGAATCCCATTTGAAAAAATGGGGGTGTACTGCTATGGGGTAGTTGACAAAGTGTGGTCAACACAACCTATCCTCCACCCTCAAGCCCAAAGACATGCTTTCTATCCTAAATAAACTGAAAATAACACTGTTGTAGTAAATGTACTGTTTTCTGTGTGAAAAATCAGCTTGCTGTAATTTTTCTTCTTGCTGTCCCAAATTGCACTTTTCAGCAAAATAGCTTTGATACCATAAATAAATTTTAAGACCCAACCCCAGTTTTCAGTTTTTCCTTATTTCTCCCATAAAGTTAAATGCCCATTCCCATAGCCATACATTCAACAAGCTGGAAAAATAAATATTTTCTAAAAACACAAATTTTGGAAATTTCACAGTGCTGAAATGCAGAAATAAAACTCATAAAAATAAATCAGCCACACACAGAAAATAGACATGCTGATTTTTGGTCAACTTGACCCTGGAAAAACCCCCTACAACTCTTGGGGAAGATCAGTTCGAAAGCTCTCTTTATTTCTGAATATGCTTTTACAGTGAGAGAATTTACAGCAAAAATTCCAGCAACTTAATAAATGTACTTATCTCGATTTCTGTGCTTATACCTCGCCTTGGAAAATGTGCCGAACAGAAAACAATCAAAACAGAAATTTTGCAGCATTTATTACAACATTAAATGTTGAACTTCCACCCTCAAAATGTGTGCCCATATTTCAACAGTACGACCATATGACTGTACGGGTTGTACAGAAAGTATATATGTACTTCCTCCTTGATTCATGTGCCTTAAAACAACCTCGAAAATAGCGATGTCTTGCTGTATGGATTTCCTCGAATTCTGTGCCAGAAAAACAACAAACTCCTCCTTGGTTTTCGAGCCCAAAATCTTCTTTCGAATGCATGCTGAAGCTGTTGTTCAAAATCGCTCTTTTTCTGTTCCTCTTTCCTCGAAAAGTGTGCCAACCTCCTATTGTATGGATTTCTACCTTGGGAAATGTGCCTCTAAGCTGCTGTACGGATTTGCTGAGGTTTCCTTGCTACTCCCCTCCTTCTCCTCACTGCTCAAAAAATCTCTTTAGCTTTCTCTTCTCCTCTCTCAATCTGCTTATGAAAGAATGAATAACCTTTTCCCTCCTTTTCCTCCTTTAACCTAACCCTAAGTGACTTTTGGGGAATCCCTAAATCTAATGGCCAAGATAGGTTTAGAACTAGGGCTGAGATTAAATGCTCATTTAAATACCACTTTCTATTTTTTAACTCACCCTACTTTAATAAAGACTCACTTAGTCATTTATTTCCAAAGTCACTTTTCACTTTCTAATTTCACATTGACTTTTTTAAAGTCAATTTGAAATTAGACTTTAGTAACTTTATCACTTAAAGTCACCTTTAAATTAGATTTGACTTTATAACTTTATAAAGTCACTTTAGGAGATAAATTAAATTGTTTTGGAAACTTTTCCCTAGGCCAAAGATCAAAGCCTTAGGGAACCACCTATTCTCCGGTAACACAATTTCAATAGGTGGTGAAAACAGGAAGGTCAGTTTCTGAGTGGAATAACTTTCACATACAAACTCCTATTGATGCACTTCTTGTACTTTTAGAAACATATCTATGTGTAGAATATCATGAAAAGGTGCGGTGCTGAAGCGACAAATTTTTACACCAAAAAATGTCATTTGATCAATACGCTATCAGAAGGTTTCAGACACCAGTTTTCCAAACTGGGTCCCACCAGTAAAAAACGATCCCGTAAATTGATTCTTCTGCTTTTTCCACTCGGAATGCATCGATATGGATGGAAAAAAATATGATGATCCAATCCAGATCAAAGATCATGTCCATTGGGGTAGGATGACCTAATCTTAGGGAGGGTGACTTAGGTAAAAATTAATTAATTTTCTCAATGAAGCCAACAACCAAATTAAGAAATTCTCTCTTTGAATTTGGAGGGAATTTCAAATTAGCATCATAATATATTTTTCTTTTTTCCACATCAAATAAATTCCATTTATTTATTATTGTTTTCTCTTAAATGATTTGTTTGAAATAAAAATAATGGTTCTTCTAGGGAAAGGAGTGTTTATTCTTTGGGGCTTTGGGTTTCCCTTAGGGAAAATTTGTCACAACGTTGCCCAATTTTAACATAAGCTCTAAGATGTGGTGGAGAAAGAGCGTATTCTATGAGATTCGAGAGTGGGTAAAAGTTATAGTGATGACTAGACTAGACAAACATCAATATTGTAATTTTTGATTCTAGTATTGTTATTTGTAATGTAAGCATTAAGGGAGGATGTTAGAAATAATGATTACATTAGAATTGGTTTGTTGGTTTAGATTGTTTTGTTGGAGATTGTTGAGATATTATCCCAGCCAAAATCTCCTAATTTAGAATTAATTGTATCTATTTCCAACTATAATAGTTTATTGTGTGTGCTATTGTATATTTTTCCTTATACTTGAATTTAAAGTCAAACCTTTAGATACCGAATATGAAAAATTTGCACATGTACATAGCATCAAATTCCTTTTAAATTTTTTCCTATTTTAGTGCACATTTTTCAGTTATTTAGGTGTGATTGCACACCAGTGGGACCTAGATTTCTAAGGGTGATTCAAAATCAGAACTGACATCCAAATAGGTTTATCCATCTGGTTTGGATGGAACCATTTTATCAGTCCAATTCTCTCTCTCTCTCTCTCTAGTGTGAACTGGTACAAACCAACCTATTTTTCTTTGGTTTGGCTGGTTCCAATAACACTGATTGTGACAAGAATAATTCCCTTTTGCTGGAAACATGTACCATATCTCTATCATTTTAAATATAAATATGCTTAAGTATTCAAACCCATGAAAGCACCACAGATTTTCAATATGAATATTTTGTTGAACTAATCTCTAACGAGAAAATGGTTACTCTCGTAATGATAAGAAATTTTTTTTTGCAGTGTTACAACAGTCGATTTCCCAAGAATTGGTCCAAGAAGCCATGTCACAAGGTACTTTCTTGATATTGGTGTTCTTTAAGGCTTTTTCAAATCTGAAATTACAATTTTATTTATAACTTGGAAGTTGGCACCCGTGATTGCAATAATTTCCTAAAATCAATATTTAAAAAGATCCAATGCCAAAATTTAAGGCATCAGGCCTTTCAGGACTGTTGTTCCCCCAACATACTTGGGTTTTGAGAGTTTGGAGCTTGGAAAATGTAGTAGATGATTCGAAAAACTTACCATTTGAAAAAATTCCCATGTCCACCTACTTTTAGTGGTTGCATGTCAATTACAAATGGAAATGAACTCTATAGAATATGATTAATAGAACTTCCCAAAACGGTTTTTTGAAAGTTTCATTCTAGCAAAAAAAAAATAGTTAAATTGTTGAACCCACCTGGGACTACATGGAAGAGGAATATGTGAGAAGTCATGTATATGATCAAAACTTTAATTATAGTTCTAAAGAAAGTTTCAGCATATGAAATCCAAGACATGTTAAGAAACAATTTATGCAGGCAAATGCAATGAAAAAAATGAGCAGTCTCACTACAAAAAATACCCAGTTAAATTGGTGACCTTACATGAAAGTTGAATGAAAGAGGTATATGCGAGAGTAGGGTTAAATCTATTTAGCAAGTTTACGCATACCCATACCTGGAGTAGATGAACTAGGTAGCAGTATGCATAATCCTTACCCAGTTGAAAGTTGGGTACATATACTCTTGCACCCTTGCATACTGCAACCATTTGGGCACATCTAGGTATGCCATGGAGAAAATCAACCATTGTAGCTCAATTTGGGTACGCACACCCTCTTAAATGTGTACTTTCGGAAAATTACCCATAAGATTATTTTTTTGGGGAGAAAAAAAGGAACGAATAAAAGAAAGAGGAGGACTAAAGCTTGGAGAGTTTAATCTATCATTGACTAGGCCCGTTTATCAACTAAAACAATCTAACATGTTATTTTCACATTCTCATTCACATCTTGAAAATTTTAGGGTTTTTGGAGTTTTTTTCTTGTTGGGAATTCATGGACAATGATAGAGATTGAAGAGGAAGTGTTTTGGCTACATTTATTGTTCAAATGTTTCACTAGAAGGGGTACCTTTTTAGCATTTTTACTAACTCCACTCTTCAAATTTCATTTTTAAATTTTTATTCTTCTTTCAATTTTCTCCACCATGGCTTCATCAAATAATCTCTGTCTAATGTGGAAATATTTTGAATGAAAGTCGAAGGGTGTAGAGGCAACATCATTAATCCAATGCATTATTTTTTTTATGCATTGAAAATGCATATATAATAGGTTTACAACCCATTTTATGAAAATTCCAAAGTTTTTCACTAGGCTAGTTGAGAAACTCTCCTTGAAGAATAAAGGGAACAAGCAAGGGTTGTGTTGTCACTGTGACAAACACCCTCCAAAATTTTACCTACGCTTGAATTTTGGAGCCTACTGTGGATCTTACGATCGGTTGTTCCATGATCACTTCTTGATCGGTCGAAGTAACTTGCTCACACATGCTTAGTTTGCAACAAATCCATGACCGCATTCTTTTACGCAAGCTTGAAAAAGCATAGCATAGTCCATCAATACATTTCCCTTGCAATGTTCAACCTATGTCTACAATTAGTGCGCACTGTCATTGACAATCCCTCTTTTTTGGGTGCATTTGTACTTCTATATTGGTGAGTTTTTAAAAATGTCACTTTTGTGCACCTTCACTTTCACGAGTTTCATTTTCATGCTTTCGACCATCAATTTCACTTTAATTAGTGTTTTTTTCATGTTATCTTCACTCTAACATGTGTCACTTTCACTAGCGTTTGTGTATCGCAAGTGTCATTCGCACTTTTATCTTCATATAGTAAATGTCGTCTCTTAGCATGTGGAGTCTCGCACAATGCACATAAGATAGTTTTGGTTGTTTCAAGGGGTAACCTATGTTTAAATGATTTGGTCTTACCATGTAAACATGTAAGATGTTTATTTCCAAAGTTTCAAGCATTGTCGAACAAGTGTCGTCACAGTCGTCGCAACGTGTATTTTTGGTGTCACACTTGGTGTAAATCATCGCAAAGTTGTTAAATTAAGGAAGAATGTTTTTAATGTGTTTTGAGTGTTCCAAGTTGTGTCGTCAAGTGATATAAGTATGTGGTCATGTTCAGAGTCATGCATTTTTCCTATCTTCCTCTTACTGATCCAACACTTAGCCAAATTGTGAAAACTCTCTGACCAGACCACTCAACCTCCTTTAGCCATCCCAAACTATGCGTTGTGCAATATCAGACCTCAAGAAACAACCTTGTCTCTTAGAACTTCACAATGCGAAGTTGTTGCCTCCTAGAACTATGCACTACACAATCTCAGTGCTCAAGCCCAACCCCTCATCTCTATAACTGAGCAATATTTCCCTCCAGCCAGGCCTGAAATGCACAATTGCACAATCACTTGGCCTCCCTGTCCTTCTCGAGATGCACAGTGGGAAAAATCAATGCTCAAGCCCTCAGCCTTTCACCTCGAATCCCTTAACTGTGCAGTCACTCAACCAAAGCCTTTAGAAATGGGAACTACATAGTCTCAAGCCTCAAGTCTCTAGCTTGAGACTTAGAGTCCCTCAACTACACAGTCCCTCTACCCAGGCCTCCAAAACTGTACATCACACAATCTCAAGGCTCAAGCCTCCAACCTTAGTCCTTGAGTCCCTCAACAGTGCAATACTTTAACCTTGGCCATACTAAACTACGCATTGCGTAGTCTTAAACCTCAGTCCAAGACCTTGGCCTATAGAACTGCGCAATCCATTATTCAGTCACTCAACTAGTCACTAGTTCCAGCCCTAATAGTGATTTCATGAAGCATCTTATGCTAGGGGTTTATTAGACTAAATTTTCCTTGTCATGGGTGGATTGCAGTCGCATGTATTCTATTATGTCATGATAGGATGATGATGAAGGAGATGGAGAAGTAGACCATGCTAAAAGACAACTAAGGAGTTGAGGAGATAAGATCATCATAAGGTAAGAAGACGAAGGAACACTGGATTATAATGAAATATGGAATATCAAGACCACATTGAAGACTCCTTATCTTTAAGTCATAAGGAGGAGGAAGAAGAAGAAAATGCACCATATTTTTAAGAAGACACAAAGAAAACAACAACAAAAAGCAACTTGACATTTCCATGTCATCATGCAGTCAATGTCATTAGATTCATGTCATATCGTGTTATGAGGCATCACATGTCACATCATTCATCGATTATGTAATTATATATTGGAAAATTTAATGTAAACTGGAAGTCCAAGAGTCATCTATGTAATTTGAAGAGTCATGTAGGAAGTCAAAAAATAATGAGAAGTAAAAAAATCATGAGGGTAGTCCAAGATTCATAAATCAAGTAAAGAATCACCCCATTTTTTGTATATACACCCTCATTTTTCATGCAATGTAATTTTCACATTGGATTCTCCCATAAGGCATCAAAGAGACAAAGTCAGTATTTTGGGTTGAAATTTGTGGCTCCAATGCTCCATTATTGGAGCTAGTGATGTTCGTTGTATTTATGTATCTTGAGAGTTTTACTTAATACTTGAAGCTTGATGGCCATCACATTTTCATGCATGGATTGTAAATATTTGTAAGATTCTTCTACGAATGTTTATGATTCATGCTTTATTTCACTTGTACTAAAGTAGTTGAACTATTTGGGTTATTTTAGTGCTTATCTTATTGAGAATGTGTTGTAATGGTTATTACAACCATTGCATGTATGTGGACTATTATGAGGTGATTCTTGTTAAATTTGGAAACTAGGGCCAAAATCCACCTTGGACAACTCATATGATGAAGATGGTATTTTTATTGGATTTCTCTTTCCGAGAGGTGAAAAATCGATCTAAATATTGTCAAATTTGGATAAGTAAAAGTGAATTTCTAAATTTATTCTTTCTCATGATCATCATCAAGGTCAGACCTATCTCCATGTCAGATCAATAGGTTCAAAATATATGTCCCTTGGTCCTCTTCCAGTTTGTATAAATAGAGGTGTCTCCACTCTCATTTGGACACATTTTTAACAACTCGTTGGAGAGATAAGGTCTTTGTTTGGCCGCAGGAGTGGAAGGTCCAATTGTGCCATGCTCACAAGGAAGTTGACTCGTTGGGGTGTGATGCTTTCTGTTTAGGCCACAACAAGGTGAGGTGTTTTGAGCAAATGTATTAGGGTTGTTCTGAAGCCCATTTTCGAGGATCGAAGGTTGGGTTGCAAGTCGAGATGTTATGCTTAAGGACCGTGGAGAAGTAGAACTATTTGCTATTATGTTGAGGGTTTATCGAAGCCTAGAAGATGTTGTTGCGGAGGAATGTTGGGTACCATAGTGGAAAGTGGTAGGCCGCAGGTCTAGCCACTCCTTTCAGGGTTGCGTAGAGTTCTTAAGGGTCCGATTCATGAGCGTATGGTGGCAGCTCTTACCATGCCTATGTCATAGCATATGGAGTTTTTTAGATAATTGTCTAAGCGTTATTTTTTTCCACAGAAAAAATCGAACCTTCTATTTATATAAGAGGGTTACATAGCATATGCAGTGCATTGTCCTTTCCCTTTTTCAGAGAAATCCATAAGCGGCTGTTTGTAGGAAGACATCAGGAAAGCCGCCCTACAGCCCTGTCAACAAAATCTATAGGATAAGCAAAAAAATGTGGTGTAAACTACCCCCGGCTTCCATATAGGAAAAACACCGAAATAGAGTAGGCTGAAAACCACAACAGTCCAAAGACTAGCGAGTAGACACTATGCTGGCTGAAATTTTTTTATGTCAAGAAAAACACAGGTGCTTAGGCCTCCAATAAACGGAAAACAACGCTGAGTTATATGCAGTTTTGAAATATACATATTAGCTTTTAGAGCAAAAATTTACAAGCAGAAAAAAAAACGAACTAGAGAGTATATAAGAGCTGTTGACAGCTCCCGGGTTAAGCAAAAACAGGAGGAGCAAGTCTCCTTGCCACCCCATCAACTACTTCTTCAACTGACCATGCGTCCAAAACCTACTCAATGCCTTTTTTAGAAAGGTTGTCTGCTTCTATGTTTCTTTCCCTGTAAATGTGACAAAATTTTCAGATCAGAAAAACAACTTTTAAGACGAATAATTTCAGCAAGCAAAGGAGTTAAGAGAAAATTCCTGCAAAGATGCGATCCATTGGCCCACTTGATTGTATTCAGAGAATCCCCAAAGATCTGAACCTCCCGCTCATTGTGCAAAGAGAGCCAACAAAGAAGAAAATGTAAAGCTTTGAGCTCAGCAAAGTTATTTGTTCCGGTACCAAGTCCAATGGAGGCTTTGAGAGAAATTCCAGAAGGAAAGTGAATGACCAGACCAACTCCACAATTCTTGTTTATATCTGAGGCTCCATTGAAATAAGCCCATGGGATGGAGCCCTTTATTTCTTTTGCCTGGATAGGTCTAATGCTCAGAGAATTAGATGGAAGTGGTATGCTTTCATATATGGCCACTCCTTCAGCTGCTAATCTGGCGATGGGGAAGAAAGAGTCTTTGAAGATTCGGTGATTTCTGGCTAGCCATATTCCCCAAACAACCAACAGGGGCATCATTCTGACTTTGTCATTGGGAGCCTGCTGCCACCAATTATTCCAGGCCTCTGGTATCTCCTCCCCCTCCCAACAAAAGGGGACCTTAGTTAGTCTTAACATTTCGTTCCAGAGGCTTTTTGAGAAAGGATAGGCAAGGAAAATATGCTGGAGAGTTTCCTCACTCTCCTTACACAAGGAACACCACCCAGGGCCCATCTTCCCCCTTTTTTGGAGAAGATCCCAAGTAGGTACTTTCTTTTGAAGAACACACCAGAAAAACAGCCGAGTCTTTGCTGGCCCTTTCAGTTTCCACAATGGCTTGGCCCACCAGTTTGGCTCCTCCCACCCCTTTTGAGACATAAGCCAATCATATCCCATCTTTGGAGAGTAGAAGCCTGATTGAGAGTGCACCCATCTCAGCTCATCTGGCTCATTTGAAATACGAATATGAGAGTTCAACAAACCTGCGTAAAAAGCCCCCCATTCATCATGCCATCTTTCTTCTAGAGCAAGAGCATCCTCTGAAAACCACTCCTACCGCCAGATCGATGAGTTTGCATTATCAGCAATTTGAATGAGAGAGAAAAGGCCTCTGTTATTTAGATGCTCGAGTAGATCTCTTGAAAGGGCAAAGGAGTCCGAGCAGCCCACCCACGGGTCCCTGCCTAGCCTTACGGATCTACCGTCACCCACTTTCCATGCCAAGCCTTTTTCAATAATCTGTACAGCTGCCACCAAAGCTTTCCATACCAAAGAGGAGTTCTTTGATGATTTGAAAGGCTGTCTGATCCATTCCAGAGGTGAGATTGGGTCAATATACTTCCTTATAGTCACAGCAGTCCAAAGGTTATCTGAAACAATCAGCCTCCATGCTAGTTTAGCAGCTAAAGACTGAGAGAAAGGAAACAAGTCCTTAATCCCCCAACCACCCAATTTTTTTGGTCTGACAATTTTATCCCAGGCAACCCAAGGAGAGACATGATCCTTCTTCTGGCCAGCCCATAAGAATCTGCTACAAATTTTGTTTATTTTCAACAAAATGCATTTAGGCACCCAAATGAGACTAGCCCAGTAAACTGGAATAGCCAACACCACAAATTTAGTCAACACAAGTCGGCCTTCCCTTGACAGCCATTTAAAACTCCAATGTTTAATTCTGTCCTCAATTTTTGCCAGGAGCCAAGTCCAATCTTGAGCCCTGTAGGAGTTAGGTTTCACCTTAAAACCAAGATATTTGAACAGATCCTGAAGGGACTTTGCTTCAAACGAGAGTAACTCCTTTACTCTGTTTACTTCGAGAGTTGAGAGCCCTGCTGTAGTGACAGAAGATTTCTGTTCATTTATGACCAGACCCATGGCTTTTAAGAAAAGGTCTAAGAGCCTTTTAAGACAGCAGCAATCCTCCCGACTCCCATCACTAAAAATGAGTATGTCGTTAACAAAAAGGAGATGGGTCACCCAGAGATTAAGCCCAACTTCAATCCCTTTCATATCACCCTGTCTCTTCGCCACTTTGATCAATAAACTTAAACCTTCTGATGCTAGTAGGAACAATAGGGGAGAGAGAGGGCATCCCTGGCGTAGGCCCCTTTGAGGGTTGAAGAAGTCTGAAGCAGCACCATTTATCAGAACTGCGGTTGAAGTCAAGGTAACACACGCCATGATCCACCTTACAAAGTCATGCCTGAACCCCAGATGAGTTAGGAGAAGCCTTAGATACATCCAACTGATTCTGTCATAGGCCTTAGAGAGATCAATTTTAATGATGGCCCCTTTTTTCCGGCTTCTTTTTAGGCTATGTAGGGTTTCCTAGGCAACACCCACAACCTCGTGGATTTGTCTCCCATCCAAAAAACCGAACTGTTCCACAGAAATGTTTTTGGAGAGGAACGGTTTCAGCCTAGAGGCAACAATCTTTGCAATAACCTTGTATAAGCATGTGCACAGTGAGATGGGGCGGAAGTCATTAAAAGAGGAAGGGTGATCCAACTTGGGGATGAGGGTTAGGAAGGTAGCATTGAGAGGCTGGTAGACCAAGCCTGAGACCCTAGATTCTTCCACCACCGCAGTCAGGTCATCACCCAGAAAAGTGGAGGAAAAATTCCACAGTCCAACCATCCGATCCTGGGCTTTTCTCTTTTTGCATCGATTTTAGGGTAGATTCCACTTCATCCTTGGAGACCGGTGCCATCAATAGATCATTTCCTTCATCTTCAATGAATCTTGGGAAAAATTGAGCTACTCTTATAACTTCAGCAATTGAAGCTTCTGTTGGGGCCTTAAAAAGGTCTTTGAAGAAAGCAACCCCAAGAGAGGCAAGCTCTTCAAAATACTGAGCCTTTTCCCCATTTTCTTTTGGCATTTCCCAAATGGTATTTAAATTCTTCCTTCCTTTTGCATATTGCTGGAAAAATTTTGTGTTTTCATCCCCCGCTTGAAGCCAGATAGCCCTGCTCTTTAAACGCCAGCTTTCCTCCTTTACTTGAAGAATTTTCCTTCTGGCTGCCTCAAGCTCCCGAATTCTGTCACGAGAGTCCGCTGTGGCATAGCCTCCCCCATACGGGGCTTCCAAGAGCTCAAGTTCAGCATTTATGACCCTTAATTCCTCATCTTCGTGCAAAGCCTTTCGGGTAGCCCAGTTTTTGGTTGCAGCTTTAAAAAGCTTCAGGTTATTCATGAACGCCTTACTTCGACTTAAACTCTCCTCATCAAATATCCCATCCTTCCTCCAAGTGGTATGGACCAGAGATACAAAAGAGTCATCTGTCAGCCAAGAGGCATTAAATTTGAATGGGGACCCAGGTTTTTTAAGAGTTTCTTTTGCCTCCATCAGTATCGGGAAATGATCGGACAGGCCCCCTTCACCCACCCAATGCCGGAAAATAGACAATTTCTCAGATATAACTTCACCCAAGAGAAAGCGATCCAGTTTCTTCCCAACCCAGTCATCACCAACTCTATTATTTCGCCAAGTAGGCCTGGCTTTAAGAAGCGAGAGGTCGATCAAATGGGAAGAGGCGATCTTGGAAAGGAAAAAATCTGTTAGAGGGTCTGCTCTGGCATTGGCTCCCCACGATTCAGAGACCCCCAGTGAGAAGTTTAGGTCTCCTCCAATGATCAAATTTGGATGGTTAAGAAAGGACTTTTGGAAAAAGGAGGACCAGAACATCTCCCTTTCCTGACAGGGCCCATAAACATTGAGAAGAAGAAGGGGAAGGCAGAGCTCCTTAGAGTAAAGCTCCAACGCTAGAGTGTGATCAAACCCCCAAGTATAAATTTCTCTAATATTTCCTGCTCTATAGCCTATGACCAAACCACCAGAGCAGCCATCTGCATCAAGGGCCTGAAAGAGCTAGCCTGGCATCAATTTAGAAAGGAGTGCTATAATTTACTCCCCTTTACCAAGGGTTTCTTGAAGCATAAGAATATATGGGTTATAATGTCTGATTAAATCCCTTAAAGCTAGTTTTTTAGGTTGACTAGCTAACCCCCTACAGTTGTAGGAAAGAAAAATCATTTCGAAATGTCAGGGGGTGGATTTGCTGCTCTAAGCACCCCAGTCAAGGATTTTTGTTTTCCATCGACGATATCAATTATTGCCTTCTGTTTGGCCTTTGACATATTGGATTTCCTACCTCTGGTTTTCCTGGGCCTGATTGGCACCAAATCCTGCTCTAGACCACCAGGAGCTGTCTCTTTCCCAGGGCGAAATGCCAACGATCTCAGGTTATAGGGGGGAGCGGTCAAGGAAGGAGCAGATTCCATGGAATGAAAAGGGATCAGGGATTCTATCTTAGAGGACGGAGGATCTCCAGAGGACGATGGTACCGAAACAACTAGACTGTCAACCGGTGGTGAATTCAGATTTAAAAATGAAAACTCCATCTGAAGCTGCCCAGAGGTGCAAGGCATCGAAATAGAAGAGGAAGGATCTAAATTAGATAAACATAAGGAAAAGGGGAAAGAAAGAGGCATACCTGCTTGTGAAGCCCTCACTGTCCCAGCTGTCGGAGTAACCTGAGAGGCGGTCAACACAGGTGCTTGCTCTAGTGACCGGGCGGAATCAAACTGCTGCAAAGGGGCACTAGAAGTCACAACCTCCAAACCATCCTCTAAATCCTCCTCCATTGGTTCCTTTGGGAGATCCATGCCTGTGTTAGAAACAAGAAAAACCGCCGGCTTTCGGGGCACTTTGAGAGGGTTCCTTCGATGGCGATGGCCCAGAGGGCACTCTTTGGCCAAGTGCCCATATTTATGGCATCGATGGCATCGGAATGGCAAGCTTTCATAATCCAGCTTTTGCACGAACTCCATCTCTCTATACTTTAATGTCATGGCTTCTGCAAGCCCTTCTCGAGGGTTAAGGCTTACTAAGATCCGTGCCACACTAAGATCATCAGTTTGCTCAAAAGACTTATCAGCTTCCAAGAACTTCCCCAAGGTATTTCCAATAGAAATGAAAACTGAATCAAACCAGAACTGAAGAGGTAGCCTTGGCAATTTGACCCAAACTGGAGATTCGTTCAGCTTCTCGGTATAGGCATCGAACATAGGTGTCCATCTTCGAAGAAGGACTGGGCGTTTGCCAAAGCACCAATTCCTGTCAAGAACCTAATTAACATGATCTTTGTGGGCAAAGCACAAAGTAAACCAACCTCTCTCTAGAGCTTTAATCTCCACAGGCTTTCCTGGTGCATTTTCCCACTCCGATTGAACCCAGTCTCAGATATAATCAGCCGTGAATTTCCGCCCTCGCACTCTGCCAACGAGCCTTGTCTCAGTGGCTGCCATAGCCTCTTCTACTCCGATATCCACTCCTAATGTGCAACAAGACTGTGGCTCCTTCTTTCTAATGGGACCGTGCTTTTTGCGCTTCCCACCCACCTTGGTAGCCTACACCTTGTCCTCCCCTGGTTCCTTATGATGTCGGACATCAGAAGCCTCTACCCCAGACGGACCCTGGCATCTCTCCTCCGAAACCCTATTCACACTGAAGTCACAGATCTTCTGTCCCTCAACCAAAGGTTCCTTTTCTGGTTGAGACTTCTCTGCATCTGTGGCGCCCCCAGATTCAATCTCCCCCTGAGTGCGCCCCTTCAATCCAACTCCCAACAGCTCCGGATCAATTGCATGCCCAAATCCATCGCCCGATGCTCCAACCAGAGTGTCATTCTGAAGTAAATCCCGGATCACCTCAATAGAGAGCACATTGACACCTTTTGAGCTTGATTCCAGATCTTTTCCTTGAGCTGGGGCCCTATTTTCACTTCCAAAAGCCCATGGAAAGCCTTCTCCTGTGACAAGCCTTTTCCCAGTCTTTTCCTTTGCATCTAAGGGCCCTTTCAAAACATGCAGACTGCAACTGGCCACCACATCCTCTAGCCCTCCAGAAAGAGGAGGAAACCCTGTAAAATTGGAAAGGTCTAACCCCGAAGAAAGGGGAAGAGTCCCGAGAGCAGCAAGACGGTTCCTATCGGAACTTTCACCCTTGGAGAAACAACCCTTGGAGGGTAAAACGACGCGGTCAGCCTTTTGGGTCTTTGCCGAATCAAGGAGTACAGAACTGTGAGGGGGAGAAACCACCCCTGCCTCTTTGGAAGAAACCCCTTGCTTCACAAGCGCCTTAGGAAAAAATCGCTCAAGGTTCTGAACAGAAACTTCGTGTCCCCATATAGTGAGTAAATCCTCCGGCGCCGGTTCTAAATCCACCAGTTCACGGTCGAGCCCCATCCCTGCAAATTAAAAGCAAACCCTAACCCGACACCGTAGGAGCTGGAAACCCGTGAAAAGGTAAAACTTCGTCGATCGGTGAAAAAAAACTGAAAAAAGTTATCTGCTTACAGGCTAGGGATAAAACCGCGTGATTTCCAACCTCGGTGAGCGCTCATCATGACTAGCGCAGAAAATTCCAAGGGGTTTGGCGGGACCCTGACAGGTAAGGTCCGCCTGTCACATCTCGCCTCCCGCATGGCCTGAGGCAGGCCCAGCCTGCAGAAAATTAGTGTTCCACCATTGTAGAAAAACCCTAGCGCTCACTCCCCAATTGTCTAAGCATTATTACAGCAAGCACAAGCCCTAATCTGGCCATAACCTATAATATGTATAAGCAAACCTTCTTCAGAATGTTTTGTCCCTTGTTCAATGCTCAGATCAAACTGTATATAGGTCCTATAAGGACTGTATTTTTTCCATCCATCATCAATTTAGAAGGCTACATATATGCTCAGATCCAAAAGTGCAGATGCGATTCAAATACAGTATTGAGAGTCAATATGTATTTATGTGTACTCTCTCTCCCTCTCATTCTCTGCTGAACATTTGATCCATAATAATAAGAATAATTGATCAAGGGTTTCCCCTTCTTAGGGTTTTTCCTTGGCTTGTGCCATATCCATGTGTACTCTTGTATTGGTTTGTCTTCTGCATCATTTGTCTATGTTCTTTCTTCAGTTACTATCATGATGATTATGTCTTATGTGTTTTCTAATGGAAATATGGGCTAATATAGATCTCTGAAGTAATTTTCCTTTGCAAAGAACATGTTAACTTGAAAAATTAACATGGAATCAAAGCTAGGTCAAGGACAAGCCCAAGCAAGAGCATGAGAGTAAAAAATATGAACACTCTATATTTTATCCACTTTGAAGATTTGTCTTGTGCATCTATGGATGTAGGGATCAAATCATAAATCTATTTATGGCACAACTCTCTTTGAAAGAAAATTTAGATTGGGCATAATGTCTAGAAGAGCTAATCCGAGTAGCCCAATACCTGTGACTTGGGCACATTTGAAAGGAATATAGGTCTCATTCTGGATCATACAGATAATGTCTTGTTTTATTAGCATATATGGAAATTTTGGGTCATTTTTTGTCTCATGGATACCTTGGTATTAAATTCTGGATAAGATCGAGTCTTTTTCATACATCTGAGCTCACATATTTCCAGCAAAGATATCTGAATGTAGGATATGGATTTTTTCTCAAGAGGTTGGGATCCATTGATCTAGTCTCTTGTCATACAATTTCAATCAAAATGGAAGGATTCCATACCTCTCATAGGTCCAATATTTCTCTGCATATTGGACAAGATTATGGCTTACATATCCCTAGAATATTGTCACATCTAAAACTTTCTTCAAATAAATTTGAGATTGAAATTAATGATATGAATTGTTGCATGACTGTAGTCTGCTCAGGAAGTTTGCATGTCTCTCAGAGGATAACTTTCTCCAAGATGATATGTTGAAGGACTTATTCGATCTAGTCTTCTTTCACAAATCTAAAGCCATTTTCTGTGCATAAGATTAAGACTCGTTCGTAAGAAATTTCAGATCCTCTATTGATACACACCTAAGACATTAATGATGATATATATATATATATATATATATATATATATATATATATATATATATATATATATATATATATAACCCTGCATGCCTTTCCAAAGCGGTTCTGCTTGGGGTTTTATTTGTCAAAAATTTCGTTGGCATTCACTAGCCTATGGTGAACTGAATTTAGGAAAATCCAATCTGCAACATCAATCAATCATATGTTATGTTATCTTCCATGGTGATGCTTGTGCCATCCTTCCTCGGACTAAGTCTAAATTGCGTACAAGAATTATTACATAGTAGATTGAATTGACCATTGGCAAGGCATCCTTTAGTGGCACTCATTTTGCATCTATTATATTAGTGATCAAGGCTCCCTATAGATGAAATATGCATCAAAATATGAAGATTTTGAAAAATTTTGGTCACTTTAATTGTTACAGAGCTGGGGTAACTTATCTGGAAAATTTAAATTTATTATGACACATGATGGTATTGCAAATTCCAAGTGTCCTTTGTTAAAGAAGATTCAACTACTGTACTCCAAATCACTCCCTATGATATTATCCATGGTATAATTTGATCCCTATAATCAAAGCCCTCAATTGTGAGCCATTATCAAGCATAGCTTATATGAAGTCCTTACCTTGCACATTGATTAGTCATCATTGGATTTTCCATTGATATAAGCAGTATGAGTACGTGTTATTTCTTCTTGTTCTGTATACTACAAATTCTCTTAGAATTTTCATCTTCAAGAAAACGAGATAAACATATCAAAGGGATAATATTAGCAAAGAAAGGCCCCCCGTATCTGTGGCATCATGGTTAATCATACTCAAAGTAAAAACTAAGTATGTCCTCCTCTATTGGAATGCCATTCCTCATCACCTATAAAGTTCATTGTTACTAGGGTATGCTACTGAAATTCTTCTTTAAGAATTCAAAGAATCGAATGATCTTTGTTGGAAAAATCAAATTCATTTCATTAGGTGCCTGATAACCTTTGAAGAAATGAAAATCTTCTAGAGCTAAAGGGGTCATAGTAATTTTGAATTTTGAACGGTTTCCTATCCTTAAGTACCAAGAGCCTAATGTTCCTTGTTGGAAGATACAAATGCTTACATAAATAATCTTGAATTAAGTATCCTGATGATTCAAGGCTAGATGGGAAATGGAAGTAAGGCCTTAGGGAGAGCATACAAATTACCCAATAATGTCAGTTATAATCTCTCTCTCCTCCAAAGGATAGACATATTGTCATGTCGATATACAATGTTTAATAATCCTCATATATATCAAAGAAATAGACTATTGAAAGTAAAGGTGGAAGACCTTACCATTACAACATAAATAAATATCCCAGTGCCGACTGTAACAACAACTGTACTTTTTGATCTGGACAATATTACCTATCTCTAATATGACAAGGATTATAATTTCTCTTGAACAGGTTAGGAAAGGTCATGAATGTCTTTGATATAAAAACTCTATTTATTTTGCGTATAACAGTTGATGTTATACTTCCTCTATCTTGGGAATTCAAAAGAAGATAATAAAATTTAGAAGATCGTCCTTATAAAATATTGAGTAGTTTCATTTTTATAGTCCAAATCATCTGTAAGCTACGTGGAAAGTTAAATGACCATCCGTCGTGAGGTATCAAAGGGAGCTACAATTTATTCCAAGAAAGCCTTCCATATCAAAGGACGATGTCTCATGACATCTTATTGTAAAAGTTTTATGACTTCCAATATAATATGGTTGAATTTGGTGCATAGACCAAAGGATGAATATCTGGGTTCATATAGCTTGATGGATATGCTCTGTTTCAACATAAATTTTTCTGATGTTGAGAAGGAGATATAAATGTTTATTAATAAAATATGTCAGATGATGATCCTCCTTTTCTTCATCATTATTTGAGAGAGAAAACCTATATTATCTTGATAAGATCAAGATTAACTTTCGTTTCAAAGAAGCTAGAACTTGTGGACAAACCATACAGTTCATTGAGCTCTAGAATACAAGTTAGAAGAAGTACAACAATTATCATGATATTTGAAAAGAAAGGATTGCGAAGTACTTATACGATTTCTGTTGAAAATTAATAAGTCCATAGAAAGTTGTGGATTCATCGATGTGCTGTTGGATGGAGATACAAAGCTCTCATTGTATATCTAGATATCATCACCAAGATCTATCCTTGTTTTCCAGACAATAAATAGGCATTGTTCCTTATATGAAGGGGTCCATGGTTAGGATTGAACATTGAGCTCTGGGAGCTCCTGGAGGCTTGGGGTACTTATTGAGCTATAAGCGAACATAGGGTGAGTGGTTCACCCTACCCTGTGATACCCCATGATGGTTTACATGTGTGTAGGGTGAGTGGTTCACCTTCCCCTACTGTTGATGACATATGAATAGGATGAGTGATTCACCTTCTCCTATGGCATATGAGAAGGATGAGTGGTTCACCTTCACTTGTGGGTACCCCAGTGAAAGATGCATATAGGCATTTGTTGACATGTCGGTGGGATGTGGTTCATCTGTTATGAAACCATCTCACAAAATAGAAGAAAAGAGAGATCAATGACTTAGAAATTAGCCTCTTCGAGGGGGCTGTTAAAATTTGGGTACTAGAGGACAAGTATTTCCCTAAAGCTTTGATCTTTGGCCTAGGGAAAAGTGTCCAAATTAATTTGTAGTTTTCTCATAAAATGAATTTATAAGTGGTAAAGTCAATATAATTTTAAAGTGACTTTATAAGTGGTAAAGTTACATTCTAATTTTAAAGTGACTTTATTAAAGTCAATGAAAAATTAGAAAGTGAAAAAGTGACTATGGAAATAAAAGGCTAAGTGGGTCTTTATTTAAGTGGGTGAGTTAAAAAATAGAAAGTGATAATTAAATACACATTTATTCTCATCCCTATATCTAAATGAATCTTAACCATTAGATCTTAGTTTTACCCAAAAGTTCATTTAGGGTAAAAGGAGAGGAGAAGAGGAAAATATCAATTCAGTCTTTCATGAGCTATTGAGAGAAGAGAAGAGAGAGCAAGGAGAAAATTTCTGAGCAATGAGAAGTTGAAGGAGGGCAGCAAGGAGACATTGTAGCAAATCCGTACAACTGAAGGTTGCATGCTTTCCAAGGCAACAAATTTGTACAACATTTATTGGCATGATTTTCAAGGCAGATTCCGTACAACAACAGTGGGCACGATTTTTAAGGACCGTATAGCATAGTTTTTGAGGGGAAAGAACAACAACTGACAACACACATTTCGAGGCTGAGTTGGGCACATATTTCGAGGCTTAAAGGACCACTGTAAATTCCCTACAGTCCGTATAATAGTACAGAACTTCTGGGCATGGATTTCGAGGAGAACGTACATCATTTAATGTTGGTATATATTGTTGTAAAAATTTATTTTTTTCACTATTTGTTGTTTGGCACATTTTCCTAGGTAGAGTTCAAGCACGAAAATCGAGATAAGTTTCTATTTGTGGTTGCTGAAATTTTTACTGTGTTTTCAGTTTCTCTGTAAAATCATTTTAAGAAATAAAGAAGAGCTCTCAAAATGGGTTCCCCAAGAGTTGTAGGGGGTTTTTCCATGGTCACATTGACCAAAAATCACTGTGTTATTTTCTGTGTGTGGTTGTTATAATTTTTCTATGTTTTATTTCTACATTTTCCCGCAGTTGTGAAATCACCAAATTTGTGTTTTCAGAAATTTTTGTCATTTCCAGATTTTAGTATTTATATCATGCTTGGATTTAAAACTATATGAATGGAGTGATAAATAAAATTGATAACTAGAGTGGGGGTTGAAATTTCTACATGGTATCAAAGCTTGGTTGGCTAAAAAGTGCAATTTGGGACCTCAAAGTGAAAATCACAGCAAGATGATTTTTACATAGAAAATTGTACCTTTACCAAAGATTTGAAAATTTCAGTTTGTTAGGACAACAAGCATGTCTTTGGGTTTGAGGGTAGAAGACAGGTTGGATGGGTAGAGAACCTACAGTGCATGCAGGGAGAGAATCCAAAGCATCTTTGAGGAAGAAGAAGTCTAGGGCATTGTGGTACATACCACACAACACCCAGTAGCAGTACCTGTTGACCCTATACAGTTGGCAGAGTTTAACAAAAAGAATGCTAAGGAAAAAATACTAATTATGGATGGAGTCAAAGGTCATGTCATTCCTCATGCGATAGGAAAGACTTATGCACATGAAATGTGGAAAACCTTGACCAGTGTTTACCAAATCTCAAATGAAAACAGAAAAATGGTCCTAAGGGAGAAACTGAAGACCATTAAAATGGCTAAGACTGACAGTGCTACAACATACCTCACAAAGATCACTTCAGTGAGAGATGAGTTGGCCACCGTAGGTGATACCATTACACCCACTAAGTTGGTGAGGATTTCTTTAATGGTCTTCCCAAGACTTGGGGGAGTTTTTTGGATGGAATTGTTGCATGGGAGAACCTTACCGGATGGGAAAGGTTGTGGGATGATTGCATTCAGAATGATATTAGAAAGAACCATCTTGGGGCAGCCAAATAGGTGTAAGAGGATGAAAATGTGGCATTTTTAGCAAGAGGCAAGAAGGGGAAAGCAAAGAAGCAAGCTTCCACCAGTGGAGGCAAAGGAAAAGGTAAAGGTAAGCAACAAAACAAAGATAAGGACTATTACAAAGTCAAATGTTGGAATTGTTAGAAGTTGGGACACTATGCTGTTGTGTATCCGGAGAAGAAGAACGAGAAGGGGAAAGAGAAAACCATGGAAACTTCTGCAGAGATAGAGGGCTTCTCAGAGAGATTTGATTGGGAGTTTGGGTTCATAGCTTGTGAGGTCACTAGTGCAGGATCACCTGCCATACAGGTTTAGAGGGACTGTGCACTCTCCACTACTAGTAGAGCATCTTCTAGCATTTGGTGTGTTGACAGTGGGGATTATCATCATATGAAAAGAGTCCGGGTGTACTTCTTAGACTTTTCAGAGAGTGATATTGAGATGGAGGTAGTACTTGGAGATGACAACATTGTTAGAGCAGTCAGTGTGGGGACATTAACATTTGATAGGGAACCCAAAGCTCCCTTGAAAGTGTCAGATGTTCTATATGTTCTTGGTATGAAGAAGAACTTGATATCCATCCCAGCACTTGAGGAAAAAGGGTATGAGGTGTTGTTCAGGAGAGGTTAGGTGCTTATATATCCTAGGGGAACTCCAACTTCTTCAACTAGAGTGATTGGTGTGAGCCATGCCAAGGTGTACAAGTTCTCATTTCAACCCCTGATGGCATTGAGTAGCAGCACCCAAGACAAGAATGACATCAGATCTAGCAGTTCAGAGTTGTGTGAGATTTGGCACCATAGGATGGGGCACATGTATCATGGGGCCTTGAGGACATTGTGGGAGATCACCACTGGTGTGCCAGATTTTAGTTCTGATCACCTTGATGTGTGCAGAGGATGTGCTATAGGGAAGTTTTCCGAATCCCCTTTTCCCAGTAGTGACAATAGGGTGACAGGGATCCTTGACTTGATTGATACTGATGCGAGTGGTCAGACGTATCATGTATCCTTTAGTGGCTATGAGTATTATGTTTCATTCATTGAAGACCACTCCAAGAAGACTTGGATTTATTTCTTGAAGACCAAGAGTGAGGTCTTCAAGCAGTTTCAAGAGTTCAAAGCTCTTGTGGAGACCCAGACAGGTTGGAAGATCAAGGTCCTCAGGTCGGACAATGGAGGGGAGTATACCCTTGGTGAGTTTGTTGATTTTTGTGTTGAGGCAAGAATTAGGAGGGGGTTCACGGTTCCTTACAACCCCTAGCAGAATGGGGTTGCAGAGAGGAATAAAATATCCATCGTTGGGGGTGCCAAAGCCATGCTTCATGATCAGGGGTTACCTTTATTTTTGTCGGCATAGGCCTGCAACATTGTTGTGTACTTGCAAAACATGATTCCACATCGTGCCTTGAGGAATGTGACTCCGGAGGAGGATTTTTCTGGGAAGAAGCCTGATGTTGGGAGATTTCGCATCTTTTGGTGCCTTACATATTCCTATGTCCCAAAGGAGAAGAGGACCTAGATCCCACTGCAGACAAGGGAATATTTGTGGGTTATAGCGAGACCTAGAAATATTATCAGATTTATATTCCTATGAAGAAGAAAGTTTTTGTCAGGCGGGACATGAAGTTCGAGGAGGAGATGGGTTTCAGGAGGTCACGAGAGTTGCATTATCTAGAGTCACCAGACCCTAAGGAGCAGCTGAGTCGGGCACAAGGATGCAGTGGTTAGGGATCAAGAGGTATATCTATTATAGTGTCAAGTCCATCAGTGAGCAGTGGCTCTCAGATTTAGGTGGGTGGTGCTTTGGGTAGCATGCAGAGCAGTCCACAAAGTAGTTCACAAGGTATTCCAATGATGGACATTTCACATGGTACTTTAGCTTCTACAGGCACATGTTTAGGAATGAGGTCAGTTGGCAAGCCTTCAGGAGTTCAAGTTTTTGATGATGATGGGGATTCTTTCACTCTGGTGGGAGAAGTATGCTCAGGGATGAAGAAGCCTAAGTGGCTTCAGGACACCTTGCATGAGGCCACATCAGTTGTTGGGCCAAAGAGACAGGTTAGAGAGAGAAAACCACCTGAGTGGTTATGTAGTTGCATGGCATTGGTAACAAGAATTTTTGACTCCGAGCCTTCTAGTTATGAGGAGGCACCTAGCCAGTAGGTTTGGAGAGAGGCCATGATGGAGGAGTATTCTTCTATTATGAAGAAAAATGTTTGGGAGGTAGTGTTGAGGCCTGAAGGTAAATCAATTGTTACTTCCAGATGGCTCTACAAGATAAAGCACGCTGTAGATGGTAGCATTGAGAAGTTCAAGGCTCGATTTTTGGCGAGAGGGTTCTCATAGTAGAGGGAGTTGACTATGAGGTGACGTTCACTCCCGTGGCTCGGTATACATATATTCACTCCATTATCTCAATAACAACAGAGAAGGGTTGGAAGATCCACCAGATGGATGTGAAGACCATATTTCTCAATGACTTCATTCAAGAGGAGGTTTATATTGAGAAAATGTAGGGCTTTGAGGTGCATGGGAAGGAGTCCCATGTATGTAGATTGAAA
Organism: Pinus albicaulis; assembly: GCA_034641835.2. Lineage (NCBI taxonomy): Eukaryota > Viridiplantae > Streptophyta > Pinopsida > Pinales > Pinaceae > Pinus > Pinus albicaulis. The sequence continues at coordinate 16,846,933 of MU968411.1, forward strand.
AGGCACTCTATGGCCTGAAGCAAGCTCCTATATCTTGGTACACGAGGATTGATACATACTTGAAGAAGTTGGGTTTCACAAAGAGTGAGGTGGATCTGAACCTATACTTCATTGTGGTAGGTGAGGAACCTCTCATTTTGGTGTTGTATGTGGATGACTTGGTCATTACAGGTGCAGAAAGACTCATTGAGGGCTGCAAGAGAGATATTCCTTCAGAGTTTGAGATGAAGGATATCGGCTTGATGCATTATTTTTTGGGATTGGAGGTGTGGTCGGAGGAGGGGAAGTATATTGTGAAAATTATTAGCAAATTGCACATGGAGGATTGTAAACCCTTGTCTACATCTATGATCACTAACTGGAAGAAGCTTCACGCTTCAGATTCTGAGTTGGTGGATCCTACTCTATACAGAAAATTGATTGGTTCATTGATGTATTTGGTCAACACTAAACCAAATATATATTTTGCAGTTAACACTATGAGTCAATTCATGTGTGAGCCCAGGAGAGTGAAATGGGTGGCTGCAAAAAACATTCTTTGTTACTTGCAGGGTATAGTGGATTATGGTTTGGATTATAGATAGGGTGATGGAGTGAGACTAGCAGGGTACACAAATTCATATTGGGCAGGTTGTGATTTTGATAGGAAAAGTACTTCAGGGTGTTGTTTTGGGTTGGGTTTGGAAGTTGTGTCGTGGTTCAGCCGAAAACAATAGTTAGTTGCATTGAGCTCAACTGAGGAAGAGTATATGGCTGCTAGTTTGGCTATTTATGAGGCCATATGGCTTTGCAAGATGTTTTTTGGTCTATTTGTTCAGGAATTGAGACCTTCAGTGATCTACTGTGATAATAAGAGTTGCATAAAACTCACGGAGAATCCAGTTTTTCATGACAGGTCAAAGCATATCGGGATCAAGTATCACTTCATTAGAGATTGTTAGTCATCAATATTTTTACTATCTGTAGATGAATAAAGATTGGTTCTAATATTTTTGAAAACAACTTCCTTGAAATATTGCGAGTTTCAAAAATCTCACTGCCTTAATTATCCTTATAGAATTTTTTTCACTATTAAATCAATTTTCCATTTCATGGTCACCTTGTCACTCCTACAAACTCTTCCTAAGCTTATTCCTATCATTTTCAGTCTTCTTCTCTGCCTATAAACTCATTGGCCTATTTTTCCCTTATCCATAAACTCCACTTTCCCTCCTTGGATTTTCCTATAGCCTACTCATTCCCATGATTCCAAAGTTCCTCAAGTATTGATGGTCTCAAAACTATCTCTGTAGGCTCTTTAGATAAATCAAGTACATTGGATTTTGGATCTTCAATACAAAATTTTAGACCATATTATGTTTTCACTTAGAGGTCCCCAAGCCAAGTTTTAGCCAAAATCAAGTCAAAAAACTCCCCCACTAGGTCAATTAGGGTTTCACATGTTTGAGGTCATCATTGATGTTTAAGGCACTACTTTTCCTTTTCAGAAACTGGCTCAGATGTAATAGAATGTTGAGACATGGTTGTTCAAGAAAAACCTAAAATTTTCTAAAGAAGACTACCTTATTAGTTCAAATTCTGCAAGAGGTAAATGCAGATAGTTTTAGCACTTCTGCAGGAGTTTTGAAGGATTTTTCAGTAGAAGGTGTTGATGAGGTAGGTGGTCTGCTCCTGAATGAAGACATCTTGCATCAAGGAAGAAAGGCAACACTTGTTCTTGTAGATAATTAGGGTTTTTGAGTTTGATGGTCCAATTAGAATGCCAGACAGTGATCAATTGAAGAAAGGAAATGAAATAAAGGTACACAATGCTAAACATGAAAAATCTATCAGATATTGTTGATGAGATTTAGAAAAAGATGAGGTGAACTGGACAGAAATGAATGAACTTGAAAGGGCTATTGAGAACTTAAAAGACAACACTGATGATTGTTGTAAAGTAGTCCAAACACCTAAGGTTTTGGGAAAATAACCATAGAAGGTGAAATGATGAGTTGAGCTCCATGGTGTAAGAAAAATAGGTTTTTTAAGGTGCTGCTATTGTGTAAACATCCTAAGGTTGTCAAAAGTGCATGCCTATGCCTCAAGGAGCAAAGGGAAGAGCCACCTCAAATTTTTTCAGTTAGCTACATGCAAACAGTGGAAAAAGGTTAGCAAAAAGGTGAAAAGGTTAAGTTGCGTTTCATGGTGGAAATTACACAAGAATATGAAGAATTTTCTATGAGGCCAACTCACAGAGGTGTCAAAATGAACTTTTTATGCCTCAAGGAGCAAAAAGAGAGTCTAATTCATCACTTCAGTCACCTGTAGAGAAAAAGGGTAAAAATTGTTAGTGAGAAAAGGTGAAAAGTTGAGTTCAAATTGATGATGGAAACCATAGAGGATTTTGAAGCTACTATTGTGTGTAATCATCACTAAATCATCAAAATAAACATGTCAAGTATCAAAGGAGTAAAGGCAAAGCCAAGATATTTTTTTCAGTCACCTGCAAGGCAAAAGTCAAAAGGATATCAGTGAAAAGGTAAAAAAAGGTTTAAGACATTAGAAAGTGGGTTGTAAAGCTAAAATTAAATCCTTGAGACTATATAAGGTTATCTAACACTTCAAAAAATCATTGTTTCCTTGCAAAAATCATCAGAGCATTCAGGAGTGAAAAATTTGGGAGTTTCAAGTCGAATTTGGGAAAAGTTTTGTGGCGTTGCACCTTCAGATTGGTGTTGCGCACTATGCCCCTAGCCTTTTCTCCCATACATTTTACATAGGCACTGTATGTCTGGGAGGTGGTGCTGCACGCCTGGCAGAGTGCTATGCTCTTGCTCGACACCCACAACAAATTTCCTTTTGGTGTTGTTGTTATACAGGTAAATCCTCTTTACGGACAGAGATGATCCCTCTAGGCCTAGAGTGGGTCTAGAAATAAAGAGACATGCTAAAGTGTTGATTCCTAATTATTGAATGAAAATAGGACATGGTATATTGACCTACCTAGAGTCCAATGCTATAGTGGTGGTGGCCTCTCGCTCTTGTCTTGGAAAGTCACAATCCTTTCATAGTCATGCTCGGATACCTGCACATAGAATCAAAAAACAAGAACAACATATGATATAATAACATTTCATTCATAACTATTAGCCAGTCGAAGAGGGCCAAACATATTGAATTAAACAAATGTCATAACACAAAAGTGGAACCAAATAGTAGTTATGTATATGTATTACTGAAAGGAAGAGATACAACCAAAGCTTTGGCGTCGAGGTCTCCTCCAGCAGGGTTCAGTTGGAGCATGTCTCAGATGCTCGTCAGGGAATTTGGACGATATAAAGGCATGGAATCAAGCTCTCTCAAAAGATATGGACTCAAGCTTTCTCAAAGTAATTCCTTCTTTTCTATCTCTCTCGTATGTTTAATTCTCCAAGTTCAGTTCTTTAGCTGTTCAACTGTTCAACTAGTTTGTGCAAAGAGAGATAGCTTCTTTTTATAGAGGAAAAGGAGGAGGTTAGGATCCCTACAAAGGTGGGAGGAAGGCCTAACCTTTAGGGAGTTCCCATAAGAGGTGGAAACCATAAAACAAAGGAGGAAGTCCGTGGTTTATTAGTTCAACAACTCCTAATGACTCATCCTCGAAGTGGTTGGAGTGGAATATCCTCCTCTATTTTTAAAAAACATTCCATAAATAGCTTGGGGTGGGTGGAAAAATGGGATAGAGCACCAGTTGGCGTGGGGCCCAGTGTTACTCTTCCCCTTCGGCGCGAGGGCATAACTGACTACCTGCGCCAAGGAAAAAAAAAGGGTTTTTGAGTCTTTACTAAGGGAATTGTTAATAGAAGGAATATTACTCTCATGTAAAGGGATACAATGATGGTATTTGTAAGGCATGAAAATGATTATTGATCATGGAAATGACCGTCCAATGGGCGAGATGGGGATTGCAGGGACAGTGAAAAAATGTTGTGTAATAGATGCCCCCTAAATCATGAGGTCCGAGGGAGAGGGAGGGGCGAAATGCTTTATGAGAACACGTTCAAACCAAAAACCGTCGTTGGAAAACCTGCAACTACAAATGCAGCTGATATCTCTGATACATGAACATGTGGTATGGGCGCAACCATCCATAATAGAGTGTATAAAAACTATGATCCGAGGTATGGATGCAGCCATCCAACAGTAAGGATGAACAAATAGACTTAGGTATGGTCGCAGCCATCCAATCAAAAGAGTCATGCAATAAGTCATGATAATCCACAAAAATCCGTAGGCTAGATTTTATCAGACAAAATCCAGGGTCTTGCGCTCCATCTCGATTCGAGCAAGTACAAATTCAAGCACGCGAATATATGAGTTGAAATCGAACATGCAATAAAATCACCTGATTACCATCCATTGATGAAATATGTTAACAGGAATGAGAGAAACCACCAATAATGACAATGGCCCTCATGGTACAACTGGTATAATCTATGGAATGTGAATAGTGATCTGGTGTCGAACACCCATAGAATCACTCCATCGAAGGTCAATGAGGTGGACCTTGCGTCGAATGCGAAGAACCTGCCATTCAGGCATGCAGGCTCCAAGGTACCAGAAGGGAGTCTCTCGATCAAATTCCTGGATAATGAGCTGAAGTCAACAAGTAGTGACCTGATCGAAGGTGGGCCATAATGTTTCCCACATCATCGACACGAGACAAAGGAACATGATAATAGTGAATCAAGACCAACAAAGAATCAGAGGGAGGTTGAAACATGTAGAGGTAAACTTCTCTTGAACATATTAGCGACACGACACTGGATTTGTCAGTATTTGACATCAAGGGATCTAAGGTCATGATGACGTGGAAAAGAGCAAATGAGAGGTCAAAATTGATTACCCAAACCCATGGAGGAAAAAATGTCGAAATGAGATTTCCCCAACCCAACACGAATGCAGACAAGTGCCATGTTCAAGAGCAACATACTACCGACATAACTAAAGCTTGGTTCCATTTTCCCCCACCATTTCTGGTGAGTACCCCAATTATTTTTAAAACAAGCTTGAAGGGGATAACATATGCTTGTGCTATCAGTTTTTCCTTCGGACAAATCCATCCTAGTACATTTTATGAGCCATAGGAAGGAGGAACTCGAGTAACATCATGGCGAAGGAATCTGATGTCATCAGGGTTTAACGAGTCTGAAAAAGGGAGAACTCGACATATTTTCATGTTTAGAGAGTTTGAAAAGAAGGTAGAAAAGAAAAATCCATCATGGCCCTTTTCTTAAATAGTCTCTCAGATCTGAAAAGGTAGAAAACAATATCTAAAAGAACCTCTTAGTCGTGATAGGCTAAGGCATTCCTTTTTCATAAATAATCTATCCTAGCCCAAAAAAGGGGTAAATGTATACTAGGTAGATATCACTTCGTATCCATTTAATGAGTTCAAAAAGACAAGAGTCTCAACAATCTTTTGAATTTTAGAGAGTCATAAAAGACCTAAAAGATGACTCCTCCTGAAGGAACAAGTGGTATTAGGGTAGCAACTGGTTCCGGTGATGGTGCAACTACTCAGAACAGGTAAAGATCAAGAGTTTGGCTAACAAGACCACTCACTGCAACGGTTCCTCAAGAATGAGTAAAGAAATCAAGTGAAGGCATATGATTGGCCAAGCAGATGGTGATGGTGGAATGAGAAAAACAAGGTTCATCTGGAAAAAAGGATGATAAAATGGCAATCACGAGAGGTAAAATGAGGACAGTTTCATTTTTACACAAGCTTGAAATAAGGAAACTCTACTTGACGTTGGTTTCATTTTTACACAAGCTTGAAACAAAGATAAACTATGCTTGGGATTGGTTTCATTTTACACAAGCTTGAAACAAAGATAAACTATGCTTGAAAAATAGTGAAAATGGGCATGCCCCCAGCATGGTGACTCAATACGAGGTACATGCCCCCCAAGCTTCAGTCCATATGAAAGGGAGATGGAGTGAAGGTTCAAATAACGAGATCAAGAGAAAGTCTCGACTGGGATCTTACGAGACCTGATCAAAGACTCGAATTGAATAGGAACATGTTTCATTGTTTTAACGAGGTTGACACATTAAAATAACTATCCTCATGACCTAATTCATTTTTTAATGATGTTGACATAGAAGACGAAACATCCTCGTGACACCTTGTTTCATTTTTTAAGGAGCTTGACACAAAGAAAACAAACTTTGATCCAAAGAGCTTGTTTCATTTTTTAAGGAGCTTGACACAAGAAAACGAACTGTGCTCCGAAGAGCTCATCATGTCGAAGAAGAATTCATGTCTTCCAAGAGGTTCTTATCTGATGGGAGAAAAACATCTTGGAAGTCAGGACCCAATGCCCCCAGCACATGATCCACAACGACACTATCACTGAATGTGGGCATGGGACAGGTAGCCACATAATTAACCTGCAGCGGGGAAGATACAATCGGCAGATAAAGACCTAGAAGGGACGATGGCAGACCATATGTCACGTCAAGACCAAAGAATGAAAGCTGATCAATGGTCACGATCCTACCTTCGCGTGGAAAACATATCACACGAAAGAGGGAAGAGACAACTGACCCCATGGCATAAGCATAGTCACGGCCCAAGAGTAAATTAAAATCCAAGGGACCTTGGACCACCATTATGTCTGTATAGATGGTTTTTTCTCCCAAATTAATAGGAAACTTTGAAAGGATCCCTAATGGTTGACTGGTTCCTCTGTTAAAAGCCAACATATTTTGCGTAATAGGCACAAGCGGTGGAGAATCAAAAGCTTCCCAAGTAGTGGAATACAAAATACTAATAGACGCGCCTTCATCTATAATGGTGATGGTTATGACCACATTAAAGGTCTGTACCATGATCTCAAAAGGCACATAAGAAGGAAGGCGGTATCATGCAAATCTACTCCTATCGAAGCAAGCGATCAAACTACTTGGAGGGGGTACCATTGAACTGAGATGGTCATCCCCTGGTGTTACCGGGGCAAGAGGAGCATCCTCCTGAACCTCCATCATAGGAGCAGGAGGAGCATATTATTGAACTACAGGGATGGGATAATATTTCTCCAAGTCCGAGGAATCTGAAGAAACAAGAGGAATATGAGGGGGATGACATCCGCTCTCAACGAAAAAGACCTAATGAACCATGGGCGGGACCAGATCGAATGATTCCATGACCAATGGTTGGTCGGGAATGGATTCATGAAGTTGAATTTATGAGGGAACAGGATCGACCAAGGATGACTCTTGACTGCTCGTTGAATCAACTAGTAGAGGACTTGAAGAAAGCTTTTGGTAACTAGCTGGAAGGAAGGGTGCAGAAACAATAGGGTTGTCCAACACTCTCTTGGCTTCATCCATGTATAGAAAAAGGTGAATGGGATGATGCCCTTCACACAACTTATAGGGATTGGTAATCTTAACCTATTTCTTATGAGTCTTATCATTGCGAGTTGAAGATGTGCCACCAATATGACTTCCAGAATCCAAAGGCAACAATGGATGGCCGTTGGACCACGTTTCAAGCACCTTGGGAATACTAGGGCAATCTCGAAGAAGGTGGTCACCTTGGCACAACATGCAAGGTAATCTGAATTTCCGTGGAAGGTTGGATGTTTTATTGATGGAAGGGGTCTGAGGCACAATAGCCACATAGCTGGCCTCTCTCTTATTTGACTTCTTCTTCTTTGTCTTCTTCTTATTTTTCTTCTTAGTCACCTAGTTACTAGAATCCAGATTGTCACCAGGCGATGTAGAAGAAGAGGATGAAGAAATAGGTAAAGAAGGGGAGAGGTCCACCTTAGAATCAACATGATGTTGTTCAGGTGGAGGAGATGGTTGTACAACAGACGGGACATTTGAGACCATTGAGGTAGAGAAAAACCAGACAGGCAACCATATAGTTAACCCTGGAAGGGACAATGTTGCCATATAAGGAGCACCAACATTCCAAAAAGCAGGAAAAGGACCAGGATTCCCTTAGGAGGATTTTCCTTGGTTGGTAAACTCCAAACATTGCCATACAAAAAAAACTGTAAAATAAAATTCTAAGGAAGATAACTTTAACTAGGAATATTTCATGGGCAGTTAATTTTTAAGACACTGAAACAAAACTCTGCGGTTTCATATTTTAAGAGTCAAGAAACGGGAAAAAGGTGACTCTATCACTTTCAGGTTGAAAGAGCGTGAAAGGACAAGCAATAGATGATCTTTTCAACTTGAGAGAGTCATGAAAAGACCAAAATGACTACTCAGGAAATCTAAGTAAGAGGGTGTACCAAGTTTCCGTGAACTGCCATATACACCTTGGTGATCAAATGAAAGAGAAATGACCAAGGACTTAACGTACGTGCAGGTAGTCTCCCCGAATGCTGTGTTCGGTGTATCACATTTACAGGGGGATAGACTCGGCTTCCTATGGATAAAAGGATTGCAACCTAGAGGGGTCTCCCTTTATATACTCGACGGTACGGGCAGCACAAGTCCGTACTAGCGCTGTCTAGAGCTAGAAGGTGAATGACAACTACTAGGTTTTAAGACGCTGGAACACGTCTCTAGCCTAGACCACTAAAAATATTTCATTAGGTTTCAATGCTTCCTTAGGTTAATTAAGTAAATTTTAAAGTTTATCTTAGATTATGTTTCAGTTTTAAGGCCCTATCGATTTTGGATCTCAAAATTCCTAAATGCAAGCTATATGCAAATGAACATCATTTCCAATTCAATGAATGATATTTATGAGAAGGATATAGATCTTTTAAACAAAAGAAAACAATGAAATTATGTGAAGAAATCCTCTAATGCATCTAACACAATCAATCAAAAATGAAACTCTTTCCTAGACAATCAGTCGCTAGTTATGCAAAATAAAATTTCACTTTCGATGCAAAGAAAGAATGAAAAATATGTTTTTTTATTTTCAATGAAAGAAGTACATGATGCACTAACTACATGAAACATGAAAACAAACACTAGCTTAAGTGTTGTGTAGGAATCGAAATTGAATAACTTAATAAAATTCAAAACAAACACAAGAAATCACTCAAACTAATGTTGCATTCTTCCAAACCAAGAGAAAGCTTTCAAAACGATCCAAAACAAGTAATGTAATCAATGCTTGGAGCAATAAGGAGACGAATGAATCAAAAAACAAAATGATCATTCAACCAAAGCAATCACTCAAAGGAATCAAGAAAACTTAGTGCAATCAACCCAAGAATGAGACTGAAAAAATCAAAATGACTTGGTTTCCAAATAGAAGGCTCAATGTACCAAACCCTTAGAAAACCTAAGGCCTAAATTCACACTGATAGGAAAATGGAAAAGTGACTGATAAAAACAAGACGACAATAGTCAAAACAGACTCAAAGGCATAATTACACCTAAAAAATAACCGAGAAACAAGCACAATTGACCAAATGACTCATTAAGGAGGTCAAACCAAATCCTACAGGGGTTGGCGTGACTGTAAGGCTATAATCCACGCCATACATGGGTTGGCGCAACTGAAAAAAGAGAAACTTGTGCCAATTTGCACGACTGTTCAGAGGAAAAGTGCGCCAAGCCAGATAACTATGGGAAAAAGAGGAAAAACCAAAACCTAATGAGCAGAGGTCAATATTGACACTCTGGAGCTAAAGAGAAGATGTAAACTAAGCAAGAAAACCAGGAAAGGCAGATAAGCAAATCGATGATTGAAACTGACCCAACAATATGAAAGGAAAAACTCACACTAATCCCCAGCGAAGTCGCCAATTTGTTATATAGGTAAATCCTCTCTACAAACAGAGACGATCCCTCTAGCCCTAGAGTGGGTCTAAAAAAAAAGAGACATGCTAAAGTGTTGATTCCTAATTATTGAATGAAAAGAGAACATGGTAGATTGACCTACCTAGAGTCCAACGCTATCATCGTTGTTGTAGTGGTGGTGGCCTCTCGCTCCTATCCTGACAAGTCACAATCCTTTCGCAGTCATGCTCGGATACCTGCACATAGAATCAGAAAACAAGAACAAGATACGATATAATAACATTTAATTTATAACTATTAGCCAGTCAAAGAGGGCTAAACATATTGCATTAGACAAATTTCATAACACAAAAGTGGAACCAAATAGTAGTAACATATATGTGTTAACGAAAAGAAGAGATACAACCAAAGCTTTGATGTCGAGGTCTCCTCCAGCGGGGTTCAGTCAGAGTGCGTCTCAGATGCTCGTCAGGGAATTCAGATGGGATAAAGGCATGGACTCAAGCTCTCTGAAAAGACATGGACTCAAGCTTTCTCAAATTAATTCCTTCTTATTCTATCTCTCTCGTATGTTTAATTCTCCAAGTTCAGTTCTTTAGTTGTTCAACTGTTCAACTAGTTTGTGCAAAGAGAGATAGCTTCTTTTTATAGAGGAAAAGGAGGAGGTTAGGATCCCTACAAAGGTGGGAGGAAGGCCTATCATTTAGGGAGTTCCCATAAGAGGTGGAAACCATAAACCAAAGGAGGAAGTCCATGGGTTATCAGTTCAACCAGTCCCAATGACTCATCCTCGAAGTGGTTGGAGTGGAATCTACGCTTCTATTTTTAAAAAACATTCCATAAACAACTTGGTGCGGGTGGCAAACTGGGAAGTAGCACCAGATGGTGCAGGGCCCAGTGTTAATCTTCCCCTTTGGTGTGAGGGCGTATTTGACTACCCGCGCCAAGGCAAAAACAAGGGTTTTTGAGTCTCTGCTCAGGGAATTGTGAACAGAAGGAATATTACTCTCATGTAAAGGGATATAATGATGGTCTTTGTAAGGAATGACACTGCTTATTGATCACGAAAATGACCCTCCAATGGGCGAGATGGGGATTGCAGGGACAGTGAAAAAATGCTATGTAACAGCTGCGTGCTCACGTTTGGCACTACGTGCCTAGGATTGAGCGTTGCACCCTTAGCCTCGGTACTGTGCTCTTGGCCAGGAGGGATTTCCAAGAAATTTTAACACTTGAACCACCTCAAGTTTGCTTCAAGTCATCACCAAGGGTTCTCCAAGCACTGGTAGGGGTAAGTACAGATCATCAACCTATTTTCAAGATTTTTTGTCATTATTTAATGGAAAGAAATTGAAACCCTAAGAGGCTATCCTAAGGCTTAAACTTGACATCACTATTGAACCTCATTCCAGTTTATTATAAAGAGTATCAGTCAAGACAAGGGTAAATTAGGGTGCTGTGAAGGTTTTCATTCATCCAAGTTGGTCATAACACTCATTCATTCACCCCCTACATTGCAAAGGCTGCCATTCTATTACCCTCTTTCATCTCAATTTCACATTTAGTCCTATTTGGAAAAACATAGTTTTTCAAAATGTCAAGAGAGGGAGACAGTGACAGTGGTGGAGAGGCTCAAATTCCAAGGAGGCGTGAGCACAAAGGTGGAAAAATCAATAGATTTGAACCCCACAAAAAAAGGGAGCTAATGGCATCTCCCCTCACCGTTTCATGTTTCAAACATGTAGGTTGCTATGAATTTTGTAAAAGGGTACATCAGGTACAAAACCACCCTGACCTAACTAGGCTTTTCATTATTAACTTGAATGAAAAACAAGTTAACTTTGCAGGGGTCACCTTTGAGCTATCTACAGATGCTATTGCCAATGCCATTGGGATACCAAGTGTGGGTGAGAAATGGTTCAAGCAGGCCAACCTAGACATGAGCTACTTTTAGTCCTATCTAAAGTCTAGGTACAAAGACCACCTCAAATCCATATTTCCTTTCTCACATTTTCTTTATAGATATGCACCTATGATGAGGATCATTATGACATATTTTACATGTGAAGGAAGATTCCCCTGCATTTATTCTTATCACATTAGGCCGCTTATGCACTTTACTAGAGTGAGGACGCTGCACATACCCTATTACCTCTACATAAGCATTAAAAAAATGTCCTATATTTTACAAAAGAGAGAATATCCTCAGCAGATGCAAAGCCTCTTCCATCACTCTCTTAATAAAATGGTTGTTATGCACCAATTGCGGCAGAAAGGCATTCCATGGGAGACCTTTATTTCCAATGAGGTGTTTACTTCTCCACAAACCCACCAGCAGCGAGATGCCCCTTCATCTTCTCATCCTCCCATTCCTCCATCCACTCACATTCCCTCACCTCATGATGACTCTTCCACCGCACCATCCACTCATAGTCCTTCACATCAGGATGATCCTCCTTCATCACCTATTCACAATCCCTCACCATCTCATGGTACTAGTGCATCAAAAAGTGAAGAAGGCAGTGAGGCAGAAAGTAGTAAGGAAAGGAGCAATGAGGCAAGTGGAAGTGAGGGAGATGTCAGTGAGGCAAAGAGAATTGAAGTTAATGGTTATAATGATGGTAGTCATGATGAAAGTGAGACAAGTGGCACTGAGATGGTCAACATAGAACCTTTTCCTTTGAACTACCAGAGGGGAAATAGGAATGTGTTTTCTACCCTTAAGAGGCAAGGGGCCATGCCTTCTACATCAACCAAGCAGCTTGAAAAAGGTAAGGAAAAGGTCATTGATGAAGAAGAAGACAAGAATGAGACTGAAAAAGAGTTTCAACTTATTCATCTTGACAGTGATGATGAGAATGAGCAAAGGATCACAAACATGTTACTAAAAAGCAAGGATGCCCAGATTAAATATTTACAAGCCAATCTAGGTAGGGATAAGAATGTGATCCACTTTTTTGAGGTTGAAAACAAGCATCTGGAGGTAGAGAAGGCCATCTATGAGATCAGAGCTATCAAAGCTTGGAAAGAGGTTGCAAAGACAAAGGAAAAGCTAGATGAAACCTTGGGCACTCTAGATGACATGGAGGATGAGGAAGAACAACTTCCTAGGAGGAGGCCAAAGACAATTGGCTTGAAGAAGGCCTTAGCCAAGGAGACAGAGCAAGAGGCAGCCTTGGCAGATCAGTACACTCCAAGTGAGCTGCTTGCCATGGAAATAGACTATGATAGAGAACCTTGGCTAGATAGGGAAAACGTGCACTTGGAAGATCAGTTGGAGAAGACCAAGAGAGACCTTGACCTCCAAAAGAAGATGGCAAGGCATTATGCCTTAACAACCAAGATTGCAAGGGCTAAGCTCAAAAGTTCCCTTGCAAAGATTCAATCCCTAAAGGAGGAAAAATACAAAGAAAAACTTGACATTCTTGCTGATGCATCCTTACAAGCATCCCAAACATGATCAATAAGACAAATCCAAATTTTGGCACATTTTTGCAAATTTTGAGTTTTTGGAAATTTTGATTGTTTTGAAGGGCAAGTGCTCATAGCCACTGGTGCTGCGCTCTTTTTTGGGGTAGAAAATGAAGAAATAATTTTCATTTTTGTGTTCATTAGGCCAAGGACATCACCCTCACAAAGTTTCAGCTCATTAGGAGCAAAACTGGTACTCCAAAAGTGCCAAAAACATGAAAAAAATCAACTTTTTGCCCTATTTTCAGAGATGGCTCTATGCCCTGAGAAGTCTTGGGAGAATGAGTTTTTGAACAGGTAAATGGACTCCAATAAGGAAAATAAAGGTAGTTTTTGAAAGTAGACAGGACAAGCTTTCCAATCAGCTATCATGGCGCTCATTTGGACACTGTGAAGGCCTCCAAATATTAGCTGCAAAAGACCAATTTTTCCAGATTTGGCACTACGTCCTTGGCCTGGCGCTATGCCCTTGGCCTGGCACTATGCCCTTAAACCTCAGTGTCACGCCCTTCCTAGAAAGTCAACAAAACACACTTGGAGATATTTTGAAAGTTATTGAGGAGTTATTGTTAGGATTTATTTTTTCATTTATTAAGTTAGGATATTTGTGCCTTGGGCCTTGCATGGTCTCATAGGAAAAACTGGCATTTATGAGTAGTTAATGACATTTGGAAACCCTAGCTAGGGTTTTTTTCCTCCTTTGAAAGTTAAATGCTGCATGGATGCCTCATTATTTTTGTTGGTTGATTGTTAAACTCAATATCATAGACTTGGAGTTGAGGAGAAATTGCTTTGGAGTTTTGTGAATGCTTTGATTTGAATGGAAATGGAGCAAGAACATTTGCAGGATTCATGAGCATGGTTAATGGTGATGTATTTCTCATTTAGTACTTGTATTCTTATGTTTTCATTTTGTTTCATCTTTCTCATGTAGTAGAACATAAAGTTTAGGTTAAGAAATGTTGTTTAGAGGCACCTTAGCTCTGTCTTCTTTCTATTGCTTGTATGTTTTCCTCTGCTAGGTAAAATTGGAGAATTATTAGTTGCTCTAATTCCACTAAGCTATTTTATCTCAAGAATGATTTAATAGAGCCAATTCCAAAGAAGCTTATGGTTAGCCCTGTCTTTTGGTATGACTTAAACATGGTTTTTGAGGTCTTTTCTTCAAAGTATTGCTAATTAGGGTTTGGCTGAAGAGGTTTATGGTTTTCCCTACCCTTTTGTCCATCTTGAATGGTTATTTTGAAGCTATTTGTAGTTTTATTAAGGAATTTAGGAGTTCACTTCTCTTTGATCATTACTATATGCTATCTTAAATGTTTTCTTTGCCTGAAGGTGAAATCACTAGTGAAATTACAAGTTATTGCTCTCTAGGGTTTACTGGATTGTTGTCTTAATGTTTACTTTCTAGGGTTTTGGTCAAAGAAGCTTATGGTGTGCCTTGTATTTGGTTATTTCTTTATGCATAGTGTTCTTAAAGATTTTCTTGTTATAGCACATGTTAAAGGATTCTTAACTGCCCTTTAAACCTACTAATCTTACAATTTAATGTTCACTTCACTCACATAAGCTTTGAAGATCCATTTGGCTTTGTTATACTTACCCTCTGAAACACCCTTGACCTATTGTTGTACCTTTCAAGACAATTTGCAGACTCCATATCCCAATGGTTTGAATCTCTCTCACTCTATCTGTTCTGCTTGACAAGCAACCCAACCAAACAAAACAAACAAACAAACCCTAATCACTATAACTAGCCTAAAATTAGAACCCTAAAATCGATCAAGTTTACATATTCTATACAAATATAGAGAGAGCCCTCTCTGAGTCCTAGAAGGCTACATCCTAGGACTTCGAAGTTGGTTTGATGTTACCCTTGTACATTTAGTCTTTCCAATCTGAAAAATTACGAGGACCTAACATAATGGCGACTCCGCTAGGGATTCTGAGTCAGTAGCATCCTAAGTAATCCTTAAGACCTTCGAAAACCCCTGTCAATAGTATCCAATTGACACACCAGCTAGCATAATGGTGACTCCACTGGGGATTCTGAGTCAGTAGCATCCTAAGTACTCCTTAAGATCTCAGAAAAACCCTGTCGATAGTATCTAGTTGACTTGCCACCTAACATAATGGCGACTCTACTAGGGATCTAAGTAAGTAACAAGATTAGACATTTCTTAAGAACTCACAAATCCACTGTCAAGACTAGAAAAATCAAGTGTTAGCTAAGAGTTATATCTGGTTGATTCATCATATTAGCACCACGGTGACCCTACTAGAGAACACTTATTGAAAAGCTTAGTGTTGCATAAATAAATCAGAAAACCCAAAAACATCCTTAGATTGGTATTTAGTTGTTGATGGTGGACAACAATTAGATCTTCAAAACAGTAAGCATCATCCACTTGGTGACTTCGCTGGTCTTTAGCAGCCCTGTTGACCCCACTATTTCTCACAGACTCCCCTGGGAAGCTATCAATCAGTCATAATAGTGCCAAGCCTATTTACATACTGTGTTAACTTAGTACCCTTATAGATAGGTCTGTTTTTCAAAACTCTCGCAAACTTTTAGCCTCTCTGTGTGTTGGATCTAAAAACTGGCTTCACAAAGAATTAACACCAGATCTCACCCTGACCCAAACCCTCCTACCATAGTTGATGGTCTAGAAAGAATCTTGTGGAAAATTTCTGGGACTGAAGATTCAACTATTGTTAGACCCATTCAAAAAGTAAGCTCTGTCCCTGAAAACCTCATAGCCTTGCAAGATCACCATTTTTAATTACACCATAGGAGAAACCTATTTAGAACTAATTCTCAAAGTGGGATAGACCATACAATCCTTGAGCCTACAGAATTGCAACAAAGTCCTAGTAGAGAAGCCTCTCCTTCCACTCCTCTTGATTTTCAACTTCTCCAACACTTTGGCTCCTTTCATTCCAAATATGCTCAGTCTCAGCTTGCTGGTCCAAGTACATCTTCCACCCCCATTCACACATCCACTGTGCAAACCACTCCAATTCATCCTCCACCTCCTATCACAAAACTCCCTCCTACAAACCCTCCTTGGGTTCCTTTACCTCCTATCATGGCAGCATGGTATGCCCCATTGGTACTACCACAACCTTTACTGCCTATGCCTCAAGACTACCAATCTAAAATCCCTCACTTTACTGGAGCTGACTCTACCACTACCCAACAACATGTAGACAAAATGAATGATGCATTTGACTACCAAGAAATAGAAGAGCATACCATAAAAATGATAATTTTTTCCCAAAGCTTAGGAGGAGAAGCAAAGAAATGGTTCAAAAAATTAACTTCTAACAACATTAATGATATCCCTTCCCTTTATCAAACATTCATAAACAAGTGGGAGACTAAGAAAAATCCTCTTCAGATCCTATCAGAATATGAAAAAATTAAGAGAAATTTTGGGGAAAGTGTCCAAGACTAATGCAATAGGTTCAATAGTGCATATGATGCACTCCATACCCACATGAAACCCCCACAAGGCTTGGTCTTAGCGAAATTTCTGGATGGATTTAATCCAAACATGTGTTATCAATTAACAGAAAGAGATCCCCAAACCTTAGAAGACATGAAAAGAGGAGCAGTAAGTGTATAAGTCAACCTAAATGCTAAAAGGGCTAGATTAAGAGTAGAGAAGAAGGTCACATACAAAGAGGAAACCATGGCCTCCACATCCAATGCTAAAATTGAAAATCTAGTTAGGGAAATGGAAAGGATGATGGAGAAAATCAATTTGAATGAAAGAGCACCTACTAGGGAAAACCAAGAAAATCCCCAAAACATAAATAGAAACCAAAAATTTAGAAGAGACCCTCCTCAAAACAGACAAAGAGACATTGACCAGCAAATCAGACATCCTTTCCAAGAAAACTATGTAGATGAAGAGGAAAGAGAGGCTGAAGAGCTGGAAGAAAACCATGTAAATCTGATAGGCTCTGATAATGAGGGTGATGTTTTTCTCATAGAAGAAGAACAAGGTCTATTTTTGTCAAACCAAACTGAAAGAACCTATGAGGATTCTGAAGAATACAAGCTAGGATTTGAAAATGCTATCATGGAGGTTCATAGGCAATATCACCTCCGAAGTAGGAAAACTCAAGGCACACCTAGGAAGAACAAACCATAAATTTCTGCTAAAAATACACCTGAAAACATTCTTAAAAAGACAGCATAAAACACCAACATAATGGCTAAGACTCGTAATCAAAGAAAAGACAAAACTAGCCAACCAAATGGTAGCCAAAGATGCCCTAGTACATCAACTAGTGGCCCTGAAAAAACTGCCTTAACTGACATTCTGAATAAAACTTAGCAAACTAAAGTTGTTGAAAAGACCATGTATGATAAAATATATGTAAATATGCGAAGAACACAAACACCCTTCAGTTTTGAGGGAGAAATTGCCAAGATCAAAATAGCCATACCCCTCACTGAACTGGAGACTCAGGATGTATATAGATCCCAATTTTTGAAATCTTTAAACATAGGAAATGACACCAACACTCTAAATCTAACTGATGACAAGCTAGAGGTATTGTTTGGAACTAAGGTAGAGAGAAAATATCAAGAAGGAGTTGTACCTCCATTCTATGTCAGCTTGAACATTCATGACAAAATCATACATAATGCTATGTTAGACTCTGGTGCCTCACACAACCTCATGCCAAAGGTTGTGATGGAGAGATTAGGCCTTGAAATAACCAAACCATATAAATAATTGTACTCTTTTGATTCAAGTAGAGTCAAATGTTTGGGCCTGATCAAAGATTTGTGTGTCAATCTGGCACAAATACCATATAAGAGCCTAGTCATGGACATTGTAGTGGCTGAAATTCCCCTGAATTATGGCATGCTTTTATCTAGATCCTGAGGAGTCAAAATCCAAGGAAACCTCCAAATATACATGACATATGCTACCATTCCAGTTTTTAACCAAACAAGAAGACTATAGAGAGAATCTAACATGAAATACTTGGTAAGAAGCCAAGATAGGCCAAACAACACCCTTCTCTATTCTATCCCTTCAAACCTTGAATCATTTATCCTATACAATGAAGACAACATTAATGAACAAGTAAATGAAAAGGAGGGAGAACAAGACCTTTCAGAACAATCAAACCAAACACCAAATGAAGAACATGATAGCCAAAAATCTAGCAACCATGAACAAAAACATAATGGCGAATCAGAACTTGAAACACTTCAGAACATGAGCTTTGAGGGCTCTTATGGCAAAGTTGGTTCAGGAGCAGGTGTTTTGATACATAACACCAATGAAGGTCACTCCAACAAACTGGATTTTCAATGTACAAACAATATTGCAGAGTATGAGGCTCTTCTCCTAGGATTACACTTGCTAAAAAATATAGGAGCTAAGAAGATTTCTGTTCAAGGTGACTATGAGCTAATCATTAGCAAAATCAAAGGAGAATATTCAACCAAGAATCCTAGGATAAGAGAATATAGGAATGCTACCATAGACCTCCTGAAGACGTTTGAGAAATATGAACTTACCTCTATCCCAAGAGTTCAAAACAGGCTTGCCAATGAACTAGCCTTTGTTGCCAGCACTTGCCAATTACCTCATGCAAATGAACAATACATAGTGAAGGTCAAGTGAAGACCTACAATACCTAACAACATAGATTATTAGCAAGTGTTTGAAGGAGACAAACATATTGAAGACTTTCTACAATCTAAGAATGAATTTTCAATACCAAAACCAAGCTTAGATCATGAACAAGACTACCCTAATGAAGAACAGACACCCAAAATAGAGCCATTTCCTACTGCTGATATAAATCTTCTAGAACACCTTCATGAGGAATAATTTTGTAAGGATTCAGATCAAAGGACCTTGAGGTACTACAATGCAAATATAATCTATTTCCAACAGGTCTTGCCCCCTTAGAAGAGCTGTTTGATTTCAATGATGTTTCTAGGAAGAAAAAAATGGAATCCACCAAGACTGATGTAGAGGAATGCAACATAGGCAGTGTAGAAGAACCCAAAATGATAAAGTTTTCCAAAACTCTGTCACCTCACATAAAACAAAAATACATTAAGCTCCTCAAAGAATTTAATGATGTGTTTGCATGGGGTTATGAGGACTTGAAGTCCTATGATAAAAACATCATTCATCATAAGATTCCTCTCAAGTAAAACCAGAAACCATTCAAGTAGAAATTGAGAAGGATAAACCCTGTCCTAGTGCCTCTAGTTGGGAAGGAAATAAAGAAGATGTATGATGCTGGAATCATAGTCCCATTCAGGTACTCATAATGGGTTTCAAACCTTGTGTCGGAAAGAAAGAAAACATGGTAGATTAGGTTATGCATAGACTTTAGAAACTTAAAAAAAACCTCCCTAAAAGATAACTACCCTTTACCTAATATGGATCATATATTGCAAAGGGTAGTATGCTCTAAAAGAATATAATTTCTTGATGGCTTTTCAGGTTACAATCAAGTGCTAGTACTTCCAAGTGATCAGCACAAAACTTCCTTCACTACACCTTGGGGCACCTTCATGTATATCAAAATTCATTTTGGGTTAATGAATGCAGGGGCTACTTTTCAAAGGGCCATGGACATTGATTTTTCCGAAGACATAGGTTACTTCATTGTGATATACCTTGATGACATCACTGTCTATTCTAAAATTTATGAGGAACACCTAGTTCACTTGAGAAAGGCCTTTGAAAAGTGTAGGAAGTATGGTTTATCTTTGAACCCTAAGAAAACTATGTTTGGTATTCAAGAAGGAAAACTCTTAGGCCACATCATATCTAATGAAGGTATTAAGATAGACCCAAAAAGGATTGAGGGTATATTGCAGGTCAACCACCCTAGAAACATTAAAGAGCTGCAATATTTCATTGGAAAGATGAACTTCCTATGAAGGTTCATACCAAACCTTGCAGAACTTCTTCGGAAACATTACAAACATGATGAAAAGAGAAATAGGAGTGAAGTGGACCATAGAATCCAAAAATTCCTTTGAACTGGTAAAAAAAGCACTTACCCAAACACCAGTTCTATTCAGTCCTGACTTTACCAAGGATTTCTTCATCTTTTCATTTACATCAAGACACACTATTGCTGTAGTATTGCTACAAAAGAACATGATGAGACAAGAACAACCCATAGCTTTCTTTAGCAAGGCATTAAGAGACGACCCTTTTAAATATAAAATTATGGAGAAACAAGCCTTTGCCTTAATCAAAGCATTAAAAGATTCCAGAGTTTACATCCTGCATTTTCTTGTCATTGCTTTTGTTCCACACAAAGTTGTCAAGGACATACTGAATCAAGATCTTGATGGTAAAAGGGGAAATTGGATTGTTGTCATCTTAGAATATGATCTAGAAATCAGACCCACTAAACTAATCAAAGGACAAGGACTTGCCAAAATCATGGCTGAATCAAACTTTCAAGCGCTAGACATAAAAATGATACATTCCTTGGATGAACAACATGAACTGGAAACTCCACCCATTGAAGAAGAATTTATGAACTCACTCTGGTATTTTGATAGATTATATGTGCTTTTTAATCTAAATGCTCGTCCTGCTTTGTCCAAAACAAAAACTAGATTCTTGAAACTAAAGGCTGTAAATTTCTGCATTCTAGATAGAGCATTGTATTGGAAAATTTTTGTTGGTATCTTTCTTAAATGTTTTCTTGAAGATGATGCAGAGAGAATCATGCATGAGTTCCATGAAGGAGAATTTGGAGGTCATTGTTATAAAATGTAACTTGGTCGGTCTTCATGATGACTATGAAAAGAAGAAGACAATGATAATAAAATTGTATTTTTGTCTCATGGGTTTCATGAGCAATATTTTATGTAGATAGAGTTCTTCTTGATGTATATTAGGTTCATGTCTTCTAAGTATAGGATTAAGTGTCAAATTCATGAAGGATCCATACCTTATAAAGAAGCTCACAACAACCCTCCAAAAGTGTTGGAAGACAAGCTCAAAATATGGTGGAAACAACCTTCAAACAGTATTGGAATATATGAGAAGTAATACCTCATAAAAATTAAAAGAAGATAAAATTCAAGTCGGCCTAAATTGAAGTTATAATTTCAGCCTAAGTATCAAGATGAATGGTCAACCTAATAGCTGATCTATCTCCTATATATATATGTATATACTGGAGCTCATTTGGTGAACAAAATTGCGGATCTGTCTGAGGTTATATAACATCTAAAAGCTGCGGATATAAGGACAAGTTCAATACAGATCGAAGTATAATTTGCGGAAGGTATGATTACTGAAGGTACGATGATGATTGAATGTACGATGATGATTGAAGGTATGATGGTGACTGAAGGTACGATGACCACTAAAGGTACACGATGACTGAAGGTATGATGACGATTGAAGGTACACGATGACTAAAGGTAAAATGACTGAAGGTGTAGGAAGGGTACAGTAAGAACATATTTTAGTTTAAATTATCTAAAGGTGGTAGAAAGTGAGGAAGGTAAATCAGAGATTTACCTTCCTAACTACATTTCAAGATGTTCAGTTACAAGTGAAAATTATTCTATCTCTACATTTGACTAAGTGCTTTGATAATTGGCTTGATGAAAGATTAACTAAGTGAAATAAGAGAATACATAAGAAAGCTCACAAGTAATTATCAAGAAGAGAATTTGAGTTAATCACTTGCCCTACAAATTCTCAACATGGTATTAGAGGTATGGTGCTAAAATCAAAGAAAGGGCATTTAAGAGATACTCAATGTACAAGTCCACAGAGCTCGAACATCCTTGGAAACTTTGGGTGAGATGACAGTAAGACAATGCAGACACTGAAATAGGTTCAATACCTCAAGCTGGAGGGAACACAGTCTTGGAAAAATTACAGTTCAAGTTGCTCATTTAATATTGTAGTCATGATCACAATATAACTTCGTGTTATAACTGTATGGCTTGGTGGTATTATAGTATGCTGTTTTGGTATGTGACAAGTGCTGCATAATGCAAACACTGTAATCTCAAGCAATCTCACAGTGACAACTCATTAGTGTTTCGACACTATATCACAACAAAGATTTTCCAGCGTAGTTTTGCTGTCTTACAACATAAATTACAGTAACATAATAAATCAATGAAGTGATACTCATTAATATGATAATATTTTTATTACAGTGTTAAAACAGTACCATAAGGTCTAGGTGGATCTACATTGAAGAAGAAAGGCTACCTTCAGAGGAAAGTAAAAGTAACTTCAAGACTTGAAAACTAAGAGGCTAAAGGCACTGTCATCATCTTCAAAGGGAGATCTATAAGTTGGTTGGGCTATCAAGAATCCTTGCATGAGGAAGATAGTCACAATCCTCGAAGAAAGTAAAGTCATGAAAAGCTTATGAAGGATTGGAGACATCAAGAGAATATAAGATAAGATGAAATAACTATTCTATGTAATAAATAAGGTTATGTCACTTAGACTAGATTTACACAAAATTGAGGTATCAAAGAATGAAGGGATATCTTCATAAGATATCAACTGCGTGATCTAGAAAAGATGATAAGATGGACAACATAACAAATAGACAAGAAAATTACCTCACTTAACTTGTGGTCTCCATGCTAGATGGAAAAAGACAATCAAGGGAAAAAGTTTTGAAGGATAAAATAATCAACAGTTGCAGAAGGAAAAAGAAAGTTTAGGAAAAGTGGAAGGCTGATGGAAACTACCAAAAAGTTGGTCCTAATGGGACAATATGAATAGGAGAAAGAAAAGAAGATTCAAGGAAAAATCACACAAACTTATGAATAAGGAATTGACTTTTGTTATTTATATGATAGGAAGCAATGTAGCATTTTGATCTAAGCATGGCAAGAGCTCCTGATGAATCAACTCCAGGAAAAACCTCTTTGAAAAAATTTAAGAAAGTAGTCATCAAGAGCAAGGGTCATCATAGAAACATACTTCTGGGATGTGATGACATATTGATGAAACAAGCCTAGGGAATGAAGCTATTCATTCCTAAAAATTGCTACAAGATGACTCGAGGGAAAAAGGTATGAGGTATGTATATATTTATATGTTGACATTGGATGCTGTGATGTCATGCTATATGGTTGTAGGTAATGAACTTTTGTATTTAAAAGTATGATCTATGGAGGAGTATCTCTCAGTGCATGGACAGATGAAATCAACATAATATGTCCTCATGGAATATAAGGTTGTTGTATATGAACTAGTAACCAGAAAGGTTATAAGTTCCTGGGAATAAAGAATGGATAGAGAGGAAGAGATCATGACATGAAACCATATCAAAAGGCTGCTATCATTCGAAAGATAAGAAGATGTGACTATGAGATTTCCTGGGAGGATATGTAGACTCTGACAGAAGTTTGGTAAATAAGAAGATTCTTGACAAAACATATCCTTAGGAGATGTGTCAATCTGTATGAAGAATGTCGATACCTATAAGAAGATGTCATGGTGAAAGATCATCACTAAGGTAACTTTTGTTCTAAAAGTTAATATGTATATGTTTATTTTGATAAGTTTGTTTAGGGCTGCCAATCATGAGAAAGTATGTATTATCCTTGGAAATGATTCAAAGGAAAACAACATGGCATAACAATGGAATAGATGAGTTGAATCACTTTCTGACAGTTGACATGACTCAGGATGGAAGTGATGGATGATCTGTGCCCTACGAAGCTAAAAGTTGGAGATTCCTCAATATCGAAGTCCATGACATCGAGAACAGGAATTCTTCATGAGCATCTGGGTGTCTCACCATTGCTGCTGGAGGTCCCTGATTAAGAGGGAGCCCGATGGTAAGTTTCTTACTTGGAAAAAACTTGGTAATTCCTAAGGATGAGCTTAGGTACATTCTTTGTATAAGAATGAGTACATTCCCTTATGGAATAAGTTCCTCCCTGAAAGGGAGAGATAGACACATCATTCTGGTCTTGGGAAGACAGAATGGAGGATTGGGTAATCATCTGGTATTCGATACTCTTTGAGAATGTGATCGGGCATTCAAGATAAGAGTAGTCGAGGATAGATATTCTTTGAGGGCTAGCTACCCAAGAGAAGAATAGTCCAGGAAGGTCATACTTTGGGAACACCCAGGTGGAGTATGTACCCTAGAGAGACAATGACGAAGGTGTCTATAAGTCATGTGTCTTGCCAACATTGAAGCCCATTGTATCGTTGAAGATATGGGGCTGTTAGTCAAGGCCTTGCACTAGTATAATGCTGGTTGAAATGATGTTATATATATGCAATTACCAATCCTATTTTTCTTATGAAATTCTTTAGTTTGAAAATGATCATGTAACTATATGAATACCTCCCTAGTTAAGAGGGAGTGTTGTAAAATGTAACTAGGTCAGTCTTCATGATGAATATGAAAAGAAGAAGACAAAAATAAAAAAATGTATTTTTGTCTCATGGGTTTCACGAGAAATATTTTATGTAGATAGACTTCTTCTTGATGTCTATTAGGTTCATGTCTTCTAAGTATAGG
Organism: Pinus albicaulis; assembly: GCA_034641835.2. Taxonomy (NCBI): domain Eukaryota; kingdom Viridiplantae; phylum Streptophyta; class Pinopsida; order Pinales; family Pinaceae; genus Pinus; species Pinus albicaulis. Next base: position 16,871,689 of record MU968411.1, read on the forward strand.
ATTAAGTGTCAAAGTCATGAAGGATCCAGACCTTATAAAGAAGCTCACAACAACCCTCCAAAAGTGTTGGAAGACAAGCTCAAAATATGGCGGAAACAACCTTCAAACAGTCTTGGAATATATGAGAAGTAATACCTCATAAAAATTCAGAGAAGATAAACTTCAAGTCGGCCTAAATTGAAGTTATAATGTCGACCTAAGTATCAAGATGAATGGTCGACCTAATAGCTAATCTGTCTCATATATATATATATATATATATATATATATATATATATATATATATATATTGCGGCTCATTTGGTGAACAAAATTTTGGTTATGTATGAGGTTATATAACATCTAAAAGCTACGGATATAAGGACAAGTTCAGTACAGATTGAAGTATAATTTACGGAAGGTACGATGATGGCTGAAGGTACACGATGAATGAAGGTATGATGATGAATGAAGGTACATGATGACTGAAGGTACAATGACTAAAGGTGCAGGAAGGGTATAGTAAGAACATCTCTGAGTTTAAAGTATCTAAAGGTGGTAGAAAGTGAGGAAGATAAATCATAGATTTACCTTCCTAACTACATTTCAAGATGTTCAGTTGCAAGTGAAATTTATTCTGTCTCTACATTTGACTAAGTGCTTTGATAATTGACTTGATGAAATATTAACTAAGTGAAATAAGAGAATACATAAGAAAGCTCACAAGTAATTATCAAGAAGAGAATTTGAGTTAATCACTTTCCCTACAAATTCTCAATAGTCATCTCTACTGGAAAACCACTGCCAAAAAAATCCTTAGAGTTGGCTTCTATTGGCCCACTCTTTTCCCTGATATCCACAAGCTAGTAATGACTTGCCATAAATGCCAAATCTTTGATGGAAAGAGAAAACTACTGCCTTTACCTTTGCATCATATCAGTGTTGAAACTCCTTTTCAACAGTGGGGTTTAGATTTCATTGGAGAAATCCACCCTGCCTCATATGCCCAACACAAGTGGATCCTAAATGCAGCTGACTATTTCACGAAATGGATAGAAGACATCCCTTCAAGGAATGCCACTGAATTAGTAATCATAAAATTTCTTGAAACCAACATTTTATCCAGATTTGGTTTTCCTAAAAAGATCATCACTTATAATGCTGCTGCATTTAAGTCCAAGAGAATGGTGGACTTTTGTTACAAGTATCACATCACACTAGGGCACTCTACAACTTATTACCCTCAAGGTAACAGGCTGGGTGAGTCCTATAAAAAAAGTTTGGTGAACATCATTGAGAAGTTTTTGGAAGAGAAAAAAGTGTCATGGCATAGAAAATTAGTGCATGCACTATGGGATGACAGATTAATAAGCAAGAAATCTATTAACATGTCTCCCTATCAACTAGTGTATGGAATGGATGCAGTTTTTCCAATATCCTTGGGAGTCTTGGTGATGAAGCTTCTCCAAGAGGTACAATCAAAGGAGAATGACATACAAAGAAGGCTGAACTAAACCATTCATTTGCAACAATCAAGGTAATAAGTTTACAATAGAACAAAAGCAGTGCAAGAGAATATAAAAAATATCTTTGACAAAAGGACCAAGGCAAATGATTTCCAGATTGGAGACAAAGTGCTGAAGTGGGATTCAAGAAGGGAGGACAAAAGCAAACATGGAAAATTTGAAAATCTATGGAAGGGTCCTTACATAATCCATTTATTTAGAGATAAAAATGCATTCTTCCTACAAGAGCTAGATGGGACAGAGTTATTTGGAGGTCCTGTAAATGATAGGATGCTTAAGCATTACTTTTGTTGAAATTCCTAGTTTGAAGCTTCATTCATTGTACATAACATTGCTTGATGAAATATCAGAAAAATGAAACACAAAAAAAAATAAAAGAAGAAAAAGAGGGCAGGTAAAAATAAGAGGTACAACCCCATACCAAAAAGGAGTATTGTTGAAAGTGTGCAAGCCTAAATGCCACTACTTTTGAAGAAAATAAAGTCTTGTTCAGTCATTTAGCCTAATCATGATTGAACATGTTTTAAATTTTTGCTGATAGGTTAGTGAAAGAGGATTTTCCAAACCATGTAAACTTAGCTTGTCAGTAGATTATATTAAGAAAAGATATTTGGTTTCAATTCTCAAATCTGAACCAAAAGAGAAAGAGAGAGATAGGTAAAAAATTCCACATTATGAGCCCTCAAGTTTCTAGTTTTACTTGTACAAAAATAAAGTCTGTGTGCAGCTTGTCCAAAATGCCACAGCCCATGACAAATCAGATTTCTTTGCTGTGAAATGTAACTAGGTTGGTCTTCATGATTATGTAATTATGAAAAGAATGAGACAAAGATAATAAAATGTATTTTTTTGTACTTGCTTCATGGGTTTCATGAGCAAGATTTTTATTATGTAGATAGAATTCTTCTTGATGTCTATTAGGTTCTTGTCTTCTAGGATTAAGTGTCAAAATCATGAAGGATCCAGTTCAGTCTAATATGCTTCAAGACCTTGTGGAATAAGGACATATAGCAACCCTAAAACAACGTAGGAAGACATCTCTACATACCATGAAGAACACCTCTCTCAATGCTGGGATGACCTCTCTCCTGTCGGCCTAAATCTGAATAATAAATTCGGCTCAATAAATGACTATTTGGTCAGCCTAAAGGCACAAAACATTGCACTATATATACACTACAATGTGGACCATTTGTGAAAACAACAATTGCGGACTTGTCTCTGAGTTAGTGCTGATATTTAAAGGAACAATTACGGTCAAGTCTGAAGTGAACAACGTGGAAGAAAGAACATAATTTGCGGATTAGTGCAGGATTAAGAAAGTAATTGAAAATTAGTTTGAGATGGTATAATAGAACAAATCTAAGGAAAATATTGCATGTGGATAAGTCTGAAGGTGACAGTGTTTAAAAGGGAGCAAATCTAAGAACATATTTGAATGTGGATTTATATGAAGGAAGAAAGAACTGAAGGACACAATTTTGGAAGTAATTGAAGGACATAGTTTATAGAAGTAGCTGAAGGATAGGAATTGCGGAAGTGACTGAAGAATTGAGGAATTGAATGAAGGATATAATAAGGATATATCTGATATTATAGAATCTAAGGAAATAATTTTAAAAGACAAAGATATCAAGTAAGGAAGGTAAATTAGAGATCTACCTTCCTAACTACAATTCAAGATACTCAGTTACAAGTGAAAATAATTCTATCTCTACATTTGACTAAGTACTTTGATAATTGACTTGATGAAAGATTAACTAAGTAAGTAAGATCACAAGTAGTTATCAAGAAGAGAATTTGTATTAATCTATAGCCCTTCAAATTCTCAACATGTTTAACCTTGGTTTGATCATGTTTTGAATTTCATGTTAGTATATTAGAGAATAAATATTTGTCAAACTACTTAACCTTGACAGATAAGTAAACTAGGTAGAGAATAAAGAGTTCATCAGTCTAATTTGAGCTCTTGGAAGTGATAAGGGTAGAAGTAGATAGTTTTTATGCTTTCAAAAGAAAAAATGATGTCAAGGGTTTGGCAATCCAAATGCACCCAAGTGAAGAAAAAATGTTAGGCAAAGTATGATGGGTAGGTATAATTGATGTTGAAGCAGTCATGTTTTTTCATATTTGAGATTACAACTTCAAAAGAACATCAGCAAGTGAAAAAAGAGGGATCTACCAAGTACAAGTAAGGTACCAATCTTAAAAACTTAGAGGTCCGAACTCTGAGGTTCTAGACACCTCCTCAAAAGGAGTTTCCCTCCCTAAGTGGAGTCACTATTAGTCATCAATATTTTTCACTATCTATAGATGACTAAAGATTGGTTCTAAGATTTCTGAAAACAACATTCCTTGAGATATTGCGAGTTTCAGAAATCTCCTTGCCTTCATTATACTTATAGAAACATTTTCACTATTCTATCAATTTTCCATTTCAGGTCACCCTGTCACTCCTACAAACTCTTCCTAAGCTTATTCCTATCATTTTCAGTCTCCTTATCTGCCTATAACCTCATTGGCATATTTTTCCCCTATCTATAAACTCCACTTTCCCTTGGATTTTCCTATAGCCTACTCATTCCTATGATCCCAAAGTTCTTCAAGCATTTATGGTCTCAAAACTCTCTGTAGGCTCTTTAGATCAATCAAGTACATTGGATTTTGGATCTTCAATACAACACTTTAAACCATACTCTGTTTTCACTTAGAGGTCCCCAAGCTAATTTTTAGCCAAAATCAGGTCAAAAAAACCTCCCACTAGGTCAATTAGGGTTTCACATGTTTGAGGTCATCATTGATGTTTCAGGCACTGCTTTTACTTTGCTAGAAACTGGCTTAGATGTAATATAATTTTGAGACATGGTTGTTCAAGAAAAACCTAAAAGTTTCCAAAGAAGACTACCTTATCAGTTCAAAGTCTATAAGAGGTAAATGCAAAGAGTTTTAACACTTTTACAAGAGTGATGAAGGATTTGTCAACAGAAGGTGTTGATGAGGTAGGTGTTCTGCTCCTGAATGAAGACATATTGTAGCAAGGAAGACATGCAACACTTGTTATTGTAGATAATTAGGGTTTTTGAGTTTGATGGTCCAAGTAGAATTCCAGAGAGTGATTAATTGAAGAAAGGAAATGACATAAAGGTACACAAGGATAAACATGAAGTAAATTCTATCAGAGATTGTTGATGAGATTCAGAAAAAGGTGAGGTGAACTGGATAGAAATGAATGAACTTGAAAGGGATATAGAGAACTTAGCAGACAACACTGATGATTGTTGTAAAGGAGTCCAAACACCTAAGGTTTTTGGAAAATAACCATAGAAGGTGAAATGATGAGTTGAGTTCCATGGTGTAAGAAAAAGAGGGTTTTGAAGGTGCTGCTATTGTGTAAACATACTAATGTTGTCAAGAGTTCATGCCTATGCCTCAAGGAACAAAAGGAAGAACCACCTCAAATGTTTCCAGTCAGCTACATGCAAACAATGTAAAAAGGTTAGCAAAAAGGTGAAAAGTTTAAGTTGAGTTTTATGGTGGAAATTACACAAGAATCTGAAGAATTTGCTATGAGGCAAAATCACATAGGTGTCAAAATGAACTTTTAATGCCTCAAGGAGAAAAAGAGAGTCTAATTCATCACTTCAGTCACCTGCAGAGAAAAAGGGTAAAAATTGTTAGTGAGAAAAGGTGAAAAGTTGAGTTAAACTTGATGATGGAAACCATAGAGGACTTTGAAGCTACTGTTGTGTGTAATCATCTCTAAATCATCAAAATAAACATGTCAAGTCTCAAAGGAGTAAAAGCAAAGCCAAGATAGTGTTTTCAGTCACTTGCAAGGCAAAAGTCAAAAGGATATCAGTGAAAAGGGCAAAAAAGTTTTAAGAAATTAGAAAGTGGGTTGTAAAGCTAAAATTAAATCCTTGAGCCTATATAAGGTCATATAACACTTCAAAAAATCATTGTATCCTTGAAAAAATCATCAGAGCATTCAAGAGTGAAAAATTTGGGAGTTTCAAGTCGAATTTGGGCAAATTTTTGTGGTGTTACATGCTCAGCTTGGCGCTGCGCCCCTAGCCTTTTATCCCATACATTTTACATAGGAGTTGCGTGCCTAGGAGGTGGCACTACGTGCCTGGTAGAGCACTGCGCTCTTGCCTGACACCCACAACAAATTTCCTCTTGGCGCTGCGCGCCTGGGATTGAGCGCTGCACCCTTAGCCTCGACGATGCACTCTTGGCTAGGAGGGATTTCCAAGCAATTTTAACATTCGAACCACATCAAATTTGCTTCAAGTCATCACCAAGGGTTCTCCAAGAACTAGTAGGAGTAAGTACAGATCATCAACCTATTTCAAGCATTTTTTCATCATTTAATGGAAAGAAATTGAAACCCTAAGAGGCTACCCTAAGGCTTAAACTTGACATCACTATTGAACCTCATTCCATTTGCTTATAAAGGGTATTAGAAAAGACAAGGGTAAATTAGGGTGCTGTGAAGGTTTTCATTCATCCAAGTTGGTCATAACACTCATTCATTCACCCCCTACATTGCAAAGGTTGCCATTCTATTACCCTCTTTCATCTCAATTTCACATTTAGTCCTACTTGGCAAAACATAGTTTTTCAAAATGTCAAGAGAGGGAGACACTGACAGTGGTGGAGAGGCTCAAATGCCAAGGAGGCGTGAGCACACAGGTGGAAAAATCAATAGGTTTGAACCCCCCAACACAAGGGAGCTAATGTCATCTCCCCTCTCTGTTTCATGTTTCAAACATGTAGGTTGCTATGAATTTTGTGAAAGTGTACAACAAGTACAAAACCACCTTGAGCTAACCAGGCTTTTCATCATTAACTTGCATGAAAAGCAAGTTAACCTTGTAGGGGTCACCTTTGAGCTATCTGCAGATGCTATTTACAATGCCATTGGGATACCAAGTGTGGGTGAGAAATGGTTCAAGCAGGCCAACCTAGACATGAGCTACTTTGAACCCTACCTAAAGCCTAGGTACAAAGACCACAACAAATCCATCTTTCATTTCTCACATTTGCCTGATAGATATGCACCTATGATGAGGATCATTATGAAGTATTTTACATGTGAAGGAAGATTCTCCCATATTTATTCTTATCACATTAGGCTGCTTATGCACTTTACTAGAGTGAGGATGCTGCACATACCCTATTACCTCTACATAATAATTGACAAAATGTCCTATATTGTACAAATGAGAGACTATCCTTAGCAGTTGCAAATTCTCTTCCATCACTCTCTTATTAAAATAGTTGTTATGCACCAATTGCGGTAGAAAGGCATTCCATGGGAGAGCTTTATTACCAATGAAGTGTTTAATTCTCCACAAGCCCACCAGCAGCTAGATGCCTCTTCATCTTCTCATCCTCCCATTCCTCCATCTACTCACATTCCCTCACCTCATGATGACTCTTCCACCTCACCATCCACTCACAGTCCTTCACATCAAGATGATCCTCCTTCATCACCTATTCACAATCCCTCACCATCTCATGGTACTAGTGCATCAAAAAGTGAAGAAGGTTGTGAGGTAAAGAGCAATGAGGCCAAAAGCAGTAAGAAAAAGAGCAATGAGGCAAGTGGTAGTGAGGAAGATGTTAGTGAGTTAGAGAGCATTGAAGCATATGGCAGTAATGATGGCAGTGAGGCAAGTGGCACTGAGATGGTCAACATAGAACCTTTTCCTTTGACCTACCAGAGGGGAAATAGGCATGTGTTTGCTGCCCTTAACAGGCAAGGGGCCATGCCTTCTATATCAACCAAACAACTTGAAAAAGGTAAGTAAAAGGTCACTGATGAAGAAGAAGAAAAGCATGAGACTGAAAAAGAGTTTCAACTTATTCATCTTGACAGTGATGATGAGAATGAGCAAAGGATCACAAACATGTTGCTAAAAATCAAGGATGCCTAGATTAAATATCTACAAGCCAATCTAGGTAGGGCTAAGTATGTGATCCACTTTTTTGAGGTTGAAAACAAGCAGATGGAGGCAGAGAAGGCCATCTATGAGGTCAGAGCTATCAGAGCTTGGAAAGAGGCTGCAAAGACAAAGGAAAATCTATATGAAACTTTGGGCACTCTAGATGACATGGAGGATGAGTAAGAACAACTTCCCAGAAGGTGGCCAAGTACAATTGGCTTGAAGAAGGCCTTAGCCAAGGAGAGAGAGCAAGAGGCAGCCTTCATAGAGCAGCTCACTCCAAGTGAGCTGCTTGCCATGAAAATAGACTATGATAGAGAACGTTGGCTAGATAGGGCAAATGTGCACTTGGAAGATTAGTTGGAGAAGACCAAGAGAGACCTTGACCTCTAAAATAAGATGGCAAGGCATTATGCCTTAAGAAACAAATTGCAAGGGCTAAGCTCAAAAGAGCCCTTGCAAAGATTCAATCCCTAAAGGAGGCAAAAGACAAAGAAAAACCTGACATTCTTGCTGATGCATCCCTACAAGAATCCCAGACATGATCAGCAAGACAAATCCAAATTTTGTCACATTTTTGCAAATTTTGAGTTTTTGGAAATTTTGACTATTTTGAAGGGCCAAGCGCACAACGCCACTGGTGCTGTGCTCTTTTTTGGGGAATCCAATGGAGGAAAAAATTTCATTTTTGTGCTCATCAATCCAAGAAAATCACCCTCACAGAGTTTCAACTCATTTGGAGCAAAACAGGTGCTCTAGAAGTGCCAAAAACATGCAAAAAATCAACTTTCTACCCTATTTTCAGAGATGGTGCTGTGCCCTGATCAGTCTTGGGAGAATGAGTTTTTGAACAGGTAAATAGACTCCAATCAGGAAACTAAAGGTAGTTTTGGAAATTATATAGGACAAAATTTCAAGTGAGTTATCATGAAGCTCATTTGGACACCGGGAAGGCCTCCAAATCTCAGCTGAAAAAAGACCAACTTTTCCAGATTTGGCGCTGCGCCCTTGAACCTCAGTGCTGCGCCCTTGCCAGAAAGTAAAAAAAACACACTTGGAGATATTTTGAAAGTTATGGAGAATCCTCAAAGTCATTTTTTTCCAAAGTTAGTTGAGGATTTATTGTTAGGAGTTATTTTTTCATTTATTAAGTTAGGATATTTGTGCCTTGGGCCTTGCATGGTCTCACAGGACAAATTGGCATTTATGAGTAGTTAATGACATTTGGAAACCTTTTTTAGGGTTTTTGTCCCCCTTTTCAAATTAAATACTGCATGGAGGCCTCATTCTTTTTGTTGGTTGTTTTTTAAACTCAATATCATAGACTTGGAGTTGAGGAGAAATTGGCTTTGGAGTTTTGTGAATGCTTTGATTTGAATGGAAATGGAGCAAGCACATTTGCACGATTCATGAGCATGATTAATGGTGATGTCTTTCTCATTCAGTTCTTGTCTTCTTATGTTTTCATTTTTTTTCATCTTTCTCATGCAATAGAACATAAATTTTAGGTTAATAAATGTTGTTTAACAACACCTTAGCTCTGTCTTCTTTCTGTTGCTTGTATGTTTTCCTCTGCTAGGTCAGATTAGAGAATTCTTAGATGTTCTCTAATTCCACTCAGCTCATTTATCTCAATAATGATTTAATAGAGACAAGGCCAAAGAAGTTTGTGGTTAGCCTTGTCTTTTGGTATGACTTAAACATGGTTTTTAGGTCTTTTCTTCAAAGTATTGCTAATTAGAGTTTGGCTGAAGAGGTTTATGGTTTTCCCTGCCCTTTTTTCCATCTTGAATGGTTGTTTTGAAGCTATTTTTAGTTTTATTAAGGAATTTACGAGTTCCCTACTCTTTGATCATTACTATATGTTATCTTAAATATTTTGTTTTCCTGAAGGTGAAATCACTAGAGAAATTACAAGTTATTGCTCTCTAGGGTTTGCTGGATTGTTGTCTTAATGTTTACTTGCTAGGGTTTTGGTCAAAGAATATTATGGTGTGCCCTGTATTTGGTTATTTCTTTATGCATAGTGTTCTTAAAGACTTTATTTTTATAGTACATGTTAAAGGATTCTTAACTTCCCTTTAAACCTACAAATCTCACAATTTAATGTTCACTTCACTCACATAAGCTTTGAAGATCCATTTGGCTTTGTTATACTTGCCCTATGAAACACCCTTGACCTATTGTTGTACCTTTCAAGACCTTTTGAGGACTCCATAGCCCAATGGTATGAATCTCTCTCACTCTATCTGTTCTACTTAACAAGCAACCCAACAAAACAAAACAAACAAACAAACCCTAATCACTATAACTAGCCTAAAATCAAAACCCTAAAATCGATCAAGTTTACATATTTTATACAAATATAGAGAGAGCCCTCTCTGAGTCCAGGAATGCTAGGTCCTAGGACTCCAAAATTGGTTTGATTTTACCCTTGTACATTTTGTCTTTCCAATCTAACAAATTATAGGGATGTACCAGAGACTATGCCCAAAAGGGAGCTGCCAAGCTTGAGTATGTTCCCATAGATGAGCAGGTAGAGGAAATTTTGACCAAATCCTTACCACGGGGAAATCATGTCTATTTCATAGACAATGATGGGAGTGGTAAGGAATACTTTCCTCGGTAAGAGGGAGTGTTAAAATTTGGGTACCAGAGGACAAGTAGTTCCCTAAGGCTTTGATCTTTGGCCTAGGGAAAAGTGTCCAAATTTATTTGTACTTTTCTCCTAAAGTGACTTTATAAGTGGTAAAGTCAATCTAATTTTAAATTGACTTTATAAGTGGTAAGGTTACATTTTAATTTTAAAGTGACTTTATTAAAGTCAATGAAAAATTAGAATGTGAAAAAGTTACTATGGAAATAAAAGGCTAAGTGGGTGAGTTAAAAAATTGAAAGTAAGAATCAAATGCACATTTATTCTCATCCCTAGATCTAAATGAATCTAAGCCATTAGATCTTAGTGTTACCCAAAAGGTTATTTAGGATAAAAGGAGAGGAGAAGAGGAAATGATAAATTCAGTCTTTCATGAGCTATTGTGAGGACATAAGAGAGAGCAAGGAGAAAATTTTTGAGCAGTGAGAATTTGAGGGAGGGCAACAAGGAGACATTGCAAAAAATGCATACAACTAAAGGTTGCATGATTTTCAAGGCAGAAAATCTGTAGAACATTTTTTGGCATGATTTTCAACTCAGATTCTATACATCAATAGTGGGCATGATTTTCGAGGATCACACAACACAGTTTTTGAGGGGAAAGAACAACATCTGGTAGCACGCATTTCGAGGCTGAAAGGACTATTGTAAATTTCATACAGTTCGTACAACAGTACGAAATTTCTGGGCACAGATTTCAAGGAGACCATACAATATTTAACGCTGGTATTTATTGCTATAAAAATTTCTGTTTTTGACTATTTGCTGATTGGCACATTTTCCGAGGCAAAGTTCAAGAACGGAAATCGAGATAATTCTATATTTGTGGTTGCTGAAATTTTTACCGTGTTTTCAGTTTCTCTCTAAAAGAATTTTTAGAGATAAAGAAGATCTCTCAAACTGTTTTTCACCACGAGTTGTAGGGGGTTTTACCAGGGTAACATTGACAAAAAATCATTGATATTTTTTGTGTGTGGTTGTTATAATTTTGCTGTGTTTTATTTTGGCATTTTCTAGCAGTTGTGAAATCTCCAAATTTGTGGTTTTAGAAATTTATGTCATTTCCATATTTTATTATTTATATCATGCTTGGGTTTAAAATTATATGCATGGAGTGATAAGGAAAAATGATAACTAGAGTGGGGTTTGAAATTTATACAGGGGAAACCTCCTTTACATTACATAAATGAATGATTATTGGATGCTAAAAATGGCAGAACCTCCTTTCTAAATATAGGATTTCATGGGGTCACAATATAATCCTAGCTGACCTAACAATAATAATGTAAGGGCACAAAAATAAAAATAGTGGGCTTTTATGGGGCACAATAATAATAACATGGGGAATATAGGGGTACAAAAATAATAATAAGGGGGCTACACTAATAAAAATAAGGGATTGAACTAGTAATATAGGGACTGATATGCCCCTCTCCTTCAAAAAAATGTTGTCCTCAACGCCTGAGTAGTTTTGGATGTTTATGTATAAAATTCTCATCCTCCCATATGGAATCTTTAGTGGGTAAGTTCTTCCACTTGATGAGATGCTCTGAAATTGATCGATTTCATAGATGTCAAGTTATTGTTTCTGTGACTGCTTCAGGTTCCAATATGATTTTTACTTCCTCATCAAGTTCCAGAAATATTGTTTAAACTGGAAGTTTTTCACTTATAATCTTCTTTAAGCATGAAACATAGAAAACTGGGTGCCCCTGGGAAGAAGCAGGAAGCTCCAATTTGTATGCCATAGTACCTGTTGATCATGTCAAACCCCTATTTAATTTTTGGCAGGCCATTCCATTTTAACCCTTCAAAATTCTTTTGATAGCCTGGAAAATCAATTATCCACCTATCGTCGCCTTCTCCCAGCCTCAGAATTGCATAAAAGGGCCGAGAAACCCACCTTTGAAAATATATCAGGCCTTAGCCCCTTCGGCCTAGCCTCTCTGCTCCTATAAGTGCTTACCACAGATACATGTTGGGCGCGTCTATAACCGTCGATCTATACAGATCGAACAGCATTCGCAGTGCTTCAATATCGCGCCCGGACCCCACTCCGTTCACAACTCTGATAATTTGTCCACCGTCCAATTAGCCTACAGATCAACGACTATAAGCTCACCCGCTCTAGTGGCCCCCGCAGCGCACTACTCCAAAACCGGGTGGTATGTATCGCATTGCCTTTCGGCGATAGGCGATAATATTCCTTGGGCTAGCGATTCCATACACTGTCTGCCACACGTCCCAGCGTACTGTTCCAAAACCGTCGTTCATCGCACGCTATTGTTCGACAAGAGATGCACAGCGATATCGCTATCAGGCGTCGGATCTGGAGACCTTCATCGAACGGTCGTCGCACATCGAAGCTGCACGAGTTTTAACCCACAGAAAATGCACCCCTGGCCCACTGTCCATCGCCTTCGATGCTCTTTCAACCGTCGATCTCCCCTTGAGATCGAGTGGTCCACATCTAGTCGCATGCACACCTTGGACCCAATCTCCCACCACGTCATTACACCACGTGTGCGTCGCATTTCTCCTCTACCCATTACATATGTCAAGCATAAGTCAAATTTTCATTATTTCTCATTTAAAACTTTCGCTAATTCGCCTACCATTATTTCCACTCCACTTTCTTCGTCACCACCCTGCATGCTTCCGCCATTTCATCATGTTGCTTCACTACATAGTCGTCTCCATTGCATTGTTGTCCCCCATGCATTTTTTTTCTTCACAACTTTGTGTGTTTTTCAGGTTTACGGCAACAAAGAATTATCATAATTTGCAGCATCCATTACAAAAGCCGAGAACACGTCAAAAGACCAGTTTTTCAAAGGCGGAATTTATGAAGAAAGTCCCAGGTAGCTGCTGTGACATGACATCCATTAAAGAAACAGGGTTATACTTTGGCAAGCTTCCCAATGACATTCAAGGCGCCGATTTCACAGATGAAAACATTAATGGAGCAGCAGAGGAAGATTAGTGGATGGTTTAGGAATTCAGCGTTCAACGTTGAAAATTTTAAAGCTTAATTCAAGATTGGGAAGGTAGAGGGTCAATGCACAGAAAAAAATGCCCTCAAGGTTTTATGTTAGCAGAATTTTTTCTCCAGGAAGGACAGACCGCCCATAAGGTTTCTATTTCTCTACCGTGTTCCTGAAGAGATTTTCACTCAGAACATTTATTTCAGAAAGTAGGCCACAGAGTACAAATAGCATAGCATAGTCATTCAGCAGTATGGGCGCGAATGTTTCCGCCATTTTTTATTAATTATGCAAATTAAATGTTCATCACCTACCTTACTAGGTTTTGGTTTCTCCTATAAAAACCATGAAGAAACGCATTGTAAAGGTTCCAGATTTTATCAAAAAATTATGCAGTGAAAGGATTTTTGTATAAATTTTGTAGAAATTTTGTATGAAAGCTCAGAGCCCATAGGGTCTCAGTGAAGAGGAGTTCCATCTGTTAAAGAGGATTCTGGTCTTTGGTATTTCACAGTCTGTAACTTTCTCTTATGTGTTATTTTAATAGATTATTTCATTTCATCCATGCATCCTGTATCATGTTTTGGAATGCAAGTGGCTCACTGATTTCTGGTATGGATTCATCCTAGTTGATGCCTATGCTCGGATCAGTCAAGCGCTTTAAATATGGCTCATGCATGATATTCTGTTCCATTATTCAACTCAACTGTATTTCTGCTATATTAGTTTTTTTGGGAGGGTTCTTTTAAAATGCTATTATCATGTATGGATTCTTAGATTGGTAAGCCCATGCATGGTGGTATTGTATATCGGGTATTAGCTCAATTTTAACTAATATCCTCTAAATATTTCTTTCACTACATACACCTTTTGATAAATTATGTCTGTGAAGTATTTCTGAATCGGCCCGCTTTGCAGTAAACTGTCTCTAAATTTTCTGATGCTTTGTATTAGAGTTCTACATCTTGCCTCTGTAGTATCTTATTTCTTGTGTCATTTTATGAGAGTTTCATCCCATTCTAGTTTATTTCCTTGTTTACAGGAGATAGCATGAGAGCCTTTGTTGATGACTCCATAAGTTATATTATATGCTCCTTGCTATGCTAAGATGTCCTAGGAACTGGTCTATCACAACTCTAGGCTGTCTCTTGGAGCTACAACATCTTTCTAGCGTCGTTGCTAGGGATCGAAGTTGAGAAAATTAAACTCCCTGGGCCTCGACAAAATCTAATTCACTCTTCAAGTAGGTGATTATGGAGAGTTGAGAGTTGTAGATCCCTCACCTTGGCGACTCCACGTTTGTTTATTTGATATATCTATTTGCAGTCCTGGCTCCTCGTAAGCCACACCTAAGGTCAGATACGTCTAAGCCGAAGAAACCTTCAGTTTCTGACCCTGAAAAAATCATACATAGAAGAAATTGGAGGGAAAGAGAATCAGACCACTCTAAAATTCCTGAATTATCTATAGAAGACTTCCCATCCTCTTCTTCTCAAGATTCCCAAGTGCCAGATCCCGACTCTACTGTGGGTGATACCGATTATTACTATTCAGATAGTCCACCCCGGGAGGGTATCAGAAATAAAAATAGTCTTCATCCTACTCCTGAGGTTGAAGAGGTCAAGGAAGTAACTGAAGTATCTACTGTTAACAGACCTTTTTTCCCCTCAACCCCTCAAGCTGCAGTTGAGTATATTCCTATTATTATTCATACTCCACTTCCACCTCCTCCTCCTCCTCTTACTCATCAAACTATTGCACTACCTCCACCTCCTCCAATGGCCAATTTTCCGGCCTTCTTGATGAATAAATATGCTCCCCTGGCATTACCCCAAGTGTTGAATGATATGTCCCAGGATTATCTGAAGATATTGCCCAGATTCAATGGGGAAAACGAGATTGATGCTCAAAAACATCTTGAGACTTTCTTCTCCTTTGCAGAGAACTTCAATGTTGAACATTTAGATGTGTTCTTAAGACTGTTTGTGCAATCTCTTGATGGTGAAGCTCGAAAATGGTTTAAGACATTGGCTGGCCATTATATTACCATTTGGGATAACATGGAAGACACTTTTCTCAAGAAATGGGGAGAGAAGAAAGATCATGTAAATTGTCTCATTGAGTTCAATACATTAAATAAAAGACACAATGAAGGAGTGTCATAATTTATCAAGAGATTTAATAAATTGTATCTGAGTCTCCCTGCTGATATGAAACCCCATCAAATTGTTGCTAAAGTTGTTTTTATAGTAGCCTTTGATTCAGAATTTGGTTTCTCTCTTAGAGAAAGAAAGCCTGCTACTCTGGATTATGCTTAGGCAGATGCACTAGAGTTGGAAGCAAACTTTTCCTCCACTGGTAAATCAAAAGGAAAATCTGAACAAGATGCTAGAAGAAGGGGCAAATAAGAAGTGTCTACTTCTAGCCAAGACAGAGACTCTAGTACTAGCATAATCGAAGAAATGAACAAAAAGATCAGCAAACTTACTAATAAGCTGGGTGAGCTTGAATTGGAGGCCAAGAATTCAGCTTTCAGGAATTTCCAGAATGCTCCAAACAGAGGTTACAATCCTCAGTATAGGAAACCACCCTTGCAAATATTGCCAAGGGAATCAAAGGAGCAACAGGATCAAGTGCCACACCCATTGTACCTGGAAGGTCCAGTAGATGATTCTACTGAGGACACTGCCTATGGACTGGAGGATGCAAATATTTCCTTTTCAAATAGTGATGGAGAAGAATTCCCTTTGCAAGGGAATGATGAAGCTAGGTGCTCATTGCAAGAAGAAGAAAGGACTAGAGACATAGATGAAGCAGAATTTGATCATTATTGTAAACAATTTGATGATTTCATGCAAGCACATTTCAATAGAAGATATGATCTCAGATCTTCTAGGAAGAGGACTCGTACCCAAGAGCAAGAAGAAGAGCTACCCTAGAAGGAAGCGCCTGCTCAGAAGGAGTCTACAACGTAGAAAGTCACAGACAAAGGTAAGGGCCCTCTAAACAAACCTTTGTAATCTAATGATCAAATTCCTTCCGCTCCAAAAGTAGTCATTCCTCCTAACATCGAGTCTGTGTCAAAGGAAGTCAAACCCCCAGTTGAAAATAAAGAGCCAAAATAGGTTGTAATAGATAAATCCCCCCCAGTTTTCAGTTTGCAAAAGGAACTTGACAAATTCAAAATCCCAGTTCCCTTGACTGAACTGTTGAAGCAATCATCATACCAAGCTCAAGTCACCTCATTTATGCTCCCTCTAGAAGCACCAATCATCCTAGATAGTCTCAACCTTCAAGAAGAAAGACCCATGGTTGTCTTTGGTCCACATGTTGAGGAACTAGATGCTTCTACTCCTCCCTTTTATGTGTCTCTAGTGATTCATGACCTGCTATTACATCATTGTATGTTAGATTCTGGAGCTTCTCATAATCTAATACCTTTGTCAGTCATGGAACAACTAGGATTAAAAATCACCCGTCCATACAAGGATCTCTATTCATTTGATTCCAAAAGAGTTAAATGCTTGGGGATGATCAAGTATTTGGTGGTCAATTTGAACCAAATCCCAGCAAAAAGTGTGGTAATCGACATTGTGGTGGCTAAAATACCAGCTCGCTTTGGAATGTTACTATCAAGGTCCTAGGGAGCTAAAATTGTTGTGTCACTCAGGATGGATTTAACATATGCCACTATCCCAATTTTTGGTGGCCAAGAGAGGAGATTGTACAGGGAGACTAGATTTGTCAAGATGGTGACTAAGGTTGAAAACTCAGTTAATTGTCCAGTCTACAGTAAAGAAGGATACTTCTCATGCTTGATGCTGGAAGAATATCAAGATTATGCTCATGAACCATCCTTTTGCCAGATCAAGATTGAACGGCCCTCAGAGAGCAATGAAACAGGAATTTGGACAGTCCATTTTGATGGGGCAAATTCTAAAGAAGGTAATGGAGCAGGAATATTATTAATTTCTCCTACAGGAAGATGGGTCCCTCTGTCTTTCAAAATAGAATATGAAGCCACTAATAATGTGGTTGAATATGAAGCACTTCTGTTAGGATTGCAGACAACCAGGAACATGAATATACAAAGTTTAAAAGTTCTGGGAGATTCTGAACTGGTGATTAGACAAGTCAGGAATCAGTGTCAGACCAAACATCCTAGGCTAAAGGCTTATAGGAATGAAGTTTGGGACATGGTAGAGAATTTCTTCTTGGCATTTAATATCCAGTTCATGCCCCGAGAACAAAATAGGATGGTTGATTCCCTTGCTGTGGCTGCTAGTACATTTCGACCACCTCAGAACCCTCTTTTAAGATATGAAGTCGAGGTGCGTTATCGGCCTTCAATCCTAGATAACATCAAGCACTGGCAGGTGTTTGAAGATGAAGAAAAAATGAAAAGATTCCTGGAAATAGTAGGAGAATTCTCCAATATGGAGATTGATGCTGAAGAAGAGGTTGAGTCTGAAGATACTTCAGAAAGAAATTGGGAGGAGAAAGTGGCAGGTAACAAGGTGTTGTAGTTAAAGGGAAAAATTATACCTAGAGGGCTGGTGCCTCTAGAGAGATTATTTAACAAGAATGATGTCCCACTGCAGCCAAGCAAAGTGGTAGAAGAAAATCAGGTTGAAGACCTGAATTTGGGTACTGAGGCTAATCCCAAGATTGTAAAATTGTCCAAGAAAATCCCCGGAGAGTATAAAAAGCTATATATTACAGAGATGTATTTGCATGGTCCTATCAGGACTTGAAAACTTTTGATATCAGTGTCATGCAACACAGAATTCCATTGAAGGCAGATGCAAAGCCCCATAAGCAGAAGCTCAGACAAATAAATCCCCTGCTGCTGCCTTCTATTGAGAAGGAAATCAAGAAGCTGCTAAAAGCCAAAATAATTGTACCACTGAGGTACTCTGAATGGGTGGCAAACCTAGTCCCTGTACGAAAGAAGAATGGAGAAATAAGGCTGTGTATGGATTTTAGAAATTTAAACAGAGCATCCTTAAAGGATAATTATCCACTGCCTAAAATGGATCACATCCTGCAGAAGGTGGTTGGAGCTTCTAGGATGTCAATGATGTATGGATTCTCTGATTATAACCAGGTGGTTTTACTTCCAGAGGATCAAAAGAAGACAGCTTTCACCACACCATGGGGTACATTTATGTATGCCAGGATGCCTTTCAGATTGATTAATGCAGGGGCCACTTTTCAGAGGGCTATGGACATTGCTTTTGTTGGGGAGCAAGATAAATTCCTGGTGGTCTACCTTGATGATATCACTGTATTTTCCAAGAATGATACTGAGCACATTGAGCATCTGCGTAGAACCTTTGAGAAATGCAGAAGGTATGGTCTCTCTCTGAATCCTCAAAAGTATTTATTTGCATTAGAAGAGGGAAAGCTTTTGGGCCATATAGTGACTAAAGATGGGGTGAACATAGATCCTAAGAGGGTAGAGGTTATAAATGGTATTGCTTTTCCCAAAAATAAAAAAGAGGTACAAGTATTCCTAGGACGCATTAATTTCTTGAGAAGGTTTATCCCTAACTATGCTGAGACAGTTAGGCATATAACAGATATGCTGAAGAAGAATAATGAAGTAAAGTGGTCACAAGAATCACGGGAGGAATTTACCAGGATAAAGAATGCTTTTGCAGAAGCCCCTATGCTGGCTGGGCCAGATTATGATAAACCTTTCATGATCTTTTCTTTTGCATCACCTCATACAATAGCAAGAGTTTTATTACAGAAAAATGATGAAGGGTATGAGCAGCCTATTGCCTTTTTCAGTCAGGTGCTCCGTGATGCAGAATTAAAGTACAAAATATTGGAAAAGCAAGCATATGCCCTAGTGAAATCCCTCAAAGCATTCCGTGTATATATTTTACAGTCCCACATCACTTCATTTGTGCCTGCAGTTGCTGTAAAAGATATTCTTATTTAGGGGGATAGTGAAGGAAAAAGGGGGAGGTGGATAGCCAAAATACAGGAGTATGACTTAGACATTCGCCCTACTAAGCTGATTAAAGGACAGGGGCTTGCCAAAATATTGTCTGAGTCAAACTATCAAGCTCTGGGCATAAATTTTTCCATTATAGCAGGTGTGGAATCTGAAGAGCTAGAAGAGTGACAGGGAATTGGAGAAGCTACTCCAGAAACACATCTAAAGTACCTCACCAGTCCGTGGTACAAAGAGATAGTAGAATATCTCCTTACACTCAGCTGCCCTCCAAGTTGTAATAAAACTAAATACAGAGCACTGAGATTGAAATCACAGAAGTACATAGTCGCCAATGGCCGGCTATACTGGCGAGATCCTTTAGGCATCTTACTCCTGTGTCTCACAGAGAATGAAGTCGAGAGTATTATAGCAGAATTTCATGAAGGGATCTGTGGAGGTCATTACAACTGGAGGGCCATAGCTCATAAAATTCTGAAAGCTGGCTTCTATTGGCCAAAGCTTTTTGGAGATGTTTTTGCCAGAATAAGAGCATGTGACAAATGTCAGAAATTTGCTGAGAGATAGAAATCGGCACCATTTCCCCTGATTCCAGTGCATGTGAATGAACCATTTCGTAAATGGGGTATTTATTTTATTGGAGAAATACACCCTCCATCGAGTGGTCAACATAGGTGGATTTTAACTGCCACCGATTATTTCAAAAAATGGGTGGAAGCCATACATGCAAGGAATGCTACAGATACTGTGATCATAAATTTCATGGAGGAGAATATCATATCCAGGTTTGGTTGTCCTGCTAGAATAGTGACTGATAATGCACATGCCTTCAAGTCTGCAAAATTTATGAATTTCTGCCAGCAATACAATATCATACTGAGTCACTCTATAGCTTACTATCCACAAGGAAATGGCTTGGAAGAGTCTTCAAATAAAACTCTGGTGAGGGCCTTGAAGAAGAATATCAATGAAAATCAGAAGAATTGGGATTCCCAATTGAAATTTTCTCTATGGGCTAATAGAATCACCAGCAAGAGAGTAACTGAGAAATCTCCCTATGAATTGGTATATGGACAAGCAGCGGTCTTTCCTGTACAGCTAGCTTTACCAGTGGCCCGCTTCATGCAGGAAAGCCAGGAGGAACCTGATGATATGATCAGGAGA
This sequence comes from Pinus albicaulis, assembly GCA_034641835.2. NCBI lineage: Eukaryota > Viridiplantae > Streptophyta > Pinopsida > Pinales > Pinaceae > Pinus > Pinus albicaulis. The sequence continues at coordinate 16,891,914 of MU968411.1, forward strand.
ATCAATCAACTGATGGAATTAGAAGAAAAAAGGGGCCAGGTGAATCAGAGGTTAGTATAATATCAAGAGAAAATGAAACACATTTTTGATCAACATGCAAGAGACAGGAAATTGCAGATTGGTGACCTAGTGCTAAGATGGGATGTACGAAGAGCCGAAAAAGGAAAAAATGGTAAATTCGACCCCCTCTAGTTCGGTCCTTTCAAAATTGTGGATAAGGGAGACAACAATACTTTCAGGTTAGAAAATTTACAGGGCGACTTGCTGGATGCCCCTGCAAATGGTCAATTCCTTAAACCCTATTTCCAATTCTGACTCAAGCCAAGAAAGCCTGGTGTACTATATTGTATTTTAGTTTTCTGTGTTATTTTTGTTCGAATAATGTGGGTGTTATTATGAATCGTTAAATGAAAAGCAAGGTTGTTGAAGAGCCAAGTTTGCATAAAAGATGATCAGAGGGTCTAGGAGTTCTCGGCATGTCCAGGGATGAACGTGCCGTCCCCAGGTGGAGTCAATGTTGATCATGTCAAACCCCTATTGAATTTTTGGCAGGCCATTCCATTTTAGCCCTTCAAAATTCTTTTGATAGCCTGGAAAATCCATTATCCGCCTATCGTCACCTTCTCCCAGCCTCAAAATTGCATAAAAGGGCTGAGAAACCCACCTTTGAAAATATATCAGGCCTTAGCCCATTCGGCATAGCCCCTCTGCTCCTTTTCCTCCACGTGACCGAAAGCCAGAACCGGGTGCTGGCCCTATAAGCGCTTACCACAGATACATGTTGGGCGCGTCTATAACCATTGATCTATACAGATCGGACGACATTCGCAGTGCTTCATCGCACCCGGACCCCACTCTGTTCATAGCTATGATAATATTTCCACCGTCCGATTAGCCTACAAATCAATGGCTATAAGCTCACCTGCTCCAGTGGCCCCCGTAGCGCACTACTCCAAAACCAGGTGGTATGTATCACACCGCCTTTTGGCGGTAGGCGGTAATTCTCCTTGGGCTAGCGATTCCATACACTGTCTGCCACGCGTCCCAGCGTATGATTCCAAAACCGCCATTCATCGCACGCTATTGTTCGGCAGGAGATGCGCAGCGATATCACTATCAGCCATCGGATCTGGAGACCTTCATCGAACGATCGTCGTGCATCGAAGCTGCACGAGTTTTAACCCACAGAAAATGCGCCCCTGGCCCATTGTCCATCGCCTCCGATGCTCTTTCAACTGTCAATCTCCCCCTGAGATCAGGCGGTCCACATCTAGTCGCATGTACACCTTGGACCTAGTCTCCCATGTGTGCATCGCATTTCTCCTCCGCCCATTACATATGTCAGTCATAAGTCAAATTTTCATTGTTTCTCATTTAAAACTTTTGCTAATTCGCTTACCATTATTTCCACTCCACTTTCTTCATCACCACCCTGCATGCTTCCGCCATTTCATCATGTTGCTTCACTACACAGTCGTCTCCATTGCATTTCCGTCCCCCATGCATTTTTTTTCTTCACAAATTTTTGTGTTTTGCAGGTTTACGACGACAAAGAATTATCATAATTTGCAGCATCCATTACAAAAGCCGAGAACACGTCAAAAGACCAGTTTTTCAGAGGCAAAATTTATGAAGAAAGTCCCAGGTAGCTGCTGTGACATGAAATCCATTAAAGAAACAGGGTTATACTTTGGCAAGCTTCCCAGTGACATTCAAGGCGCTGATTTCACAGATGAAAACATTAATGGAGCAGCAAAGGAAGATCAGTGGATGGTTGAGGAATTTAGCGTTCGGCGTTGAAAATTTTAAAGCTTATTTCAGGATTGGGAAGGCAGAGGGTACAATGCACAGAAAACAATGCCCTCAAGGTTTTATGTTAGCAGAATTTTCTCTCCAGGAAGGACAGACTGCCCATAAGGTTTCTATTTCTCTACCATGTTCTTGAAGAGATTTTCACTCAGAACATTTATTTTAGAAAGCAGGCCACAGAGTACAAACAACACAACATAGTCATTCAACAGTATGGGCGCGAATGTTTCCGCCATTTTTTCTTAATTATGCAAATTAAATGTTCATCACCTACCTCTTTTACTAGGTTTTGGTTTCTCCTATAAAAACCATGAAGAAACACATTGTAAGGGTTCCAGATTTTATCAAAAAATTATGCAGTGAAAGGATTTTTGTATACATTTTGTAGAACTTTTGTATGAAAGCTCAGAGCACATAGGGTCTCAGTGAAGAGTAGTTCCATCTGTTAAAGAGGATTCTGGTCTTTGGTATTTCACAGTCTGTAACTTTCTCTTATGTGTTATTTCAATAGATTATTTCATTTCATCCATGCTTCCTGTATCATGTTTTGGAATGAGAGTGGCTCACTGATTTCTAGTATGGATTCATCCTAGTTGATGCTTATGCTCGAATCAGTCAAGCGCTTTAAATATGGATCATGCATGATATTTTTTTCCGTTATTCAACTCAATTGTATTTCTGCTATATTAGTTTCTTTGGGAGGGTGCTTTTAAAATGCTATTATCATGTATGGATTCTTAGATTGGTAAGCCCATGCATAGTGGTATTGTATATCTGGGTATTAGCTCAATGTTAACTAATATCCTCTCAATATATCTTTCACTACATACACCTTCTGATAACTTATGTCTGTGAAGTATTTCTGAATCGGCCCGCTTTGCAGTAAACTGTCTCTAAATTGTTTGATGCTTTGTATTAGAGTTCTACATCTTGCCTCTGCAGTATCTCTTTTCCTGTGTCAATTTATGAGAGTTTGGTCCCATTCTAGTTTATTTCCATATTTATAGGAGATAGCATGAGATCCCTCGTTAATGACTCCATAAGTTATATTATATTCTCCTTGCTATGCTAAGATGTCCTAGGCACTGGTCTATCACAACTCTAGGCTATCTCTAGGAGCTACAACAGTACCAATATTTTGCAACAATTTTGTAAGGACCATATTACTTTGGTGATAATTTATTATCGTTCTTAGCTTTCTTGAGAGACATTTGTTTTTATGGTTGTAGTCGTAAAAATTCCTAGTTGTCTACATAAAAAATTCTCTCGCTGTGATGTTGATCTTCCCGTTGCTTCATTCGATTTTGTGCCAAATTTAAGTTATCCTTTAAGAGTTGGAGAACTTTTTGTTGATGCTCAATGTGATATTCCACTGCTTGAACCTTATAATTTTCTCTTAAATATGATGTGATGGACAGTGGATGATATCCATAAAGTTCCATAAATGGGGTCATTTTTGCTGTAGTGTGGAAGGAAGTGTTATACCACCATTCAAATAGATATAACCACTTGGCCCATTGTGTTTGTTTATCAGATACAAAGCAATGAATATATCCTTCCAAACATTTTTTCACTATCTTATTTTTCCCATCAGATTGAGGATGATAAGATGAGCTATGAGCTAGTTGAGTACCAAAACAAGAAATTCCGTCCAAAAAGTTCCTGTGAAAATGGGATCTCTGTCGCTTATAATAATCTTTGGGTTTCCATGTAATTTTTGAATTGTTTTCATAAATGCAGTATCATTGTACTCGCTTTAAATGGATGAGATAATGCACAAAAGTGTGCATACTTGGTAAGTCTATCAACTACCACCATGATGAAACTCTTTCCTTCGGACTTAGGTAGACTTGTGATAAAATCCATTGAAATATCCTCCCAACGTTGACTTGGAATAGATAAAGGTTGTAGCATACTTGGGGTCTTAATTGTCTCAACTTTATTTTTCTGGAAAACCAAACATTCCGCCACAAAATTTTTAATATCACATTTAAGGCCATCCCAAAAAAATTCTTTTTTCACCATGTGGTAAGTTTTTAAAAATCCTAAGTATCCTCCTAAGGGAGAGGTGTGCAATTCCAAAAGAATATTTTTTTTAATTGGGAATTACTAAAAACATATAAGTGATATTTGTACCATAAGGAATACTTTTCCAACTAAATGTATGTATCAAATGTATTGGGATGTTGCTGAAAATTTTGAATGAGTGTCCACACTTTTTTTTCATTCTTCCATTCCTCCCTCGCTTCGGTTATCCAATCAGGTTGGATAATAGAAATGGCACAAAACAATGCTTCCACATCCTCATCCTTTATTGAGAGTGCATTTGAAACAACATTTAGCTTCCATTTTTTGTAGATGATTTCAAAGTCATAACCCAACATCTTTGTGACCCATTTTTTTCTCTTCTAAAGATATTCTTTGTTCCAAACAATATTTAATACTATCATGATCAATTTTTACCTTGAAGTGTCTTCCCATTAGGTAAGGTCACCATTTCTTAGTGCATGTAGTATTGCCAACATTTCCTTCTCATAAATATCTTATGTAAATATTTTCCTTTGATTGGACAGCTTTTGAAAGCAACGAGTATTCCTTCTTGCATTAAAACAACACCAATTCCATTTCTTGAGGCATCACATTCCACAATAATTTTTTTTGTGAATTTTGGTGTAGCTAAGACTATTGCTTGGCACATTGCGTTTTTAGGATGCTCAAACACCTTAGTTGCTTCAACAATCCATGAAAATGCATCTTTCTTCAATAATTTTGTTAGAGGTGTTGTTATTCTCCCATAATTTGTAAAAAACTTATGATAATACCTTGTTAACCCGAGAAATCCTCACAACTATTTAATGGTTGTGGGGACTTTCCATTCCCTAATTGATTTAATTTTGTTAGGGTCTACCTTAACACCCTCCTTGTTGGAAATACTAAGAGGGGGGAGGGGGGTGAATCAATATTCCTTTCAATTAAAGCATTAGTTAATCTTCAATTATTATAAGTGTTTGTACAATGATAGAAACAAAAAAAAGGAAGACAAATGCACACAGTTTTTAAGGTGGAAGCCCACTCTGGGACAAAAACCACCTAATGCTTTTATAATAATTATTTAATATTCAAATCCAATTGAAAATAAAGCTTCAACATCATAGAATCTAGACAAGCATTCTTCTCCATCTCCCACTGGATGGATGCTCCAATGCCTGAGATTCTTTAGTAGTCAACTGAATGGATGCCCCAACACCCAATGAGCTACAACTCACCCTAGCACCACCCTACCACCCTATAGAAGAATAAAAGAAGAATGGACTCTCGTACTAGGGAAAATGATCCACTTTACAATGATATAGAATGATGTAGAAGAAGAAGGCACACTAGACCATAACCCCAACTATGACACAACCACCTAATGATGATCCTAGACCTCCCGACACTGCCTCTTCAACTCTTGGCAGATAGACACTAGAACAATTTTTACAATAATGTACTTACAATGACTTAGTACAATCATACAATGACTGTATGCAGTGCTGCCCATTTGAAGACCTCATGTGATGAACTTCTTGCTACTGTTCTACACCTTGGTTGCTACTCTTGTCATGCTACCCTCTGCTGCACCTTGCTTTGCTTTGCTTCCCTAGAAATTCTGGTCCATTGCAGCCCTTAACAACACATGATCTAGCTTTTTCTTGCCTTCTAGGAGATCAATATTGAATCTGGTGTATCTCTGTTACTTTAGATCCCAAATATCTGATTTTCAGTCTTGTAGTAGTCCTCCGAGTCATCTTTCCAATGCCATAGGTCTGACCCAATTTGGATTCTTCAAGGGAGATTTATGCCCAATCTCTCACAATTCCCTAATTAGGGACTGTTTCAGTAGAGCGAACTTGTACGACATGCCACGTGTCACTGTTTCTTCATTCAGCTCTGAAATTGATAAAGTGCAAACTATAGTCCATGCAATATCTTCCATTTTTTACATAATTCCAATCCAATACTCAGAGAGAGAGTTATGGTGATTTTCCCAAGGTCACTTCTTTAAGATGAATTTCAGGAGCCTGCAAAAACACTGACTTCCACAGACCCTATCTCTGAAAATATTGGGCACCTTGATCTGAAATTTTGACAAGAGATTCCTTAGGGTTTCGGCTTCACCTCATAAAAATTTCAGCTTCTGAACCTTCATAGAAATAAAGTTAGAGCAAAAATGACATAATGACCTGTTTCAGATGGCGAAATCCCTTGCGTAAGGAGGATATGGGGATCACAATTTATATAAATTCTTAGGTTGAGAGGGGCTTCAACAAGTGAACGTGGGAGGGATTTTGTGAGCTTAAAAAATATTAATTATGACTTTTCAATGACCCATGCCACAACCCCATGGGGTTTTAGCCCACTAACTAGGGTTACAAAATTTAAAATGAATATCTCTCAAACCGTGAAGAATTACGTGGCGTGCCATATATCAACGGAAACATATCGATAAGAAGAAACCATAAAAATAATTATTGACCCATAATATAGTAATTTGGTAGGTCAAAATTCCCATGCAATATTTGGGTAGCCCCAGATGTTGCTTGGGTTGACATCAATGACAATCACTGATCAACAATCTCCCCCTTTGGCATTGATGGAAACACAAGTACTCCCCCTTAGATCATGACACATCTTCCTACAACATTCTCTCCCCCTTTGACATCAATGGAAAAGGGTAACTCCCCTTGACACACAACCATCCTGCGGACTGGTACACACTTCCACTCCCCCTTTATATTATGAATAAGGAAAATATAATGAGAACTTGGGAGAATCCCAAGCTTCCGGCGAAGATATTCAAATGCTTCACAAGGTAAAGGTTTAGTGAAGATATCATCGATTTGTTCTTTTGTACCAACATACTCAAGTTTGATATTATTTTCAGTGACTTGTTCTCTAACAAAATGATATTTGATTGGAATGTGTTTTGTTTTTGAATGCATGATAGGATTCTTGGAGATGCTGATGGCATTGGTGTTGTCACAGAATATGGGAATAGGCTCACTGAATTGTACTTGAAGATCTTGCAAATTTTGTTTCATCGAAAGAAATTGAGTACAACATGATTTCGCTGCAATGTATTCTACTTCTGCTGTAGATAATGAGATCGAGGTTTGCTTTTCGCTCAACCATGATATGAGACAACAACCTAGATAAAATGCTGCTCCACTAGTACTCTTACGATCATCAACGCTTCCTGCCCAATCTGCATCTGTAAAGGCTCGAATAATGAGATTGGTACCCTTGGGATACCACAAGCCATATTCTTCTGTGCCCTTTATATATCAAAGAATTCTTTTGATGACAATAATATGTGATTCTTTTGGTGCTGCTTGGAATCTTGCTACTTGTACAACTGCTTGCATAACATCTGGCCAGGAGGCTATTACATATAGAAGACTACCAATCATAGATCTATACAACCTCTGATCCACATCCTTAGATGAGTCATCGATGCTCAATTTGCAACCTGTTACCATCAGAGTAAGGACGTGTTTGCAATCTTCCATTTTGAATTTCTTGAGCATTTCCTTGATGTACTTGGCTTGACATATACATATTCCTTTCTCTTGCTGAGATATTTGAAGCCCTAAGAAGTATGTCAGCTCACCAAGTAAAGACATCTCGAACTCACTTTTCATCTTTGTAGAAAAGTTCTTACTTTGTTGATCATCATTGCTACCAAATATTATATCATCCACATATACCTCAACGACTGTTAAATTATCTTTATCTATTTGTACATAAATATTGCTATCAACAGTACCTTTATTGAACCCTTGTTGACATAGATATCCATCAAGACGAGCATACCATGCTCTGGGAGCCTGCTTGAGACCATATAGAGCCTTCTTTAACTTGCTAACATAATCTTCTTTTTCTGATAGTATAATACCTTCAAGTTGTTCGATGTAAACTTCTTCTTCTAACTCTCCATTTAGAAATGCTGACTTAACATCCATTTGGTAGAATTTGATTTTTCTTGAACATGCATAGGCAAGAAAAATTTGGATGGCTTCATTCTGGCAATTGGTGAAAATGTTTCATCGAAATCAATTCCTTCCACTTGTGTATTGCCTTTGCAAACAAATCTTGCTTTGTTTCTGGTAACCTATCCATATTCATTCAATTTGTTCTTGAACACCCATTTAGTCCCAATGGAATTTTTATCTTTTGGTCGTGGATCTAATTCCCAAGTGTTATTCTTCTTGATTGACCCAATTCTTCATTCATAGCTGCTACCCAATGTTCATTCTCGCTGGCTTCCTCAAAACTACTAGGCTCAAAGGTTGCTAGAAAATAAATGTGAGCTTGTTGTGATGAACGAAGCTGTCGACTTTCATTTATGTCACCAATGATTTGATTTGATGGATGGTTCTTTTGAATCCATTCTTTTGTTCTCCTTGGAGGAGCTTATTGTTGTTGTTCTGGTATATCTTGATGATCATTATTTACTTCTTCCTAGTTGATAGTTGCTTCTTGTTCTATAATTTTATTTGTGTCTTTTTCAACCTTTGTCTCAAGTTTCAAAGATTCTAGATCCTCATCATTATTTGCTAGAACACCATCTTCATCAAATGTAACATTTATGCTCTCCACTATCTGTTTTTGTCTTAGATTATAAAATTTATAGGCCTTTATTTTTCATGAGTAACCAACAAAGATACCTTCATCAACACATGATTCAAACTTACACAAATTTTGATCTTCTCTTTTGATATAACATTTGCTTTCGAAGATTCTGAAATATTTTACATTAGCTGGTTTTCCTTTCCATAATTCATATGGGGTCTTGTTGCAATTATTTTTGAGAAGACTTCGGTTTATAATGAATACTGCCGTAGAAATTTCTTGAACCCAAAATTTTTCATCCAATTTTGAGTCCTTCAACATTGTTCTACCCATTTCCTGTACGGTTCTATTCTTTCTCTCAACAACTCCATTTTGCTGAGGTGTTCGTGCTGTTGAAAATTGTCTTTTTATTCCATTTTCGTCATAGTATTGCTGAAATAATTTGGAAGTGAATTCTCCGCCATTATATGACATTATACACTTTATTTTTCAAATCAGTTTCATTTTGGACCAACTCCTTGCAGATCTTAAAGCACTCAAATGCTTTAGATTTTTTCTTTAGTAAACTAACGGATGTCATCCTGGTATAGTCATCTATCATTAACATGAAATATAATTCTCCATATAAGCCTTTTGTTCTCATAGGACCACATAGATCAGTATGTATCAATTCCAATGGATGTGAAGCAAAGTGTTCTTTTGTTTTAAATTGGAATTTTGTCTTCTTGTTGTGTCGACAGGCCTCACATAATGTGTTGGAAGGTTTTGAGATTTTCGGCATTTCTCGTATTGCTTCCTTTTTTCGTATCCTAACAAGATTGTCAAAGTTTATGTGACCCATTCGTTTATGCCATAAAAAACTTTCATCTTCTTTAGCTATTAGACATGCTTTAGTTGCTTCATCCAGAACATATATGTTGTTTGGAGCTCGACATACTGTAGCCAAAATTTTACCATACCTGCCTTTCCTGATTTCACATTTTGTGGAGTTGAATAGCATTGTGTGTCCTTGATCACACATTTGTCCAACACTGAGCATATTGTGTTTCATGTTTTCAACCAATATAACATTCTTGGATATAACATATTTTCTTTCGAGAGTGACGGTACTTGATCCTAAAAAATTTGAAGATCCATCATTTCCAAAGGATACGGTTCCATCCTTCTTCTCTTTCAGAGATACAAATTTCCTTCTATCTCTAGTCATATGCGTTGAGCAACCTGTCAACATACCACACATATTTGTTGTTTTGAGCCTTGAGAGTGAGAGCACAATTATCAGTCTTCTTCTTCTTCCATGTTCGTTCATTTTGTGGCTTCGAAGATTCTTCTAGAGGACTTTCAAGTCTGCAGTCTCTGGCTATGTGTCCAAAGTTCTAACATTTGTAACATTCCATATTATTTCTTAAATGTTCAAATCTATTGATGTTTCTTTGAGCCCTCAGAGGTTCATATTTGAAGGATCTCCTGGAATTGTATTGGTTCCTAGGGTACGTGCGACATTCTACAGCTTTATGACCAAATTTTCCACATGAATAACAATAGCCATGAAAAATATGTTGGTACCTGGATGGAAATATTCATCGAGGAATCATCTTCCAAGGATGTTCTTGCGAATATTTTCCAATGAATTCTACATGCATGTCAAATCTCATAGGTTCATTGTATTTTGTTGTAGAAGGTGCTGCTTCTTCTTCTTTGTAACTGAGGCCAGTTCTGTCGTTGTAAGATCATTGATTGTTGATGATTTCTTCCAATGCCCTTGAGTTGTTAGCATAGTTTTGGATAGTTTTTCCCTTCTTCACTTCCTTACAAAATGAGAATACTTCGGCTTCTAATGCTTCTCTTTCTTGGTTGCTTTCTTCCAACTTCTTTTGAAGTGACTCTTCAATACATTTGCATTCTTCAACTTCAATTTGAGACCTTAAACTTGTTCTTCAAGAGTATTGGAACGGATCTTCTCTGCCTTAAGCTCTTTTATAAGCTTGAATGCTTTCTTAGAAAATTCTTCTATGGTCAATCCTTCTTCTTCGTTGTTTGATACCTCTTGTTTATTGTGCTTGGCGATAAACAATACTCTCTTATTGGCTTCTTCTTCGCTGGCATTGTCTTCATCGGATGATGAGCTATCTTCTTTAGAGAGAAATTTCCTTTTGGATCTTTGATTTTTTAATTTATTAAAGCCTTTCTTTCCTTTTGAGTTGCCATTACTTCTGTTCGGACATTTTTCTGCGAAATGCCCAACCTCACCACAGCGGAAACATATCAATGGAAGTTTACTTTTGAATTTTACCTTACAATTTTTAGTTTTCTCATAAAGTAAGCATATTCTTCATCTGAAAGACCTTATCCATCATCTCCCTTTTCTTCACACTTGCAGGTGCATGTATTTTCAATTGAAGGTTGTTTATCCTTATTGGTTTTCTTAGATGCAACGAACGTAGTTTCTAGATGCGAAGTACCCTCTTCTTCATCAAGTCTCATTTCATATGCTATGAGAACTCCATGTAATTCCTATTTGCTGAGTTTGTCCAGATTTTCACTGTATTATAAGACCGATACCTTTGGGTTGAATCTCCCTGGTAACATTCTACGAATATTTCGTATAATAGTCTTCTCGTCAACTGTCTGTCCCAGTCCTTCTAGAGTATTGGTTATTCCATCAATGTATTGGAAGCATGCAGAAATGTTGCAATCTTATTTCATTCTGAGTTGCTCAAATTTTTCTCTATAGATTTGAATCTTTGCTTCTTTGACATTTGAGTCACATACATATATATTTTGAAGCTTGTCCCATACATTTTTGGTGGTTTTACAACCCAACACTTTATGATAAGTAGATTCAATAAGCCTACTGACAGTAATATTATTTTCTTTTGCATCATTTACCAAATTATTCTTACCTTGTTCATTCACGGTTGATGTAAATCCATTTTGAATAGTGTCCCATATTTCATAACCTTGCGCCAAGAGATAGACCTCCATTATTCCTTTCTAAGTTGCATTATTATTTTCATTGAACAGAGGTACACCATTCTTGGTATGCTCGATGACCTCCTTCCAGCTATTAAACTTCTATTGAAGGAACCAAGCTCTGATACCAATTGTTGGAAATACTAAGGGGGGGGGGGGTGTGAATCAATATTCCTTTCAATTAGAGCTTTAGTTAATCCTCAATTATTATCAGTGCTTGTACAATGATAGAAAAAAACAAAGGAACACAAATTCACACAATTGTTAAGGTGGAAACCCACTCCGGGACAAAAACCACATAATGCTTTTCCAATAATTCTTTAATATTCAACTCCAATTGAAAATAAATCTTCAACTTCCTAGAATCTATAAAAGCATTCTTCTCTAGCTCCAGCTGGATGGATGCTCCAATGCCCGATATTATTCAATAGTCAACTGAATGTATTCCCCAACACCCAATGAGCTACAAATCACCCTAGCACCACCCTACCACCCTATAGAAGAATAAAAGAAGAATGGAATCCCGTACCAGGGAAAATGGTCCACTTTACAATGATATAGAATGATGTAGAAGAAGAAGATATACTAGACCATAACCCCAACTTTGACACAACCACCTAATGATGATCCTAGACCTCCCAACACTGCCTCTTCAACCCTTGGCAGATAGACACTAGTACAATTTGTACAATAATGTATTTACAATGACTTAGTACAATGACACCTTTACAGTGACTCTATGCAGTGCTGCCCACTTGAAGAATTCATGAGATGAACTTCTTTCTACTGTTATGCACCTTGGTTGCTGCTCTTGTCATGCTACCCTCTGCTACACCTTGATTTGATTTTCTACCCTAGAAAGTCTGGTCCATTGCAGCCCTTGACAACACATGGTCTAGTTTTTTCTTGCCTTCTAAGAGCTCAATATTGAATCTCATTTATCTATGTTATTTTAGATCCCCAATATTGGATTTTGTCCTGTAGTATTCCTCTTAGTCTTCTTTCCAATGCCATAGGTCTGACCCAATTTGGATTCTTCAAGAGAGAGTTATGCCCAATCTCTCACAATGCCCTAATTATGGAATGTTTCAATAGAGCGAACTTGTACGGCCTGTCAAGTGTCATTGTTTCTTCATTAAAATCTGAAATTGATAGAGTGAAAACTGAAATCCATGCACTATCTGCCATGTTTTACAGAATTCCAATCCGATACTCAGAGAGAGAGAGAGTTATGACGATTTTCCCATGGTCACTTCTTTGAGGTGATTTTCAGGACCCTAGAAAACACTGACTTCCACAGATCATATCTCTGAAAATATTACACACCTTGATCTGAAATTGTCACAGGAGCTTCCTCAAGATTTCAGCTTCGCCTCATAAAATTTTCAGCTTCTGAACCTTCGTAGAAAAAAAGTTAGAGCGAAAATGCGATAATGACCTTTTTCAGATAGCGAAATCCCTTACATAAGGAGGATATGAGGATCACAATTTATATAAATGCTTAGGTTGAAAGGGGCTTCAACAAGTGAAAATTGGAGGGATTTTAGGAGCTTAAAAAATATTAATTATGACTTTTCAATGACCCATGCCACAACCCCATGGGGTTTTAGCCCACTAACTGGGGTTGCGAACTTCAAACATGAATATCTCTCAAACCGTGAAGAATTACGTGGCATGCCATATATCAATGGAAACATCTCGACAAGAAGAAACCATAAAAAGAATTCTTGACCCATAATATAGTAATTTGGTAGGTCAAAATTCCAATTCCATATTGGGGTAGCCCTTGGTGCTGCTTGGGTTGACATCAATGACAACTGCTGATCAAAACTCCTGAGATACAATATGACCCAGATATTCCACCTCTTGTACTCCAAAGAAAAATTTGGTGGGTTTTTCATATAATTATTTCTCCTCCAATAGTTTGAGCACACTGTCAACATGTTGAACATGATCTTTCCAATACCTCTTGTAGATTAGTATATTATCAAAAAATACTTACACAAATTTTCTAAGGAAGGGTTTACAAATGGAATTCATCAACCCTTGAAATGTAGAAGGTGAATTGGTAAGGACCAAAGACATGATAAAAAATTCATAATGACCCTAATGAGTTGGAAATGTTGTTTTGGGAATGTCTTCAGTCTTCATTCTAATTTGATGATATCCTGAACTAAGATCCAAATTGGTGAAATAAATTTCTCCATGTAATTCATCCAATAATTCATCAATCACAGGAATGGGAAATTTATCTTTAATAGTGATATTATTGAGCTCCCTATAATCTGGACACATGCACCATGATCCATCCTTATTGTGCACCAATTATACTGGAGCAGAGCAAGAACTTTGACTAGGTTGAATTATACCAGCCTCTAGCATTTCTACAATCATACGTTAAATTTCACTCTTTTGGACATAAGGATATCTGTAAGGCTTGATGTTTGGAGGAACACTTCTTGGAATAAAATGAATAACATGATCATGATCATGAATAGGTGGGAGTCCTTTCGGTGTGTCAAACACCTTGGAATGATTTTCCAAGACTTTTTGGAGATCTGGAGAAATAGATGATTTTGACGTTGGAACTTCTAGTGAGCATAATTGTGCAATTATGCCTCATTTTTATCTCTTCAAAAGCTTTGTCGTGACAATAGAGATTATTATCTTTCCTAGCTTCCATGTGATACCCCATAATTCAACTTCCTTTCCTTCCGAAATAGAATTCAAGAAAAGTTCTTGAAAATTAAAAGCTACTGTCCCCAAAGATTGTAACCATTGTACTCTTAGTACAACATTAACACCACCCATTGGAATGGAAATCATTGGACTATTCAATACATCTTCCCCCATGTTTAGCATGATATTATGGCACTTTCCAGAGCAATTTATAGTTCCTCCATTTGCAACCATCACTTGATAATCTCGTGTTGGGTATAGGAAGCAATTCCATTCCTTGGCTACCTTACAATGAATAAAATTATGGGTACTACCTGAATTAATCAACAATATTACATATTTATTCTGGAAATGTCCTTCTATCTTGAGATTTTGAGGAGTGGTAATTCCTGCCAATGCATTATATGATCTAGTCGGATTCATTTCTTCTTTCTCTAGGGTTAGTTCCCGATGTATATCCTCTTCTTTTAAATTTTCTTATTCATTTTCTTCCTCCTCTTCACAATCTTTGAAAAATAATTTCCTCTCAGCACACTTATAACCTTTATTGTATTTTATAGTACAACTGTAGCAAAGCCCTTTTGATATTTTTTTTTCCAGTTGTTGTGGTGTTAACATTGTAGGTTGTGGAAGTTTAGGAGTAAAAATACTTCCATCTTTATAGTTTTGAGTGGTAGGTTTCCTTGTTGCCATAATTTTTCTTTCAATTTTTCTTGCCAGCCTAAATGCCTTCTCTAATGATTCAGGTTCCCAAAGGCGAACCTCATGTTGGGTGTTATCCTTTAAAGTCCCTATGAAGAAATCAATCTTGTGTTCCTCTGGAATATTAGTTACCTTTATATTCAATTTTTGGAAGTCCTCAATGTGCTCCACCATTGAACCCTTTTATTTGAGATTTATCAATTGGCTAATGAATGTGTTTCTCTTTGTATCCTCATAATGTGCTATCAATTCCTTCATAAAAATTTACCAAGTGAAAATTTGTTTACGAGAGAAAAGCCATCCATACCATACAAATGTATTTTGTTCTAAATATAAAGTTGCAATATGTTATTTGTGTGTTTTTCACATTATGGAGATCAAAATATTTCTCCATCTGTAGTATCCATGTTACGACATCCTTTCCATCAAACTTCTTCATATTGATCTTTGGGATATGGTGGGTCTTCAATCCAACATTAGAGTCTATGAAATCATGATTAAAATTTATTTTTTTCTCATCATGAGTTTACTTTACTACATTTTTTCCATTAGGAATCATTTCTTGTAGCAACTTTGTAAAACATTCCTTCAAACCTTCCATGTCTACTTTTAGATCATTCTTCATGTCTTCAATGTTGCCTTTCATTTTTTCACCAATCTCAGCTTCCATGCAATCCATATTAGCTTCCATTCCATTCTTCAAACCCTCCATCTTAGCTTCCATGAATTTCTTCAAACCATCCATTTTAGCTTCCATTTCATTCTTGGTTACTTTTTGTGAGAATGAAATTTGTTGCACTTGGTCTCATAATTTTGATATATCATGTTGCACATCTTCCTATTCATGCATCATATTAGAACTTTCTGATGTCTTAATGGGTGTGTAATTATTTTTGGGAGGCATTATATAACTCAATACTGATATCTATGCTTCAAATTTCTTTTGGAATCACTTCAAAATGATTTTTCAAACAAACATTATGCAATTTAAAAAAATGATGCACACCTTTTTATTTCTTTTGAGGAGTTCGCTATTGATCCTGATGTATATTTGTGATTTTGGACCCCCAAGATTTGAATTTTGGACTTGTAGTATCCATTTGTGTCCTCTTAACAATGCCACAGGTTAGACCTGATTTGGACTCTTCAAGACAAAGTTATGCCCAATCTCCCACAATGACCTAATTATGGACTATTTCAGTACAACACACTTGTATGACATGCCACATGTCACCATTTTGAATTTTGGCTCTAAAATCGATACAAAAGAAACTATAGTCCGTTCAATTTCTAACACTTTTTACAAAATTCAAATTTTATTCTCAAAGAGATAGTTATCACGTTTTTCCCAAGTTCACCTCTTTGATATGAAATTCAGGAGTATGCAAAGCCCTAAATTCTTCAGATCATATCTCTGAAAATATAGTGAACCAATATCTGAAATTTTTACTTGATGTTCCTCAGGATTTTGGATCAAATGGGTTTTTGTTTTAGTGTTTGAAACTTCGTATAAAATTTTTTATAGTGAAAATTCCACGATGACTTATTTGCATCAACACAACCCTAGAATCCAAAGCTATGATACCAAATGTTATGAAACCAACTCACAAAATAGAAGAAAAGAGAGATCAACGACTTAGAAATCAGCCTCTTTGAGTGGGAAACCTCCTTTACATTACATAAATGAACGATTCTTGGATGATACAAATGAAAAAACCTCCTTTCTATATATAGGAGTCCATGGGGTCACAATATAATCCTAGCTGACCTAACAATAATAATGTAAGGGCACAATAATAACAATAGTGGGCTTTTATGAGGCACAGTAATAACAATATGGGGACTAAAGGGGTACAAAAATAACAATAAGGGGGTTACACTAACAACAATAAGGGACTGCACCAATAATATATGGACCTAACATCATCCTTTCCACACAAGTAGGATGCTCATTCCCTGCGATTGATTATTGAAATGTTGATGGGATGTGGTTTATCCTTTCCCCATATGTAGGATTCTTCCTACTATTGTTGTTTTGCATGCATGTAGGATGTGGTTCATCCTTTCCCTACTCTTAGTGTTTTTCATGCTTGTAGGATGTGGTTTATCCTTTCCCTACAATGATTATAAGATGTGGCAATAGGAGGTGGTTCATCCCTTCCCTACATATGGTTGTGGGATATGGTTCATCCTTTCCCTACATGTGATCATGATGTGCGTTTGTAGGATGTGGTTTCTCCTTTCCCTATGTGTGGTTGTGGGCAGGATATGATATATTATTTCCCTGGTGGTGTTTTTTCATAATCCTAACCATGTGTTACATAGTATTTTGTCACTGTCCCTGCATTCCGTATTCCAAATACTGGAGGACCATCATAGTGACCCCTGTCTATTGTCACACATCATGATGAATGTCATTGCATCCCTTAGCATTCCAGGAACAAAATCCCTGTTGACCATTCTTGCAGTAGACCCTTAAAAACATGTAATTTTGGGTCGGTGTGATGGTGTAGTTTTGTCCTCACGCCGATGGCCAGATTTTCACTAGGCCTCGCGCCGTGATCGCTCTGTCTCTGAAGAGACCCTGCACCGAGCTACTTTTGGAAGGTTTTTTAATATGGAAACAAAGCTTCTATGATCTAACATCTTCGTGAGCAGAGTCATGGATGTTTGTTCGACTGGATGTGGTTGATTTTCCCTCTTTGGCCTTCTATCTCCTACAAAAATGAAACTTCCCAAAGAGATATACCTTTCCTCCGCCATATGTGGATCCCAAAGCTTTTCCTCCACTCATATGAATTCCTCTTCATCCCATTGATTTTTCCAGCTAGAATAGACTAAGAGCTGATAGCAGAGAATAATCCATAGTTGTGAGAGAGAGTTTGAGCCTTTTGCCTCCTTGAGCCAATCGACGAACAAATGCTTTGGAGATGTGCCTGACTAAACTCGTTAAAGGAGGTCTACATCATCAAGGCGCAGGTTGTAAACTCCCTTTTATATATTAATATTACATGAATTATTTCTAGTTACATCTTTTTCTATGTTAATATTTAAATTTTTTGGCTCTCCTTGAATAGTTGGATAGTCGTAAATGAATATATATGCTCACACACTTTTAGTGTTTGCTTGATCTTTGTGTATGTGTGTAAATATTGCTACCAAAAGAGTGCAAGGCTCGAGGAACAAAGATCAAGGGATTACTGCAACATATTACATAAAGAGTGTTGGATTGAGGTAGGACATCTATTCCAATCCACATTTCGTTTATGAACTAGGAATTTAGAAACCAACATGTTCCCTTGTTGCTAGACCCACCCTAGGGCTAGAGGGATTGCCTTTGTCTGCAGAGGGGTTTTTCCTGCACAAAAAGTTGGCAACTCCACTGGGGAATTCAATGACTGTCGTATCTTATTGTTCATTTTGAATTTTTGATTGTCTGTCCAAATTTGGACGAATTTTCGTTTCTCTACTGTTTTTGGCTTGTTTGACTACTTCTAGCCATTTAGCATTTTCCTAGAGTGATAAGTCTGGTTTTTCTCAGAAAAACCTTTACTTTTTCCTTCCTTTTCTTACTCGGCACTAATGATTGTCTGAAAATCATGCCCATAAACGCGAGTTGTCTTTAACATAGGTGCAATTTTCCTGCTCGACGCCGAATGTTGCTAAACAACCATATCATTTCCTGTAGGATTGGATTTTGGGGCCTTTTCCACTGATCTTCCAGTGTGTCTTATCCTTTAGCTTGGTTTTTCTGCTTATATTGATCCATATGGCTCTTTTTTACTGACTTTCCTATCTCATTCATTTTGGTTCGTGTTTTCTCTCATTCAAAAAATGTGGCTTATCCATCCTAGGGTTTCTAGGTGTTTTGAACCATTCGTTTGGTCGCATGTTAATTGGGTGTATTATTTGTTTATGAGTTAGTTTGGTTGTACATTTTTCATCCTTTTATGTGGTTTCTTGGTATTTTTAGTTGATTGTACATGAAGTAGGGTTTTCAAGCTTTCATTTCGTATGTTTTATCCTCCCTCCATCACCCCGAGCATAGATCACATTGATGGTTGAGTCGATTTAAAAGTCCTTTATTTTCCGTAAGTAAATGCATGCCTAGTTTTGAGTGCGTGTTTATGTTTGCTTGGAGTTGATATCATTCAAATCTACTCAAATCTAGTATTTTTTTTTAGTGCAGCATTGCATTGTTGCTTATCACTTATACAAAGAACAAAAAATTGCATTCTTCCTTCTCATTTGGAAATGAAAAGTGATATTTTACATTATTAGGTTCTCCTTTTTATTGGAACGTGAAGACAAAAGAAACTTTTTTGTTTTCTTCTTTAGCTGTGTAAGTAGCATAGGGGAAAGTGTCATTCTTGCATTTGTTTGACTACTGCTTTGTTGTGAACCTCTATCCTTCACTTAGTTAGCTGTTCATCGAAATGAAACAATATTCTTTCTCTCATATAGTTGCTTATTGGAGATTTCATATAAAATTCGGTAGGGCCTTGAAATTGGAGCTTAATTTCAAGGTAAACCATAAAATTGACTTAATCAACCTAAGGAAGCATTGAAACTTAACACTCACACTTAGAGGTCTAGACTAATGATGTGTTACGGGGTCATTAAACCTAGCTCCTGTCGCTTGTAATCTTGTATTAGACATCGCTAGTACAGACTTGTGCTCCCCGTACCATCGTGTATATAAAGGGAGAACCTTTTAGGTTGCAATCCTTTATCCATAGGGAGTCGAGTCTACCGCCCTGTAACTGTGATTCACCGAACACAACATTTGGGGAGACTACATGCACGTACGTTAAGTTCTTGGTAAATTCATTTTCCAAGGTATATATTGCAGTTCACGAGAGCTTGGTACACCATTTTTCCTAGAGTTCCTGAGTAGTCATTTTTTATCTTTCTATGGCTCTTTAAACTTGAAAATATCATTGATAACTTTTCCTTTCAAGCTCATTCAAACTGAAAGTGATTAGAGTCACCTTTTGTCCCTTTCTTGACTCTTAAAACATGAAAAGGTAGAGTCTTGTTTCAATGTTATAAGAAATTGATTGCCCACGATTACATCACAAACCTATAAATATATTTCTTGGCCGGATCATGAGTAATTCCTACATGATTGTTGTCAAAGCCTCAAATTAATCATCTCTTTTCTCTTCTTCTTTTGAGACAAAGTCACCATGGCAGAACCACCTGTTTCGTCCTCCTTTAATTACCTTCTGGTGAAGAGTCTCTTCTGAGACACCCACGTCTTTTGGGACCGAAGATATTGAACGTTCCATTATCCCGAGAATTCAACCTCTTTCCGCTCGGTCTCCCCCTGAGGAGCCATTTGATATCAACTAGCAGACCCTAGATCCTTTTTTATTTATGAGAGAAGATCCCCCTCAATGCTCAGACTCGCCTATGACACCATTGTCAAGTGATTTTCCCTCCACCACTCACCAATGTTTCCCTAACAACATGGCTTTGTTTGACATGGATGCCTCGAGTCCTATTAGTAGTGAAGAGACTCTCATATCTACTGGGGAATATCAATTCCCTCTTGAAATTTTTTCTTATGAGACGACTTAGCCTTCCTCTCAGCCACTCCTGGCTGGTTATCATACTTTGGGATAGCTGATTTCTAGTGCTTCATCTTTGTACCAGAACTCGTTATGATCAACTACTACGGCTCCTTCTTCAGGGTCATTTGTGTCGGGTTCATATTATTCTATTCCCATTGTTTTGACAGCTATCACTACTGTCCCAACCTAGCCCACTGTTTGTGTAGCTTCCTCCACACCATCCATTAGTGTGGTTACATCATTTCCATTAGTTACCATCGTTCATAGAATGCATCCCAATTCTTCCACGATGTTTGTTGGGCCCATTGTGAGTGGATTACAACCTCACGTATCAGGAGTCAATAACCCTATTTGTAGTGTGCCTATCTCTTCTAATCCTATTATGGGAGGTTTTCCATATGAACAATATATGATGGTTTTTCAACATCAGAACTACCTCCCTCAGGGTTCTCAGTAGGTTCAGGCTCCGATCGATCAACCACATCTCTATGATGAGTTCAGGAACCATATCTATTACCATGGGCCTGTCCAGCAAGGTCCATTGTATGTTCAAACAAATCAAACTATGGTTCCTCAGAATCAGTTCACGTACCATCATGGATAAACATATGGCCCGCAAGGAAAACCATACCATCCATAAGGACAACCTTCGGCCCAACAGAGACAACCCTACGGTCATCCAGGTCAACCCCACGTTCAGCAAGGAGCAACATATGTTCCTCAGGGGTAAACCTATCCACCTCAAGGAAAAAATTTTGTGCAACAGAAACAACCTTAAATTCAAAAAGGCTCGCCTCTTGTACAACAAGGTCAATCCTCCATTAGCCAGCAAGCTCAACTTGGACTTCAGGGGCCGCCTGGCTCATCTCAACCATCGAGCCAAGCTAGTTTCTAGGGACTGCCTGGTCAGCATCCGGGCCAACCTGGACCCCAGGGATAGCCTGTTCAGCCTTAGGGCCAACCTTTAATTCCTCAAGGCCAACCATTGGTTTCCCAAGGTCCACCTTTGATGGCACAAGGTCCACCCCAAGTCACTACTTTCATTCCACAATAGAATCCATACGTTTCTCAAAATCGACCTCAGTGGTCCACTTAGAACCAGTACCCTGGTCCCCAACCAGCCTATGGGCAGAATTTCCAAAATTATACCCCTTATGGAAAAAATACTCCAGAACAGAACATATGGGCTCAAAATTTATCCTGACCTGGTTGGAACCCTAACGTCGGTCTTTATCAAAGGCCTATGATGCCTTTTAACCCACAATTTCCATTCCTTGCTACACTGGAACTACCCGATGTGTCGAAGTTAACAAATGATCCCATTCTTCATAATCCATATTGGCCACCAGTTCCCACCAAGATTCCTGGTGATTGTCCCAAGTTCGAAGGCAAGTTCGGAGAAGACCACCAGGCACATGTTATGACGTATCACCTATTGTGGTCCTCTAACTCCTAGATTGATGATTCTGTTCGTTTATGTATTTTCCAAAGGAATCTCACTAGTGTCGCTGCAAACTGGTACATTGAAATCTCTCGTGGAATCTTCCAAGATTTCAATTCTCTTGTAATGGCGTTTCTCACACACTTTCAGTTACTAGTTCACTATGAAATGGACACGTACCTCCTTACATCCTTGAAACAAGATCGGGCCACACATATCTCCAATCACATTCATGAATGGAGACGCCGTCATCGTTTTATTAGGTTTGAAATCCCTAATCAACTTCTAACTGACTGATTCACTACCTCTTTTGTTGGCCCAATAGCTAAGGACATTGCTATGGAGACATGTGTTACTAAAGAGCAGGCCATTGCTCATGCCCAGTACCTCGATCTAGTTTACTCCCAACCTGGCATGCTTTATTATCTCTTGCCCGATTCTCCACGACTTGGAACTTCCAAAGCACCAGTGACACCATTTTTCGATGGTGTCATTGGTTTCATTTCTCAGACTTCCCGTAAGTCTTCTCCTAATTCTGCGAAGCAGAAATCCACCACTTCTACAAATACTGCTTCTCATCCACCTTCCAATCCTGGTAAAAATGCGAAAGTGAATTCTGTCCAGTCTACCTTGGTCGACAAAGCTTCCAAAGGTAAGAAGAAGGGTAAAGGAAAGGCCAAAGTTGATACCCCAAAACAGGATTATCCTAAAACTAATACTGATGATGGTTTGAAACGTAAACAGAAGTATCCTTGTCTGATATGTGATGATGAGCATTACACCAAGGACTTTCCACGAATGGCCGAAGTGAGTCAGTTGCTCAAAGGCACCCAAGGATCTTTGGCTATTCTTAAGGAACCCTTCCCATCACGAAAAACTAAAATGGTGGAGCAACTCCAGTCCTCCACCCCTTTTGGCTCTCAAGTTTTCATGATGAATGGTGTTGCGCCCATATCTATCGCTACTATATCAAAAGATTATACAGAACCGTGTCAAGTGGCAGGGAAAGAAATTGTAGATGCTCCTACTCCTTCTCCCCTTCCTGCTTCTGGCCCTCTTCATATTGAAAGGCCTAGTTCTGAGCCTGTTGTACAACCACCTTCTAAAGGCGTGCTCCGTAAGTCCTCCTATAACCTGAACGCCTGTGCTGCTCAGTTGAAGTCATTGATTCCAAATCAACTATAATCTCCTTCTCAGTCACAGTTGGACTCACGCCATACTATGTGTACCGTCCACTCTCTTTCATGTTCTTTGTTTCCCACACAAAGGAAATATTATCATTGTCGATCATTTATCCTTTTTCACTTCCACTTCTTCAAAGAGAAATATTCCATATGTACACCATATTACCACGCCTTATGAAATTGTGGGGCTGGGAATTTTCAAAGATCCTGCCCTTATGGGTCTTTTTTCTCTTCCTCTGCCCAACACTGCTTAGGTCAATATGATCTCCACTTCTTATAATCCCTAGCTCATCCCTTCGCCTGATAAATTTGATTCGTTTGGTGACGTAATGTCGTTAAGCCTGATCGAAATTGATTATTGTGAGGTCATCTCGACTTCAGCTTCTCCTTCTGATCATACTTCTTCAAGTATGCCTCTCGACACGTATTCTCAATCCCCTTGGCTCGATGCTTCGGATTCTCTAGATCCCTTGAACAAGACGTTTCCAACTAATGAAGCCATTGTGGAAACCATGTCTCTTGAGGATACTCCCTGGGATGATAGTCATCATTGTTCCTCCTTTTTACCTAGTCTTGGGGAAATGTCTACCTGTCTTAAGAATTTTTCTTCCCAAGCTCCTTCCCTACTGCTTCAAACACCTATTTTGACACATGAAGTTTTTATGGAAGGAAACATGGGAAATATCACTTATATGATTCCTATTGACATCTTCATTAAATTGGGGGTTGTCAAGAACATCCACATTGGGGTGATCCATTCTCCTTATGAGATCAAGGTCTATACTAGTCTCTTCAGCAAGTTTTGAAACGTTTTTGCTTGGTCCTACGAGGAAATTCCCAACATTGATCCGAGTATAGTTGTGCACGAGATACCCACTTACCCTGATGCGAAACCTATTCGCCAATGTCTTCGTCTCCTGCACCCTAGAAAGGCATATTCCATAAAGGGAGAAGTTGAAAAACTTCTCAAAGCAAGCTTCATTTATCCGATCCTATTGATAGATTGGGTCTCTAACATCATCCTTGTGGACAAGAAACATGGCACTATTCGAGTTTGTGTGGATTACTTGTTGGAAATACTGAGAGGGGGGGGGTGAATCAGCGTTCCTTTCAATTAGAGCTTTGGTTAATCTTCAATTATTATCAGTGTTTGTACAATGATAGCAGTAAACGAAAGGAGCACAAATGCACACAGTTTTTAAGGTGGAAACCCACTCCGGGACAAAAACCACCTAATCCTTTTCTAATAATTCTTTAATATTAAACTCCAATTGAAAATAAAGCTCCAACTTCCTAGAATATAGAAAATAATTCTTCTCCAGCTCCCACTGGATGGATGCTCCAACACCCGTGATTCTTTAGTATTCAAATGAATAGATGCCCCAACACCCAATGAACTACAACTCACCCTAGCACCACCCTACCACCCTGTAGAAGAATAAAAGAAGAATGGACTCATGCACCAAGGAAAATGGTCCACTTTACAATGATATAGAATGATGTAGAAGAATAAGACACCTTAGAACATAACCCCAACTATGACACAACCACCTAATGATGATCCTAGAACACTCGACACTACCTCTTTAACTCTTGGCAGATAGAAACTAGTACAATTTGTACAATAATGTATTTACAATGACTTAGTACAATGATACCTTTACAATGATTGTATGCAGTGCTACCCACTTGAAGACTTCATGTGATGAAATTATTGCTGCTGTTATGCACCTTGGTTTCTGCTCTTTTCATGCTACCCTCTTCTACACCTTGCTTTTCTTTGCTTCCCTAGAAAGTTCGGTCCTTTGCAACCCTTGACAGCACATGATCTAGCTTTTTCTTTGCCTTCTAGAAGCTTGACATTGAATCTAGTGTATCTCTGTTATTTCAATTCCCTAATATCTGATTTTTAGTCCTGTATTAGTCCTTTGAATCGTCTTTCCAATGCCACATGTCTGAACCAATTTGGATTCTTCAAGAGAGAGTTATACCCAATATCTCACAATGCCCTAATTATGGACTATTTCAACAGAGCGAACTTGTACGGCGTGCCACGTGTCATTGTATCTTCATTTGGCTCTGAAATTGATAGAGTGAAAACTACAGTCTGTGCATTATCTGCCACTTTTTATGGAATTCCAATCCGATACTCAGAAAGAGTTATGACGATTTTACCAAGGTCACTTCTTTGAGATGAATTTCAGGAGCCTGCAAAAACACTAACTTCCACCGATCATATCTCCGAAAATATTACGCACCTTGATCTAAAATTTTCATAGAAGCTTCCTCAGGATTTCAGATTCACCTCATAAAAATGTGAGCATTTGAACCTTCGTATAAAAAACGTTAGAGCGAAAATGCCACGATGACCTGTTTCAGATGGCGAAATCCTTTGCATAAGGAGGAAATGAGGATCACAATTTATATAAATGCTTAGGTTGAGAGGGGATTAAACAAGTGAATGTGGGATGGATTTTAGGAGCTTAAAAAATATTAATTATGACTTTTCAATGATCCATGCCACAACCCTATGGGGTTTTAGCCCACTAAATGGGGGTATAAACTTCAAACATGAATATCTCTCAAACCGTGAAGAATTACGTGGCGTGCCATATATCAACGGAAACATCTCGACAAGTAGAAACCATCAAAAGAATTATTGAACCAGAGTATAGTAATTTGGTAGGTAAAAATTCCCATGCAATATTTGGTTAGCCCCTGGTGTTGCTTGGGTTGACATCAATGACAACCGTTGATAAACATTACCGCGACATCAATAGCGCTTGTCTTGAGGATAACTATCGCACTACCTTTATCGACTAGATCATTGATGAGTGTGCTGGGAGTGATATTTTCTTCCTTATGGATGGGTTCTCTGGTTACAACCAGATTAATATATTGCCGGATGATCAACATAAAACTGCTTTCATCTGTCCATGGGGCACCTTCACATATAAGAAGCTCCATTTTGGCTTGAAAAATGCTAGTACCACATTCCAACGAGAAATGTCGTATTCTTTTAACAATATTAAGCACATTGCTCAACCTTACCTGGATGACCTCCTGGTTCATTTCGCTAAGCATGAGGACCACCTGGAACACCTCCATCAAATTTTTATTTGCTGTAGGCGCTATAAAATTCGGCTTAATGCACACAAATGTGTCTTATGCGTCGAATCCAACAAAATCCTTGGGTTTTTTGTTTCCAAGTATGGTATTCATCTTGATCCTCTCAAGGTTGAAGCTATCATTAATATCCCCTTCCCTTCCTCTTTGCACCGGTTGTAGAGTTTGCAAGGGAAAGAAAACTTCCTGCGTCATTTCATACTGAACTATGCTGAGATAACCAAAGGTTTTATGTGATTTATTAAGAAAGGCATCCCATTCCTCTAGGATGAGATTACCCAAAAATATTTTGATGCACTGAAGATAATTCTCGTCAATGCTCCTCTTTTGCGTCCCCCAAATTATCATCGTGATTATTCACTCTATTTTGCTGCCGCGTTTAGCACTATCGCCATGGTTCTGGTATAGGACGATGACGATGGTAATGAGCATGTCATTTATTATCTTAGCCCAAATATTTTCGACACTGAAACGTGTTATGATCATGTTGAAAAATTTGCGTTGGTAGCTGTTCGAACCATACAACGTTTCCGCCATTATATTTTACTCTGCATTACAACCTTCATTTCTGATTGCAACCCCATGACTTATATTTTAACTCAAAATTTGCTGGGGGGCAAGTACTCTAAGTGGATAGTCATCCTCCAAGAGTTCAATTTGGAGTTCACTGCCACCAAATCGAAGAAGTCATTGGTTTTTGCTGAGTTGAACTGCTCCTTACC
This sequence comes from Pinus albicaulis, assembly GCA_034641835.2. Classification (NCBI taxonomy): domain Eukaryota; kingdom Viridiplantae; phylum Streptophyta; class Pinopsida; order Pinales; family Pinaceae; genus Pinus; species Pinus albicaulis. The sequence goes on from MU968411.1 coordinate 16,918,738, forward strand.
CTTTGCCTCTGCTCCTTCTGGTTCTGAGGAACACATTCCCGAAGATACTCTTTTTCTGATTAGCACCCTCAATCCATGGTACAATGATATCATTGTTTATCTCCAAACTTCTACTTTACGGTCCGCATTGACGAAAGATGCTTCTCGATGTATCTGTCATCATTCGCAACCCTATCGCATACTCCAAGATACTTTATACTGCATCGGAGTTGATTCTATCCTCCGTCGGTGTTTAACCATCGAGGAAGCTGAAAAAGTCCTTAATGACTACCATTATAGCGTGTGTGGTAGTCACATGTCTGTGTATGATACTTCTCAAAAAATCCTTCTTGCTGGGTATTTCTGGCCTTCCATTTTTAAATATTGTATTCTAGTTGCCCGTAAATGTCACGAGTGCTAGATCTACCAGCACAATATGTGTTCGCCATCCACTCACCTCCATCCCATCATTACCGTTGGTCCTTTTTCAAAGTGGGGTATAGATTTTATGATGTGTAAACCTCCCTCGGCCAGGGGGCATGCTTATATTATTATAGCTATAGAATACTTCACCAAATGGGCCGAAGCAATGCCTACACTCACAGCTGATGGTAAGACAGCCGCCCAATTTCTCTTCAATCATGTGATTACCAGATTTGGAGTCCCTCAAGCCATTGTCACTGACCATGGCTCCAATTTTTTCCATTATATGATGGCTGAGCTGACTTCTCAGTTGGGTCTACGTCACGACAACTCAACGCCGTACTACCCCCAAGCCAATGGCCAGGTGGAATCCATGAACAAAGTTTTAGTCACTATGCTACAATGTACTATTGGAATGCACAAGTCCAATTGGAATCTCATGTTGTTTTCAGCTCTCTAGGCTTACTAAACCTCGATGAAGGATGCAACCATATTCACACCATTTTAGCTTGTTTATGGTCTGGAAGCTCCCCTTCCGATTGAATGTGAAATTCCTTCACTCAAGCTAGCTATTGAATTACTGCTGAATACTTCGCCAGAGGAAGAACACCTTCTATATTTGGAGAGGCTTGATGAAACACATTGCTTTGCTTCTCTAGTGATAGAAGCACAGAAAAAGCAGGCAAAAACTCATTTTGACCAGACAATTTTATCTCATACCTTCATAGAAGGAGACTTAGTCCTCTTGTATGACCAAGCCCATGATAAGCTAGAGGCAGGTAAATTCGAACCCATGTGGCATGGGCCCTACATCATTAAACGTGTCTTGCAAAAAGGGGCCTATGAGCTTATTGAATATGAAGGCTATCTCCTGGACCAGCCCCAAAACCGGCTGTATCTCAAAAAATATTATGCATGATTTTTCTCGTGCATTTCTTCTGTACATAAGTGTGCTTTTAATTTTTGAACATTTTCGGCTTGGTGTGCTTTGCAAGCATTTTTTTTCCTACCTATTATGTCTTTTCTTACTGTGCAGATGTCTGTCACTCCTTATGTCAGCTTCACTGACGGTGCCTCCTGCAATACCCGAGACCTATCCTCCACGGATTGGGTATAAATTTATGATCCTAGTGGTGAGTTAGTAGACCTTCAAGGCATTTCTCTAGGATGTACAACTAACAATGTCACTGAATAAAATGCAGTTATTGAACTTCTAACTAAAGCTATTTCCCTTGACATTCATGAATTAATTGTAAACCTAGACTCTCAGCTTGTTGTTCTCCAACTCAATGGCCGTTATTCTGTCAAAAACCCTCAAATTTTAAGGATGTATTTACATGCTTGTTTTTTAGAAAGGAAATTTGATTATATCACATAGCAACATATTCCCAGAAGAATGAATACGTTAACTGATGCAGTAGCTAATATTGTATTAGATAGACATTTTCGAAATTTGTAAAAAGAAATCATCATCAAATAGTAAGATTTAGACAGGAAAATAAGCACACACACACACACACACACACACACACACACACACACACACACACATATATATCGATTGTTTGCATCGACGTGTACATCATATTTCAAAAAATATATATGTGTTTCAGTTACATCCTGAGACGCCATGTCTCTCAAAAATTGAGAAATGAAGCCTAGGAGTCTAATCAACATGGTGCTCATGTTAGCACATCACTGCCCATACAACATGTCTCAGCAGTCGATGAATGTGGTTAGAAACTCCCAAAGTGTGCCACTGGTAAGCACGAGGAATGTCCTCGAATCTCACGTACTCCAGGATCCCGCTTGTGAGTCCCTCCAATTTATGTGCAATTTATTCCTCATCATCACCTACCCTGCCGTGAGGGACCACTTCAAAATGTCTTGGGACCCTCCAAGCTATCGAAGACATCCCCGCAGGTCTCTTTGGTCCAACATCTACAACACATGAGAAAATTTCAAAACACATACATATATAAACCCAAAAAAGAATTGTAATACTCATAAAAATCCAAAAAATGAGTTTTTACCTCTCTCCTCATCCTAGTTGTCCCCTTTCGGAAGTGGAAGATCTAGATCCCTCAAATCGGTACCAGTGCATGGCCAATCCTCCACCACGATGAGTTGTTGGCTCAACTAGTCAAAGAACTCTAGTTTCCATGCATGTCCTGCCCACCTCCTGATCAAGACATCAAATCAACCCAATGGACCATATATGGCTCTTGTCCTGGCGGCATAGGTACAATCACCTCCTGGCACTGGAATATCGGTAACCGTTCCAGGATGAACGATATCAAGATGGACCCATACCAAAAATTCTTTAGCTTATTGTTTTTGCACTTGGTTAGTTGACATTTCATGTATATTGTCACCGCTTCCGCCCAATTGAATATTATCGAAGACATGCAATCTACAGCTAATTGGAGTTGCGTCTTTGTGGCTTCATGAGGAGCCTAAGATCCGACAACCCGAGTGACGGTATGTAGTACTACCCTTAAAGGTAAGTCAGGTACTGCCTGGATGTACAATTTTCCACTCTTTTGTGATTTCCTTGCTTCAGGAAAAGCCCTATCTATTAACATGCCCATACTCTCTCCAAGGATCCGAGTACCTATCATTAGTGGTCAATCTCCCCTTCGCGACAATCTGGTTATGAAGTAGATATCAGAGACTTCTATCTCCAATTCCTGGTCATGAATGATGAATATTCCTTGGTAAATCATTAGGGGAAATTTGGGGTCTAATATGGGCCTCCTAAGGAAATTATAAAATAATAGTGGAAATAATAAAATAAGATTAGATTACATCATCAAATTTTAGAGGGAAAAAAAAGAAAACTACTTTTTCAACTCGTATTTTCAACTTATCTCCCTATGGGTTTACTCAAATTTCGAGCAGGAACAATCATTGGATGCAAAACTTGATTCCTCATCCAACGAGTACCCATGGTTCATAATTTCTATGGAACCTACTACACGAAAAATGAGAAATATATGAAAAACGTGATTGCAATCACGTTTTTTCATGCATTTCTCATTTTTCGTGTAGTAGGGTGCATTGAAAGTATTCAACATGGGTACTCATTGGATGAGGAATTAAATTTTGCATCCAAGGAGTACTCCCATTTGAAATTTGAGTAAAACATTTGGGAGATAAGTTGAAAATACAAGTTGAAAAAGTAGTTTTATTATTTTATTATTTTTTAATATTTTTACTTTCTTACCTCAAAAATGGTGAATCATCCCCCATGGTTATGGTTGGAATCATCATCTTGAATCCTATTAGTTCTTATAAAGTTTATTTTGGTTGTACATTTTTCTTAGGAGGCCCATTTTAGACCTCAAAAGTTTTCTAATGGTCCCATACACTGATCAAGTATTGTCGCAGTTCTAACTGGGCTCTCAGACATGGGGTCATGAAGAAATTGAGGAGCCCATAGTTCCTCAGAGCATATACGCATGCATCATTCTATAGGGCCTGTGCATCTTCTACCCCATGCTCCCATTATTTCCATTCAATTGTGATTGAAACTTGATGATTCTTCCTGCGAAACAACAAGCAAAGATTCTATAAGATTGCTAAAAATTGAATCCATTTGGCCAATAACTTTTTGAAGAAAACTTTAAATTTTTTTGTGCGCGGCGTTCAAAGCCTCTATTTTTCAAACAGAAGTTCCGAGTGACATTTTCCCCGTACAAAAACCGTGGAGATTGACGCGACTCTATGCCTGGAGCCAACACCGATTGCCGTGGGCATGAATTTTTAAGAATCTCCCATAAAATGCATCAAGACATAAAAACACATGAAAAATGGATGAAATTGCAAGGGATGTTCATGGCTCTTACCTGGAAGAAGCAGATTCATCAATGGACTCATGGATTTCCTACTGTTAGCATTCACAGTGAAAAATAGTAAAAATTCTCACAAGAATGTGAAAAGGTAAAAGTAAATTGTTTTTACTATTCGAGTTATTTTATAACCTTCTCTAACCCTAATTAGATTTTTAGACACATTTTCTATTACGTTTTATTATTTTTTTCTTGAAAATGGGTTTTATGTTTGTTTATTGTGCAGCAACAGATCATAAAACTGGAAACGATGAGGAAAAGAGTTGTATTTTATTACTTTTTTGGACTCGGTAAAAACACGAAAAAGGAACCCCCTAGAGTCATCTTTCAGCTCTTTTCTGACTCTCAAAAATTGAAAAGATTTTCGAGACTCTTGTTGCTTTGAACTCGCTAAAGGTTGTGAAATGTCATCTTCCCCGTATATGTTTACCCCTATTTTGGGATGGGATAGATTATTTACGAAAAAAGGAATACCTTAGTCGAATATGGCTAAGAGTTTTTCTCAGATATTGTTTTCTACCTTTTCGGATTTGAGAGACTACCTACGAAAAGGGCCCTTCTAGAGTTTTGTTTTCTACCTCTTTTAAAACTCTCTAAAGATGAAAATATGTCGTGTTTTCCCTTTGTCAGACTCGTTAAATATAAATGACATTGGAAGTCGTCACCATGACGCTACCGAGCTCCTCCTTCCTAGGGCTCGTAAAATGTACTAGGATGGATTTGTCCGAAGGGAAAACTTACATGACAAGCATATGTTATCCCCTTCAAGCTTGTTTCGAAAAATAATTGGGGTACTTGCCAGAAATGGTGGGGGAAAATGGAACTAGTTGTCAGTTGCGTCGACAGTATGTCACTCTTGAAGGTGACACTTATCTGCAGTTCGTGTCGGGTTGGGGACATCCCACATTCGTCATATTGCCTCCATGGGTTTGGGTTATCTGTTTTGACCTCTCATATGCTCTTTGCCTCGTCACCATGACCTAGAATCCCCTGATGTCAAATACTTCAAAATTCCATAGTCGTGTCGCTAATATGTTCAATAGAAGTCCCTTCTACAATTTTCAACCCTTGATCATCGGTTCAGCCTTGATTCACAATCATCTTATTCCTCTGTTGCGTGTTGATGATGTGGGAAACATTATGGCCCCCCTTCGACCAATCATTTCCTATCGACTTCAATTCATTATCCAAGAAGTTTATCGAGAGACTCCCTTCTGGTACCTTAGAGCTTGCATGTCTCAATGGCAAGTTCTTCACATTCGACGACATGTTCTCATCATTGGCCTTCGATCGGGGGATTTCACGAATGTTTGAATCCAGTTCATTGTTCACATTCCCTAGATTTTACTATTAGTACCTTGAGAACCATTATTATTATTGGTGGTTTCTCTTGCGGCTGTTAACAAATTCCATAATCAACTAGTGATTAGGCGACTTTCTTACATGTTCGACTTCAACACATATATTCACATGGCTGAATTTGTACTTTTTCGGGTCGGGACAGGAGCGCAAGACCCTGGGTTTTGTCTGATGAAATCCAGGTTGCGGGAAGATTTGGTTTTTCATGACTATATGGATGAATCTTTTGATTAGATGGATGCAACCATACCTAAGTCTATTTTATGATACTTCTCATGGGATGGTTGTGTCCATACCTTGGATCTCATTACATGTTCTCTATTTTGGATGGTTGCGCCCATACCTTGTATTCATGTATCAGAGATATTAGTCATACTTGATCTTGCAGGTCCTCCGATGACAGTGTTTTGGTTTGGGCATGTTCTCATAAACAATTTCATCCCTCCCTCTCTCTCGGACTTCATGCTTTAGGGGGCATCTGTTACATAGTATTTGATCACCGTCCCTACATTCCCTATTCCGAATACTAGAGGACCATCATAGTGACCCTTGTGTACTGTCACACATCATGATGAATGTCATTGCATCCCTTAAGATGCTAGGAAAAAATCCTCTATTGACCATTCCTGCAGTAGACCCTTAAAAACATGTACTTTTGGGTCAATGTGGTGGTGTAGTTATGTCCTCGCACCGATGGCTAGATTTTCACTAGGACTCGCACCATGGTCACTCTGTCTCTAAAGAGCCCCCAAACTGAGCTACTTTTGGATGGTTTTTTAATATGGAAACGAACCTTCTAAGATCTAACAGCTTTGTGAGCGGAGTCATGGATGTTTATTCAACTGGATGTGGTTGAGTTTCCCTCTTTGGCCTTCTAGTTCCTACAAAAATGAAACTTCCCAAAGAGATAGACATTTCCTCCACCATATGTGGATTCTAAATTTCTTCCTCCACTCCTATAAATTACTCTTCATCCCATTGATTCAGATATCTAGAATATACCAAGAGCTGATAGAAGAGAATAATCCATAGTTGTGAGAGAGAGTTTGAGCCTTTCGCCTCTTAGAGCCAATCGATGAACGGATGATTTGGAGATGTTCCCAACTGAACCTGTCAAAGGAGGTCTACAACATCAAGGCACAGGTTGTAAAATCCCTTTTATATATTAATATGACATGACTAATTTCTAGTTCCATCTTTGTCTATGTTAATATTCAAAGTTCCTGGTTCTCCATTACTAGTTGAATAGTCACAAATGAATATATATGCTCGTATGCTTTTAGTTTTTGCTTGATCTTTGTGCAGGTGTGTAAACATCGGTACCAACAGAGCACAAGACTTGAAGAAAAAATATCGAGGGATCACTGCAACATACTACAAAAAGATCATTGGATTGAGGTAGGAAATCTATTCCAATCCGCATTTCATTTATGAACTAGAAATTTATAAACCGACATGTTCCCTTGTTGCTAGACCCACCTTAGGGATACAGGGATCACCACTGTCTACAAAGGGTACTTTCTTGCACAATTCCATTTAGTCTGAGACACATGGGAAGTACCTCTCATATGGCCAACGTGTTGGGAAAAGTGGATAGGGACCATAGCACTACTGATGTACGCATCGGGTACTGCCTACTCCCTATTTATATGATGCATTGTGTTCTTCCTTGATTGTTTGGGATCAAGTCCAATTGGAGTTCACTCTCTGGTTATGTGGACTGAATTTTTTCAGTAGGGAGTGGTAAGGTCTTGTGACTCATTCTTGATCGATTCTTATTTATTATTCATATAAGTTTTTAGTAGAGCTTAGCAGTAACAGAAATAAATAGATTGTACAGGTTAACATAAGTATTGGCAGGTGGATTTCTTCCTAGTTGAGAGGGAGTGTTAAATTTGGAAACTACAACCAAAATCCACCTTGGATAGCTCCTATGATGGAGATGATATTTTTATTGGATTCCAATTTTCCAGAGGTGCAAAATTGATCTAAATATTGTCAAATTTGGATAAGTAAAAGCGAAATTTTGAATTTTTTCTTTCTCATTCTCATCATCAAGGTTGGTCCTATCTCCATGTCAGCTCAATAGGTTCAAAATACACATCCCTTGGTCCTCTTCCAATTTTTATAAATAGAGGTGCCTCCACTCTCATTTGGAAACATCTTTTGAACAACTCGTTGGAGAGATAAGGTGTATGTTTGACTGCGGGAGTGGAAGGTCCATTTGTGCCATGCTCCCAAGGAAGTTGGCTCATTGGAGTGTGAGGGTTTATGTTTAGGCTGCAGTGAGGCGAGGTGATCATCACAGATGTATTAGGGTTGTTATGAAGCCCATTTAAGAGGACAAAAGGCTGGGTTGTAGGCTGAGATGCTATGCTTAAGGACTTTGGAGAAGTAGGATTGTTTGCTGGTATGTTGAGGGTTGATCGAAGCCTAGGAGAGGTTGTTGCAGAGGACTGTTGAGTACCATAGTGTATAGTGGTAGGCCGTAGGCCCACCCACTCCTTTCAGGGTTGTGTATAGGTCTTAAGTCTATCTGATTCATGAGCGTATGGTGGCATCTCTTACCATGCCTAGGTCGCAACATATGGGGGTTGTTAGATAATTGTCTAAGTGTTATTACAACAAGTACAAACCCTAATCTGGCCATGCACTATCAGCTATAGAAGCAAACCTTCTTCATAATGTTTTTTCCCTTTTTCAATACCTAGATCAGACTATATAGAGGTCCTATAAGGACTCTTTTTTTCCTTTCTCGTCATCATTTTAGAAGGCTACATATATGCTCAGATCCAAAAGTGCATACATGATTTGGATATAGTATTTCTCATCATATTGATATTCATTATGTCTTTATGTGTACTCTCTCTCTCTCTCTCTCTTTCTTTGATGAACATTTGATCCATAATAATAAGAAGAAATGATCAAGGGTTTTCCCCTTCTTGGGATTTTCATTGGCTTTTCCATATCTGTGTACTCCTTTCTTGGCTCGTCTTATGCATCCTTTGTCTATGTTATTTCTCCAGTTACTGTCATGATGATTATGTATTATATGTTTTGTAATGGAAATATGGGCTAATATAGACCTCTAAAGTAACTTTCCTTTGCAAAGAACACGTTAACTTGAAAATTTAACAATTCTCTTTTTTATTTTGTGCGCCTCTACTAGGGTGGCACTATTACCTCTCTCTTAGAGCATCACTTTTCCTCCCTCTATAGTAGAAGAACCTTGATACACCTGCAACCAAAAATTCACCAGGCGCACTTTCTTTTTTTTCAAAGGCACATACGCACTTATCTCTCTTTTTGTAGGCTTAAGCCAAGGAAAATATATAAGAGTATATGGCAGTCAGGAAGATACTCCAGATGGGGCTTCTATTCGAAATTATGAGAATTATAATTGGGACTTCACATCAGGGATACCCCCTTGGTTGACGTATTTCTAGCATCTTCAACAAATGCCACTAGAAGGAGGGCCATATGACAAGCTGTGCCCATTGAGTCTATTTTGAATCTCTTATCTTAAATGGCTCATCCTAAATCATACTCCTGGGGTGTTTTTATAACCTATCCCCTAGTAGATTTTCAATCCCTGATGAACCTCTTTATCACTTGCCCCAATTGTATTTTGATGGTGAGGATGGAACATCCTTAATTGAGCACATTTCTGATTTTCTTAAATTTTGTGAATATTATGAAATTGATGATGAATATTTTTCATGTGTGACTTTATTCCTCACCCTTGAAGGTCATGTTAGTCGATGGTGTCATACCTTACCATCTTCTTCCATCCATTTTTTTCATCATTTCCTCCAAGAGATTTATCAAGCCTTCGATAGGTATGATTACCAAGATGTTCTTAAAATAATTAATCAGTTAATAATGAATCCAATTGAATCAGTTGAGGATTTCTATGATTGATTCCTTCACCTTTGTTGTGAATTTACTGAAGAAGATACAAATTGGGATTTCTTGAAACAAAATTTTTTGTGTTTGGTTCATATATCTTTGCATGATGAACCTAAACCCCCTAACGTTTCTACTCTTGTAGATCATGAGACATCTCTAATTTCAAGGGAGGAATTTACTACTCTTTTTGTTCCTTGTCCTCCTCATTTTCCAGTTCCTATGAGGGTGCCTCTGTGCATTGATAATAAAGTTTGGAAACCTATAGATCAAATTCATAATCCATTGTCTCATCCTCCTTCCACTTTTCATGATTCAAATTCAATAGAGTAAATCCCGAAATGGCTCATGAATCCTAATGTGAAAACCAATTTTTCCATTACTGAAGATTGTATTAACACTCATATCTCTAGTCTTGAATCTGATTTGGAATTCTATTATCCTCTATCATCTACGTGCCATGACTCTTTGTACTATGATCCTCTTGATCATTCTGCTCCACCAACTAGTTTTTCACGCTCTCTTGATTTTCAAGTTGCTGGTCCAAATTGCAATAGGTTCATGGTAGTCACATTACACAAGGAGAGGAGAAAGAAGGTGAAGATTATTTCAATATTTCTTCTCTTTTTCAAAATCCTTTGTGTGAATATGGTGTTTCCTCGTTCTTTGCTGATATTGAATCTGGTAATCTTGGTAGTCAATTAAATGCGATAAGCTTGCATAAACAATCTCAAGTCTTGAGAAACAATCATTATGATGAGGATGAATCTATTTATATATATGATGATGGATGAACAAGTGAACTAACTGATCTTCTGGTTCCTCGAGAATATTTTAATTTGGAAAATTTAGATTTAGAATCTGATCCATCAAAGGAGATGTTCTTACCAAAACTTCATCTTCATCTCACTATCCCTTGTGCCCTACTATTTGTGATTCATTTACTTGCGATGGAAACACTCCATGCTCTTCAAGTTCTTCATTTGATGAGTTAAATTTTCAATTGGCACAAGGTGGTGAGGATATCCATGATGAAAGAGAAAACAATCAAATCATTAAGCATCCTTTCCATTCCTCATCATGTGTTGTTTTTCATAAATAAAATTCTTCAAATAAGCTTTCTCATGAAATTTTCCTAGTTCATTCATCTTTATATTTGCGATCAAAATAATATTTTGACTTGAGTAATATGGTTGTTGAAGTTGTAAAATCTGATCAAATCAGTGACAAAGACGACTGTCATCTGGTTAGTAGTGGTTGTATTGAAATAAGTAGTAGTAGTTATCCTCACAATGTGCATGATCTGGTTAAATCTTCAAAATGTGATTGTATAATCCTTGAAAGTTTCAGGACTTGTCAGGGAGTCAAGGCACTTAAACTTCCATGGATAGTTATTTCAGGATCTCATGACTCTAGCAAGGTCCCCGAACTAAGTCAGATATGGTTTCTCTCGTGAAACATTTCTCTTTACATGGTTTCACTAGATGTAAATTCCTTCTTGAAAGATGTTTGGTATTGAGGATGCAGTCTTTCGAGCTATCAATATTTTATTTATGATAGGATTAATGAATCTTATTTAGTTGATTCATCTTCATGCAAATATCTTGTATCAAACTCGATCTTGGAATGTGTATCTCTCATAGAGTCATGGAACTGTGAACTTAATCATTTCAAAAATCATCTTTGGCCGAAGCAATCATGGTCTATCAAATTCATTTGAGAATAGTAAACACTTGGATTTTATTGCAAATTTTATACGGTTAATTTTTTTATTCATCGCACCTAGAATCCTCTTGAGTGCTAGTGAATACGTAATTTGTTGCATGAATCAAATTCTTCTTTGTTCACTATGTCCTGACCGGTCTCATGTATTTGTTGTGCTAGCATTCCTTTTAAATTATTTTGATGATTACGATGATTGTACAATTTGTCACTAGTTACAAGAAAATGATTTGTCTCCTTCGACACACGAGGAAGTTGGTTCTATTATTCATAACATTCATGGAGCTATTAAAATTGATCTATCTTTGATAACAAATAACTAGGAATCCGATTATTTAATCAGCCCATATGATCATGATAATTGTCATTCAATTTACCATTTTCCCATCAATGAATCTGATGACAATTATCCTACATTCGTTGATCCTTATGGTTTAACATCTCACTATTCGGGTACTAGTCAAACAGTTGGGACACTTCAACGTTCACTGATGGTTATGTCATGTCCTCACTATTTTGACAAGCCACTTGAATATGATTAGATTCATTTCCCCTAGCAATATTATTATCTTGATATTGTTACTTTAATATATAATTCACCAATTCAAGGATTTCAAGGATTTCAAGGTTTTCAAGAAGACTATTTTGAATTTTACGATCCAATCACTGAATGGTTGGAGAAATCCTACTTGGAAATCTTTATCACAAATAACAAATTTCAATATTTCCTTGTGCTTGCTTAGAAGTGGAGTGCATATGAAGATAAATTTGCAAGAATTTTCCGTGGTTTTTGTAATTATGGTCTTCACTAAAAAGGTAAGAACATGAGCTGGTTAGAGTTAGTGGCTATGACATATCTTTCTGTTAATAGGAAAGATCTTCAATTTGTTGTGCAAATTATTCAAGATCTCAGTCTTTTCTGTTGCACACAACTTTATATCAGTTTTAATCGATCATATCTTTGTGATTGCAGGTCGAGAACAATTATGGTTGATTCATTAGAAGTTTCATTATATTTTACCCCAACCTTCTAGTTGCTTGGGTTAGGAGTAGTTTTAGCTGCATGTTAGTTTCCTTTGCACATTAATCCTGCACTCTTTTTCTATAGTTTCTCTTGTGTTTTCTAAATTTTTTCTTGCATCTTCTTTTCAGTTAGCTGGTGAGACATGGTATTGCAACTCCCAGGGGCTGCCCTAATTTACTTTATCAACCTGGGGTTTGTACAAACTTTGAGGTGACAGTGCTATATACACAACAAATGCATTTTGTTCATTTCATCCTCTTCTACTTTACAAAAGGGTGTTATTTCTTAAACTATGATAACAACTAGAAAGAAAATTGATGGAAGGAAATGAAAAAAAGGAATATAAACTGAATGGTTGAAAGGAAATGACAAGAATGAAACTAATTTAAGTCATAGAAAACAAATAGCGGAAAGGAAACTAATTCTAACCCACATTTAACTTGGCAAAATTTCTAAATTCACTCTACTTACCCTATGATCTATCTACCATGCTTCTATCCATGCAATTAGGCTATCCACGACTTAATTCTAATTAAAAAGAGTTAATTTGCAGCTTGGAGGGAATAAAAAGGGCTAAATGAGGTTAATGGGGGGTTTAACACATGAAACAAGGTTTGGAAGCAGAAAGAGGGGGTTAAACCCTTATAAAACCTTATTATAGCGTGATAAATGACTTTGGAGTGGAAATAATTCAAAAGTGCGATGGCGGAGTGCGATGAAGGATAAAAGTTGCGATCTACGATATCGCAATCACAACTTTGCAAGTTTAAAGGGATAGCAGTAAGAATTAAGAAGAATGAACTAAGTTATGCGATGTACGAAGCGACATGGCGTGTCGTGAATCACAATATCGCAAGTTTAGATGGATAGCGGTAAAGATCAACAATAATGAACTAATATGTGCGAAGTGCGATTTGCGATGCGGTAAAGGTTGCGAGTTGCGATCTGCAATGTGGTAAGTTATACGAAGTGCAAAGTGTGATGAGTGATGTGGTGGAGTTATCGTATCAGCGAAATGAGCGGTAAGTGTTATGCAAAAAGTTAAACTGTGCAATTTGCAATTTTGCAATATCGTAATCGCAAGAATCAAGTGGTAATTGTTAAGGGTAAAAGCTAAAATTTACTATGTGATGGGAGACATGGCGGTGGGGAGTGATTCTGCAATATTGCAATTGCAAGGACCAACAGTAAGTGTAAAGGGTAAAAGCTAAAATGTGCGAAGTGTGATTTTACGATGGGCGACGTGGCGGTGGCACCAATGGCGGGGCGTGATTTTGCAATACTGCAATCGCAAGGACCGACGGTAAGTGTTAAGGGAGAAAAGGTAAATGGTTTAAAGTGCGATTTGTGATTTCGCAATATCGCAATCGCAAAGACTGAGCTATAAGTGTTAAAGGTAAAAGGTAAACAATGCAAAGTGCGATTTGAGATTCTGAAATATCACAATCGAAAAGAATGAGAAATAAGTGTTAAAGGTAAAAGGTAAATGGTGCGAAGTGCGATTTGTGATTTTTCAATATCACAGTCGCAAGGAACGAGGGGTAAGTGTTAAAGGTAAAAGCCAAATGTCGTGATTTTCAAAGTGCGACGTACAGTGGCTTGAGACTCGAGGAGAAAAGGCGGAGGTCGGGGTTTCGGTGGCTTTGAATGGTTTTTTTCACGTATTTTTTATAAAAAGGGTAATGCAATCATGAACGGAGAAAAGAAAAGAAATAAGGCTTGAAGGGCATAAGTGAGTTAGGTGAGTACAACGTTAAAATGAGAGGAAAAGGAGGGGAATGGAGGCGTAAGGGTAGTGCTTAGAAGTGAAACACACCTGCAACTTCATTCATGGGAAACAGACATAAATGCGTGATAAAACAATGAAAGAAAGGCTTGGAATCGATAATACAAATTCTTCCCAAAACTCAAATAGAAAGCTATTTTGGCCTGTGGGAAGGTCTACCCTACTCGAACTCTATTGACAGAGATGAGAGGGGGAGAGTTGACCACAGTTTTTGGAGTTCTTCCTCTATTTTACTATGCATAAGCAATTAAAAACTTTAGCATCACAAAAAATAAATAGCAATGAACTTACCAGAAGCATATCTAACTTAAATGGAAGAAGAAAAACTAGCTAAATGACAGAAAGGAAATGATAGGAGCAACAGAGAAGCTAAGGCACATGGATTGGGCATGTAAAGACCAATCTAGGATTCTAGATTAGACTCAATTTAATGTCGACCAAGGTAGGTAGTCTTAGAGGCACATCTAATATTTTTAGACCTAAAAGGTTCTGTTCTATATGTTTAAATAAATGTTTAATTGTGACAGGCTCCAATACTCCTTTACAAGAGGCTAAAATATGTTTCCTTTTCACAATTTAGACACTTATATTATCAATTTTAATCTACTGATCTTAAAAAAAACAGAGTGTTACTAATCTGAGCTTTTCAATCCTCTTACAAGGATATGTTTCACAAAAACTCCTTCAAGATAACACACTAAACATTCTAGAAATCAAATTCATAAAAACAAACAGAGTTCATAGAGATGTTTTGAAATCCAATGCTCGATTAAACCTCTTACAAGGACTCATTCAATAATTTTGCAATCCAATCTTCAAGCTATTGCTATGAACCATAAAATAACAATAATCTCAAGAACTTCTAACTAAATGAATGAACTCACAAGCAATGCAATGAAATATGCTTTTCAGATCTGAATACTAATTTTTATGAAACAGAAACATAAAAGAAAGTGTACCAATATTTACGTAGGGCCCTTCCACGCTCTGATGGCACACTTTGATAACTTCAAATGATAAAAATTTAACTCGTAAACACTGTGATTGGTGAAATTATGATTTTCATTAAATTCTGGAAATTATTACATTCAAAACAGAGTGCTGGAATATGCTTTACAATCTTAAGTCTGATTTCTTCAACGTTTTTACTAGCTAACCTTTCTAATCAAAATCCTCCTATTTATTAAAATTTACAACTAGAAGGCTATATTCGTTCGTTCTTCATCCTAACTGATTCCAACATAGTTCAAATCAGTTTAGAATTCCTAACTTTAAGCAAAAAATCAAGTACATCATTATGGCTTCTGATTTTTCTGCTGAAGAGGCTGAGTTTGACCATCTTTGACCATATATCCAGGAACTCCAAATTCGATGCTAAATAGATTTTCCACCTTATATTTACATCCTAGATCACGTCCATGCCTTTTATTTCGATTTTCCTGCCATGCCACATGTCACAACATAAACTGATTATAGGAAGTCACTACATCCCATAATTTTGTTGAAAAAATCCAATTTTTAACATAAAAACTCATAAATTAAATTTAATGCAAAATAACAACTATAATGCTTCATTTATCAATTTCAATGGACTTATGGGAATTTTATGGAGGAAAATGATAGATAAATGATGGATTTTTAGAAGAAAAGGTTAGCAATAAAATAGTACCAACATCTCCCCCAAACTCAATGATTTAGCATGTCCTCATGTTAATCCTGATGTGCTCCCCTTAAACTCTGTTTCTGCTTGTGCCTCTGCTGCTTGTAACAATATATCCACATTCTTCTGAACTCAGGAATTCTTCTGAACTTGGGACTGATGTTTTATATTCTTATATTTTTCCTTGAGAATTTTTTTCTGAGTGTAACATTTTATTGCCCAATTCCATATTTCAGTTTGATCAGTCTTCAATTCCTTGATCTTTTTCTTCAGTTTCTCTTTTTTCTGCTGTATCTTCTTGCTTTGAGCTTTCAACATTTCATTTTCCTTCTTTATAACCTTCTCTAACATGTTTGCTTCCATCAATTCCTCTTTCAGCCTTTCAATCTGTTTTTCTAATCTTTTCTGCTTCTTATTTGTAGGTATTGGTTCTTCCTTTTCTTTCTCATCTCTTCCAGTTTCCATCTCTGCTTCATGTGCTGACTCACTACTTTCAATTTCCATTGGTATGCTTGCATTCTGCTCTAGTGGCTCATCTTGTGTTTGAATCCTTTTCATTCTCCTTGATTTTCTCTTATAAGTAGTGAAGATTTTATCTTTTTCAATTCTCTTGGCAATTTCTTGCCTCTGCCTTCTTGTCCTTACACTACTGCTCGGTTGAGGAAAATTACTTGACTTAAGCTTAGGGGTTTCTTCATCAACATCAATCATCAATTCCATGCTTCCTTGCTTTTCCTATTCTTCTCCTCTAACTTCAATTTGATTTTCAATTAAAAATTCCTTCCATGTTTTTCCTCTTCTCTGCAACTCAGATTCAATTAGTATTTTGACCAAACCGTAATGATATAAACTCCTATCTTCATTACCTTTGTGCTTCTGAATAGTCTTCGACATTTTAGTCAGACTCTGCAAAAGGAAATAGGGCAGATTGATAGTACATTGGCCTTTCAAATGCAACAGAAGTTTTATATGGTATAGGTATACTATACTATAACGTCCTTCACATGTAATGAATTTTTGAATGATGTACACCATCTCATCCCATGGGTGAGCTAACCAGCTTCTTGGGACACCCTTTTTCTAGTTAACTGAAGAAACCCTTGACCTGGACATAAACTGGGTCCATGATTTTTCCTTGAATTGCTTGGTTTTGAAATACTTCTCTCCTTCAAGACTGATTTCCAATGTTTGTGCTATTATATCTGCTGAAATTATAAAAGAGACATTTCCTACTAGAGCTTTCTCTCCATTGAAGGAAAATGCAAATTGCTTCGTAACCTCTTCATTATTCCCATTAAATTTCTGTAGGAAAGGCAACCAATGTTTTTCCTCTAGAATCTTGATACAGTCTTCATGATACTTTAGTCCATCAAATGTTTCGGGCTCCGCTCTGTTGGTCATTGTTTTTGAAAAAATTCTCTGTTCTAACCCTTTTTTCTATGCTCAAAAATTCTATCAAGGTTTTCAAGTGGTTACCCCTTTTTTCTATGCTCAAAAATTCTATCAAGGTTTTCAAGTGGTTACCTCTTCTCCTGCGTTCCACTGACCTGGTTAACGTCCTCAATTCTCTGAGCTGCCTTCTTCAATTTCCTGATCTGTTCCTCAAATTCTCCTCAATTCTCTGAGCTATTCCTCAAATTCTGGCTGCCTTCTTCAATTACCTGAGCTATTCCTCAAATTCTGGGCGGAAGTAGAGAAAAACCCCTGAATAACTTGTCTGCTATATTTTCTTCAATGGAACCACACCTGCTGTCTCGGCCCTCCTTAAGAACTCAGAGTCTAAAAATTAACTCTTTAACCACTCTATGAACTCAGAGAAATTAAAAATTCAACAACCGACCTTCACTTGCTTGGTATCATACAATACGCAGAGAACAGAGTCTTAAGGTCATGAGTTTATTTGCAGGGTCGGACAACGCATTCAAATTGGTCATGAGTTTGTTTGCAGGGTCGGGCAGTGCATTCAGATTATGAATACAAAGGATTAGTGCTAATTTATAAAAGCATAACCATGATATAAATCGTGTGATGATAACAGATACATTCCACTCCATAAACGAATTTGGGTCAGAGCATCGTTTTTATAACTCCATCAGTTGAAATGAAATGTAATCATGCGTTTTACAAATGTCTTACCATTGAGCTGACTCTTCATTGAGTGTCCATACAGACCACTTCTTTGTTGGTACCTTTATTGACAGAGGGCGTATTTAAAAATGATGAGTTTTTGAAGAGCGGTTTTGAAGAGCGTAATAAGGATAGGAAATATAAAATAGGCTAAAGTATGAATGGGAATAGAATAATAGGCTAAGGTATGAATGGAAATAGGAAATAGAATAATAGGCTAAGGTATAAATGGAAATGATCATTTAGAAATAGGCATAAGGAATAGAAAACAAAGGTTATGGATATAGGGATTTTTGAAATTGATAATCAAGCAATAATAATTATCATTTTTGAACACTAAAATAATTTAAGAATTTTAAATGTTAAAAATGAAAATTTCAACAATACTTTACACTTGTTGACTGACAGAATGTTGATTTGGCTTGCACAGGTGACTGATATATTTGTACAGGTATGACTGATCTTCATTTTTCAAAACAGGTCCCTTTTTAAAATCTGAAGAACCATCTTTATTTTTCAAAACAGGTCCCTTTGAAATGAATATAACAGGTCCCTTTAAAATTTGAAGAACCATCTTTATGCAGCTTCTTTTATCCTTGTTGTTGATGTAGCCTTCGAATTCTGGTAATAAACAACCTTTGAAAATTTTGTTGAAGTAGAACAGGTCCCTCTGAAGTAGCCTTTGTTGATGATGCATCTTTTTTTGAAGTAGAACAGGTCCCTCTGAAGTAGCCTTTACTGATGATGTATCTTTTGTTGAAGTAGAACAGGTCCCTCTGAAGTATCCTTTGTTGATGATGTATCTTTAATGCAGTCCTTAACAGGTCCTTCTGATATTGATAATGTTGACATAGTCTTCTGAACAGGTCCCACTGCAAATCTTATTGCTTAAACATGTCCCTCTAATTAGAACAAAAGTAGCTCTTTATTGAAATACTGAACAACTGAATTGAAATACTGAATAACTGACACAGATTCCTTGAAGATTTAAAAATGAGGAGTTGAAAAATCACTGATTCTTCTACCAAAGAGAAAAACCACTAATTCTTCTCCCCCACTAAGTGTTTGACTTGTCCTCAAGTCATTATTGAATTGATGAAAAACAATAAACAAGTAGAACAAAGAATTCTTACGAGCCAAATGGTTGGTTTTCAAGTAAGAATTCGGGTTTAGAGTGTGCCAGAGTCTGGTTTTCACATCTAAACCATTATTTATTTTTATTTTTATTTTATTTTTTAATTTTATGTTTATTTTTTATATTTTTATTTTTTAAAGGAAATTGAAATGACTAAGGTAGAGATATCATAGCTGAAGGCTGTGATATCTCAACCTCCTTTTGCTGAGATACTGTTTCAATAAAATCTTCCTTGCTTATGGGCTTATGATAGAGTTTCAGCCTGTGACCATTAACAGTAAAGGTCTTGCCTTCTCCATCAATTGTTGTTAAGTTTGGTGATCCATTGTCATATGCTTCAACTATTTCATATGGGCCCATCCAATGTGTTGTAAATTTGGCTTTATGGTCTCTCGAATTTAGAGTCAAAGAGTAAAGCCCGATCTCCTTCTCTTTAAAGCTCGCTTCTTCTTAATGTGTGCATCATGCCACTTTGCTTCCTTTGTCTCGCATTAGGATTGTTCTCTCTTGCTTGTTGTCTCATCTCATCTAACTTGGTTTAATGCATAATTCTCTCCTTTTGTGCTTCATTAGAGATCAATTCCTAATCCCACTGACCATCTTATAAGTATGTATTTGAAATTCGATAGGAAGCAATTACTCTTTCCGTACACCAGCGATGATCATGTAAATCAGGTAGTGTCTTTCCACGTAATCCTGTAAGCCCACAGTGCATCTTTGAGTTTTTCCTCCCAATTCTTTACGTTCATTGATGCTTGTTTTAGTGATAATCCCCTCCAAAGATTTGTTGTTGATTCCACTTGGCCATTGGCCTATGGATGGTAAGGTGTGCTTTTACTGTGCTTGATCTTATATTTTTTTACGTATATCTTGAACTAACTTTGAAGTGAAAGTCAGGTACACTCATGTCGTGACTATCTCCCCTAGGTACTCCATACCTTACAAAAATTTCTTCAAAGAGGAAGTTTACCACTGTTTGCTCTGTGTTGCTGGACTAATGCTTTTTCTTGACCCATTTTGTCACGTAATCGGTACATACTAGGATGTACTTTTTTCCCTTTGATGGTGGATTGATGGGACCTGCAAAATCTAGAGCCCATTTCTCAAATGGCTCTAAATGTACTAAGAGTTTGAAGTGGCATTTCATCCGAAGTCTGTGGGTCTGCCCATTCTTTGACAACGTGCACAAATCTTCACATACCTCTTGGAATCCTTAAAAATAGATGGCCAATAGTAGCCAAGGCTAAGAATCTTGAATCTCAGCTCCTCTGGCTACAAAATGCCCACCACACGGTTCGTCATGACAAGATTTTAAAATATCAATTATTTCATCATTTCTTACACATCTTCTAATAATCATATCATAATCGGTGTAAAATAAATCTCCATTGATCCATGAATATCTAGCACTTTGTTTGATCGGCCTCTTCTTCTCCTTTGTAGTAAAATGTGGAGGGTGTCTTTCCTATGGACAAATAATTGGCTAAGTCAACATACCATGGATCTACTACTGAAAATGCAAATAGATTTTCATCTGGAAAAGAATCTTCAAATCCCGAAACAATCTCACACAGATATGCAGTCTAGAAAAAAATATCGCCACCCGATTCTCCCTACGGCTATCTAACAGCTGTAATATTAAATTCCTGTAGTAATAACGGCCATACTGGTAACTATCTGCCATTAGTGATTGGTTTATTCATTAAATATTTAATGGCTGAATGAGTCGAGTATGTACAAAAAAAACTCATAACTGATGATATAGTGTCGAATTTATTTACTGACGTATGATTGCCAACATTTATTTTTAGGTATTTGTGTAATTTAATTACTGCGAGTGTTAAATTTTGCCGATAAAAATAGATAGCATAATTGAAAGACTCTTCCTTTTGGCCTAAAGAAGCACCTACTACAA
This sequence comes from Pinus albicaulis, assembly GCA_034641835.2. Taxonomy (NCBI): domain Eukaryota; kingdom Viridiplantae; phylum Streptophyta; class Pinopsida; order Pinales; family Pinaceae; genus Pinus; species Pinus albicaulis. The sequence goes on from MU968411.1 coordinate 16,939,625, forward strand.
TATCGGATGCATACGAAAAGATGTGAAAAATAGTGAGGCTCCGATTTAGAGTCCTTTTAAAATTTGGTGTGGTTGATAGTTTTTCTTTGAGTGTTTCAAAAGCTTTTTCGACAATCTTCATTCCAGTTGAAAGGTGCATCTTTTGCTAGAAGTTTAAACAGAGGTAGAGCTATTTTGCTAAAATGTTGAATAAACCGTCATAATAGCTTGCATGCACCAGAAAACTTCTTACCTCTTTTTGAGTCTTCGGAATTGGCAAATGTGACAATGATCGAATTTTCTTGGGATCAACTTTAATGCCTTGAGAAGAAATATAGTGACCCAATACTATCCCTTCATCTAGCATCATAAAAACACTTTTCATTGCTCAAAGACATATTAGCTTCAATACATCTCTTCAAAACCTTCTCCAAGATTTTCTAATGAATGCTCAAATGAATTACCATAGACAGAAAAAAATCATCCATATAAACTTCAACTACATTCATGAAATAAACTCGGTAAAAATAGCTAAAACAGTTCTACGAAATGTAGTGGAGCGTTAAAAAAGTCCAAATGGTAAAAAATTATAGGCATAAGTGCCCTAGGGACAAGTAAAAGTGGTCTTATCCTGGTCCTCTAAGGCTATCCGATACGGTTATAGCCACATGAAACCATCGAAAAGAGAATGATGATTTCGACTAATGTATACTAGCACTTGGTCGATGAATGGTAGTGGAAAAATAATCTTTGAGGGTTGCTTTGTTCAATTGTCTATAATCAACACAAATCCTCCACTTGCCATTTTTCTTAGGGCACTACTACCAATGGTGATACCGCACTGTATCACGGAGATAAGATATATAAAATTAACTTTCAATAGTTTTTGCAATACACTCTAACAATATCTTGAAGAATGGGATTCATTCTTCTCTGTGGTTGCCTTACTGGTTTTATGTTATTATCTGTGTAAATATGGTGAGTACATGTTTCAAGGTGGATTCTGTGCATATCGGTGTAGTCCCAAGAAAATGCTTGCTAATACTTTCTCAATAATTGAATCAATTTTTCTTCCTGAGATAAGTCTAGGTGAGTGCTAATATTCAATGTTTTGCCCGGACTAATCTCTATAGTCTTACTTCTGAGTGTTTGTGAGTAGATTGAATGGGAAAAAATGTTTTCAAATGATGATTGAAAAGAATGGAGTGTGCATATTTCTTGAAAAATTTTGTGCTAAAAAATTCATTCTGACAGTGGTATTGTTCATTTCTTATTTCTTGGGACATTTTCAGGGTTCAGAAAAAAGGAACAATTCTATCAAATCATTATTATCTTCATGAAAATCATAGATCTGATTGATGCTAAGCATGATTGAACTTCTTCCTTATCATTGTATTTATCATCAAACCATAAGTTGTTTACTACTGCTGGTGTTTGTCTTTGATGGGTAAAGCGTGAGTTGCTTCCTTTCGGTTCCTCGTAGAAATGATCATATTACACGATCGACACCCTATGAATGCATCAACGAGCTTTGCTAACCATGGTCTACCAAGAATGATAGGGTGACCTCCTAAATCAGATTTTGGTTGAAGAACTAAAAAGTGCCTGGATACTCCCAAGAGTCCAGCGAAACAATCATATCCTCCAAAATTCCTTCGAGGGAATCACTTTAGACCTATCGGCTAGTTTTAAAACAATTGGTGTGTATTGCGAGTTTCTAGGTTAGGTGTTTTCATTGTGTCAAGAGTCATACATTTATTGCTGCCCCTAAGTCAATTAAAGTATTTGGAATAGATATGTTGTTGATGATTGTAGTGACTCAGGAATGCCGGGATCAACATACTTTTCCATTGAAATGGTGTTTGACATCAGGCTGACTAGGTGTCCAATAACGTGAATTGTTTGTGGATCAAGTCTCTTTCTTGTAGGCTTCTTGAGGCATAACTCTTTAATTGCTTTAGTATATATAGGGAATGTCTTTTGATGGCTTGGAGTAGTGGAATTTTTATATAGACATTCTTCGAGCTCATCTAAAGCATCAAATTGTGGTAAAGATATGGAAAGTTTTGGTCGGATCAATATTTCCGGAGTGCGTATTTCAATGGTTGGATTTTTTTATTTTTGATGTCTTCATTTGTTTCTTTTGATTTGGTGTTTCATTTTCATTGTTTTTGTTTTCCTCTTGTTTCTGACTATGGGAAATTCTTTTTGAAAGTGCCTTACTAGACCTCAACTCAATATTTTGTAAAAGGTAATGTGGGATATGATGGTCCTCATTCATGCTTTATGTTTGGCAGTCTTCTGCTCTATTATTTGGATTTGGTACGGGTCGAGCGAGAATCGGGTGGGTCTAGGAGGTTGGTTAGATGGAAGTTGTAATTGGGGTGGATTTATTGGTGGAGGAGCGAGTGCAATGTTTGTTGAATTTTTTGGGGTGGATGAACAACTTTGCTGCTGAGGATATTGTCCGATATGTTTGAGGATACTACGATATGGTCAGATTATACTATTGATATGGTTGAGGATATGATGAGTATGGTTGAGGATATGATGGGTATTGCTGAAATGGTTTCCATTGTTGTTGTGAGTAATTTTGGTGTTGCCATGGCATGGGTACATTCCAAGAATTCTGAACATACATTTGATCTTGTGCGGGAAATTGCAAATTCGGTTGGAAACATACACGGAGAAATTGGAGGTCTTGGTGTTGCCATGGTATTTTGGCACCCATGAAATACACATTCTCCAAATGTCTGCATTGGCTTCCATGTTACAATTCTGCATAAAATCTTTATTTTAGAACAATGAAATATATCATGATTTTCGGTACAAAAGGCACACACTTGAATGTTTTCTAAAGGACAATCTTTCAAAGCATGTTTCTTCGCATTTTGGACAAAGATGACCATTAATCGATCTTCTTCTTCTTGTCTTTTCTTTGCTTTCAGAGTGTTAATTTGATTTCCTAAAGTGCTTAAGAGGTCTGTTTTGAATTCTTCCAATAAATTCCCTATTTCAGCCCTTGTGACATGTAGTGTCCTACTTTTTTTTTTCCTAGTATATTTTGTCACTCCTATTAAGGGTTATTTTTGATGAGTTATATATATATGGAATATTGATCACTAGATTGAGGAATAACATTATATATATATATATGATTGTATTTCCTCTTTATGTTTATGTATGTCATAGTGATCACTATATTGGGTAACAATGTTTTATATCCATGGTTTATGTATGGAAGATTGACCCTTGGTTTGGGAAAAATGTTTTATATAGTTGTATTTTCCCTTATGTGTGGTATGTTTGATTATGTGTTTTATATGATGTTATGCATATGTCTCTCTTTTTGCATCTGAATTGTGTATCAGGTGTATGACATGGATGGAGAACCTGGATTGAGACACATAGACCCATGGATGCTCATGGTTATGTGGAAAAAAAAAATGGTTAAATTATGTTTTATGGATGATACATGACTTGCATGATTATATATATGTCTAACATTGTAATGAGCAGGATGTGGTAGGGGACCATATCATCTTCCAACAAGGATAAATGACTGTGGAAGTCATTTCTTAAAAACCCAAATGACTGTGGAAGTCATGCACCATTCATGGTAAAATTGGTTAAGTTAATTTCATTATTAAATTCATATGATTCATTTGATCTATGAGATTGTGATGTATGTAGGTCTTCAAACAAGGCCTTACCAATGAACCATCAAGTGGGTAAAAGCTCACAATTAGTATCATAAGGAGAAACGTGGAGTTTCAAAGCACAGTAGATGAGAAAGCATGGAAATTAGGGCGTGGAGTCCTAAATCCAAGAAATATAAAGACGTGGAGTCTTGTATATTTAGGGCGCGGAGTCCTAAATATTTAAAAAGATCAAGTTATGGAATCTTAGATCTTTGGAGTAGATCAGGGCGCGGAGTCCTCAATCTACTAAGGCACGGAGATGCATGAAATATGGGTGCGGAATCCCTATTCTCCGAAATAAAAATACCACTCATGGATAAATCTCAATCTGACAATTTTGGAATGACTTTCTAAAAATAGAAAGTCATGTCTAGCATCTCAAGCATGACTTTCCAAAAATAGTAAATCTCCTTGCATAAATTAGTAATCAAGCACAGTTGAAGGAAATTAACTTAACTTATATTTAATCAATCCTAATAGTTCAATATTGACTTAATCCTCAATATTATGAGTATTATCATTATCTTTTATGAGACTATGATATTTTATTAAAAAGGAATTACAAATTAACTTTATCCATTCAATCAATTCACACCTATCTCTTTCATGACTATCATGGCTCTATGTAACTCTCTCTATTTTAAATATTACATTGCACTCTCTTTTATGCACTCATCTAGGAATGGCATATTCCTCTTACACTCATTAATGATATGTCATAAAATATTCCTCTTACACTCATTAATGATATGTCATAAAATATTCCTCTTACACTCATTAATGATATGTCATAAAATATTCCTCTTACACTCTCTTCAATGCATATGTTACACTCTCCTTAAATATGGCATGCATACCTCTCCTTAATGGCATAATTTACACTCCTCTAAATGGAATACAATGCATGCATATTACTCCTCCTTTATGACAAGAATTGGTTTCTCCTCCTATATATGACTCTCATGTATTCTCACTTGGGAGGGGGGATGATGCCAAGAGTGGAAGAGACTTGAGGAAGGTTGTGAGAGATATGGAGAGTATCCAATTTCTTCCAAAGAAAATCTTGATTCCTTACTAATCTACTAAGTGTCTATTGAGGTTGAACATGAGTGGTATTTAGAGGAAGTGAAAACTACCTTCCTGAGTTGCCTTGCATCTCTCTCTCTCTACTGTTGTATTGTGATATTGGTTGTGAGCTTTTGCAGCTCGGGGGTTCCAAGGGGAGAAGTTCTTCTTGGATATGGTTGGGAGGAAAACCGGGTGGTTCATGATGAGTTGGTAAGGGTATTGGCATTGGAGCATACTCTTCTTGGAGCTGGAGCATACATCCATCCTCTTCGAGTGTACAAATTCACTGTCAGGTATGTGGGTCAAATTATATTATGCATTTTTTTTTAGTTTATTTCATAAGCTTTTGCTTGTTTGGTTGTTTTCTGAAACTTACATGTATATGAAGTGTTGCACCAAATGTGAGGAAATTTAGTAACGATTGTTGAAGTATTTTCTTGTATAATGTTGAGTCGATTGAAAGAAAGTCCTAATGGATGAATCCAGTAGGCCCTTATGAATTGTATAAAAATGTTTTAATGACTTAATTTCTATTCTCCTTCTCTTTCTACAGCTCTAGATAAGTTTTCATACCATGTGTTTGATAGAATTCATAAAAGAGATTTTAGGATTCTTGGGTAGTTGTTGTTTTCAAGAATCGCGTTTCTGGGCCTCCCTGTTGCGATTCAGCTCCACTTCAGGGGGTATCCGTCCCAATAGACCATTTCACCCCATGTTTGATTCCAAACATCAAGGTTTTAGACATCAATTCTCAAATCTGCTCTGTTTTGCATATTTGCTGTTGCGTGTAGAAACGCCTGTTGTCTTGTTTTGCTGTTTGGTTCTTTTTATATTGGAACTGCCTGATAATTTATAGTGATGAATCTGATATAGGCTAACCACTTGGAAATTGTTTAAAGTATAATTGGTTAATAATTTAAAAATTTAAATAACCTCATGGCAACTTGTTTTATGACTGCCAACTATTTGTCAAAATTCCTCAATGGCTGTACCTTACAACATTGTGAGCTATGTTTGAAAAATTTTAAATATTTATATTCATTGATATAGATTCAACAATGAATATGGCTGATAGCCTATTAATATCTAAGTTCAATCATTGATAGAACTTACAAAAAAGAAGTCATGTAACTTTGGATTCATGTTAGCTAATTATTGTGAAAACACCTTAAAGAGATAATGGTTGTAAGTGTTTGACAAAATGCCTCAATGGCTGTACATTTCATACTTGTAAATTGGTTTTCATAATGATTCAATGGCTGCATCTAATTACGTTTATAAACCGTCCATAAAACAAAAGGCTTAAGCTAATTTAAGATTTGCAATCAAGGTATTTCTAGTATAATAACTCATTGAGTTAAAGGGTCTTGCTGAAAATTCAAAATTGTAGTAAGTAATTTGTTGAAATATCAGCTCACATATGAATTCCTAATTATGGGATGCCAACTCTATATAATTTAAATTATCCTTTTAAGAAAATAATTCATAAGCATGTTATTAGTCACTCTTGAACACATTTAATTACAATAGAATTAACAATTAACTTATTGTGAATTGTGGTTCATAAAGATTGACATTTATTCATCCCACTAAATCATTTATATTTTAAGGGTGATTTTAGTCTTGAGAAGCAAGTATTATGGTTGTATTTTTTTTGATCTTGATAAACCTTGAACTTTGTAGCTTTGAAGATAAGTTGGAAGAATTTAGGGTGTAGTGTAAAGGACACCAATAACTTCTATATATAAAAATAAATAAATAAATAATAAATAAATAAATAAAATAATAAATTAAAAAAAAAAAAAAAAAATATCGCATTTTGATTTAATATAATATTTCTCTATAATAATTATGGTAGGTAAGGTGGGACCTTACATGACACTAGCTGAAGCAGATTTTGTGGCTTTAGATGATATGGCTCTTTTTCCATTTCTAGCTTTTCTCCTGGAATACTTTTCACATAAGTCTGCAATTTCATCAAAAGGTAAGGTGGAAATATCACCTTTTCCCATCAAATTAATATCATCTAAGTATTCCTCTCAAATGCCCTTCAAAAATATTGTTCGAATCAGATCAAGAGACATGGTTCTATGTTTCGATTTTTGTAAATTGTAGAAAAATCGTTCTAAATACTCCTCTAAACTTTCATCCTCCTGTTGATTCATTCTGAAGATATCATCTTTAGAATCTTTTGATCTACATTAAGGTTGGTATTTCTTTAGGAATATTTTCCGCATGCCATCCCAATCAGTTATTGCATGTTCAGCAAGTCCCATGAACCATCTTAATGCTAATGCCTTTAATGTTGTTAGGAAGAGTCTAAGCCTATGGGAATCATCTGTCTAACCATATGTTCGGCATACTATGCCAAACTCAAACAAGAATGAATCTGGATCTTCTGATGCCATACCATAAAAATTTGGTAACACAGATGGAGGTATGTTTTTCATTTTGATTTCCTCATCATGATTTTCTCCTGGTTCTTGAATAGGAAATTTAAAGGTTGACTCTTCCTCCTCCCTTTGATCTTGATCTTTCTTTCTTTTTAGTTCAATTTCTCGTTGTATTATCCTTTCCTCCTGATGTCTCTCATATTCTCTAAGTTGTTCAGGAGTGGGTCTTCTTGCTAATCCTCCTCCTTCCTCAACCATTTTGATAGGTTCCTCTGTTGTTTTAAGTTCTTGTTCAGTGTCACTTGTTTCAAAGAGAAGTTGTTGTGTTGGTTTTTCTCCTAATTGAATTTGTTCAAAATCAGTAGGTTCAAGGAGAGATTGTTGAGTTGTTTTGATGCCTTCTCTTGTTGTAGAGGATTCAGGAAGGTGTTTCTTCTTTGCTTCGTATGCCAATAGAATTTGTCTCTCTATAAGTGTAAGTCTTTGGCCTGTTTTTTGTTTATCCTCTAGTTCTTGTATAGTGACTTTCCCAGCTGGTGTTGTGTGTTCAATTCTTTCTAAAGGATCTGATCCTAGTGGTGGGTTAGTTTTTGGATGGGGGGTTTTTATGAATCTTCCCTTATCATCTCTAGGTCTAGACATATGTAAACATGACTTCTAAAATGATGAATTAAAATTAAATCTATGTTTTTGTTAGTTTTTGTTTGTTTTGAGTTTTTTTTTTTTTAGAACTCCTCTAGTTGCGCCTCCCCGACAATGGCGCCAAAATGTAAAGACCAATCTAGGATTCTAGGTTAGACTCAATTTAATGTCGACCAAGGTAGGTATTCTTAGAGGCACATCTAATATTTTTAGACCTAAAAGGTTCTGTTCTATATGTTTAAATAAATGTTTAATTGTGACAGGCTCCAGTACTCCTTTACAAGAGATTAAAATATGATTCCTTTTCACAATTTAAACACTTATATTATCAAATTTAATCTACTGATCTTAAAAAAAACAGAGTGTTACTGATCTGAGCTTTTCAATCCTCTTACGAGGATATGTTTCACAAAAACTCCTTCAAGATAACACACTAAACATTCTAGAAATCAAATTCATAAAAACAAACAAAGTTCATAGAGATGTTTTGAAATCCAATGCTCGATTAAACCTCTTACAAGGACTCATTCAATAATTTTGCAATCGAATCTTCAAGCTATTGCGATGAACCATAAAATAACAATAATCTCAAGAACTTCTAACTAAATTAATGAACTCACAAGAAATGCAATGAAATACGCTGTTCAGATCTGAATACTAATTTTTATGAAACATAAACATAAAAGAAAGTGTACCAATCTTTACGTAGGGCCCTTCCACACTCTGATGGCACACTTTGATAACTTCAAATGATAAAACTTTAACTCGTAAACACTGTGACTGGTGAAATTCTGCTTTTCATTAAATTCTGGAAATGATTACATTCAAAACAGAGTGTTGGAATACGCTTTACAGTCTTAAGTCTGATTTCTTCAACATTTTTACTAGCTAACCTTTCTAATCAAAATCCTCTTATTTATTAAAATTTACAACTAGAAGGCTATATTCGTTCCTTCTTCATCCTAAATGATTCCAACATAGTTCAAATCAGTTTAGAATTCCTAACTTTAAGCAAAAGATCAAGTACATCATTATGGCTTCTGATTTTTCTGCTGAAGAGGCTGAGTTTGACCGTCTTTGACCATATATCCAGGAACTCCAAATTCGATGCTAAATAGATTTTCCACCATATATGTACATGCTAGATCACGTCCATGCCTTTTATTTCGATTTTCCTGCCATGCCACATGTCACAACATAAACTGATTACAGGAAGTCACTACATCTCGTAATTTTGTTGAAAAATTCCAATTTTTAACATAAAAACTCATAAATTAAATTTAATGCAAAATAACAACTATAATGTTTCATTTATAAATTTCAATGGACTTATGGGAAGTTTATGGAGGAAAATGATAGATAAATGATGGATTTTTAGAAGAAAAGGTTAGCAATAAAATAGTACCAACATGGCCCTAACCCATGAGCCTAGCCCTTTGAAACTTAAATCAGTCGAATGAAATTAGTTTTCTCATTTCATAAGAGAATAAATTCATACATATCTGAAAGTTTGATCACTGAATAAAACAAAAATCTCAATAGTTCACAACAATAGTTCTGAGTGGAATTGAGACTAGAATAGACTAACTTTTCCTAGCTCTATCTCTGCTCTATTTATTCTACATGGGAGCCACCGACAACTCCCTAGAAAATGGTGATTGAGTCCACTTGACTCCCAGTGAACAAGGATTGGGTGCACTCCTCTTTGAGTTGCTTGGCTGATTTTGGAATTTGAATTTCCAGAGAGAATCCTTGGGGATCCTTTGGCTACTTTTGGAATTTGAATTACTAGAGAGAATCTTTGGGATCCTTCGACTGCCTTTGAGGGTACACAATCCTCCTATAATTCCTCTTTGTTGTCTCCTCTGAGTCTTTATGATAAAATCCTTATAAAAATGATTAATAATTCATGATTTTCTGAACTCAACCTTATATTAGGCACTCATAGTATGTTAGCCTTAATCACCACCTATAATAGCACCATAAAACCAAATAATAATAAAATTGCAAGAAAAAAAGATCTAAGAAGGCAAAAAGGTGACTATTAACCCCTTGAAATATGTCTAGTGATGGAGCTCATCATCACACCCTACTGAATGGTTGCTCATCCTCTCAGCAACTAATCCTCCTCCTACATTTCCTTTAAGGCTCTGATAACCCCCCTGATTTCCCGAGGAAGAAGTGTGGGAGTCTCCCCAAGGGGGTAAAAACCATTATTATTTTCTGCATTCTCCCATTCTCTATCTTGTGCATCTGTGTCCTCTTCATCAGTCACCCCCAACAACAAAGGTGGGCTGAGCTTTAGTCCCAACCATTGGATATTTTTGGCCTGCATGGCCCTTTTTTATAATGGTGCCCTTTTTGATTCACCCCTCAGTCTTTCTGGAGTATGGTACTCCCTGTTCTTGAGGCTGTGAGGGAGGTTGTTCCATCTCCTCTGGCTAGCCATAATGCACTCATCTTCTATCTCCCTAGAGACATCATAAAAGTGGCCTATCACCTAGTTTTGAGTCTAAAGGTAGCTTTCAACCAGTGCAAGGTCCCTTTCAATCTCTCAATGGTTAAGGATGACTCCTCTTGGGCTGAAAAATTATGGTCTGATATATAAGGGTTCTATATTTCTTCTTCCCATGACCTTCCATATCGCTTTTTCTGTAGTGTCTTCATTCAACATTCAATATTCTAGAGCCATTAAATGCATATCCCCCATTGTAGGATTGGGGTCCCAAATATCCATATTTTTTAGCACAAAGTTATACACATAAAACTTTGCCATATTTTCTTGATCATCCATGTTAGCTTGCTTGTGGAAATTCATAAATTGCCTACAATATTGGAAAGGTATTTATCCATGGGAGGCTAAAGTTTTGATTTGAAATAGAAGCCATTGTTATTTGAGGTACACAACATATGAGTCAGAGGGGAATCTATGCCGAAGGGCTTATATGCATAAGTCTGCCATGGTGGCTACTTGCTCCTCTTTTTGTTGCAATTTCTCCTTCAATGCTATATTCTCTGCCTGTTCCTTCTGCAGATTCTCCTTCAGAATTATCTCTTCGATTCTTTCCTCCCCCCTTGGTGATTCTTCAATGATAATCGAGCTTGTGGGAGAAATTTTTGGTTCTCTCTGATTCTTGTCAGCTTGGGAATACCTAAAGGTCTAACTTTTTCTCTTTTCTCTCAAAAGATCTATGGTGGAAACTATATTTTTGTATTGAGAGGATGTGGTGCTATGTTTTGAGTCTTTTTCTCACCCATTTTCTGCTATCTCTATGACTTCTATGGCCATCTCTTATGTTTTTCTTTGGCCCTTTGTCTCTTCCTCTTCTTCTTTAAGTGTTGCGTGCTTACGTCAGTCTCTCTCCCTTTTAAATTAAATTTTTCAATCTACTAGTTTGGATGAGATGACATCTCCTTTTATTAGATAGCACAACTAATTTTGGAGTGCTTATGTAACTCGTCTCACCTCTAGTTCAATTGTAGACAGTTGTTTCCTTCTCTTGTTTGTTCATGATGGACTGCGTGTTTCCTCCCCTCGTTCTCCTCTACTCCACTTGATTTAAATTCTTTTCTTTTGCATGCCCAGGTGGCATGTATATCCAATTTTATTCCAATCATACCTCACAGTGGTGGCCGAGTTAACTGGCCACCTTTCTGCCCCTTAAACTCTAAGTCTAAAAATTAATTATTGCTAGCTATTCAAGGATGTGTAGTAAGGGGTGAGAAGCTATACTTGAGTTTACCTGTTGTTTCCAACACGGTTACAGGAGCAGAAGGTTGGAGACAAGCCTTTTAGATGCTGCGTTCCTCACCATATTCCTATACTGTGAATGAGCAACTTCCTAAATGATATGCTAATATTTTCTTGTTGTTTCTCTCTGGTGTGGATGTCGCATGGGGTGCTTGAGATGCCATGGGTGGTGTTGTAGCTCTTATAGACAACCTTGAGTTACAAAAGACCAGTTCCTATGACATCTTAAAATTAGAGGTTAAATGTAGATAACCATAAGGATTCCTCTGATAAAATATGGAATAAAAGAATAATGGTTTTGCTGGTTCAAGGATGGAGAAGACCTTGGAGTCGATTCATGTGAATTCCCTATACTGTGAGAGGGCTCAGGAGGTTGTGAGGCTTGATGGCTTTCAAATGGGCCAAGTATAAAACAATGAGAAGAAGCTTTAAAAATATGCAGAGGCATTGAGAAATAACGGAGAAGGAACCCACAAGAGATAGGCTTGAGAAATAGATTATGAGTCCTCGGATGTATTGATGTGGAGCAGAGCTAAGGGCAGGATGGCGGAATTAGAAGTGGAGTTAGTAGGACGTATTAACACTGAAAGCATGGAACAAAGGCTACGAGAGGGATAATGATGGCGTGGCAAGGAGGTGGGCCCAAAAACTCATATTGTACATCGCAAACTGCAAAATTTATGTGTGTGTAGTGAAAGGAAAACGGTAAAAAGTGCAATATGTGAAGTGCGATGGCTGGATAAAGGTGGGGCCACCCGCACATCGCAAATCGCAAGATTTATGTGTGAGAATTGAAGGTTAAATATTATATTTTTTGAAGTGAGAAGTGCGGGGGCAGGGAAGGTAACGTGGCATAGACGGAGGTGGGGTCCCACCCACAGATTGCATTTCGCAAGATTTAGTAGTACACGGTAGAAGGTAGGAGTTAAGAATTGCGGGGAGCGATGTGAGATGAAAGGGGGGATGAGATACATGGCAGCTGGATGACGAGCTACTTACATCACTGCGGGGGTTCTCTGGGGTACAATGCAACCATCGGGGGTCTGCTCCCATAGCTATCATGAGCCGTAGATCTGTGGTCAACGGACTTCTGGCGAAGTCAATTGCAGAGGCACCAACACTAATAAACTATGGGATGTTTGTGCCCACGGGTTTCCATTTATCTAAGATTATCGTTCATTTCTTTAACTCTTGCCCAACGATTAGCACAGGCGTTAATCCACGATGGGCAATGAATGATGTGGCGTGGCGAAAGTGGGGGCCACTTGGCCTGTGCTTGAAGCATTGGGCCTTCATCTTACCTACTCCAACTCTTCATTTTCTTGAATTTGATGTTGCCTTATCCCTTCAAAAGAATCAAAAGCCAACACATGGCATTCTCGTTCTCTTGGAGTCTCATATGCAAATTTCCTTCTTGTTCTTCTTGGTAGTCCATGAACAAATTTGTTTTTTTTTTTAAGGAACTTCCTGATGTTGGTGTGTTTCTTCTCTTGTTATATTGTGCTCAGGAATGGAGGAGTGTGGTGTATGGAGGTTATGGAGGAAGTTATGAAGATGAATGGAGTGAATGATGGGATGGATGATAATATAGAAGAAGGGAAAAGAAGATGAAATTTTCCCTGTGTTTCCAGAAACCATTAACAACTTGAAAAACAACAAACACATAAAACAAAGAGATGAAGAAGTTTTTTTTTTGTAATTTTTGTCTTTTTTTTGTCTTTTTTTTTGAAAGAAAGTGGGTTGCCTCCATGGAGGTTTTCAACCCATAAAATTTCCTTGGGCGCCTCAGAGAGGTTTTCACCCATGGATCTTTATTCTCTTTTTCTCTTTTCAACCCACAATCTTATTATTTTTTCTTTTTTCCTTTTTTTAGGAGGTGTGGGAAACTATGGAGTTTCCCATCACATACACCTCTCTACTTATTGAATTTATGAACTCTGTCTTTGAAAAAGGCTTCTTGTGAATTTTAAGTCTGTGACCATTGACAAACAAGGGGATTCCTTCCTCATCTATGGTTCTAATTTGAACTGCTCCATTATCAAAACACTTTTCCATTGTGTAAGATCCTAACCATATTTTCATCAACTTTCCTTTAAAATATTTAAACCTTGAATGATACAACAACACCCAGTATTCTTCTTGGAAGTTATTTTATTTGATGTTCTTGTCATGCTATACCTTCCTTTGCAGCTGAAATACCTCTATGTGAAGAAGTGCTTGCATTATGAACTCATACAATCCATTTAGTCGCAAAAACCTCTCTTTTTGAGCATTTGATAGATCTAGATTTAATTCAACTACCATTCTTAAAGTATTGAATTCAAACTCAACTAGAAGTAGATATTTCTTACCATAGACTAGTTCATAAGGAGTGAATCCTATTGTTGTCTTCCAAGTAGTGTTGTAGGCCCAAGTAGCTTCTACCAATCTATCTGCCCAATATTTTCTACTGCTGATCACAACCTTGGTGAGGATGCTCTCTAAAGCTCTGTTAGTTACCTCTACTTAGCCATTCGCCTGAGGGTGATAGGCAGTAGAATTTCTATGCTTAATCTTGTGCTTCCTCAAAAGATTCTCAATGAGGTGAGAGGTGAATTGTGCTCCCTGATCAGTGACTATTTCTCTGGGGTATCCAAATTTGTAAAACACATTCTCTCTTAGAAATTCTACTACTTTCTCCTCGGTAGCTACCTTCACTTCTTTTGCTTCAACGCACTTTTTCAGGTAATCAATGCAGACTATGATATACTTCTTTTGACCGGATGGTGGATCGATAGGTCCAACAAGGTCCATGCCCCACTTATCAAATGGCTCAATATACACCTGAGGATGTAAAGAAATTTCATCCCTTTATGTGGTTTTCCCCATCCTTTGGCACTGGCCACACCTGCTGGTGTATCTTTTGGAATCTTGGTGAAGGGTAGGCCAATAGTATCCTGCCTAAAACACTTTGTAAGTAGTTATCTTTGCAGCAAAGTGGCCTCCACATTGGATATCATGACATTCAGAGAGGATATCAAAAACTTCTTCCTCCCTCACACATCTCCTTATAATTTGATCAGGGCCTAGCTTGAAAATATTTCCCCCAATCCATGTGAAAGGGGCTTTTTTTCTGATGATTTTTCTCCTCTCCCTGAATGAAATATTAGGAGGGTGTTTTCCAGCAAACCAAGTAGTTAGCTATATCAGCAAACCATGATAAGAGTGCTGATATGGCAAAGAGGTGTTCGTATGGTAGCTAGTCATCCACCATTCCTTCTTCACCTACAGGGAGCACTAACCTGGAAAAAAAATCTGCAACAACATTTTCCGTTCCAGGTTTATCAACAATAGTCAAATCAAATTGATGTAAAAGTAACAACCATATAATTATCCTAACATTTACATCTTGTTTGTTCATTAAATACTTGATGGCTGCATGGTCAGTGTGGACAAAGGTCTGATATCTAGTGACATAATGCCTGAATTTGTTCAATGCATGGACAATGGCTAACATCTCCTTCTCAATAACAATATAATTCAGCTCAGACTTTGAAAAATTCTTGCTGATGAAAAAATGGCATTGTTGAGATTCAACAAGATGATGAGCTTAGTGAAAAGAGTCACCTTCACTAAGTGGGCCCGCAAGCTATTTTTGGCGCAAAGTCTATTTTTAGACATGTCGATCATATTCTATGAGTTGCAGGATGCTATTTGTGGATGGTTGGTCAAGTTGGAAAAATAGATGGACTTTTATTTTTAGACATATTGGGTGGAATCTATTTTTAGATTGCCAGTCTAAAAATAGATATGTCGAATATTATTAGCTCTTAATAATATTTGGACTCTAAACATTATCTTATTCTCTTGGAGCACTTCAGTTAAGTGCACAGATGTGGCACAGCGACTGACAGAAGGAATTACGCTATTCCTGAGGGTTTACTGGAGCTAATGCATGAGGACTTTAGTTAGAACTCATGTGACAGAGTTTGGTGGAGTTATAGAAGTAGTTGGTGGAGTTGTATTTAGTTTAACTCAATTAGACTCAGTTAAGCTAGTTGTATCTAGTCTAACTGATTGATACACTAGTGAGAGTGGTGTGAATTAATTAGTTAATTAATTCACTAAATAATAACTCATTAATCAACTGAAGAATACATCAGTTAACTACAGTGCATGGCAGTTTCAGTGGAGACCAGTGGAGAGTTAGGTGAAAGAGCAAGTGTGACTATCAGTTGTGACTATAATGATGCATTCATTGCATCCAACACTCGGTGGAGATGCCAATGAGGATTGCGCAGTGCAAGCTTGGTGGATTTGAGTTCATTCAGAGCCATTCTTCAGCAGGGATTGTGCAGTAGAGGCAGGCTAGCAGGTGGTAGATATCGGTGCATGGATTTGCAAGATCGGGCCTGATTAGTGTGTAGTGATTGTATTGTACTAAGAGCTTGACATGTTCAACTTTGTATGAGGATTGTTACATGATCTCTATGAAATATATTATATACAGATATTTGGGGCTTTTAGCTTCAGGATTTCCCGTTAAACAATTGTGTTAATGTGTGTGAATTTTTATGGTTTCATGTGTGCATTGGAATTGATTTAATTTCCACATGTGATGATCAATGGTGGAATAGATTCTGTATTGTGCATGAAGTTAAAATAGTGTGTGATCAGGAGAATCTTGGATATATAACACATAAGATATATAATTTCTACATGGTATCGGAGAAGTTGATCATTGGAGCAGATTGCAATTATTGAAGCGGTTGAGTTTTGTGCTCGTGGAATTCGAATTTGCTGCAGTGTTTTCTTGGTGTCGAAGTTGAGCATTCATTGAAATGTATTTAAACGGATTTTGATTGGAGTATGCCCTTGATGGAAACTCAAATTATATTTCATGGAAGGACAGGATGGAGGTGGTGCTGGATGATAATGGGTTGAAGGAGTTCATAGATGTTGAAATTCCAAAACCTGCTTCTAGCGATGCAGCCGCACTTGACGCATGGAAAAAGAAGATAGAAAAGTGTCGAAGGATTCTATTGGAAGGTGTGAAGGATCACATAGTGTCTAGCCTCCATGGTAAAGCTAGTCCATTCTTAATGTGGAAAGCTTTGACAGACTTGTTCCAAAGCATAAGCGACCAGAGGAAGTTGGCGCTTAAAGACAAGCTCAAGAAAAGAAAAATGGAGAAAGGCGACAATATACCAAAATACCTCACAAAGTTTGTCCACTACAAGGATGAGCTGGGAAGTGTGGGGGTTACTGTTGATGAAGAAGACTTGGTGAGCTTGGCTCTCCTTGGGCTTTCGAAGAGTTTGCACAGCTACGAGGACTCTGTCAATGGTCAAGAGAAACTGCCAGGATGGGAGCGACTTTGGTCAGATCTTGTGTAGGAGGAGATAAGGCGGGGTACCAAGGATGGATCTTCATCGAAGAATGAAGATGAAGAAAATTGCGCTTTGGCTGCCAAATTAAGGAAAGGCAAGGGAAAGAAAAATCCTTCTCAATCCGGTGCAAAAGGCAAGAAGCAGGATTTGTCCAAGGTGAAGTGCTTTCACTGTCACCAACACAGACATTACGCCACTAATTGTCCACAAAAGAAGAAAAATAAGCAGGCTACTAGATCTGTAGTTGGAGAGGCCTTATAATCGCAGTTTGAGCTAGATTTTTCACTAATCGCATGCTTGGTTTCAAGTGTGATGGGATCAATGTGTTTTATTGACAGTGGTGCATCTTTCCATATGACTGGAGACAAAGATTTGTTCAGTGATCCAGATGACAAGGATATTCGAGTGCACATCGAGATGGGCGATGATGGTAGATACAATGCGACTAGTATCGAGACCATTTCCTTTGAGAGGGAGTCTGGAAAACCTTTAATATTGAAGGATGTCATGCATGTTCCAGGATTGAAGAAGAATATGATCTCTGTGGTGATGTTGGAAGACAAGGGATATGATGTTGTTTTTAGCGAGGGAAAGGCTTTCCTGCGCAGTAAAACAACTGGTGAAACCTAGAGGATAGGGGTTCAAGTTAAGAACCTTTATCAATTGCAGGTATATGGCTGCGCAACAATGGCAGGAAAAGCAGAAGAAGTGGTGAGCCAGGAGGAGGGCGAATTGTGGCACAGGAGATTGGGCCATCTTCACCATGGCGCTTTGAAAATTTTGTAGCAAATTTCTACCGGGCTTCTTAAGGGTACACTTGCACAGTCAGATTAGTGCAAGGGATGTAATTTGGGAAAATTTGTGAAGACCACTTTTCATGAGAAGGATAGTCATGCCACGACGATCCTTGAGAGAATTCACACAGACGTGTGTGGACCTTTCTCAGTAGCTTCTACAGTAAAGAACAGGTATTATGTGATATTTGTTGATGAAATTTCTCGTAAGTGTTGGATCTTCTTCATGCAGAAGAAGAGCGAGACATACTCAAAGTTCCGTGAGTTCAAGGTGCTGGTTGAGAAAGAGTCAGGGAAGCAGGTGAAAGCTCTAAGGAGTGATAATGGTGGTGAATTAATCTCTGGTGAATTCAAAGAATTTTGCAGCATAGAAGGAATTCAAAGAGAACTCATAGCGCCTCATAACCCACAGTAGAATGGGGTCGCGGAGAGAAAGAACAAAACGATCGTGGGTGCTGCATGGGCGATGTTGCATGATTGGGGCCTTCCCATACACTTGTGGGATGAAGCATGCAACATTGCGGTTTATGTGCAAAAGCGTTGTCCTCATAGAGTACTTGGCATGAGTACACCCGAAGAGGCGTTTTCTAGTAAGAAGCCTGATATTTCTCATTTGAAGATTTTTGGCTCACCTGTTTACATTCATGTGACGAAGGATGCCAAGAAGAAGTTGGAGCCTACCACAGAGGTTGGGATATTTTTGGGGTACACAAAAACACATCATAATTATCGTGTGTATTTTCCAGACAGTCGGAAGACTGTTGTGAGACAGGATATCAAATTTCATGAGGAGAAAGCCATGAAGTTGTCGCTTGAGAGGGAGCTACAATTGCATGCAGATGAGAAGCTACTTGTTCCTAAATATGAGCCTCAAGATGTGGATCAGCCACAAGAGGAGGTTCATGGAGTGGAAGAAACCACTCATGCAACGCCAAACATTAGAGGGAGGAAGTGCACTACATAAGCTGAGCGACTGAATCTTGATGTAGCACAGAATTTAGGAGCACCTACATCACAGCGTAAACAGAGACAGTCACCTGACCAATTTAATGGATACATGGCTCTGATGAGCAAGTGTATCGTGACAGAGCCATCCTCTTTCAAGGAAGCTGTGGAGGATCCCGCATGGGTAGATGCCATGGTGGAAGAGTATGATTCGATTGTCAGAAACAGTGCATGGGAGATTGTCCCAAGGCTAGAAGGGAAGTTAGTGGTAGGTTTGAGATGTATCTACAAAGTGAAGCAAGCTACTGACGGGGGCATCGAGAAGTACAAGGCAAGATTTGTTTCCTGGGGCTTCTCACAGATCGAGGGGATCGACTATGAAGAAACCTTCGCACCTGTCGTAAGGTATTCTTCCATACGGACCATCCTTGATCTCTCAGCGCAGATGGGTTGGCGCATTCATTAGATGGATGTGAAGACTGCGTTCCTCAATGGATTCATTGAGGAGGAGGTGTACATAGAGAATCCTGAAGGATTCGAAATCTTCAGCAGCAAGTCGCATGTGTGCAGGGTCAAAAGAACGTTGTATGGGCTAAAACAAGCACCTCGTGCTTGGTACACATGGATAGACAGTTATTTCATCGAACTTGGTTTTTCCAAGAGTGAGGCGGATCCGAACCTATACCATATTGTGGTGTAGGGTAAGTTTTTGATCATTGTGCTTTATGTAGATGATATGATACTAACAGGTGATGAACTGTTGATACACTCATGCAAGGCAGATCTTGCAAATGATTTTGAGATGAAGGACTTGGGCCTCCTTCATTATTTCCTGGGATTGGAAATTTGGCAGTGGAAGGGTGGACTGTTTGTGCCTCGAGGAAAGTATGCCCAGAAGATACTGGACAAGTTCAACATGCAAGGCTGCAAGCCTATCGACACTCCTCTTCCTGGTGGTTGGAGGAAAGAGGATGCTACATTGGCAGAGGTAGTGGATGCCAATGTTTATCGACAATTGGTTGGTTCGCTCATGTATTTAGTCAGTACACGATCGGACATATGCTATGTTGTTAACCAGCTTTCACAAGCTATGGTTAAGCCTACCAAGCTCTTTTGGAAGGCAGGCAAGCATGTCCTGAGGTATCTCAAGGGCACATCAAGATATGGATTGTGGTACAGACAGTCGGATGAGTTGAAGCTGCATGGCTTCATAAATGCAGATTGGGTAGGGAGCCCAATAGACAGAAAGAGCACATCTGGAGGGATATTCAGTATCGGGTCTACAGCAGTTTCTTGGCACAATAGGAAACAGAGATCCGTGGCACTTAGTTCAGCAGAGGCCAAGTACATGGCAACAAATTTGGCTGCATGCGAGGCTATATGGATGAGGAAGATCTTGGTCAGGTTGTTTGGTTCACACTTAGATCCTACTGTGATATATTGTGATAATAAGAGTTGCATTAAACTCTTGGTTAATCCAGTATTTCATGATAGATCTAAACATATTGACATCTGGTACCATCATATCAGAGATTGTGTGCAGCAGAAGATCATGTTACTTTATTACATTTCCATGGAGGATCAGGATGTAGATATTCTGACAAAGGCGCTCACCAGGAGAAAATTCGAATAACATAGAGACAGGATCGGGGTGGCAGATAATCCCTATCTTGTTGAGAGGGAGTGTTGAGATTCAACAAGATGATGAGCTTAGTGAAAAGAGTCGCCTTCACTAAGTGCGCCCGTAGGATATTTTTGTTTCAAAGTCTATTTTTAGACTATGTCTATTTTTAGACATGTCAATCATATTCTATGGGTTTCCCCATCCTTTGGCACTGGTCACACCTGCTGGTGTATCTTCTGGAATCTTGGTGAAGGGTAGGCCAATAGTATCCTGCCTACAAAACTTTTTAAGCAGTTCTCTTTGCAGAAAAGTGGCCCCGACATGGGCTATCATGACATTCAGAGAGGATATCAAAAAATTATTCCTCCCTCACACATCTCCTTAGAATTTCATCAGGGCCTAGCTTGAAAATATTTCCCCCAATCCATGTGAAAGGGGCGTTTTTTCTGATGATTCTGCTCCTCTCCCTAAATGAAATATTAGGAGGGAGTTTTCTAGCAAACCAAGTAGTTGGCTATATCAGCAAACCATGATGAGACTACTGATATGGAAAAGAGGTGTTCATATGGCAGTTGGTCATCCACCATTCCTTCTTCACCTACAGGGAGAACTAACTTGGACAAAAAATCTGCAACATTTTCCTTTCCAGTTTTATCAAAAATAATCAAATCATATTGCTGTAAAAGTAACAACCATCTAATTATCCTAGCATTTACATCTAGTTTGTTCATTAAATACTTGATGGCTACATGGTCAGTGTGGACAAAGGTCTGATATCTAGTGACATAATGCCTAAATTTGTTCAATGCATGGACAATGGCTAACATCTCTTTCTCAATAAAAATACAATTCAGCTCGGCCTTTGAAAAATTCTTATTGATGAAAAAAATGGCATTTTTGAGATTCAGAAAGATGATGAGCTTAGTGAAAAGAGTCGCCTTCACTAAGTGGGCCCACAGGCTATTTTTGGCGCAAAGTCTATTTTTAGACATGTCGATCATATTCTATGAGTTGCAGGATGCTATTTTTGGATGGTTGCTCAAGTTGGAAAAATATATGGACTTCTATTTTTAGACATATTGGGCAGAATCTATTTTTAGATCGCCAGTCTAAAAATAGGTATGTCGAATATTATTAACTCTTAATAATATTTGGACTCTAAACATTATCTTATTCTCTTGGAGCACTTCAGTTAAGTGCACAGATGTGGAATAGTATCTGACAGAAGGAATTGCACTATTCCTGAGGGTTTACTAGAGCTAATGCATGAGGACTTCAGTTATAAATCATGTGACAGAGTTTGGTGGAGTTATAGAAGTAGTTGGTGGAGTTGTATTCAGTTTAACTCAGTTAGACTCAGTTGAGCTAGTTGTATCTAGTCTAACTGATTGATAAACTAGTGAGAGTGATGTGAATTAATTAGTTAATTAATTCACTAAATATAACTCATTAATCAAATGAAGAATACATTAGTTAACTACAGTGCATGGCAGTTTCAGTGGAGACCAGTGGAGAGGTAGGTGAAAGAGCAAGTGTGACTATCAGTTGTGACTATAGTGATGCATTGATTGCATCCAACACTCAGTGGATATGCCAGTGAGGATTGCACGGTGCAAGCTTGGTGGATTTGAGTTCATTCAGAGCCATTCTTTAGCAGGGATTGCGCAGTAGAGGAAGGCTAGCAAGTGGCAGAGATTGGTGCATGGATTTGCAAGATCGAGCCTGATTAGTGTGTAGCGATTGTATTGTACTGAGAGATTGACATGTTCAGATTTGTATGAGGATTTTTACATTATCTCTATGACATATATTATATACAGATATTTGGGGTTTTTAGCTTCAAGCTTTCCCATTAAACAATTGTGTTAATGTGTGTGAATTTTTATGGTTTCATGTGTGCATTGCAATTGAATTAATTTCCGCATGTGATGATCAATGGTGGAATAGATTTTGTATTGTGAATGAAGTTAAAATAGTGTGTGATCAGGAGAATCTTGGATATATAGCACATAATTTATAAAATTTCTACAGGCATAAGGGATTTTGTCCTCTAATTGTCCTAATTCTACCCCTATATCTTTTTCAGATGGATTGGTGTGGATGTGGAAAGGGAGAGTCCAATTTGGACCTTGGAGGATGGGGGTAGTAGTCAATTGTTTCTTAATGAGCTCGAAAGCCTCTTAAAAAGGGCCAAACCAAATAAACTCAGAATCCTTGGCCAATAACCCAAATAATGGCGAAGCCATCTTGCTAAAATCTTTGATGAACCTTCTATAGTAACCAGCTAAGCCTAAGAAATTTCTGACATATTTCTGCTTTTGAGGAGCAGGTATCCTTTTCATGATAGTGATTTTTTTCAGGTCTACCTGTACTTCTGCTTGGGATATGGAGTTTCCTAATAAAACCCTTACTTTCTTTAGGAATTTAAAATTTTCTAGGTTCAAGGAGAGATGCATCTCAATGCACCTTCTTAGTACTTTACCCAAATTAGAGAAAGATTCCTGGAAGTCATCCCCATATGGTGTGAAATTTTCCATGTATATTTTGACGGAGTCATGGAATAACTCAGAAAATATGCTCAGGAAAACCCTTTGGAAGGTTTTTGGGGCATTGCATAACCCAAAGGGTAGGACTTTATAAGTAAAGGTATCCCAAAGGTAGGTGAAAGTAGTCTTATCCTGGTCTTCAGGGCTGATATGAATATGATTGTACCCACTGAACCCATCTAAGAATTAAAATAAATTGTTCCTTGCAAGGCTATCCAAGAGTTGGTCTATAAAGGGAAAATGGAAATGGTATTTCTTGGTGGCTTTGTTAAGTTCTCGATAATCAACACAAATTCGCCACTTCCCATTATTCTTTGGGACTAGGAAAAGAGGAGATACCCACTCACTGTTGAATATAGGATATATGAACCTTGCATCCAATAGTTTATGCAGCTCTTCTTTGACTTTGTCCTCCATAGCCGAGTTCATCCTTCTTTTGGGTTGTCTCATAGGCTTGCATACTTTCTTGATGCAAATGTGATGCCTGCATACTGAAGGATGCACCCCTTTCATGTCCTTGTAATCCCAAGAAAATGCTTCAAGATTTTCTTTCAAAAGCTAGCATAACTACTTCTCTTCTTCATTTGAGAGGTTTGGGTTGATTTTTAGAGATCTGGATGGGCCAAAATCAATAGCCTTGGTGGTTTTAGAGGTTGCCTCAACTGAGTGCACTTCCATCCAAGGTTGGCTTTCAGACTCTTTGACTAAAGTTTCAAGAGGAGTGTTAGTGGAGGACTGGTTTTGAATGGCATGGTTGATGAGTTCATCTTCACCAAGCTGCCCCCCTCTAAGAATAGAATCTAACCAGTTAACTAAAGTCCATGGCAGTTTCAGTGGAGACCAGTGGAGAGGTAGGTGAAAGAGCAAGTGTGACTATCAGTTGTGACTATAGTGATGCATTGATTGCATCCAACACTCAGTGGAGATGCCAATGAGGATTGCATAGTGCAATCTTGGTGGATTTGATTTCATTCAGAGCCATTCTTTAGCAGGGATTGTGCAGTAGAGGCAGGCTAGCAGGTGGCAGAGATTGGTGCATGGATTTGCAAGATCAGGCCTGATTAGTGTGTAGCGATTGTATTGTACTGAGAGATTGACATGTTCATCTTTGTATGAGGATTGTTACATTATCTCTATGACATATATTATATACAGATAGTTGGGGTTTTTAGCTTCAGGCTTTCCCGTTAAACAACTGTGTTAATGTGTGTGAATTTTTATGGTTTCATGTGTGCATTGTAATTGATTTAATTTCCGCATGTGATGATCAATGGTGGAATAGATTCTGTATTGTGCATGAAGTTAAAATAGTGTGTGATCAGGAGAATCTTGGATATATAACACATCATTTATATAATTTCTATAGGTATAAGAGATTTTGTCCTCTAATTGTCCTAATGCTGCCCCTATAGCTTTTTTAGATGGATTGGTGGGGATGTGGAAAGGGAGAGTCCAATTTGGACCTCAGAGGATGGGGGTAGTAGTCAATTGTTTCTTAATGAGCTCGAAAGCCTCTTTAAAAGGGCTAGACCAAATAAACTCAGAATCCTTCGCCAATAACCCAAATAATGGCGAAGCCATCTTGCTAAAATCTTTGATGAACCTTCTATAGTAACCAACTAAGCCTAAGAAATTTCTGGCATATTTCTGCTTTTGAGGAGCAGGTATACTTTTGATGATAGTGATTTTTTTCGGGTCTACTTGTATTCCTTCTTGGGATATGGAATGTCCTAATAAAACCCCTACTTTATTTAGGAATTCACACTTTTCTAGGCTCAAGGAGAGATGCATCTCAATGCACCTTCTTAGTACTTTACCCAAATTGGAGAGAGCTTCCTGGAAGTCATCCCCATATGGTGTGAAATCGTCCATGTAGATTTTGACAGAGTCATGGACTAACTCAGAAAATATGCTCAGGAAAACCCTTTGGAAGGTTTTTGGGGCATTGCATAACCCAAAGGGTAGGCCTCTATAAGCAAAGGTATCCCAAGGGCAGGTGAAAGTAGTCTTATCTTGGTCTTCAGGGCTGATTTGAATATGATTGTACCCACTGAACCCATCTAAGAAGGAAAATAAATTGTTCCTTGCAAGGCCATCCAAGAGTTGGTCTATAAAGGGAAAAGGGAAATGGTCTTTCTTGGTGGCTTTGTTAAGTTCTCGATAATCAACACAAATTCACCACTTCCCATTCTTCTTTGGGACTAGGACAAGAGGAGATACCCACTCACTGACGAATATAGGATATATGAACCCTGCATCCAATAGTTTATGCAACTCTTCTTTGACTCTGTCCTCCAGAGCTGAGTTCATCCTTTTTTGGGGTTGTCTCATAGGCTTGCATCCTTTTTTGATGTAAATGTGATGCCTGCATACTGAAGGATGCACCCCTTTCATGTCCTTGTAATCCCAAGAAAATGCTTCAAGATTTTCTTTCAAAAGCTAGCATAACTACTTCTCTTCTTCATTCGAGAGGTTTGGTTTGATTTTTAGAGATCTGGATGGGCCAAACTCAATAGCCTTGGTGGTTTTAGAGGTTGTCTCAACTGAGTGCACTTCCATCCAAGGTTGGCTTTCAGACTCTTTGACTAAGGTTTCAAGAAGAGTGTTAGTGGAGGACTGATTTTGAATGGCATGGTTGATGAGTTCATCTTCACCAAGTTGCCCCCTCTAAGAATAGAATCTAACCAGTTAACTACAATGCATGGCAGTTTCAGTGGAGACCAGTGGAGTGGTAGGTGAAAGAGCAAGTGTGACTATCAGTTGTGACTATAGTGATGCATTGATTGCATCCAAAACTCAGTGGAGATGCCAATGAGTATTGCGCAGTGAAATCTTGGTGGATTCAATTTCATTAAGGGCCATTCTTTAGCAGGGATTGCGCAGTAGAGGCAGGCTAGCAGGTGGCAGAGATTGGTGCATGGATTTGCAAGATCATGCCTGATTAGTGTGTAGCGATTGTATTGTACTGAGAGATTGACATGTTCAGATTTGTATGAGGATTGTTACATTATCTCTATGACATATATTATATATAGATAGTTGTTTTTTTTAGCTTCAGGCTTTCCTGCTAAACAACTATGTTAATGTGTGTGAATTTGTATGGTTTCATGTGTGCATTGCAATTGATTTAATTTCCGCATGTGATGATCAATGGTGGAATAGATTCTGTATTGTGCATGAAGTTAAAATAGTGTGTGATCAGGAGAATCTTGGATATATAACACATAATTTATATAATTTCTACAGGCATAAGGGATTTTGTCCTCTAATTGTCCTAATTCTACCCCTATAGCTTTTTCAGATGGATTGGTGTGGATGTGGAAAGGGAGAGTCCAATTTGGACCCCGAAGGATGGGGGAAGTAGTAAATTGTTTCTTAATGAGCTTGAAAGCCTCTTGAAAAGGGCCAGACCAAATAAAATTAGAATCCTTGGCCAATAACCCAAATAATGGTGAAGCCATCTTGCTAAAATATTTGATGAACCTTCTATAGTAACCAGCTAAGCCTAAGAAATTTCTGACATATTTCTACTTTTGAGGAGCAGGTATCCTTTTGATGATAGTGATTTTGTTCGGGTCTACCTGTATTCCTACTTGGGATATGGAGTGTCCTAATAAAACCCCTAATTTCTTTAGGAATTCACACTTTTCTAGGCTCAAGGAGAGATGCATCTCAATGCACCTTCTGAGTACTTTACCCAAATTGGAGAGAGCTTCCTGGAAGTCATCCCCATATGGTGTGAAATCGTCCATGTAGATTTTGACAGAGTCATGGAATAACTCAGAAAATATGCTCAGGAAAACCCTTTGGAAGGTTGTTGGGGCATTGCATAACCCAAAGGGTAGGATTCTATAAGCAAAGGTATCCCAAGGCCAGGTGAAAGTAGTCTTATCCTAGTCTTCAGTGCTAATTTGAATATGATTGTACCCACTGAACCCATCTAAGAAGGAAAATATTTTTTTCCTTGCAAGGCCATCCAAGAGTTGGTCTATAAAGGGAAAATGGAAATGGTCTTTCTTGGTGGCTTTGTTAAGTTCTCGATAATCAACAAAAATTTTCCACTTCCCATTCTTCTTTGGGACTAGGACAAGAGGAGATACCCACTCACTGTCGAATATAGGATATATGAACCCTGCATCCAATAGTTTATGTAGCTCTTCTTTGACTCTATCCTCCAGAGCCGAGTTCATCTTTATTTGGGGTTGTCTCATAGGCTTGCATCCTTTTTTGATGTAAATGTGATACCTGCATATTGAAGGACGCACCCCTTTCATGTCCTTATAATCCCAAGAAAATGCTTCAAGATTTTCTTTCAAAAGCTAGCATAACTCCTTCTATTCTTCATTTGAGAGGTTTGGGTTGATTTTTAGAGATCTGGATGGGCCAAAATCAATAGCCTTGGTGGTTTTAGAGGTTGTATCAACTGAGTGCACTTCCATCCAAGGTTGGCTTTCAAACTCTTTGACTAAGGTTTCAAGAGGAGTGTTAGTGGAGGATTGGTTTTGAATGGCATGGTTGATGAGTTCATCTTCACCAAGCTACCCCCCTCTAAGAATAGAATCTATGGTACACATAGGGGCAATGTTATATAACTCATCTTCTCCATCCTCCAACCATATAGGGAGACCATGATCAATGGAAGGCTAGGCTAGAGGATATAACACTAGCTATTTAGACAAAGGCCTATTTTTTTATGGTCATGTTTCCGACCCGACAACTAATATAAGCATCTACAGAGGCTAAACAAGGTCTCCCTAAGATGACATGATAACCATTAAACTTAGTTTTTTGTTGTAGGATCAGGAAATCTATAGGATACTCCCAAGAGTCAGTGGTAACCATAACATCCTCAACAATTCCTTCCATAGTTACTGTGGATAGATCTGCAAGTTGCAGAACTATTGTGGTTTTCCTCAAAGTCCCTTGGAGATTAATTTTCAACATAGTTTCTTTGGTCATGATATTTGAATGGAAAATCCTAGATCAATTAGAGTGTTGGGGACTATGACACCGTCTGTATGCACATCAACAACTGGACTACTAGGGTCCAAGTATTTTGGAAATATCACCTTACCCGGCATCAGGTCAGTCAATTGTCCTAACACATTGATGGTGGGGGTATCTCTATTCCTTTTCTCAGGCTTCTTGAAGAACTTTTCTTTGATGAGCCTATTGTAGATAGGGACATCCTTAATGACCTGAAGTGATATATTTACAGACAAAATTTCAAATTCTCCGAGGAGTTTAGTTTCCTCTGGGGTGTGATGACTTGGGTCGATCAACTACTCGGGAAAAGGAGTTTGTTGGATCTGAGTGTTATCTTCTTCCTTTCCCTGCTCAATCTCTATAGGTGGAGATGGGGCATGGTTTTCTGGGAGTACTCTTCCTGACCTAAGATTAACCTCCTATATCTCCATAGCATAATATGGATGGGATGTTTCTCCAATGGGAGCCTGATGTGCCTGTCTTTTTTTCGGATTTGGATTGGGCTGTGCATGTATAGGTAGCCTAGGGGGAGCAACATGAGTAAGCTGAGGTTGAGGTTGGGGTGGAGGCATTAGAGCAGGTAGTTGATTTTTTTGAGGCCTCCACCCTTGGGATGAATTTTTCCACTGAGGTTTTTGTGGAACATACTGCTAAAATGGTTGGTTTACTCACTGAGGATGATATGAAGGGCTGGAAGGCCAAGTAGGAGGTGTAGACTAGGATGGAGGAGTGGGGGTGTACCAAGGTTTCATGGGTGCACTCTGATTGTTGTAATAGTAAGAGAGAGGTGCACCTTGCATACCTTGTTGATATGGACGAGGGCCTTGAGGCCTTCTCTGGTTGATAAAATAGAGTTGCTCTGGCATTGTTTCCCCACCTTGATATACAAATTTAAGTCCAGGTAAAGAAGGACACTTGTCTATGGCATTATTCTCTTCACAGAATAAGAAAACCTCTATGACATTTAGTGGACATTCATTTCTTGGGTGCTTCCTGGTACATCTAGGACAAAATATTGCTAGGGCTCTCTCTTCTTCCCCTTTCTTCCTTTTGACCTGCATTGTGTCCATTTTCAAAGAAAAGGTGTGCATCATGTCACTCTTGAAGTCCTCTAGCATGTTTCCAATATCATGTTTTATGAAGGTGGAAGAGGAAGGGGTATTGGATGTACTTTGGCTAGCTCTTCCCTTCCTCCTAAATTCCCTAGAATGGTTCTGGAAGACAATTTTGATTTTTTCATAGGGTTGTTGGTATATATCTCATCCCGATAACATATTAAAGGTTTCTATAATCTCTTCACTGATCCCTCAAAGAAGTTCAAGTTTAAGTGATTCAGGATCAAGAGTACAGTTGGCTCTCTTATAGTTCAATTGAAACCTCTCTTCATAATCCTCTAGGGATTCATCAAGCCCTACAGTCATCCTAAATATCTCATTTTTAGTGTCCTTGGACCTACATTAGTCTTTGTACTTGCTGCTAAAGGTATCGTCCATCTGTGCCCAGGTAGTGATGTTATCCTTAGGCAGACCCATGAACCAGCACAATGCTGCATTCTTAAAGGTGGATGGGAATAGCTTCAACTTCTGATCATCAGAGGTGTAGTCATAAGTCCTACAAAAAAAACCAAATTAAAACATGAATGTGTCAGGGTCTTCAGAGGTAAGTCCATGGAAGTGTAGAAGAGCTGAGGGGCTGATGTTTTTCATCTTAGTTTCCCCATCCGCCTGTCTTATGGGAAAGGCTCTATGGGTCCCATCCATGGTTAAGATAGGTGAAGTAGGTCCCTCAGTTGAAACAAGGTCTTATTCTTCTTCCCCAATAGGATCCTCAAAATATTTAGAAGGCTCTCCTATAGGGGGTTGAATCTCACTGCCACTGAAGAAGAGTGAAGGGTTGCTAGGAGGTGATGTGGGGGTTTTAGGTAATATTTGTCTTTGGGTATTCCTAGTCCTATGAGTCATGGAAATCAGATATATATTTTTTTTTTCAATAATATTGAAATGACATGAAAATAAAGGAAAGAAGAGAATAATTCTAAAAGCAAAATCAAAACATCTACTAGACACCTCCCTGGCAACGTCGCCAAAAAGTGGTGAGCCCTGGTATTGCAGCTAGAGTGCTAAAATCCTAGGGGCTGCCCTACTTTACTTTATCAACTCAGGGTTCCTACAAACTTTGAGGTGACAATGCTATATATAGAGCAGATGCATTCCGTTCATGTCATCCTCTTCTTCTTT
Organism: Pinus albicaulis; assembly: GCA_034641835.2. Lineage (NCBI taxonomy): Eukaryota > Viridiplantae > Streptophyta > Pinopsida > Pinales > Pinaceae > Pinus > Pinus albicaulis. The sequence goes on from MU968411.1 coordinate 16,969,660, forward strand.
ACAAAAGGGTGCTATTTCTTAAACTATGAGAACAACTGGAAAGTAATTTGCTAGAAGGAAATGACAGAAAGGAAACTAAACTGAGTTGATGAAAGGAAATGACAAGAATGAAACTAATTTAAGTCTCAGAAAAAAAATAGTAGAAAGGAAGCTAATTCTAACCCACACTTAACTTTTCCAAATGGATAAATGAACTCTACTTACCCTATGATATATCTACCATGCTTCTATCCATGCAACTAGGTTATCCATGACCTAATTCTAATTAAAAAGAGTTAATTTGCAGCTTGGAGGGAAGAAAAAGGGCTAAATGAGGTTAATGGGGGGTTTAACACATGAAACTAGGTTTGGAAGCGGAAAGAGGGGGTTAAACCCTTATAAAACCTTATTATAGTGTGAGAAATGACTTTGTAGTGGAAGGAATTCAAAAGTGCGATGGCGGAGTGCGATGGAGGACAAAAGTTGTGATGTGCGATGTCGCAATTGCAACTTCGCAAGTTTAAAGGGATAGCCATAAGAATTAACAAGAATGAACTAAGTTGTGAGAAGTGCGAAGTGACGTGGCAGGTCGTGAATCACAATATTTCAAGTTTAGATGGATAGCAGTAAAGATCAATGGGAATGAACTAAAATGTGAAAAGTGTGATTTGTGATGCGGTAAAGGTTTCAGGTTGTGATCTGCAATGTGGTAAGTTTTGTGAAGTGCGAAGTACGACGAGTGACGTTGTGGAGTTATCGCATTGGCAGAAAGAGCGCCAAGTGTTATGCAAAAAGTTAAGTTGTGCGATTTGCGATTTCACAATATCAATCACAAGAATTGAGTTGTAAGTGTTAAGGGTAAAACCTAAAATGTGCGAAGTGCGATTTTGCGATGGGCGACGTAGCGGTGGGACCAATGGCCGGGCGTGATTTTGCAATATTTCAATCACATGGACCAACGATAAGTGTTAAGTGTAAAAGCTAAAATGTGCGAAGTGTGACTTTGCAATGGAAGACATGGCAGTGGGACCGATGGCGGGGTGCGATTTCGCAATATCACAATCGCAAGGACCGACAATAAGTGTTGAGGGAGAAAAGGTAAATGGTGCGAAGTGCGATTTGCGATTTCACAATATCGCAATCGCAAAGAACGAGAGGTTAGTGTTAAAGGTAAAAGGTAAACAATGCAAAGTGCGATTTGCGATTCCACAATATCACAATCGCAAAGAACGAGCGATAAGTGTTAAAGGTAAAAGGTAAACAATGCGAAGTGCGATTTGTGATTTCGCATTATCGCAATTTCATGGAACGAGTGGTAAGTGTTAAAGGTAAAAGCCAATTGTTGCGATTTGCGAAGTGCGACGTACGGTGGTAGGAGACTCGAGGAGCAAAGGTGGAGGTCGGGTTTTCGGTGGTTTTGAATGGTTTTTTTAACGTGTCTTTTATAAAAAGGGTAAGGCAACCGTGAACGGAGAAAAGCAAATAAATAAGGCTTAAATGGCTTAAGTGTGTTAGGTAAGTACATCGTTAAAATGAGAGGAAAAGGAGGGGAATGGAGGAATTAGGGAAGTTCTCAAAAGTGAAACACATGTGTAGATTCATGCATGGGAAATAGACATAACTGTGTGATAAAACAGTGAAAGAAAGGCTTGGACTCGGTAATAAAATTTTTTCCCAAAACTCAAGCAGAAATCAATATTGGCCTGTGGGAAGGTCTACCCTACTCGAACTCTATTGACAGAGATGAAAGGGGGAGATTTGACCACAATTTTTGGATTTTTTCCTCTATTTTACTACTCATAAGCAATTAAAAACTACAGCAGCACAAAAACTAAACAGCAATGAAACTTATCATAAGTAGATCTAACTTAAATGGAAGAAGAAAAAATAGCTAAATGACAGAAAGGAAATGACAGGAACATGTAATATTCCTAATTAGTCCTAAGCTAATAGGAATATTCATTTTGTTTTGCTTTCTTTTTTTAAAGAATAAATATGTAATAGGTTCATAAAACTCCTAATAAAATAATAAATCAATGCCCAATGTGAACAAGGCTAAATCTGGGTCACTTCTAAAAACACACTTGAGTGTGAAAGAGATTGAATCTATTGACCAAGTCAACTAGGACCAAATCAACCACGCTGTCCAGATAAAATGAATCTCCTAGAAGGACAGCGCAGTCAAGTTGGAGGCTACAGATGTGAATGGGGCAAAATCATTGAAGGCAATTTAGGGTTTTATAATCTCTTGATCTTATAAAAGGAAGAAGAAGGCAACATATTGAGGTTGTTCATGATATGATATTTTGATATATTATCTGTTTATACATATAGCTTTCTTGGTTGTTTAGCCTAGATTGCAAATGTTGTTTAGCATTGGGATTTCCTGTTTAGGAGTTCCACCTCTTTCCATTTAGTAGCTCTTGGAAGAGTTTGTACTACATAGTCCACTATCTGGTTTGAGACCAAGCTTCTCCTTTCAACTACAATTCATGTCCTGTTTAAGGTGTGATTGTCTTTGCAATCTACAGCAAGTGGAGGCTAGATCTATTCAGATCTAGGCCATACTAGTGTCTCTTTCCAATGAGAGAGTCTTTTATCCTCCTGGTAAGAGTGTATTAGCTGATTGGCGCTTCAGATCTACATCAAGGCATCAGGCCAAACTATACACAAATTCTACAGCACATTTTATGTCCCTAGATTGCATTATTTGCAAGTGATAAGTTGCAGGGTCTTTTGGCAACTATTTGGAGGAGAGATCTCTAGTGTAAAGGAGCCTACATTGCATTGTGGTGATCCATGGATTGGCCAACCAATCCATGTATGTTTCAAATCTGATATTTTCATAGATGTATTTGCTTCAGAAATTATGAATCATTCTGCAAATCTTCTGTAGTAGATATCAGATCTACTCCATGTACTTTATTTTCTGCTGAAAACCCCAAGGGGGTTTGAAAGAGGAGCCTTTCTACTTTACAGATCTGATATGGATCTAAATTTTTGTACATATATCTTCTCTAGATCTGATATTTAATATATTGTTGCAGTACACTCAATAAAACAATGATGTCAAGCCTTTGCAATCATTTCTATGTGTTGCAACACCTCATTCTTGAGGGTTTCTTCATGAAATCTTCCATTTTATTCATGTTCTGAGAAATTAAACCCTTGATCTGATGTTTGCATCATATTGTAGCATAAATCCTCTTTAAATGACGTTGTGCATGCTTCAGTAATTTCTGAATACTAAAAGTCATGGGATTTCAGTGTTTTTGAGCCATATCAGGAGTGGGAGATCGATTTAACTTAGCTAGAGTTATTTGTTTTCACTCAAATTTGGTATTTGAGTCCCACATGACCAAAGCTAAGGGATCCCACCATCACTTTCCCTTATTTTTACGTAAATATCTGAAATGACATTTTTAGGCTGAAATAGTTGTTTTTCCCCACTTATCGGATCATGGAATGAAAGATAAGTTTCTTATGTAGTTCCAATTGATGTATATGTGTTTTTCACACCTATTTTAAGCTTATTCATCATTGTAAGACCGTAATACAGTTTATGTATTGCTGAATCCATGTTTTGGGACACTATAGAACAACAGAGAAGCCAAGGCACATGGATTGGGCCCTAACCCACAAGCCTAGCCCTATGAAACTTAAATCAGTTGAATGAAATCATTCTGCTCATTTAATAAAAGAATAAATTCATACTGTTGGAAATATTTTCATTGATGTCAAAGGAGCATAAAGGAGCAGCACCATGACAAGGGAGAAAATCAAATTCAGATGAAATTGTTGCAGAGAAGGAAAGTAAAGTGGCAGAGGCTACAAGAGGAGGGTTTTAATAAAATCGGGTAGTGATAATCAGTCTCTGTTTATTGAGTTATGCAATGAAAAGGAGGTTTCATGAGAAATTGAAGTTAAATGAAGAAATGGTGAAAATCCGCATTTGAACGCGATTTAAAACAAAGTTTGAAGGACAAGCGGTTTTAGAGAAACCACACACTGTTATCGTGCCGCTTTTGGCATATGAGCGTTTTTATTCATTTCGAATGAAATCAAGTCATATTGTGACACGTCACGAGTGCAATACCACCCATTTCACGTCGCTTTTGGTTGATAAAATACAGAGGTGGAATGAACCTGATTGCCATCTGATTAGATCTGTGGGAGATCTGATGGTGTTCATGTCAGTAATTGCACGGGGTTTACAACAAGGTATGGACCCGACACTTTATGCAGTAGAGTTTTATTAAGGTTTTGAATCCAGTTATATGAGGCCGAAAGGCTTTAAAATTTGTTTAAAGCACAGTATAATATTACATTGCCGAGGGTTTTAAATATTCATTTCCGAAGGTTTTAACGTTATTTCCGAAGGTCATCACATATTGTAATGTGCATTATATTGTTTCCGACGGTCTAAAGATTCCGAAGGCTTTTTAATATTTCCGAAGGTTTAATGATATTTCAATGGAGTTTTATTAAAGTGGTTGAAATTCGGAAATACACTACCAAGGGGATTTTAACCTTTGTTTAAAAGGAAATTAAACATTTCTGAAGGTTCTGATATTCATTCCGAAAGAGTTTAAAACATTGGGTTAAAGTGAGTTACATTGTTCCAAAGGTTAAAAAGGGGATTTTGCTTCTGAATATTATAAAAGTGGATTATAATGTTTTGAAAGGGAAAAGGGCGGAATGATCAAAGGTGTGGGACTGGCATAAAAAAACGGATGAGATTAAAGGAGATGCGATGCGATGTGATCGAATATCACAATTGGGGTAGGAGAAAAATTGCACAAACAAAGTGGTCACAGAAAATGCGAAGTGAGATATGATGACGTGGCAAGTGACGTGGCAACTAGTGTGGATCTGACCCCACAAATCGCAAATAAATCAAGATGATGTGGAAATATGACGTGGCAGTGACGTGGCGATGACATGGCAAGGTGACATGGCACGATGACATGGAGATGACGTGGACCTGGCCCACATATCGTAAATCACAAGATCGAAGGGGTGAAGATCGTAAGAGAAAAGTTGCGATGTGATGCGATGCGATGGACAGTGGCGATGCGATGCGATCGCATATCGCATATCGCACATGATATGGGTACGCACTATATGAAAAATGATATTGTGATAGCCGATATTGCGATGCGATGGATAGATGCGATGCGAAGTAGCGATAAAGTCAAGTGGGACCCGATCGCATATTTCTCATCGCAAGCTCAGGACAAAGCGCGATAAAGGAGCCGAATGCGATGCAGCTCAGAACCATTATTTAAAGAGATTTCAAGTTTGGGTGTAAGTGATTTTCCTTTGTAAATCATTTCAAAGAGAAAAAGGAGGACTATAACAGAAAAAAAAAGGAAAGTATGAACGCGAGTGGAAAGGCTTGGGTAAGAACCCAACACAAAGAAAAAGGCAGAATCGAGTGTTTAGAAGAGTAGTGAAGGCTGAACACTGTGGGCACGAGAAGAAGAGGCAGAGATGAGAAAAGAAGAAAATAGTGGCACTGTTGAAAAAAAACAGTTGGGTCAAGTTAGGCCAAAATGACAGTTATGTAGAACTGTATTGACTGTAACAGCAGAAACTGAAAAGACAGTGACAGTAGCAGAAAAGACAAACGTATGGGGAACCAAGAGCTGAAAGGGCTGATTGAAATGTTTGATTGTAACTGTAATTGTATTATTGAATTTATATTGTTTGTGATGTAAAGGTAAGACTCCGTAGGCAAAGCAAAACTCCACTGTAATACAAAAATATATATACATTCTGTTATATCATTCTGAATGTACTGGACAAGAAAATGAGAAGGGGTAAGGCAAAGAGTCATACCTATTCATTTTGAATTCCTTGTGGAATGAAAAAAGTTATGAGGTGATCCCTATAAATAATGTTACCAGCATATGCATAAGGAGGTTGAGAGAATGAAGAAATGAGCGAGATAGTGTAAGAAGAAGAAGGAGCAAAAAGAGGAGTTGTGAAGATCCAGAGATGATATAAAGCAAATTTGAAGGTTGGAAGGACAACAGTAAAGAAGGAGAAAAACAGAGTTGATGTCCAGGTAAATCAGCATATGATTTTATTGTACAGTGAGGAAGTTGGTGCTTCCATGTCAAGTTGTAGCTTGATAGAAGTCCAGTTGTAGCTGGCTAAGGTAGGAGCCTCCTATAGGTTGTAGCCTATAGAAAATAGATGGGAGTTGGAGCTTCCTTGCAAGTTGTAGCTTCCAAAATTGAGGTAGTAGCCTCCTGTAGGTTGGAGCCTACAGAAAATCAGTGGTGAGAGGGAGTTGGAGCTTGCCTTTGCATCACAACAATGATAAGATGTGGTTTTCTCCCTTATGGGTTTCCACTCATATCTGTTGTCTATGTGCATGATGTTTATGTGTTGACATGGTGTATCTAATCTACTTAATACCTGCTGCTCACCTGTTAAAATTGTTGTTCCATTGAATATTAAGTTGATTACAAAATGAAGATGTAAATAAGTGTAAAAGAAAGCTTTACAAGACCATGATTGCATTAAACTGATTCACCCCCCCTCTTTGTTTTACCAAGGGTTCAACAATTGGTATCAGAGCGGGTTCCTTTTGTATCAGTTTAACAACTAGAAGGAGATACTAGGTCCCCAAGATGGCTAGTCTAGAAGGATGCTAAACAAATAAAGCCCCTTTGTTTACTGGCACAAATTATGCCTTCTGGAAAATAAGAATGAGGACGTACATAATGTCTCTAGGAATAGAAGTTTGGGCTGCTTTGGAATTGGGATATACCCCAAAGGAGTCTGAATCAGAGAAATATTCCAAACTAGATGTTGTAGCTAATGCAAAAGCCATGAATGCTCTCTTAAGTGGTTTGTATGAGGCATAATTTATTAAATTAATGCACAACAAGACTGCCAAAGAAATATGGGATACATTAGAAAGTATCCATAAGGGAGATAAAAAGGTGAAGGCTGCCAAGTTATAAGTCTATAGAGCTCAATTTGAAAATATAAAAATGAATGAAGAAGAAGATGTTGCCAGCTTATTCTTAAGGGTTGCAGAAATTATAAATAACATGAAATCTATAGGATAAACCATTAGAGAATGTGTAATTGTACAAAAGATATTGAAATCTTTACCATCCAGTTTTAACCCCAAGGTTTCTACCATAGAGGAAACAACTGATTGGGAAACATTGAACATGAACCAATTACTTGGAAACTTAATAGCCTATGAGATGAGACTTCCATAGAGGAAGTCAAATGTGAGGGGGGCAGCCTTTAAGACATAGAAGAGCCAAGAAGAAAAAGAAGATACATGTTCCCGCTTTGATGAAGAAGAGGCCAAATTTGTCAGAAGATTGGATAGAGGCTCAGGCAAGTATAAAGGTAAAATTCCATTTAAATGCTTTAACTGTGGAAGAGTTGGGCACTATGCATCTAAGTGTCCTCTTAAGAAAAAAAAGAATCAGACTCAAGATATAGAGAAAAACAAAACAAATAACTGGCAGAAAGGGAAGAGATTCAATAGAAGATCATTTTATGCTCAGCAAGATATCAGTGCATCTGAAAACTCATATGAATCATCAAATGAAGAAGGAACCTCTGAATTTGTGTTGATGGCCAAGGAAGAGTCTGAAGGATTCCTTTTAGAAGTTGATGAAGAAGGTGAGGTAGATCTTGAGGGGGAGCTAAGAAGTGCATTGGAGGAAACAGACAGACTTAAACCTAAGTGTAGAAAACAGAAATACATTCTCCTCAAATATGTAAAATAAGTACCAAATTCAGAAGACCTCATTCAATTGAAAGTAGAACTTGAATAAGATAATAAGGTGGAAGACATTATGCTAAAAAAAATTAAATATAAACATCAGGAGCAAGAGAAATGGGAAGAAGAAGTGGTATGGCTGAGAAAGAAACTAGAAAACACCCAAAGGGAATTTTCAATGAACACTCCTCGAATGACAAGTACTAAATAGTTGGACATGATTCTAAATTCTCAAAGGTATCCTCTCATAATGTCTGGGATAGGATATGAAGGAGAAACCAGTAAGACCAAGGTAGAAGATAAAAAGAATATCATTTTTGTAAAAGTTGTAAAGGATAATGAAACAGCTTAAAAAGGAACCACAGAAGCAGAATCCTGCAAGAACTTGATGTGTGATGAAACAAATAGAAACAAGCATCAACATCAAGAGACAAAGAATGAAATGAAGAAACAGTCAGCTGAAAAAGGCTCTTACAATCCTGAATATGAATTGAATAAATTTGGAAGCTGTCAAAAGAGATTCTTTCATCCTATGAGAAATATCACTTGTTTTGTCTGCCACAAGCTAGGACATATTGCTTCATACTGTCAGACAAAGATGATTGATTTCAACCAGCAAAAGATGCAGAAATTGAAAAGACTGCCTCAAGAAAACAATGTAGAGGACAACCCTTCATCAGGTATACTAATCGTTTCCATGGGTATTGTTGTTGTTGTAAGGGGTTTGGCCATAAAGCCATGGATTGCAAAACATATGGACAAAGACTGATGTTCAAAACCCCAAGAATATTTATGAACAATGGAGAGTTCACTCGTACACATAATCCATTTAAAAATATAATCAAATGCTTTGTATGCCATAAAAACGGACACATGTCTTCCAAATGTCCTCTCAAAGAATGTGGTCTATCTTCTAAGAAAATGTGTTAAACAAATAGCTGCCTGCAATGGAAAAAGAAGTTGAATAAGCGTGACCTGGCTCTAATAGCCCAAGATCAGAAAAGCCAATGGTATTTGGATAGTGGATGCTCAAAGCATATGACTGGAGATAGAAGCAAATTTGTAACCTTTGATGAAAATAAATCTGGAAATGTAACATTCGGCAATGATAAAGCAGGTAAAATCAAAGGAAAAGGCTCAGTCAGTATGAATAATGGAAGAGGAAAGGCTCAAGAAGTACTATTTGTGGATGGGCTGAAAGCCAATCTGCTAAGTGTTAGTCAAATGTGTGATAAAGGTTGTGAGGTCCTTTTCAGAGCCCAAGATTGTGAGGTAAGATCAAGCACCACATGAAAGACCTTGATCAAAGGTGTTAGAACAGAAAGTAATGTCTATATAGTGGAATAAGAGAGTGAAGCATGCCACATAAGAAAACTTGATGAATCATGGTTATGGCATAGAAGACTGGGACACCTAAACTTTGACCACATCATCAGTCTGAACAAAAAGAATGTAGTCAAAGATATGGAAAAAATAAAGAAGCCTTCAAATACCATATGTAAATATTGCTAATTAGGAAAACATACCCGCACATCTTTCAAGACCAAAGATGAACTATCAACAAGTAGGCAACTTCAGCTTGTACACATGGACCTATGTGCACCTTCAAGAACTAAAGCACTGGGTGGAGAATCTTATTTCATGCTGATAATAGATGATTTTTCCAGAATGACGTGGGCAGCATTTCTCAAATATAAATCTGAAGAACTTGAGAAATTCAAGATATTCAAGGCATTTGCAGAAAATCAAACAGGACCCAAGCTAAAGTGCATCATATCAAACAGAGGAGGTGAATTCACAGACTATGGTTTTGCAGACCTATGCAATGAGCATGAGATAAAAAAATAGTTTACAATTGCAGGTACATCTCAACAGAATGGAGTGGTAGAGCCGACGAAGGAATATTTTTAGGATATGTATCCAAGGGTAAGGGTTACAGGTGCTACAAAAAAAGACTGCACAAAATTGTGGAAAGCGTTGATGTAAGATTTGATGAAGATCTACCAAACAGAACAAGAAGCACAAGATGCAGCAATCCTCCAGATGATCATGAATATGAGAACCAAGATAATGATGAACTGAGCAAAAAAATAGAAGATATTGAATTAAACTCAAAAGGTCCCTCAAGACACGCTCAAAAGAACCATCCAGAAGATCAAATCATTGGGGACAAGAGTGTGGGAGTCCAGACAAGAAGACAGCTTGCTGAACAGACAGAAGAAGTATATGTATCCATGCTATCTCAAATAGAGCCAAAGAAGTTCGAAGAATCCAGCAAAGAAAAAAACTGGGTAAATGCTATGAATGAAGAACTAGACCAAATTAAGAAGAACAATAACTGGGAATTAATTCCAAGACCCATTGGGAAGAATGTCATTGGCACAAAATGGATATTCAATAATAAGATGAATGAACAAGGGCAGGTAATCAGAAATAAAGCCAGACTTATATGCAAGGGATATTCACAAATTGAAGGTCTTGATTATGATGAAACATTTTCCCCTGTAGCCAGAATGGAAGCAATCAGAATGTTTTTGGCCTTTGCATGCTATCATGATTTCAAGGTACATCAAATGGATGTGAAGTCTGCCTTCCTGAATGGAGATATAGAGGAAGAAGTCTACATGGAACAACCTGAAAGATTCTCATTAACAGATAAACATGACTATGTGTGCAGATTAATGAAATCCTTATATGGTATGAAACAAGCTCCTCATGCATGGTATTCAAGGCTGGACAAATAATTGCAAAAACAAGGGTTCAAGAAAGGAGGAGTGGACAACAATTTGTACATAAAGGCTAATGGAAATGAACTCTTAATTGTAGTAGTGTATGTAGATGACATCATGTTTGGAAGCAACAAAGATGAGTTAGCAAAAGAATTTGATGAAGAAATGAAATCAGAGTTTGAGATGTCAATGATTGGAGAGCTTACCTTCTATTTAGGACTTCAAATTCAACAAAATAACATAGGAATATTTATTTCTCAAGAAAAATACTTAAGAGAAATGTTGAAAAGGTTTCAAATGGAAGACTGCAAACCTGTGTCAACTCCCATGATCACTAGATGCAAACTATGTGCTAATGATGGATCAACAGATGTAGATCAAAAACTTTACAGATCCATGGTAGGAAGTCTACTATACCTAACTGCTTCTAGACCATACATTATGCTGGCAATAGGACTTGTGGCAAGATATCAAGCAGCACCAAAACAAAATCATTTAATTGCAATCAAGAGAATATTTAGATTTCACATTATGGCCTATGGTATCCAAAAGGAAAAAGCTTCACATTGATAGCATACACAGATGCAGATTGGGCCAGCTGTGTGGATGACAGGAAAAGCACAAGTGGAGGTGCATTTTAATTGGGAAAAATTCTAGTGGCATGGCTAAGAAAGAAGCAAAATTCTATCTCTCTATCTAAAGTAGAAGCAGAATACATAGCATCAGCTGCATGTTGCACACAAGAAATGCGGATGAAACAAACTCTCCAAGACATGAAGGTAAGTACTGATGAACCCATTTCTATCAAATGTGAAAATACAAGTGCAATAAGTATATCAAAAAATATTGTACTTCATTCAAAAACAAAGCACATCCCAATAAAGTACCACTTCCTCAGAGAACAAGTAGCATAGAAATTAGTGAAGTTGGAATATGTACCAACTAAGGAACAAACAGCAGACATATTCACAAAACCTCTCGCTAAAGAACCATAACCATTCAAATATCTAAGCAACAAAATAGGGGTAGTGTCTGCAGATGCTACTCTCTAACATGATCATAAATCATAAATTAAAAAAAAAGGGGGTTGCATACAAGAAACAGGATCAGTGCAGAATATCAGATAAGAAAGCACCATTCCAGGGGGAGAGAAGTCAATAAAATTTGTCACAAAAAAAGCTAGAGCAATGGAGCAGTGCATGGAACAAGTCCTCAAGAACAAAGTATTATGAAAAGATAGAACCCACACTGGAAAAGTGCAACCCTTTGCCATTGATGTCAAAGGGGGAGGAAAAGCAAGCAAAATAAGAAAGGGTCTTCTAAAAATCAAGCAGAGGAAGTCCTGGAGGAGGAATTGGACTATTGCCATCAATGCCAAAGGGGGAGACTATTAGAAATATTGTCATTGATGGAAAAGGAGCACAAAGGAGCAGCACCATGACAAGGGAGTAGATCAGATTCAGATGAAATTGTTGCAGAGAAAGAAAGTAAAGTGGAAGAGGCTACAAGAGGAGGGTTTTAATAAAATTGCACAGCGATAATTAGTCTCTTTTTATTTAGTTATGCAATGAAAAGGAGGTTTCATGAGAAATTGAAGCTAAACGAAGAAATGGTGAAAATCCTCGTTTGAACGCGATTTAAAACAAAATTTTAAGGACAAGCGGTTTTAGAGAAACCATACACTTTTGTCGCACCTATTTTAGCATATGACCGGTTTTATTCATTTCGAATGTGATCAAGTCATATTGCGACACGTCATGAGCGCAATACCACCCATTTCGCATCAATTTTGGTTGATAAACTACGAAGGTGGAATGAACGTGATTTTCGTCCGATTAGATCTGTGGGAGATCCGACGGTGTTCGCGTCAGTAATTGCATGAGGTTTACAACAAGGTATGGAATCGACACTTTATGCAACAGAGTTTTATTAAGGTTTGGAATCTGGTATATGAGGCTGAAAGGCTTTAAAAAAATTTTAAAGCACAGTATAATATCACATTTCCTAGGGTTTTAAATATTCATTTTTGAAGGTTTTAACGTTATTTCCGAAGGTCATTACATATTATAATGTGCATTATATTGTTTCCGAAGGTCTAAAGATTCTGAAGGCTTTTTAATATTTTCGAAGTTTTAATGATATTTCAATGGAGTTTTATTAAAGTGGTTGAAGTTCGGAAATACACTACCGAGGGGATTTTAACCTTTGTTTAAAAGGAAATTAAACATTTCCGAAGGTTCTGATATTCATTCCAAAAGATTTTAAAACATTGGGTTAAAGTGAGTTACATTGTTCCAAAGGTTAAAAAGGGGATTTTGCTTCCGAATATTATAAAAGTGGATTATAATGTTTTGAAAGGGAAAAGGGTGGAATGATCAAAGGTGTGGGACCGGCGTAAACAAATGAATGAGATTAAAGGAGATGTGATGCGATGGATGCGATGCAATGTGATCGTATATCGCAATCAGGGCAGGAGAAAAATCGCACAAACATAGTGGTCACAGAAAATGCGAAGTGAGATATGATGACGTGGCAAGTGACGTGGCAGCTGACGTGGATCTGACCCCACAAATCGCAAATAAATTAAGATGACGTGGCAAGATGATGTGGTAGTGACGTGGTGATGACATGGAAAGGTGACGTGGCACGATGACATGGAGATGACATGGACCTAGCCCACATATTGCAAATCGCAAGATCGAAGGGGTGAAGATCGTAAGAGAAAAGTTGCGATGTGATGTGAGCGATGGATGCGATGCGATGGACAGTGGCGATGCGATGCGATCACATATCGCATATCGCACATGATATGGGTACGCACAGTATGAAAAATGATATTGCGATAGCTGATATTGCGATGCGATGCGAAGTAGCAATAAATTCAAGTTGGACCTGATCGCATATCGCTCATTGCAAGCTCAGGACAAAGCGCGATAAAGGATTCAGATGCGATGCAGCTCAGAACCATTACTTAAAGAGATTTCAAGTTTGGGTGTAAGTGATATTCCTTTGTAAATCGTTTCAGAGAGAAAACGGAGGACTATAACAGAAAACAAAAAGGAAATTATGAATGCAGGTGGAAAGGTTCGGGTAAGAACCCGACACAAAGAAAAAGGCATAACCGAGTGTTTAGAAGAGCGGTGAAGGTTGAACGTTGTGGGCACGAGAAAAAGAGGCAGAGTTGAGAAAAGAAGAAAATAGTGTTAATGTTGAAAACAAACAGCTAGGTCAAGTTAGGCCAAAATGACAGTTATGCAGAACTGTGTTGACTATAACAGCAGAAATTGAAAAGATAGTGACAACAGCAAAAAAGAAAAATGTATGGGGAACCAAGAGCTGAAAGGGCTGATTTAAATGTTTGATTGTAACTCTAATTGTATTATTGAATTTATATTGTTTGTGATGTAAAGGCAAGACTCCGTAGGCAAAGAAAAACGCCACTGTAATACACAAATATATATACATTCTGTTATATCATTTTGAATGTGTTGGACAAGAAAATGAGAATACCTGTTCATTTCGAATTCCCTGTGGAATGCAAACAGTTATGAGGTGATCCCTATAAATAATGTTACCAGCATATGCATAATGAGGTTGAGAGAATGAATAAATGAGTGAGACAATGTAAGAAGAAGAAGAAGGAGAAAAAAGAGGAGTTGTGAAGATCCAAAGATGATATAAAGCAAATTTGAAGGTTGGAAGGACAACAGTAAAGAAGGAGAAAAACAAAGTTGATATCCAGGTAAATCAGCATATGATTTTATTGTACAGTGAGGAAGTTGGTGCTTCCATGTCAAGTTGTAGCTTGATAGAAGTCTAGTTGTAGCTGGCTGAGGTAGGAGCCTCCTGTAGGCTGTAGCCTACAAAAAATATATGGGATTTGGAGCTTCCTTGCAAGTTGTAGCTTGCAAAATTGAGGTATTAGCCTCCTGTAGGTTGGAGCCTACAGAAAATCAGTGGTGAGAGGGATTTGGAGCTTGCCTTTGCATCATAACAATAATAAGATGTGGTTTTCTCCCTTATGGGTTTCCACTCATATCTGTTGTCTATGTACATGATGTTTATGTGTTGACATGGTGTATCTAATATGCTTAATACCTAATGCTCACTTATTAAAATTGTTGTTCCATTGAATATTAAGTTGATCACAAAATGAAGATGTAAATAAGTGTAAATTTTTTTTTTACAAGATCATGACTGCATTAAATTGATTCACCCCCCCCCCTCAGTTTAACAAAGGGTTCAACACATACATCTCTGAAAGTTTGATCACTGAACAAAACAAAAATCGCAATAGATCACAACAATAGTTATGAATGGAATCGAGACTAGAATAGACTAACTCTTCCTAGCTCTAGCTCTACTCTATTTATTCTACAGGGAAGCTACCATCATCTCCCTAGAAAATGGTGATTGAGTCCACTTGACTCCCAGTGAACAAGGATTGGGTGCACTCCTCTTTGAGTTGCTTGGCTGATTTTGGAATTTGAATTTCCAGAGAGAATCCTTGGGGATAATTTGGCTGCTTTTGGAATTCGAATTACTAGAGAGAATATTTGAGATCCACCGACTGCCTTTTAGGGTGGAAAATCCTCCTATAATTCATCTTTTCTATCTTCTCTGAGTCTTTATGATAAAATCCTTATAAAAATGATTAATAATTCATGAATTTCTGCACTCAACCTTATATTTGGCACTCAGAGTATGTTAGCCTTAATCAACACCTACACTAACATCATAAAACCAAATAATAATAAAAATGCAAGAAAAAGAGATCTAAGAAGGCAAAAAGGTGACTATTAACCTGTCCAAAGATGTTTAATGATGGAGCTCATCATTAGCCTCCTTTCATTTTTTTCCTTCTAGTTTTATTTCCTTGTTTTGTTTTGTATTTTGTGTTTTTTTTAATGAGACTTTGCATGAAGGGTATGTTATTTGGCCTTGGAAGACAATGTGGAATAATAGAAAAAGACTTTGAGACACTGTGACATTTGGCTATCTCTCTATCCTTGTATCTTGTATTGGCTACACCTTTTGTTCGATGATATTTCGATAGAAAATACGATCCTTACATAAAGAAATCCTTGTGTTGAACCATGATATCCATGTCTATTCTAGAAACCTCGTTCCTACAATCATGTCTTTATGTTTCAATTTTTTTAGGTTGGTTCAATCAAGTAGAGAAGGACAAGGGGAAAATATGAACGAGAAAACCAATATCATAGGTATTATATATGATTCTCTGAAGGGAAAGCCTTTTTTTCTCTCAATAATTCAGGATCTCTCTTCCTCTCATGAAATAGATAAGTGTTGATGAAAATCCCTATATAAAATAAATAAATAAAGGTGAAATAAGAGAAAGGCTTCCTATATTGTAGAGCGATGAAGAAATTAACTCCGTTGGGGTACTGTACAAGCCTGCTAGTAGCGGAGCAATGTTTGTGTTCCTGAAGTGACTCTGTCGGGGTACTCTCTAGGCCTATTGATAGTAGAGAAACACCAAAGATGAAAAACTATACTCTGAAAATATAAAGCTCATGAACTTCATTACCCTTTTCTGATTCGAAAAATTGTGGGAATGTTGATCTTTTTTTGTTTGTTTGTTTAACCAAGTAAAGGAATGAAGGGAACTACACTTATGCATGGGGTAAGTCGGGAAGCCATGGTAATATGAATGATGAATCAATACTCCTTGAAGAAATAGACCCTGCACAAAATAATTGACCAAGGCAGAGTAGTTGGAGTTCTACCATTATGTCACCAAGTGTTATTGTTGCGTCAAACACCCTCCAAAATTTTACCTACACTTGAATTTTTGAGCCTACTATGGATCTTGCGATCGATCATTCCATGGTCACTTCTTGATCAGTTGAAGTCACTTGCTCACACATGCTCAGTTCACAACAAGTTCATGAGTGAATTATTTTACATAATATTGCACAATCATAGCACAGTCCATCAAGATAATGTATGTGCACTGTTTAACCCATGTCGACAGTCAGTTCACACTGTCATTAGTCGCTCACTTTTGGCTGCGTTTGTACTTCTATCTTGGTGATTTTTTCAAATTTTCACTTTTGTGCATCTTCGATTTCGTGAGTGTAATTTTCATTATTCCAATTGTCGCTTTCTCTTGATTTCACTTTGATTAGTGTAATTTTCATGTTATCTCAGCTTTTGCATGTGTCACTTTCACCATCGTTCATGTATCGTAAGTGTCGTTCACACTTTTCTCTTCACATATTAAATTTTGTCTCTCTTAGCATGTGGAGTGTCGAATAATACACAAAAGCTATTTTTGGTGGTTTCAAGGGGTATCCTTTGTGTAAATGAATTGGTATTACCATGTAAACATGTATCATACTAATTTCCAAATTTTCAAGAACTGTTGCATAAGTGTCATCATGGTCATCGCAAAGTGTATCTTTGGTGCCGCACTTGGTGTATGTCATTGCAAAGTTATTGCATTAAGGAAAGGATGTTATTCATGTGTTATGAGTGTTCCATGTTGTGTCGTCAAGTGACCTAAGTGTGTGGTCATGTTTAGAGTCATGAATTTTTCCTATCTTCCTCTCACTGATCCGACACTTAGTCAAATTGGAGAAACACTATGACTAGATCACTCAGCCTCCTGTAGCCATCCTGAACTGCGCATTATGTAGTATCAACCCTCAAGCAAATCCTTGTCTCTTGGAACAACTCAATGCAAAATTTATTCCTCCCAAAACTACACACTTCACAATCTCAATGCCAAAACCCCGCCCCTGAGCTCCAGAACTACGCAATATTTCTCCATCCAGGCTTGAACTATGTATTGCATAGTATCAATCCACAAACCTCATCCTTGACCTCCTAAACAATGCAATTACACAATCACTTGGCCTCCTTATCCTTCCAGCACTACGTAGTGGGTAAACTCATTGATCAATCCCTCATCCTGGCTCATTGAATCCCTCAAATGTGCAATCACTCATCCCGGGTATTCATAATTGTGCACTATGCAATCTTGAGCCTCAAGCCTCCAACTTGAACCCCTGAGTCCCTCAACTGCGCAATACCTCTGCCCAAGCCTCCAAAATTGTGCATTGCGCAGTCTTAAAGCTCAAGTCTCCATCCTAAGTCCTTTATTCCCTCAACTTTGCAATCCTTTGACCCTGGCCATCCTAAACTGTGATATGTGAGGTTCAATCCTAGGCCTTAGCTTCTCAAACTGCGCAATCGCCGAGTCTGTCACTCAACCAGTCACTAGTTCCAGCCCTAAAAATTGATTTCATGAAGCATCTTAGGCCATGGGTTTATCTAAATGATTTCATATTTTCATGGGTGGTTTTTTATCTTAGGAAACAATTCCTTGGTTGTGAAAAGGAATCAATGCTTAAGATATTTTTTAGCAATGTGTCACAGAAGTAATTATATCATGTGGTCTTCGCTCAATCCCTATTGAAACTAATTATTTAAAACACTTAATGATCTGGTATAATTAGATACTCTACAATGCCATTAACTGCTGATATGTAAATGGAAAATATGAACCATAGAAGAAACTCAAAATGATATGTTGTAAAAAATAATTTACCACTTTAAATTTCAGAATGAATTTATGGAGAGAGAGGAAACTCAAAATAATATGCTGTAAAAATAAAATCTATTACTTTTAAGTTCCAGAAAGAATTTTCGAAGGGAGAGGATTTGGAGTGAAGGAGCGCAAATTAAGGTTATTTAACTCTTACTTACATATGTAATTAAGAGACCGACAACTACTTTACTTCACTTCATTCCAGGAAGAAGGGACACAAAATGGCACAGGAAAAATGAATCACCATCAAAAGTTGCAGGAAACTTGATGCTTCTTTCATTAATTCCTCAGAAAAATAAGTACCAAAGCTTTAGTCTTCCAGAGGTCCAAAACTCGGAACCCATGTTCTTTCTTTTTGTCTTGCTTAAACACATCAAAAACAATTTGTAACTGCTAGAATTTCTTGAACTACTTCGACTACCTAAAATGGTAAAACAAGTTATTACATTGCAATTGAGAAAATCACTATAGATACGATATTAACAACAAAGAAAACAAATTAAACTTGAAATATTATTCTTTTTGCTGTATCTGATTTGTTGTTGATGAATCTCCCTGAAGTGTTGATGTGTCTCCCTGACAGATCAGACATCCTTGCCCTACATTTCTTTTGGAGTTAAATATTTGTCTTTTATGCCGAATGTCATGTCTTTTTTGTTTCTGATGTTGTATTCGAACAGTTCTGCAATGACGCCTCTTTGCCCGAATTGACCCAACTGTTGCATTTCCAATAGTGCCACTATATGCTCCTTTTTCCTGACTCTACCTATGCCTCTGCATTCCCAACAATGTTACCATATCCCCTTCTGCCCGACTCTGCCTCTTATGATCGTGCCCGCAATTTTTAGTCTTCCATTTATTTACAAGGTGCCACCACATATAATGTTATTATGCACGGGGTCGAGTGTTACCCGAGTCTACTACCCACGTTCATGATTCTTCATAAAAAAACACAACTGCAAATAATCTTGGACTTTAAATAAATTTAAATTAACATTTGAATGGCATCGCGTCCACCTTTCCATCGCATTTCAACTTTCCTTGCTGCTTCGTTATAAGCCTCCTCTTACCTCCGATGTGATTTCTCAAAGGATAGGTCCTTACTTCCAGATTTTAAATCCTTTACAATTTAACTTTGAAGCTACATCGCATCCACCCCTTATTGCATTTCGCCCTTTTATCACATATTGCTTAGGACCATTCCTCCTGAGCTTTGTGATTGTGATGTGAGATATGTGATAAAGGGAGGGATGACGTGGCAAGTGGAGTTGGTCCCGATCGCAAATCACAAGTGGCGATATGAAACCTTGTCGCACTTCACCTTTCGACCTTTATAACATGTTCCTTAGTGCCATTCCTCTTGAGCTTGCGATGTGCGATGTGCAATTGGAACATATTAAATTATAGTTTTGAGCTACATTGCATCCAACCCTTGTCGTACTTCGCATATCGGCCTTTATAAAATTTTCCTTAGTGCCATTCCTCCTAAGCTTGCAATGTGCGATGTGAGATAAAGGTAGGGATGACGTGGAGGTGAGGACAATTG
The DNA here is from genome assembly GCA_034641835.2 of Pinus albicaulis. Lineage (NCBI taxonomy): Eukaryota > Viridiplantae > Streptophyta > Pinopsida > Pinales > Pinaceae > Pinus > Pinus albicaulis. The sequence goes on from MU968411.1 coordinate 16,989,249, forward strand.
AAAATCGCAATCAGAAATGTAAAAATTATTGCAAATCCCATATTGGCATTCATAACATAGTTCGTGAGTGTTATTCCTCCTGAGATTTGCGATAGCAATTTGTGATATGTGGGCATACCTTCCACATGCAACCACGATTACGCCTCTGAACGTTGTCCTGCATGTATATTTGCATGACTCAAACCTGACCTATGTGCAATGTTTTGAACGCATCAATCGGCTCAAGTATTGAAATTCTCTGCACACAAATAAGCCCGAATCGACCCACCTTCACATCTCTGCACATAATGTCAATGCACAATCATGTAAATCAAAAATTATTTTTTGGTATACAAAAATTTTAAATTTTCTAAAATATATGCTTTTTTTGGTGTTTTGAGAAATATTTCAAAAGTAAATGGAAATGAGGCACAACATCTAGCTCCACCTGGAGATAGTGATTTTTTCCATGAAAGCGCTAAGAACCGTATATTAGTGCCTTATCCATTGGGTATGGAGTCAAATATTTCTTCGTGACATATGAAAAATGAGAAATCTGGTATTTACAATGGTGGAATGCTGACTTTAAATGCTCAAAATAATGCTTCAGATATTTCCCATTCATAGGCATAGATTCTCCATGTAAATATTCCAGGATGAAAGTATTGTTTGATCTAGCTTCAGAAATTCTGTACGGACCATACCAGAGAGGGTCAAAATTACCATGCTTTCCTTTATCCTCCCTTCTGGTGTCCCATCTTAACACCAAATATCCTTCTTGGAAGAGGATTTCTTTTGCTTTTATGTCAAATATGGACTTCATCTTTGCCTGATAAGAAATCAAGTTATGTCTAACTTTGTTTTCATTTTCACTTTGTTCAATATTCTCACTAGAGCATTAGGTTCTTACTGAGCTTCTTGAAGGAAAGAAATCACTGGCTTGGCCAAATGAATAGGAAATAGTGCTTGAGTTCCATAAACCAATTCATAGGTTGACTTTCCAGTGAACCTCCTGGTGGTTACTTAGACTGCCCAAAGAGAAAACTTCAACTTTTAATCCCAGTATTTCTGATTTTCAGTGATTTTCTTCTTGAAAATCCTAACCAGGGTGTTATTTGAAGATTCTTCCAACCCATTCCCTTATGGATTATATGCTATGGAATGTGACATGATTACATTATATGTTTGTAAAAAATTAATGAAACAAGAAGAATTAAATACCTAAGAATATCAGTTACAATCTTTACTGGACAGCCAAACCTACTGAATATGTTCTCCTCGAGAAACTTCATCACCACTTCTTCATTTGATTTCTTGGTGGGGATTTCTTCAACCGACTTTGTGAAGTAATCAGTGGTAGTTAGAATCCATTTGAACTGGCCACTTGATGGTGGATTGATCTCTCCAATAAAATCCAATCCCCGTTGCTTGAAGGGTTCTTCTATGAATACAGGGATAAGAGGTAATGGAGCAAGTCTTTTCTTCTCATCAAACAACTAACATTTCTGACAACTTCTGACCAATCTATGTACATCTGCAAATAGGGTGGGCCAATAGAAACTAGATTTGAGGATTTTATGGGTTATGACCTTCCAAATATAATGTCCTCCACATATAATTTCATGATATTCCTTGATAACCTCAATGGATTCAACTTTATTTAAACACAACAGCAAAATACCAGCAGGATATTTCCAGTACAACTTTGCTTCTACTATGACATATGGTTGAGATTTAAGCTTGAGAGCTCTGTATTTGGTTCTATCCAGTGAATATTGGCAAGAAAATAAACACAGGTAATTAACAATATCTTTATACCAATCTGAACATAAAAATTTGTATTGAATACCCGTTTTAGGCTTATTCCGACCTTCTTTGTTGTCAGCTCCATCCACTGGTGCCAAGAGGTTAATTCCCAATGGTTGAAAATTTGTTTCTGTTAGCAAATTTTCTAAACCCTATTCTTTGATTAAATTGGTGGGTTTAATTTCCAAATAACAGTCCTGGATTTTAGCTATCCATTTTCCTCTTTTTCCTTCAACATCACATTGAACCAACACATCCTTGAAAAAAGAATTAGGTATAGAAGTGGTTATTTGGGATTGTAGCACATAAGTCCTGAAGGCTCTGAGTGCTTTGACCAATGCATACACTTGTTTCTCCAAAATTTTATATTTGAGCTCAATATCTCTGAGAACTCTGCTGAAGAATGCCACTGGTTGTTCCTTACTATCCTCATTTCTCTACAATAACACAAAAACAATAGTAGTGGGGGAAGCAAATGAAAATATTTGAAATACCTTTTGATAATCAGAACTTATTAAAACATGAGCTTCCTGGAGTGTTTCTTTTATTCTGGAAAATTCTTCTCTTGCTTCTTTATCCCACCTTACTTTTGTGTTTTTATTCAACATGTCAGTTATATTTCTCACAATCTCAGCATAATTTGGTACAAATCTTCACAGAAAGATTAATTTTCCCTAAAATATCTGAATATCTTTCTTTCTTCTCGGAAAAGAATGGTATGAATTGCCTCCAACCTTGCTGGATCAATCTTTACCCCTTGTTTTGAAACTATGTGACCCAATAATTTACCTTCCTCCAAGGCAATCAAATATTTTTTGGGATTTAGTGACAGACCATACTTCTTGCACTTTCGAAAGTTCTTTGCAGATGTTCCAGGTGTTCATCATCTGATCCTGAAAAAATAGTTACATCATCCAAATATATAACCACATACTTGTCTCCAACAAAATCTATGTCCATGGCCCTCTGAAAAGTTGCACCTGCATTCATAAGGCCAAATTGTTGAAAAGTGTAAATAGGTTGGTCTTCATATTGACTATGTAATTATCTATTTATAAGACAAATACAATAAAATGTAATTTTTGTTGTACTTGCTTCATGGGTTTCATGAACAAGATTTTATTATAAGTCAATAGACTTCTTCTTGATGTATAATAGGATTTGTCTTATGTTTATAAGTGTAATTAAGAGTCAGGTATATGAAGTGCCTAATCTGAAGGATGTGCTCCAAGACCTTGTGAAAGAATGACTTATGGCAGTTCTCACAACAGCCCTCATAAACGCTGGAATAAAATCTCTTCTTGTTGGCCGTTAAATAGATGATGAAGTTGGCCTTCAAGTATAATGTAAGGTGGGCCTAAAAAGGAGGAACTGTGCCATATATAAACATAGAACCTGTGGTTCATTTGAGAGCAAGAAGATTGTTGTTTTTCTCTAAAGAAGTGCAGATAAAGAGTGCAGATTCTCTTCGAAGAAAAACAGAGTTATGTTCAGGAACAAATTGCAGAAGTGACTGCATGAATTCAGAACCATTTCAGAAAGTAATGTGGATTAGTCTGAAAATAATTTTGCAGATGTTTTTGAAAGGGTATGCAGATTAATATATGTATAAAAGAAGATATATATATATGTGTGTGTGTGTGTGTGTGTGTGTGAATCAAAGCAAGGTGAAATATTGAAGAATAAAAACCAAAGAAGGAAGTCTACACAACAGTTAGGATCTTTGTATTAATGAACAACATTGGATCACAGTGTACAAAGGAAGGATTTGATTAGAAGAAAGGTCAGTTTTCCACAGTGAAAGAAATAAGAAAGTTTTGAATTAAAGGAATTATTATAGTACCATATTAAATGTGCCAGTAGTTCATTTCCATCTCAAAGTATTTCCATCAAAAGATTCAAGGCAAGTTACCTATCATCCTTGATCTTTCAAGGAAGCAGCAGAACATCCTCATCAATCACCATTCAAAGGAAGCTTCAACCATCTTCAAAGTAATCAAGCTGATAGAAGAAGAAAAGAATGTACTCAAGTAAGTATATCTATGACTTCATATGAATCTATTAAAATTTCTTCTGTGCAAAGAAAGAAAGAAACTGGTTAGGGTTTCAAACTTTCCTGCATAGAAGACAAGGACAATGAATTCATGCCAAATTCATGAAGGGAGATATAAGAGCCCAAAGGATTCTTATAGAATCCATAAAAGACTCTATCATCTCTAATATACCAAATCTATAATAATAAAAAGGAATATATGAGAAATTTGTGGAGCTATTCTCTGTGAGTATTGTAAGAGAAGCAATCTCTCTGATCAACTGCAGGAACTAGGAGAAGTAATGTTTAACTCTGAGATGACTACAATGGTGTTGAATTCTTTGCTAGAAGAATGGGGAAACTTCACTTCAGGATTATACGGGAAGATAGAAGTCACACCATTCCATGCTTTAGTGTCTCTATGTAAATAGAGGAAACAAGATTGAAAGCCAAAGTTGTTACGGGATCAAGTGAAGGAATCAAGCCTTTGTAGCCATGTCCAGGAAGAAATGAAGATTCAGTAAGTTTTGGTCCTTAGAGTAAAAGAAGAAATATGGACGAAGCATGATGCCCTGTACATGATGAACTTGGGCATTAAAATAGAAATTGTCATTAATTGAAAAAGAACAAGAGAAATAGGGAAGAAGCCCATGTCTCTGAAATGAGGAAAGAGTATGATAAGAAAGAAGAATCATGGGATCTCCACTACGATTGAGATCATCTTCTCCTTTAAGTGATTTATATTGGTTATATGATAGGAATAAATGTAGTATCCCGATGAAAGCATGGTATGATCTCCTGGTGAATCAACTCCGGGAAAACCTTGTTGGGAAAAATAATGAGAAGGGGGGGGAGGTGAATCAGTATTTAGGGAAAACTAAAACTTTTTACTTTTTCATGCTCTAAAACCCATACGCTACTTTGCTGAAGCCAACTAGCGTATACACGCGGATATCCTTCATAAAACTCGCATATACCCAGAGATCTAATGATGCCATTAGTTCTTCACTTATATCATTCAATCATTTATTCATTAGATGTTCTATAAATAGTAAACATGTGCAATAAGAACAAAATATACCATCACACAAAGCATCACACATGAACACCAGGATTTTTAGGTGGAAACCCAAGTCGGGAGAAAACCACCGCTGCAGTTGCTCAGCCTTCAATATTTTATTATAGAGAAAACATCTTTGCTGTGTGCGGGTGTGACTCTACCGACGCGCCGAGCACCCGCAGCACTCGTTTACCGGCCTCTCTGGAAGGGAGCTCGGGCCACGACTCATTTACCGGCCTGTTTCTTGGCTTCTGACCCAGGTCTCGTGGTTTGACAGCAGCCAGTTTGACACTGCTACTAGCTCATTTGACCTCACAGAGGAGCTACGACCCCCTGACTGAAGGCTACAACCCTCAGCACCTCTAAGGACCACGTTTCATCAATTTTCACACTGGATCCAAAGCTTCCTCTAGGACACAACTTGTAGGCCACGTTTCATCATATTTTCAGATTGGACCCACTCCATACTTTTAAGCACAGTCAACCATGAAACAGATACATATAACTCACTGAAAGATATCAGTAAACCAGTAGAACAGATCAGACATTTCTTACCACAGACTTCAACAAACCCTAGTTTGCATACGTGCTTTCCTTTCACTGATGTCGCGTATATACACGCTTTCGCTCACATCAACCAGCGTATACCTCTGCACAAACTTCAGAACAGATTTTACTACCCATACGCGCTTTCACTTCATACATCCCGCGTATATACGTGCTTCCTCTGCGGCGAACTAGCGTATGGTTCTTCAGACATATAGGTTATTGCAATTCTTCAGAACAGATACATCACACAGATTTTTACCCTTTGCTTCAAACAGATGTTCGCCTCATCTCAGATCAGATCATTCCATAAACAGATCTAGTAGATACAAATACATTTCAGATCTAGATCCCCTTCTTCATCATTTTCTTCATTGGTGCATCACAGATTCAGATCTATCATCAAGCCTTTACCCTTTCCATACAGATATACTTCACAGAGAAGTATTCATTCAAGCTCAGACATCTTGCACCCACACTCATGATTTGCACAATGAATTTCTTCTCTTTATATAGGTTTACCCTTTTTCAATACCATGAGCCCCTTTTTCAATACCATGAGCCAAAACCACATTACTTCCGATGGTATTCCTGGACGGGGTCATTTAGGCGAATCATTACCCAATACAATGGGTCAATACCATGGTGGTTACCCCTGGTTTTGCACTTTTTGAGCGCTTTTGCCCATACGCGACTTGGCACGTTCTTTTCCGCGTGCATACGCGACTTCCCCTAGACATATCCGCGTATGCCTTGAGACATACTCTTTTTACCATAGATTTAGAACATGCTAAATTCCTTTCTTCATTACCTTCTGTACATACTGTAAATACATCATATTTAGCTCATCAAGAACATATTCTATCAAGCACAACTTCATCAAGTAAGTTGTCATCATCTTCATCGAATGAGTTGCCTTTCAGGGACAACACTCAGCATCAAACATCATATCACATCAGATTTACATCATTTACCATGTCCATCAAGTCAAGAATAACTTCATCAGGTGGTTTGCCATTAAGGACAACACATGTCAACTGTCTCATGTCTTCATCTTCATTCAGTGGGTTGCCATCAAGGACAACACTCTGCATCATATTGCCAACAATCTCCCCCTTTGGACTTTATGGCAACCACGATGGTGTTTGATCATCACAACAGATAAGCACATTAAGAATACAATGACACCATGTCACTCTCCCCATTCTTTGACACCATTATATTCATTCAAACACCATGTCACTCTCCCCCTTTGACATCAAGGGCAAAGGGCGGATCAAAAACCAACACACTCTCCCCCTTTTCTCCTCATGTGGAAGAAGCGTTCTGCAGATCTGATATATACTGAAGTGACCAAGCTCCCCCTGAATTCATGCTGAAGTTTCAAACATATTTTCCAATGAAGTACATGACTCTATGAAAATCCTATCACCAATGACTCATACTTACATCAAAGATCCATCCAAGTGGATTTACATATGAGACTTAACTACCCAACCAAGTGGGTTTACAAATTTGACTCAGCTACCCAACCAAGTGGGTTTACAAAATTTGACTCAGCTACCCAACCAAGTGGGTTTACAAATTTGACAAGTCCTTACATGAATGAATATTACAATTTTACATCATGGGCCTCAACATGACCTTTTCATCAAACTACAAATATAACTTTAAGACCAACACCAGAAAGTCCTCAAGAAAGAGAACATATTTCAGAACCAACATAATGCCAACAATGCATTATACTCATCAAAGCTAATGCTCCCCCTGAATCTGTGCATCCAAGCATCCTTTCCATATGACTAAGGCTCCCCCTTAGTTTGTGCATCCTGAACATTTTCACCAACAAATCATCAATGCATCTTTATCAAAACATTAGAAATAGAATTATGAGAACTGGAACACCACCAGAGATACCAAACAGTATCAGAGATACCAAACATCATTGCAGCTGTGCTGAAGAACGCTGATCACAAAAAAAAATTGCCAGCAACAAACCATACACGTCTTTATGTGTTTCAACTCGCGTATATACGCGACTATATTTCAGGAAACTCGTGTATCCAATTCAATCTTCTGCATTTAAGTAGATTTGCTCTTCTAACAGACAGAGACAACTCCAGCTTCAGCTTGTGAAATTCAAATGCTTTCCCGGAACATGTGAGGGCAGACAGATAGGACAATGTAGTTGTGTCTTCAAGCGTCATCCAATGGTTGTAGCATAAGCACATTAGTAACCAAGCCTTCAGATTCTTTGCAGCATCAATACAATCTTTCCAAGAGAGATTATCATACCAGAATAGCATCTTCACATAAGTGTCAAGCAATCATCCATGTGGTCCAACATCACCATGATCTTTAAGATTTAACATGAAGTAACATATGTAGGGAAAATATCTCAACCATAGTAACAAACTCTGCATGATCTATTCTTATCTCTGAATCATAATACGTCCAATCTCATCCAATAGATAAACTTTAGAAAACAGTAAACAAGGCTCATTCAAAGTCTTAACACTATGTATCAAGCCATCATTATTTGAGCATGAGCATCACAATAACCAAAGAATAAGCAGTCATAGAGCCAACAATGCAATCATTAATATTCAACCTGCTGCTTCCCCTGAACCAGTGCTCCTCAGAGACTTCAAACAGCATCAGAGATTCCACACAAGAATATAGAAATGCTAACCCAGACAATTTCTCATCAACCACACATACGTGGTTTTGTGTGTATTAAATCGCGTATATACTCGACTGTATTCAAGGAAATCTGCGTATACAAATTAATATCCAGAGTTTTAATCAAATCTGATTCTTGGCATAGCAGAGACTACTTCAAACTTCTATCTGAGAAATTGTTCCTTGCTGAACCCATCGTTTTCTGAACCCAGATTCCTAATCGGGACTCAACAAAGAATGCACCACTACTAGTTCCTTTTCAATCATCAACCTGTGACCGGGTCTATGATTTCATCATCATAGTGTCTTTCTGTTGAATTCAGCTTATCAACTCAATCTCTTGTCTAATCTTTCCATTTCTTCTTTGTAGAAACATATGTGGGAATCATCATGAAATATAGCATGAGCAAACAACATAGACTTGTATCATCAAATATCTGAGAGAAGAAAGATAAGACAATGTATCCATGGCTTCAAGTGTCATCCAACAGGTGTATCATGAGAACATCAATAATCAAGCCTTCAGACCTTTTCGCAGTATCAACATATTCTTCCCAAGAGGAACCACTTTTTCAATAGTCAATCAAGCAGTCAACCACGTGATCTGATATCACTAATATCTTCATGCTTTGTCCTCATCTCTGAATCATAAGACTTCCATCTCATCCAACAGATACTCTTCATCAATCCGGGCTCATCCATGATCTTCAACATAAGAAACCAAGTACCATAACATCACTATTTAGAACTGAGAAAATAAGATGATACAGAGTCAATAATACAGTTATTAACAGTCAGACTGGTGCTCCCCCTGAACCTCTGCTCCAGATCTTCAGCTAGCATAAAAATTCTCTTATCATCAATGCATACGCGACTGTGTCTGATGAAACTCACATGTATACGCAACTTTTGTTAATATAACCCGCGTATGGAAAGTGAAGCATAGAAATTTTTCACATTCCTTCATCTCCCCCTAAACTTGTACTTCCTGTACCTGTCTTATTCATATCAGATGCTCTGTCAGAAATACATATAACTAGAATAATCAAATCAATCATGAGAGTCATCATACATTGCTCCCCCTGTGACGATACATTACTCAATCTCATAATGTATCCCACATCATTCCTGCAGTCAATCAGAAAAGTCAGCTTCAGAAGCGGATGAATGCAGTAGGGTCAGAATTCCCTACGTTTCTGATCGGTCCTCCATCTTTTTCCAGATTTGTTTGAACTTTATATTTGTGTGCTGGAAGTTATCCAATTTCTCATATCTGTTCAACCTGCATTCCTTTTCTACATGTCCATACTTGTTACAAGAATAACATCTCATATGTCCAGAGAAATAAGCATAAGAATCATAATGAGTATTTCTAATCTTCCTCCTTTTACAATCAGTTGCTTTATGTCCATACTTGTTACATGAAAAATAATATCCCTTGAAGCTACCAGAGTACCTTTCTGAGTATAATCTGTTTGTTTGTGGCTGAATTGTTCTGCTTCTGCAATTTGCTGCAACATGCCCATAATTATGAAATTTAAAACATTCAACGTTCTTGAATGAATTTCTTTGAGAATTCATGATTGTTGGTTGATCTTTTGTCTCTTTCAACACTTCAGGTTTAGTATTGACATCCTCTGAATTTTTAGCACTTCCTTGTGAGCTAGATTCTCCTTTAACAGTTTCATGGAAGCCAAGACCAAGTTTGATAGCAGGAGACCTTTGATTACTCAGAATATTGTCCAAAATGTTAGTACTATCTTGAAACCTCAAAAGTTTAAACTTTTCTTCTAATTTACCTTTGAGAATGTTTACCTCAACCTCCAAGGCTTGACATTGCTTCGTCAAGCTTTCTTCTTTCCTTCTTCCATCTTCTACTTGATCCTTCAGATTTAGAATCTCTTCTTTCAACCAATTTTCGTTTTCTTCACATGTTTGTTGCAGCTTTTCATTCTTCTTATTTGATTTTTCCAGATCTTCTTTGAGAGAGATGATTTCTGCTTCAAGGCCTTCCTTTTCAAATGTTTGTAGAGGTTCCTCATTCTTCTTATTTGATGCTTCAAGATCTGTTTGTAGAAAGATGATTGCAGCTTCAAGTCCTTCATTCTTCTTGCTTGATTTTTTGAGATCTGCATTTAGATCGTTGATTTCTGCTTCTAGTTCTTTAATTCGATTGGATGCATAAGTATGAAACCTTTGATACTTGTCCACCTGTCCATTCAACATTTCTATTTGATATTTCATTTGAGAGATCATCTCTTTGTAGATAGAATCTTTCTTATCAATTTCCTTTTGTTTTTCTTCAACTTTGATCTTGATAGCTTGTTCTAGATCCACAACTTTACTTTCACTTTCTACACCATTGCTTGCACAAAGAAGATTACAAGGGCCCAAATCACTATCAGATTCATCTTCTTCAATTTTTGCTATACATGATTTCTGAGGTATCTCCTTTCCTCGAGTAACCTTCTTCTTTTGGTTCTTTGCCATGAGCACTTGTAGAGCTTGGTCAGAATCTTCTTCATCTTCACTGGACACTTCATCATCATCTTCATTTGCATAATAACTCTTCCTCTTTTCAAATTGTTTTCCTTTACCATGTTTTTCTTTGTAAGGACATTTAGCAGCATAGTGACCAACTTTTCCACACTCAAAACATTTGAAGGGAAGCTTACCTTTGAATCTTCCAGTTCCTAGTTGGAGTTTTCTCACGAAATTCACTTCTTCTTCATCGGATATATAGCTGGATTCTTTGACAACTTCCTTTTCTTTTCCTCTTGCAGATACCTTAAAAGTAGCTTCTTTGATTTGAGAAGGACCTCCTTGTCTCATTTCAAAAGCAGTCAGAATACCATGTAATTGAACAATAGTAAGAGTTTGTAGATCTTGCCTTTCTTCAATAGCTGAAACTTTAGAGTCAAATTTTGAAGTCAAGGATCTTAAGACTTTTTCCACCAGAGTAGTATCGGTTATGGTTTCACCCAAATTTCTCATCCGATTTACAATGTCATCTAGACGAAGAAAGAAACTGGCAACACTTTCATCACTATGCATCTTCAAATTTTCATATTCAATTCTAAGAGTTTGGAGTTTTGCACTTTTTACCTTTGTATCTCCTTCATAGCTCAGAATGATTTTGTACCATATTTCTTTTGCTGAATGTAGCTGCATCACTTTAGCAAATTCTGATTCAGACATGCTTCCTAGCAAGACATTTACTGCTTTGGCATTGGTTTCATACTTCTTCCTTTCAGCTGCATCAGTAGGAATACTTACTCTGGTATTGATAACCTTCTTCCACGATCATCCCATACATCTCGCACCAAGACTTCGCAGATATGCTTTTTTCGCACCTTCCAGAATATCGATCGCTTCCATTGAATAGAGGTGGCTTTATAGACATTACTCCTTCATGACTTACTGCAACGAATCTCCTTCACATCGTTTTCGTTAAGAACCTCCTCTCGATACACCGTTGGGAAAACATCGAGGGGGGGGGGGAATCGCATTTAGGGAAAACTAAAACTTTTTACTTTTTCGTGCTCTAAAACCCATATGCTACTTTGCTGAAGCCAACTAGTGTATACACGCGGATATCCTTCATAAAACTTGCGTATACCCAGAGATCTAATTATGCCATTAGTTCTTCACTTATATCATTCCATCATTTATTCATTAGATGTTCTATAAACAATAAACATGTGCAATAAGAACATAATATACCATCACACAAAGCATCACACATGAACACCAGGATTTTTAGGTGGAAACCCAAGTCGGGAGAAAACCACCGCTGCAGTCACTCAGCCTTCAATATTTTATTATAGAGAAAAAATCTTACAACATATGTGTTGGTGCAGACCCTACCAGCACGCAGGCACCCACCTGCGCTCGTTTACCAGCCTCTCCTAGAAGGGAGCTCCGACCCCCTGACTCGTTTACCAGCCTCTCCTGGAAGGGAGTTACAACCCCCCGATCTCGTTTACCAGCCTCACCTGGAAGGGAGCTACGACCCCCCGATCTCGTTTACCAGCCTCACCTGGAAGGGAGCTACGACCCCCTGACTGAAGGCTACAACCCTCAGCACCTCTAAGGACCACGTTTCATCAATTTTCACACTGGATCCAAAGCTTCCTCTAGGACACAACTTGTAGGCCACGTTTCATCATATTTTCAGATTGGACCCACTCCATACTTTTAAGCACAGTCAACCATGAAACAGATACATATAACTCACTGAAAGATATCAGTAAACCAGTAGAACAGATCAGACATTTCTTACCACAGACTTCAACAAACCCTAGTTTGCATACGTGCTTTCCTTTCACTGATGTCGCGTATATACACGCTTTCGCTCACATCAACCAGCGTATACCTCTGCACAAACTTCAGAACAGATTTTACTACCCATACGCGCTTTCACTTCATACATCCCGCGTATATACGTGCTTCCTCTGCGGCGAACTAGCGTATGGTTCTTCAGACATATAGGTTATTGCAATTCTTCAGAACAGATACATCACACAGATTTTTACCCTTTGCTTCAAACAGATGTTCGCCTCATCTCAGATCAGATCATTCCATAAACAGATCTAGTAGATACAAATACATTTCAGATCTAGATCCCCTTCTTCATCATTTTCTTCATTGGTGCATCACAGATTCAGATCTATCATCAAGCCTTTACCCTTTCCATACAGATATACTTCACAGAGAAGTATTCATTCAAGCTCAGACATCTTGCACCCACACTCATGATTTTCACAATGAATTTCTTCTCCTTATATAGGTTTACCCTTTTTCAATACCATGAGCCCCCTTTTCAATACCATGAGCCAAAACAATACCATGAGCCCAAAACTACATTACTTCCGATGGTATTCCTGGACGTGGTCATTTAGACGAATCATTACCCAATACAATGGGTCAATACCATGGTGGTTACCCCTGGTTTTGCACTTTTTGAGCGCTTTTTCCCATACGCGACTTGGCACGTTCTTTTCCGTGTGCATACGCGACTTCCCCTAGACAGACCCCTAGACAAATACACGTATGCTTAGGGAACTTGTCTCTTTTCACCATAGATTTGCTTTATCTTTGAATTCCTTTCTTCATTACCTTCTGTACTCTCTTGTAGATACATGATTTTCATCTTTAACGGGTTCATCAAGACATATTCTATCAAGCACAACTTCATCAAGTAAGTTTTATCATCTTCATCGAGGTGGGTTCCCATTAAGGAACAACTCTCTACATCATATTGTCCAAAAAACATCCCATATCATCGGTTACATCATTTACCAAGTCCATCAAGTCAAGAATAACTTCATCAGGTGGTTTGCCATCAAGGACAACACATGTCAACTGTCTCATGTCTTCATCTTCATTCAGTGGGTTGCCATCAAGGACAACACTCTGCATCATATTGCCAACAAACCTCTCTGATAACATTACTAATGGAAAGCAGTCATCAAGATCAAGGGTCATCATGGAAATAGATTTCTGGGATGTGATGAAATATTGATGGAGTAGGCCAAGAGAATGAAGCTCTTCATTCTTGAAAATTTTCTACAGAATGACGCAAGGAAAAAAAATAAGGTATGAGGTATGCATATATTTATATGCTAACATTGGATGTTGTGAAGTCATTTCATATGGTCGTAGGTAATACACCTCCATATTTAGAAGTATGATATATGAAGGAGGATCTCTCAGTGCACTGAAAGATGAAATTAACATAATATGTCCTCATAGAATATGAGGATGTTGTACATAAACAAGAAATTGGAAAATTTGTAATGTCCTGGAAATGAAGAATGTGTAGAGAGGAAGAGATCATGAAATGCAACCATGTCAAGAGGAAGTTATCATCTAAAGGCCAAGATGACGTGACTAGAAGATCTCCTTGGAAGATATGTAGACTCTGATGGAAGTATGGTAAAGAAGAATACCCTTGGAAAAAACATGTCATTAGGATATGTGTCAATCTGTATGAAGGATGATGATTCCCACAAGAAGATGTCATGGCAAAAGATCATCACTAAGGTAATATTTAAAATGTTCATATGAATATGTTTATATGGATGAATTCGTGCGGGGCTACTAATAATGAGAAAGGATGTATGATCCTTGGAGATGATTCAAAGGAAAGAAGAATGGCATAACAATGGACCAAATAAAAGGAGGTCTGATGAATCACTTTATGATAGCAGGCATGACTCAGGATGGAAGTGATGGATGATGTATGCCCTATGAAGCTAAAAGCTGAAGATTCCTCAATATTTAAATCCATGACATCGAGGACAGGAATTCTTCATAAGAAGTTGGGTGTCTCACCATTACTGCTAGAGGTCCTTGGTTAAGAGGGAGCCTGGTGATAAGTTTATTACTTGGAAGAAACTTGGTAATTCCTAAGAATGAACTTAGGTACATTCCTTGTATAGGAATGAGTACATTCCCTTGTGGAATAGGTCCTCCCTAGTTGAGAGGGAGAGATAAACACATCATTCTGGTCTTCACTTGGGAAGATAGAATAGAGGATTGGGTAATCATCTGGCACTTAATACTCTTTTAGAATGTGTTATGGAATTCAAAATAAGAGTAGTAGGGGATGGATGTTATTTGAGGGCTGGCTACCCAAGAGAAGAATAGTCCATGAAGGTCATACTTTGGGAACACCCAGGTGGAGTATGTACCTTGGAGAGACAATGATGAAGGTGTCTATAAGTCATGTGTCTTTCCAGCATTGTAGCCCATTGTCTTGTTGAGAGATGGGGCTATTAGTCAAGGCCTTGCACTAGGACAATGCTGCTTGATATGATGCTATACAAATGTGATTACCAATCTGATTCTTCTTATGAGATTCTTCAATATGAAAGTGACCATGTACCTGTATGAATACCTCCCTAGTTAAGAGGGAGTGTTGAAAAGTGTAACTAGGTCGGTCTTCATATTGATTATGTAATTATGTATTTATAAGACAAATATAATAAAATGTAATTTTTGTTGTACTTGCTTCATGGGTTTCATGAACAAGATTTTATTATAAGTCAATAGAATTCTTCTTGATGTATATTAGGGTTTTTCTTATGTTTATAATTGTAATTAAGAGTCAGGTATATGAAGTGCCTAGTATAAAGGATGTGCTCCTAGACCTTGTGAAAGAATGGCTTATGACAGCTCTCACAACAACCCTCATAAATGCTGGAATAAAATCTCTTATTGTCGGCCCTTAAATAAGTGATGAAGTCGACCTTCAAGTAAAATGTAAGGTCGGCCTAAAAAGGAGGAAATGTGCCATATATAAACACAGAACCTGCGGTTCATTTGAGAGAAGGAAGATTGTGGTTTTTCTCTGAAGCAGTGCAGATAAAGAGTGTGGATTCTCTCTGAAGAAAAACAATGTTAATTTCAAGAACAATTTGTGGAAGTGACTACAGGAATTCAGAACCATTTCAGAAAGTAATGCGAATAAGTTTGAAAATAAGTTTGCGGATGTTTTGGAAAGGGTATGCAAATTAATATATGTATTAGAAGATATATATATATATATACAGATACAGTAAACAGATTGCAGATGCCAGACATCTGAAATCACATTATGGACGAGGCCAACTCTACCACAAAGATTGCAGATAGAAGATAGGAGTTAAGGATTACAGATGATGATGAAGTTCAAATGCGCATGTATGAGACTACACTGCGGATAACAAGAAGTTCACAGTGCAGACATAGGAAGCACATAAGTGCGGATAAGTAGAAACATATGCATAAGTGAAATTCATAAGGGTTATGGATGACACTGAAATACAAGTGCATCATATGTATAAGTGCAGGAAGGGCGCCATAGAAGAACAACACATGAATTTGAATAAGTGAAGGAGCAGACAATGATCAAAAGGTGGAAGAGACAGTAATAGGGAGGAAGGTAAATCTATGATTTACCTTCCTACTATTCAAACAATTCAACTACAAGCATATATAAGGTGAAGATCAAGGTATTGGAAGCATATCTAGGTTAAGGGTGATCTAAGTCTGGGTCATGGTACTTGTCATTTTTATATCTATAAGAATAATTCTTTGTGGGTTTTCCTCTCCAATAGGGAGAGGTTTTTTCCTTGGCTCTAGGAGCCTAACTTCCATGTCTTGTGCATTTTGATAATTGAATTGATGAAATATTAACTAAGCTAAAAGAAAAGAATACATAAATAACACAAGCACACTCACAGGTAATTATCAAGAAGAGAATTTGTATTAACCTACAGTCCTCCAAATTCTCAACACAAATGGCATCCTTGCATACATGAAGGTGTCCTAGGGGGTTTTGAAAGCTGTCTTTTCCTGATCTTCCTGATCCAGTTCCACTTGATTATATCCAAATAATCCATCAACCATAGACATCTTGTAAGATCCTGACACCTTCTATAAGACATAATCCATTTTAGGTAAAGGATAATTATCCTTTAGAGATGCTCTGTTCAAATTCCCGAAGTCCACTCACAATATTATCTCTCCATTTTTCTTCCCCACAGGAACCAAATTAGAAACCCAATCTGAATATCTAAGAGAGACTATGCTTTTTTCTTGCAGCAATTTCTTGACTTCCTTTTCAATTGGAGCTAACAGTAATGGATTAATCTGTCTCAGCTTTTGTCGATGTGGTTTGATTCCTTCTTTCAATGGGATCTTATGTTGTATTATTTTTTATCATACGTTTTCAAGTCTTCATATGACCAAGAAAACACATCCATATACTTTTTAAAGAGATCGATATATATTTATTTATAATTTTTGGGAACAACTTTGAATAGTTTCACCATTTTTGGCTCCTGCTGATTTCCCAAATTACAATCTTCCATCTCTTCCTCTTGATATATTTTCTTTTAATTAAAAACAACATCATTTGAATCAAACAGTCTCTCAAGAGGAACCAAACCTTTAGGGAGTACATTATCTTTCAACTGAATAATCTTCTGATCACCTATTGAATTTTTAAAATTTCTTACCTCTATTTTTTGCTCTGTTTGTTCTTCTTCTTGATCTATCTCATCATCTTCAAAGTTTCCAATCATTGTCAAGAAATGATTTATCTGCTTATCATCTTCAAACACCTATCAATGTTTCACATTATCGGGAATAGAAGTTCTATGTATAATTTCAATCTCATACCTTAACCTTAGATATATAGGTGGCTTGAAGGTGCTAGATGCAACTGATAAAAAATCTGCCAATCTATTTTCCTCCCTCAGAATAAACTGAAGATTGAAGGCTTCAAAATAGTTCTCTATCAGATCCAAAACTTCATTCCTATATGATCTTAATCTCAGATTCTTGGTTTGACAATGATTTTTAATCTGCCTTATTATCAACTCAGAGTCACCAAAAA
This sequence comes from Pinus albicaulis, assembly GCA_034641835.2. Classification (NCBI taxonomy): domain Eukaryota; kingdom Viridiplantae; phylum Streptophyta; class Pinopsida; order Pinales; family Pinaceae; genus Pinus; species Pinus albicaulis. The sequence goes on from MU968411.1 coordinate 17,006,739, forward strand.
TTGAAATACACTGAACTCCCATCTATTTAGAAACTTGAAGGCTAATGATCAAGGCCTCATACTCAACTATATTTTTTTATTGAATCAAACTCTAACTTGAAAGAAAAAGACATGAGGTTACCTTCTGGCAATATCGACAAGAATCCAACTCTCATTCCTCCCTTAGAGTAGGCACCATCAAAGTAGCATTTCCAACTATTTTTTGAGTGCAATGCATTATATACAACTACTGAAGAGAGCTTCTTCCCCGTGTCTTCAGTGAATTCTGTATCTTCATGCAGAATGAAACATGAAATATATTATGTTTATTGACTATAAATAGGGGAATTTCCTTTATATTTATTGGTAGTGGTCTTTATGAACCTTGTTTCCCTGTACAATCTCCTTTATTCCCCATTAAAAAAAGGAAATATGATAACATAAGTGAAATCTAATTTTAGAAAACCTCCTAAATTTTCTCCCCAATATCTTGACAGGAGCATTCAAAACCTGGTTGGAATGTTAGCAACAACTACATCCATGACTATAATCTTTGCTGGAATTTGTGCCAAAGAAACTACTACAAATTTAATTAACCCAAGACATTTCACCCTTTTGGAATCAAATGAATACAGATCCTTGTAATGTTTGGTAATCTTCAAGTTTAATGTAGAAATTTTTAATACAATTATGTATTGTCATATTCTCCTGATCTAACAAGTATATGCCACTGTTAAATACATAATCCTTCTACTTAAAATATTTGCGTAAATTTAATCGCCAATTGCAAACACATGATGTTGTGTAACTAGCTTCAAAAATAGAAGAAAAGAGATATCAACGCCTTAGAAATAAGCCACTTCGAGGGGGAAACCTCCAATACATTACATAAATGAACAATTCTTGGATGATACAATTTACAAAACCTCCTTTCTATATATAGGAGTCCATGGGGCCATAATGTAATCCTAGTGGGCCACAATGTAATCCTAGCCGACCTAACAATAATAATTTAAGAGCACAATAATAACAAAATGGGGGTTACAAGGGTACAATAATAACAATAAGGGGGTTACACTAACAATAATAAGGGACTATACTAGTGATATAGGGACAATAATAACAATAAGGGGGTTACACTAACAATAATAAGGGACTATACTAGTGATATAGGGACCTAACATGCCCCTCTCCTTCAAAAAAGTGTTGTCCTCAACGCTTGAGTAGCTCCGGGTGCTTCTGTATAAAATTCTCATCCTCCCATGTAGAATCTTCGGTGGGTAAGTTCTTCCACTTGATGAGATACTCTGAAATTGATCGATTCCGTAGTTGTCGAGTTCTTTTTTCCATGACTGCTTCAGGTTCCAATATGATTTTCCCTTCCCCATCAAGTTCTGGCAATACTGTTTGAACTGGAAGATTTTCACCTATAACCTTCTTTAAGCATGAAACATGGAAAACCGGATGTACTCGCGAAGAAGCAGGAAGCTCCAATTTGTATGCCATAGTACCAATCTTTTGCAACACCTTGTAAGGACCATAGTACTTTGGCGATAATTTATTATCCTTCTTAGCTTGCTTGGGGGACATTTGTTTATATGGTTGTAGCCGTAAAAATACCCAATCTCCTACATCAAAACTTCTCTCGCTGCGATGTTGATCTGCCTGTTGTTTCATTCGATTTTGTGCCAAATTCAGGTTATCCTTTAAGAGTTGGAGAACTTCTTGTTGATGCTCGATGTGATCTTCCACTGCTTGAACCTTCGAATTTTCTCTTAAATATGATGTGATGGATGGTGGATGATATCCATAAAGTGCCATAAATGGGGTCATTTTTGCTGCAGTATGGAAGTGTTATACCACCATTCAGTGAGAGGTAACCACTTGACCCATTGTGTTTGTTTATCAGATACAAAACAACGAAGATATCCTTCCAAACATTTATTTACTATCTCGGTTTGACCATCGGATTGAGGATGATAAGATGAGCTATGAGCTAATTGAGTACCCAAACAAGAAAATAACTCCGTCCAAAAATTTCCAGTAAAAATGGGATCTCTGTCGCTCACAATAACCCTTAGGCTTCCATGTAGCTTTTGAATTCTGTCCATAAATGTAGTAGCAACTGTACTTGCTTTAAATGAATGAGATAATGCACAAAAGTGTGCATACTTGGTAAGTCTATCAACTAACACCATGATGACACTCTTTCCTTCGGACTTAGGTAAACCTGTGATAAAATCCATTGAAATCTCCTCCCAACGTTGACTTGGAATGGATAAAGGTTGTAGAAGTCCCGGGGTCTTAATTGTTTCCACTTTATTCTGCTGGCAAACCAAACATTCCACCACAAAATTTTGAATATCAGATTTAAGGCCATTCCAAAAAAATTCTTTCTTCACCCTGTGGTAAGTTTTTAAAAATCCCGAGTGTCCTCCTAAAGGAGAAGTGTGCAATTCTAGAAGAATCTTTTGTTTTAGATCGGAATTCTTACAAAGATATAAGCGATCTTTGTACCATAAGGAATCATTTTTCCAACTAAATGTATCAGATGTACTAGGATTTTTCTGCAACTTTTGGATGAGTGTCCATACATCTTTGTCCTTCTTCCATTCATCTCTTGCTTCAGTTATCCAATCTGGTTGGATAATAGAAATGGCACAAAGCAATGCTTCCACCTCTTCATCCTTTCTTGAGAGTGCATCTGCAACAACATTAAGCTTTCCTTTTTTGTAGATTATTTCAAAATCATAACCCAACATCTTTGTGACCCATTTTTGCTGCTCTTCTGAAGATAGTCTTTGTTCCAAAAAGTGTTTAAGACTATCATGATCAGTTTTTACCTTGAAGTGTCTTCCCATTAGGTAAGTTCGCCATTTCTTTAGTGCATGCAGTATTGCTAACATTTCCTTCTAATAAATAGGTTTTTGTAAATACTTTCCTTTGATTGGACGACTTTCAAAAGCAATGGGTCTTCCTTCTTGCATTAAAACTGCACCAATTCCATTTCCTGAGGCATCACATTCCACAATAAAGGTTTTCATGAAGTCTGGCGTAGCTAAGACCGGTGCTAGGCACATTGCCTCTTTAAGACGTTCAAAGGCCTTAGTTGCTTCAGGAGTCCATGAAAATGCATCTTTCTTCAATAATGTTGTTAGAGGTGCTGCTTTTCTCCCATAATTCTTAACAAACTTGCGATAATACCCTGTTAACCCGAGAAATCCTCGCAACTTCTTTATGGTTGTGGGGACTTTCCATTCCTTAGTGGCTTTAATTTTGTTAGGGTCTACTTTAACACCCTCGTGAGATACAATATGACCCAGATATTCCACCTCTTGTACTCCAAAGAAACATTTGGATTTTTTTGCATATAATTGTTTCTCCTGCAATAGTTTGAGCACCTTGTCAACATGTTCAGCATGATCCTTCCAAGACCTGCTGTAGATTAGTATATCATCAAAAAATACTAGCACAAATTTTCTAAGGAAGGGTTTGAAAATGGAATTCATCAACCCGTGAAATGTAGAAGGTGCATTGGTAAGGCCAAAAGGCATGACCAAAAATTCATAATGACCCTCATGAGTTCGAAATGCTGTTTTTGGAATATCTTCAGTCTTCATTCTAATTTGATGATATCCTGAACGAAGATCCAACCTAGTAAAATAAATTTCTCCATGTAATTCATCCAATAATTCATCAATCACATGAATGGGAAATTTGTCTTTAATGGTGAGCTTATTGAGCTCCCTATAATCCAGACACATTCGCCATGATCCATCCTTCTTGTGTACCAATACTACAGGAGCAGAGAAAGAACTTTGACTAGGTTGAATTATACCCGCCTCTAACATTTCTGCAATCATGCGTTCAATTTCGCTCTTTTGGAAGTAAGGATATCTATAAGGCCGGATGTTCGGAGGAACACTTCCTGGAATCAAATGAATAGCATGATCACGAATAGGTGGGAGTCCTTTGGGAGTTTCAAACACCTTGGAATGATTGTCCAAGACTTGTTGGAGATCTGCAGAAATAGATGATTTTGATGTTGGAACTTCTAGTGAGCATAATTGTGCAATTACGCCTCGCTGTTCTTTCTTTAGAAGCTTTGTCATGACATTCGAGCTTATTATCCTTCCTGGCTTCCCCGCAATACCCCGTAATTCGACTTCCTTTCCTTCTGAAAAAAATTTCAAGAAAATTTCTTGAAAATTAAAAGCTACCGTCCCCAAAGATTGTAACCATTGTACTCCTAGAACAACATCAGCACCTCCCATAGGAATGGAAAGCATTGGACTAGTCAATACATATTCCCCCATGGTTAGCTTGATATTATGGCATTTTCCAGAGCAATTTATAGTTCCTCCATTTGCAACCATCACTTGACATTCTGGTGTTGGGTATAGGAAACAATTTAATTCCTTGGCTACCTTATAATGAATAAATTATGGGTGCTACCTGAATCAATCAACACTATTACCCTTTTCTTCTTTATATGTCCTTCTATCTTGAGAGTTTGAGGAGTGGTAATTCCTGCCAGTGCATTACACGATATGGTCGGATTCATTTCTTCCTCTTCTAGGGGTGGTTCCTGGTGTATATCCTCTTCTTGTTCATTTTCTTCTTCTTCTTCACAATCTGTGTAAAATAATTTCTTCTCAGCACACTTATGACCTTTAGTGTATTTGCTATCACAACTGTAGCAAAGCCCTTTTGCTCTTTTTTCTTCCAATTGTTGTGGTGTCAACCTTGTAGGTTGTGGAAATCTAGGTGTAGCAACACTTCCTTCTTTATAAAATTGAGTGGTAGGCTTCCTTGTCGCCATAATTTTACATTCAACTTTTCTTGCCAACCTGAATGCCTTCTCTAATGAATCAGGTTCCAACACACGAACTTCATGTTGGATGTTATCCTTTAGAGTACCTATGAAGAGATCAATCTTGTGTTCCTTTGGAATATCAGTTACCCTTATATTCAATTTTTGGAAGTCCTCAATGTGCTGCCCCACTAAACCCTTTTGTTTGAGATTTATCAATTGGCTAAAGAAGGTGTTGCTCTTTGTATCCTCATAATGTGCTATCATTTCCTCCGTAAAAATTGACCAAGTGACAATTTTTTTACGAGAGCAAAACCATCGATACCATACAAATGTATTTTGTTCTAAATGTAAAGTTGCAATGCGTACCTTTTTTGTGTTTTTCACATTATGGAGATGAAAATATTGCTCCATCTGTAGTATCCATGTTACAGGATCCTTTCCATCAAACTTCCTCATATCCATTTTTGGAATATGGTGGTTCTTCCCGCCAACATTAGAGTTTATGAAATCATGATTAACATTTATTTTGTTCTCATCATGAGGTTCTTCTACTATATTTCCGCCATTAGGAATCATTTATGGTTTTAAGCTTGTCATCAAGCCTTCCATGTATGCTTTTAGATCATTCTTCATGTTTTCCATGTTGTCTTTCATGTCATCCATCTTAGCTTCCATGACCACTTCCATGCCATCCATCTTAGCTTCCAAACCATTCATCTTAGCTTCCACGCCTTTCTTCAAACCATCCATCTTAGTTTCCACGCCTTTCTTCAAAACTTCCATTTCATTTTTTGTTGTTCTTTGCGAGAGCAAAATTTTCTCTTGTAATTTTGATATGTCATGTTGCCATTCTTCATCTTCATGAGTCATAGTAGAGCCTTCTGAAGGCTTAATGGGTGTTGAATTATTTTTAGGGGCCATTTTAGAATCCAATACTGATATCTATTCTACAATATGCCCTTGGGATCAATTTAACTTGATTATTCAAACAAGACTTGTGCAATTTGAAAAACATACACACCTTTTTCTTGCTTTTAGGAGCTCGATATTGAAATTGTATTATCTCTGTGATTGCAGATCTTCAATATCTGAAATTTGGTGATATGTACTGAATTATCTTGAATTTCCACAGGTCTGATCTAATTTGGATTCCCCAAGACAAAGTTATGTCCAATCTCCCACAATGACCTAATTATGGACTGGTTCAGTAGATCAAACTTGTATGGCTTTCCACGTGTCACTGTTTCATCCTTCGGCTCTGAAATTGATATCCAAGAAACTAAAGTCTGTTTACTTGCAACCACTTTTTACGGCACTCCAATCTAATGCTCAGAGAGAGAGTTATGAAACTTTTCCCACGATCACCTCTTTGAGATGAAATTCGGGAGCCTCAAAAAGCACTACCTTGCACAAATCATATCTCCGAGATATTTGAGCTAAATATCTGAAATTTTTGGTGAATCTCAGGATTTCAGCCGCTTATATGGATTTCAGTTCATGCATAAATACAAAAAATTCTCTTGCACATGCGATGGCTTTGTTTGAGAAACAGAAAAATACTATTTGAGATGATATCTCACTCCAAATATTACCGAACCAAGCTCTGAAATTTTTGACAAACTCCTTAGGATTTCTGTTTAACACCCTAAAATTCCATTGAACTTACGTAGAAACAAATTTATGGCAAAGTTACGATGACATGTTTGGAGCAGCGAAACCCTAGAATCCAAAGCTCTGATACCAAATGTTGTGAAACCAGCTCCAAAAATAGAAGAAAAGAGATATCAATGCCTTATAAATAAGCCACTTCGAGGGGGAAACCTCCAATACATTACATAAATGAACAATTCTTGGATAATACAATTTACAAAACCTCCTTTCTATATATAGGAGTCCATGGGGACATAATGTAATCCTAGTGGGCCACAATGTAATCCTAGCCGACCTAACAATAATAATTTAAGGGCACAATAATAACAAAATGGGGGTTACAAGGGTACAATAATAACAATAAGGGGGTTACACTAACAATAATAAGGGACTATACTAGTGATATAGGGACAATAATAACAATAAGGGGGTTACACTAACAATAATAAGGGACTATACTAGTGATATAGGGACCTAACACATGAAGAAAGATCAATCACACATAACACAACCATTTTTACTAGGAAAGCATAAAGCTAAAAACCCCACTATCATATATTATGTATATATCATGGATCATGAAACAATCTCATACAAAACTCTACTCTAAGAGCTCTCATTACAATATACAATTGTCTCACACTGTCATACAAAAATTGGCATAAGCATGCACCAATTTACTGCCTCCTGACAGACTGCCTCCACTACGTAATCCCTACTGATCAAAATCCCTAAATGAATTCAATCTTTCCTGGCTTTGAATACACAATCCTCATTGGCATCTCCAATGTGTGTTTGGTTGCACTTGTGCACCCACTATAGTCACAATTGATAGTAAAACTGTCCCTTTCACCTATCTCTCAACTGGGTCTCCACTGGATCTGACATGCATGTAGTTAACAGTAGTAAATATTCAGTTGCATGTGAGATCACTCCATTTGAATTAATTTAATATTTAATTCACTAATCTCTCACTAGTGTATCTTTAGTTACAACTAGTTATAAGTAGCACAACTGAGTTTAACTCACTTAACTGAGTTAAACTACTTTAAAACTCACATAACTACACATCCAACTATGTTACAAATTTGTATCACTTAGTTACAATGAAGTCCACTAGCATGTACGACCAACCAACCTTTGAACTCGAATTCCTTCAATTAACTAGTTTGCTACATTAGTTAACTGAAATCAAGTGCTCCATGAGAATAGATTATTATTTATTGTCTAATTATTGTTAAGGGCTAACAATAATCGACATGCATTCTATTTTTAGACATGCATTCCACGAAACAACTTCACATATGCATTCCAAAAATAGATTCCCATCCATCCATATAATTTTCTCAACCATATATAAATAGATTACTGCTAAAAATAGACTTTGATCCAAATTCTAAAAATAGACATATCACCTAAAAATAGCCTGCAAGCCCCACCTAGTGTAGGTGCTTAATTTTCACTAGGATCATCATCTTGTTGAAACTCAACACTCCCTCTCAACAAGAAAGGGATTATCCTTCACCCTGATCCTGTCTCTACAGTATTAGAATTTTCTCCTGGTGAGCGCCTTCGTCAGAATATCTGCATCCTGATATTTCGTAGGAATGTACTGAAGCAACATGATCTTCCGCTGCACACAATCTCTGATATGATGATACTGGATATCTATATGCTTAGATCTGGCATGAAACACAGGATTAATCAAGATTTTGATGCAACTATGATTATCACAATGAATCACTATAGGATGTAAATGAGAACTTAACAAATAGAACAAGATCTTCCTGATCTAGATAGGCTCACATCCATCTTGACTTGCTACCACGTATTCCGCTTCCACCGAACTAAGTGCCACAGATATCTGTTTCTTGCTGTACCAAGAAAAAACTGTAGATCCGATACTGAAAACCCCTCCTGATGTGCTCTTTCTGTCCATTGGACTACCTGCCCAATCTACATATGTGAAGCCATGCAACTTCACCTCATCCATTTGTCTGTACCATAAGCCATACTCATATGTGCCCTTGAGATATCTCAGGACATGCTTGCCTGCCTTCCAAAGGAGCTTGGTAGGCTTAACCATCACTTGAGTAAACTGGTTCACCGCATACCATATGTCTGGTCTTGTATTAACTAAATACATGAGTGAACCCACCAACTGTCAATAGACATTAGAATCCACTACCTCTCCAGATGTAGAGTCCTCTTTCCTCCAGTTTCCAGGAAGAGGAGTATCCATGGGTTTGCAGCCCTCCATCTGAAACTTACTGAGTATCTCCCTTGCATACTTTCCTTGAGACACACATATTTCACCTTCTTGCTATCATATTTCCAATCCAAGGAAATAGTGAAGAAGGCCCATATCCTTCATATCAAACTCCTTTGCAAGGTCCTCCTTGTAGGAATTCACACGGTAAGTTCCGTAGATTAAGAACCAAAGGTCACCACTCACAAATAGATCACAAATCAGTACACTAGTATAATCACGTGGTTAAAACCCTCAAAGAGGGAAACAGTCCATGCCCTGAGCCAACGTGGCCACTTTAGGGAATTTATTAATATAAAAGAAAATTTATATATGTTTCTCTCATAAACAATTACTAGAAAAATGACCCTCCATGCTCTTTAAATAGAGATCATGGACCAATTGGGTGTTAAGCCACAGATCAAGTGCCGTTAATACCGAGGTGAGAGATAACCGTCGGATCACTACAAATCGTGACCATCGGATTATAAGTTACAAATGTACATGGTAAAGAAACACACTTTACCTAACTCTACACTAGACTAAGTTATTCTTAAATATTTCCTATGTGTCGGAATATCCTAACATCCCCCCTTAAGAGCAACTTGGGATAGGATTGAAGGATTTACAAAGGTGACACAAAAGGAGCCTATTTCCTATGTGTCGAAATATCCTAACATCCCCCCTTAAGAAAAAATTGGGATAGGATTGAAGGATTTAAAAAAGTGACACAATAGGAGAAGGAAGGAGGCATTAGAGCCTATCCCCCCTTAATGACAACTTTCCTGAACTCCAAGCATGGATTGAAGTTTGGTAAACTTCGCTTCTGTGAGAGCCTTCGTAAAGATATCGACTACTTGATCATTGGTCGGACAATACTGCACTTCAAGAACACGATCATGAATGAGCTTTCTGATGAAGTGTATGTGGAGTTCAATGTGTTTCATATGCTGATGCTGAACTGGATCTTTACATAGTTGAATGGCACTTTGATTATCACACCAAAGTGTAGTTGGATACTGCTGATGAAGACCAAATTCAGACAGGATCTGACGAAGCCACATGGCTTCCTTGTTGGCTTCAACTGCACCACGATACTTTGCTTCTGCTGAAGAAAGAGAGATGGAACTTTGTTTCTTATAAGACCAAGTAATAGATCCTGAACCAAGAGTGAATACATATCCTACAATAGACCTTCGATCATGAAGGTCACCAGCCCAATCAGAATCAGTGAAACCAATCAACAATGGAGATGCTCTTGCACTGTAATGAATCCCGAACTGAATTGTACCTCGAATATATCGAAGTATTCTTTTAGCTGCTTTCCAGTGACTCTCATGAGGTTGGTGCATAAACCGAGCGACAAGACCAACGACAAAGGAAAGGTCAGGACGGGTATGGGTTAGATACAGAAGTTTACCAACAAGTTGACAGTATAAGGTAGCATCAACTTCGGGGGTAGTACAAGTGACTGAAAGCTTGACTCCAAACTGAAAGGGAGAAGGGGCTGGCTTACAGTCTTCCATGTGAAAGTGGTGTAGAAGATCACAGGCATACTTGGACTGAGAGAGGGTAATGCCTTCCTTGGATTACAAGACTTGAAGACCAAGGAAATAATGCAAGTGTCCTAAGTCTGTCATTTCAAACTTCTTTTTGAGGCTAGACTTCACATGGTTTATATGGTTTGGATCACTACCAGTAAGGATAAGATCATCAACATAAATAACAAGGATGGTGAAGGACTTACCCACTTTCTTGGTGTAGACAATGTTGTCAGAATGACACCTAGAAAATCCATTATCTAAAAGAAATCTATCCATTTTGTCATACCAAGCCCGAGGAGCTTGTTTGATACCATAGAGAGACCTCCTAAGGCAATAAACAAGGCTAGAGTCATTTTGGATAAAGCCAGGGGGTTGTTACATGTAGATTTCTTCATGCACATCTCCATGTAAGAAGGCAGATTTAACATCCATCTAATGGACTTCCCATTTAAAAGAGGCAGCAAGGGAAAGAACAAGGTGGATAGAATTCATTTTGGCAACAGGGGAGAAGGTTTCAGTATAGTCAATGCCTTCAACTTGTGAAAAACCTTTAGCGACAAGACGAGCTTTATGTCTATCCACTTTTCCATCTAGTCCAAACTTTGTTTTGTAAACCCATCTGCATCTGACAAGTTTTCTTCCTTTTGGAAGAGGAACAAGATCCAAAGTATTGTTTGCCAATAAGGAATGATACTTTTCATTCATAGCTTCATCTCAATCTGGATGACTGGAGGCTTCTTCAATGGTTTATGGATCAAGTTTTTTTGGAACTTGAGCCAATAAGGAAGAGGCTCTTCCGAACTGAGAACGTGTACGTCGTCGATCGGCAGGGTCACCTGCAAGAGAACCTGCTACATCCTGAGTAGAGTGGACCCATCTTGGAAGCGGTGGAGTATAAGGAACAATTTCATGAGCTAGAGGAGGATTGTCATCCTCGCTGTCATCATCTGAACTAGAAGGAATGCTATTAAAAATAGAAGAGAGAGAGAGAGGTGGCACATATGCCGAATCAGGCTCGCAGGCCAAAGGTGGCACACCCGCCAAACTAGGCTCGTAGGCCGATATATTTTCATCAAACTTTACATCTCTTCTAATTATTATATTTTTGGATTTGGGTTAAAGAAGTATATATCCTTTGACATCTTCAGAATATCCAACAAAAATACATTTTTCACTCTTAGGTTCAAAGGCTTTATGTTTTGCATCTAGAATATGGACCTAAGAATCACTTCCAAAAACACGAAAGTGAATTACATCTGGTTTGATTAAGCTCCAAGCTTATTCTGGAGTTATATTCTTTAAAACCTTAGTAGGAGTGTGATTTACTATGTAATTTGCACAGTTAATGGCTTCTGCCCAAAAATTGAGACCAAGTCCTTTAGATTGAAGCATACAATTAGCCATTTCTTTAAGGTGCGATTCTTCCTTTCAGCTACACCATTTTATTGTGGAGTATATGGAACAGTATGTTGCAATTGAATGCCATGCTCAGTGCAGAAGTTGATAAATTTGTTGTTAACATATTCTCTGCCATTTTCTGATCTTAACTTAAGAATTTGATGTCTAGATTGTTTCCCAACAAAGGCCTTAAAGGCCAAGAACATGTTAAAAAATTCACTCTTGAGTTCTAAGAAATATACCCAAGTGCATCTGGAAAAATCATCAATGAAGGTTAAAAAGTAATTGCAACCAGAGAAAGAAACAACAGGAAGTGGACCACATAGATCATTGTGCACAAGCTGCAAAGGGGCTGAAGCATGCCAAAAGGCACGTTTTTCAAAACTATCCCGATGATGTTTTCCGAGTACACATCTAGAGAAAACACCATCCCCGCAAGATACCATAGGAATACCTGTCACCATATTTTCCTTACATAGTGTTTTAAGGGAGCGATAGTTTAAGGGACCAAATCGCTCATGCCAAAGTTTGTTCACATCATCATTATGAGCAACAAAAATAGAGGGAAGAGATGATGACCCAAAGTTTTCAAACTTATACAACCTTGTGGAATCATCAGCAATGCCAGTAGCTAAAATATGTTTAGGATCTTTGAGGTCCTTGATTACAACATCATGAGGTTAGAATTCTATTATTTTCCCTTCACCTGAATGAGTTATCTGATAAACAGATAGAAGGTTGCATGACAAGGTAGGAACACATAGTACATCTTTAAATTGACCATTATCTAGATGAATGGTTCCAGATCCTACAACACTAAGAGATCTATCATCGCCAACATAAATATGTTTGGTGTTACAGTCATTTAAAGAAGAAAACATGGATTTATTTTTAGCCATGTGGTAAGAAGCTCCAAAATCAATGAGCCACTCATGAGAAGGAGAAGAAGAAGATACATTTAATGCATAGCAGATCTTGATGCTTGACAACCACAAGAAGAAAGTGTCATGCCTAAAGATGAAGGTGAAGAATGCGCCAAATTAATGTTGTGCTTCTTCATTGCTGCTTCTAAGGCTTCCATATTTTTAAAACATTTGGACTCTAAATGGCCATCACGATTGCAAAATTTGCAATGTCTATCTGTCTTCTTTCCTTTGTTTTTATATGCCTTATCATTTTGGTGAGTTGTTTTTTCAGTTTTTGGCTGAAATTGCTTAGGACCCTTGTTTGGTTTTGGACCATACTTTTTAGGGTACTGCTTCTTGGGATTCTTTTGATATGATTTATGTTGGGCTGCTAAGGCTTTCTTAGAAGCATTTCTAGCAGTGATAAGACCAAGGTGTAAAATTTTTTCTTGTTCTCTTATCAAAGAATCACAAAAGGCATAAAAAGAGGGATTCTTGTAGCTGGTTCCTAAAGAAATGATGGCTTCTCTAATGGAATGGAAGGCGGAAACAAAAACAGAGTATGCAGGGCCAAGCTTATTAAGAATGCAATAGATGAGGCTACAATCTTCCTTTTTGACCTTACAACCTTCTAAAAGAACTCTGAGGGTCTTGAATTTGGACAAAAAATCTTCAATAGAGGAGAAATTATTGGGGTCCAAAGTAAGAAACTTATTTTCAAGTTGATGGGCCCTGATTTGATTTTGAATGCCAAAGACAATATTTAGCTTGTCCAGGGCTTCATGAGGGGTGTCAATGTCAAGGATATGAAATTGAAGATCTTGAGCAATGGACATTCCTATCAACCCTCGTGCTTGATCTTGTTTATTTTCCCATTTAGCAACTTTATCATCATCAGAAGGTTTAGTTTCTAGCCCTGTGGCTATTCTATAAATCCCTTTACTTCTAAGTATATCTACCATGTGAGGTAGCCATTGGAAATAATTGGTGCTGTTAAGAATAACTGGGCATGCATTTTCCATTTAAAAAAAAAAAAAAAACTGAAGCTGAGAAAAGCTGAAACTAACTGCTCCAATGGAAAGATCTCGAAAAATTAGGCCATTTAAAAAAAAAAGCCTCGGAAAATGGCTTCTGGATGAAGTTATTCCTTTTGAAAAAAACTGAGTTGTAGATGCCGAATAGTTACGGGAACAAGATGAAGTGCGGCTCTTTAAAAATAAATTCCGCCCCTTTGAACAATTTTTTTTTACAAAAGAAGCTTGAGAAGGAGACTTGAACCCAAGACCTCTATTCTCATAAACTAACCCCTCACCAAGTGAGATAGTAAAAGGATTATGTTATTTTAGAAAGGAGGAAGGGGGGATTATTATTATTATTATTATTATTATTATTATTATTATTATTATTATTATTATTATTATTATTATTATTATTATTATTATTATTATTATTATTATTATTATTATTATTATTATTATTATTATTGTTGTTGTTGTTATTGTTGTTATTGTTGTTATTGTTGTTATGGGAGGTGTGCATGCCTTTTCCTGCACAAAAAATGAGAATGTTAGATTCTCAGGCAACTATCACTTTTTTCACTATTTCTGATTTCTTGAGATCGCACAAAGATGCGAGGAAAGAGCATACGTAGCAAAAAAAACCCTTTTTCCTGTTTCTGATTTTCCGAGATCACATGGAGTGCACAACAAAGAGCATACACAGAGAAGAGGGTATAGATCCAGAAAATAAAAATAAACTTAATACCGAAAATAAACAAAAATAAACCGAAATAAGCAGAACTATTAACAAAAATAACTGCAAAATAGATGCTTTATACCTCCAAATCTAAACTGACATAACTTGGGCAGCCGAAAACCTTTTGGCATGAAACGAAAGGTGTTCCTCACTATAACAGATTCTCCAGATACAACCGAGCAGTTATCCAAGCCCAAAAAAGTACAGAAATAGTAGATCTACAAAATGAAATTCGCATGCAGTCAAACCGGCTTCGGATTTTGATCAACAACGGACGCAGCCCTCAAAATAGCTCTAATACCATGTAGGAATTCATAGGGTAAGTTCCGTAGATCAAGAACCAAAGGTCACCGCTCACAAATAGATCACAAAATAGTACACTAGTATAATCACATGGTTAAAACCCTCAAAGAGGGAAACAATCCACACCCTGAGCCAACGTGGCCACTTCAGGGAATTTATTAATATAAAAGAAAATTTACATAGGTTTCTATCATAAACAGTTACTGGAAAAATGACCCTCCATGCTTTTTAAATAGAGTTCATGGACCAATCGGGTGCTAAGCCATGGATCAAGTGCTTTTAATACCGAGGTGAGAGATAACAGTCGGATCACTACAAATCGTGACCGTCAGATTATAAGTTACAAATGTACATGGTAAAGAAACACACTTTACCTAACTCTACACTAGACTAAGTTATTCTTAACTACTTCCTATGTGTCGGAATATCCTAACATCCCTCCTTAAGAACAACTTGGGATAGGATTGAAGGATTTACAAAGGTGACACAAAAGGAGCTTATTTCCTATGTGTCGAAATATCCTAACATCCCCCCTTAAGAACAAATTGGGATAGGATTGAAGGATTTACAAAAGTGACACAATAGGAGAAGGAAGGAGGCATTAGAGCCTGCATGAGTGTATCAGCTACTCATCAACAGTCATTATTAAATCATCCGAACATAAAGAACAATGAATAAAAGCGTACCCTCCAACACAATTTGGTATAGGTTTGCATCTGCCTCACTCTTGGTGAAGCCAAGTCCGGTAAAATAGCTGTCGATCCGAGTGTACCAAGCATGGGGTGCTTGCTTCAGCCCTTACATTGCTCTTTTGAGTCTGCACACATGCGAATCACTATTGAAGATCTCAAATCCTCCGGATGCTCAATTTACACTTTTTCCTCAATGATCCCATTAAGGAACACAGTCTTCACATCCATCTGATGAATGTGCCAACCCATCTGCACTAAGAGAGAAAGGATGGTCCTTATGGAAGAATACCGTGCGACAGGTGCAAAGGTTTCTTCATAATCAATCCCTTCGATCTGTGAGAAGCCCCGAGCCACAAATCTGGCCTTGTATTTCTCAACACTCCCATCAACAACTTGCTTTACCTTTTAGATCCATCTTGAACCTACCACTGATTTATCAATCGGCCTTGGAACAATTTCCCAAGCACTGTTTCTGAAAATGGAGTCATACTCCTCCACCATTGCATCTACCCATGTGGGCTCCTGCACTGCTTCCTGAAAGGAAGATGGATCAGTCATAATAAATTTTCTCATGAGAGCCATGTATCCAGTGAAACGGTCAGGAGACTATATCTGTCTGCGCTGTGAAGTAGGGACTCCTACATTTGGTGTCGCATCAAGCTTCAGCCTCTTAGCTTCTGTGGTACACCTTCTGCCAGTTCTGATGTTTGGATCTGTGTGAGTGGACTCATCTACTCCATGAACCTCCTCCTGTGTCTGATCCACATCTAGAGACTCATCTTTGGGAATAATCAATTCCTCCTCTGCATGCAAGTCTAGCTCTCTCTCAAGCGACAACTTCATGGATTTATCCTCATTGAATTTTATATCCCGTCGCATCACAGTCATGCGACTGTTTGGAAAATACACATGATAATTATGGGGTGTTTCTGTGTACCCCATAAATATCCCAACTTCAGCAGTCGACTCCAACTTCTTCCTGGCGTTCTTGGTCACACGCACATAAACATATTAGCCAAAAATCTTAATTTGAGAAACATCTAGTTTCTTACCAGTAAAATCTTCTTCAGGTGTACTCATGCCAAGTAATCTATGAGGAAAATGGTCTTGCACATAATCCGCACCGTTGCATGCTTCCACCCACAAGTGCATTTGTAGGCCCTGATCATGCAACATAGCTCATGCAACACCCATGATCGTTCTGTTCTTCCTCACCGTGACCCCATTTTGTTGTGGGTTATGAAGCGCTACGATTTCTCTTCAAATTCCCTCTTTGCTACAAAAGTATTTGAATTCGTTTAAGATGTATTCACCACCATTATCGCTCTGCAGGGCCTTCATTTGCTTCCCCAACTCTTTCTCCACCAATGCTTTAAACTCACAGAACTTTGAGAATGTTTTTTCCTTCTTCTGCATGAAGAATATCCAACATCTACGAGAATAGCCATAAAAAAAAATAACATAATACTTGTGTTTTTCTATTGAAGCAACCAAGAATGGTCCACACACATCTGTGTAAACTCTCTCCAGTATCACTGAAGCACGGTTCTCCTTTTCATGAAAGGTGATATTCACAAACCTACCCTTGGGAAATCCAATAGAAACCTGCTGCAAAATCTTCAGGGTGCCATGGTGAAGATGGCCCAATCACCTGTGCCATAATTCGCCCTCATCCCAGCTCACCACTTCTTCTGCTTTTCCCACCATTGCATTACAACCATATACCTCCAGCTTGTAGATATTCTTGACTCGAATCCATATCCTCTTGGTTTGACCCATTTTTTTATGTCACAGGAAACCTTTTCTATCGTTGAAAACAACATCATAACCTTTGTCCTCCAACATCGCGACTAAGACCAAGTTTTTCCTCAGACCTGGAACATGGATAACATCTTTCAACAGAAATGGTTTACTTGACTCCATCTCAAAGGTAATGGTACCAATTTCAGTTGCACTATATCATCCATCGTCACCCATATCTATATGCATCTGGAGATCTTTCTCCTCCAACTCACTAAAACACTTCTTATCTCCCATCTTGTAGAAGGAAGCACCATTATCAAGATACCACACCGATCCCATTGCGCTTGAAACCAAGCATGCAATCAAAGAGAAATCAAGTTCAAATTGTGAGGCAAGGGCCTCACCAGCTACAACTCTAGCAACCTTCTTGTTCTTATTTTTATGTGGGTAGTTAGTGGCGAGATGCCCATGTTCGTGACAATGAAAACACTTCACCTTGGAAAAATCCAGCTTCTTACTTTTAGCCTCCAATTTTGAATGTGATTACTTCCCCTTCCCTTTCCTTACTTTGGCAGCCAGAGAAAAATCCTCTTCATCATCATGCTTTGATGAAGATCCATGTCTGGTGTTCCACTTGAACTCCTCCTACACTAGATCCAACCACAGTCATTCCCAATCCGACAGTTTTTCCCGTCCGTTGACAGTCTTGATAATTGTGCCAACTCTTAGGAAGTCCCAAGAGAGAAAAACTCACCGAATCATCATCAACAACCGTGATTCCCACACTCCCCAATTCATCTCGACATTGGAAAAACTTTGTGAGATACATAGGAATATTGTCACCCTTTTCCATTTTGATCTTTCCAAGTTTATACTTCAGCGCCAATTTCCTATGGTCGCTGCTACTTTGGAAAAGATCTGTCAAATCCTTAAAAATTGAAAATGGAGTAGATTTACCGTGAAGGCTTGAGACAATATGGTCTCTCACACCTTCCAACAGAATCCTTCTCATCTTCGCTACTTTCTTTTGTTAGGCGTCAAGTAATGCAGCATCCGTCGAAGTGGGCTTAGTAACATCATTGTCGATGAATTCCTTCAAGCCATTATCTTCAAGCACCGCCTACATCCTATCCTTCCATGCAATGTAGTTTGAGTTTCCCTTGAGTGTATACTCTAACCGCAAACCATTGAAATCCATTTCGATGTTTACTCAACTGTCGCACCAAGAAATTCTTGCAGCAAATTCGAATTGTTTCCACCAACAAACTCAACTACTGCTTCAATATTGAAATCTTATTTTCTCCGATACCATGTAGAAATTTTTAATACAATTATGTATTTCTGGATTCTCGTGATCTAAAAATTATATGCCACTATTAAATAGATAATCCTTCTCCTTAAATCTTTGCGTAAATTTAATCGCCAATTGCAAACACATGAAGAAAGATCAATCACACATAACACAGATGTTTTTACCAGGACTAAAAACCCCACTATTATATATTATGTATATATCAAGGATCATGAAACAATCTCATACAAAACTCTACTCCAATATCTCTCAGTACAATATACAATCGTCTCACACTGCAATACAAAAATTGGCATAAGCATGCACCAATTTACTAACTCTAGACAGCCTGACTCCACAACACAATCCTTTCTGATCACAATCCCTAAATGACTTCGATATTGCCTTGCCTTGACTGCAAAATCCTCATTGGCATCTCCAATGTGTGTTTGGTTGCACTTGTGCACCCACTATAGTCACAACTGATAGTCAAACTTTCCCTTTCACCTATCTTTCAACTTGGTCTCCACTGGATATGACATGCATGTAGTTAATAGTAGTAAATATTCAGTTGCATGTGAGATCACTCCATGTGAATTAATTTACTATTTAATTCACTGATCTCTCACTAGTGTTTCTTTAGTTACAACTAGTTACAACTAGCACAACTGAGTTTAACTCACTTAACTGAGTTAAACTACTTTACAACTCACATAACTACACATCCAACTCTGTTACAACTTTGTATCACTCAGTTACAACGAAGTCCACTAGCATGTCCTACCAACCAACCTTCGAACTCGAAATTCCTTCAGTTAACTGGTTTTCCACATTAGTTAACTGAAATCAAGTGCTCCATGAGAATAGATTATTATTTATTCTCTAATTATTGTTAAGGGATAACAATAATCGACATGCATTCCACGAAACAACTTCGCACATGCATTCAAAAAATAGACCCCCATCCATGCATATAATTTTCTCAACCATCTATAAATAGATTACTGCTAAAAATAGACTTTGATCCCAATTCTAAAAATAGACATATCACCTAAAAATAGCTTGTAGGCCCCACGTAGTGTAGGTGCTTAATTTTCACTAGGATCATCTTCTTGTTGAATCTCAAAATTTAGTTCCTTCATAACAGACGATGGCATGAGATTATGGGATGCACCTTAGTCCAGCATACAGGTATGGAGAGTAAAATCATGAAGCAACAGAGAGATATATAATGGTGGAACATAAGGGTCTACTTCTTCTACATGAGGACCAAAGGTGACCACTAGCTTTTCTTCTTGTAAGTTCACATTGTCACTTATATCTTCAATCTATGTGAGATTAACAAATTCTAAAATTTCTTTCTTGTAGATTGGTATTTTAGATAATTCTAGAAGAGGTACCTGAATTTTTTCCTTCTCCAACTCTTTTGTCAAATTGAAAGCTTGAGTTTGTTTAACATTCTTTTCAGGTTCTTCTTCACCCTTTCTAGAATTTCCCGCTTGTTCGGGTACAGGAACAACTCTCTCCAAAATATTAGTATCAATTGATTTTCTCTGGGAAGGTTCACCCTACTACACATCTGTTCTATTAACTGAATTTACAGGTTGCTTCCCATTACTGACTTGTTTTACAGGGTCCTTTTGTTGTGGAGTCACCATTGGAGGAGGAATAGAATCTTGTTGTTCAGCTTCATTATCCTGCACTCTAGATCTCTTTCTAGAACTTAAATCATATTTTTTATGCAACTCAGCTTGCATGAAATATATGAATTTCCTATAGTATTCATCCATTTCATCTTGATCAAAATATACTTCAGCTTGATAAGATCTGATATATTCTCATATGGTTTTCTTTTGATTGCATTTAATTATGTTAGTGAATATCCACGATCACTTTTTTCACCCCATCTCTAAGTGAATTGATTTTCCAATTCTTCCCATGTATTAATAGAATCATTTAGAAATCCCTTAAACCAATTTCTATCCTCTCCATCCAAAGACTGAGCAAAAAGCCTCATTACAACATCAAAATGTTCTACATTCATATTTTCAGCAAAATTACAAAACACAGGCAAGTGTTTTTCCTGCAGTTATTTCATCTTCTCTAATAAAACGTGAGAGTAATTTAATAAAATATTGAGGCATTTCATTCATTAGTTATGAAAGGTTCAGTGGAGCATATATTTTCAACAAAAAGGCTGGAGCTTCCATGTTTGCACCTTGATTGAGTGTTATTTGGTTAGATGCAATCAATGAACCTGTTGTGAAAATGAACGGAGGTGGAGGTAAAACTAATATGGGAGTGGGTTGATGGAAAATGGCAGAGGGACCAGCAACTGGAGTTTGTTGAGCTTGACTTAAAGTAAAAAAATAGACTCAAAGGAGTGTTCTTCCAACTTAGGTTCTTGAAAATAAATTTGTGTGAAGGGTGAATCTTGCTCAAAGAAAGGAATTAATTTAGAGATATCTTCAAACAAAGGATTACTAACACTACTGTCAAGAGCAGATAGTGTAGGACTAGGTGTTGATGGGTTTTTGGGTTTCTGAACCCTTTTAGAAACCAATCTTTCAGGGTCTGACAAAGCAGGGACCTTCTACTGTGAGGTATCCGGTCTCATGTGAGGCCTTTTACGAGCCAGAATTATGAGAATAACAAACAAAACCAAATATTTCCTCCGCACTGAATAACCAAAGGAGATAATGTGAAAAACCTAGGGAAAATAAACTTCGTCTCTTCATCCTCGGAAACAACGTGAGAAAATGTTGTATCTTAAGAGACAATTCCTTGGCTGTGAAAAGGAATCAGTGCTTAAGACATTTTTTAACAATGTGTCACAGAAGTAATTATATTAGGTGGTCTTCATTCAATCCCTTGGAAACTAATTCTTTAAAAATCTTAATGATCTGGTATAATGAAATACTCTACAATGCCATTAACTGCTGATATCTGAATGGAAAAGAAGAACCGTAGAATAAACTCAAAATGATATGTTGTAACACAAAATATACCACTTGTTTCAGAATGAATTTATGGAGAGAGAGAGAGAGGAAACTGAAAATAATATGCTGTAAACACAGAATCTATTACTTTTAAGTTCCAGAGAGAATTTGTGAAGGGAGAGGATATAGAGTGAAGGAGCGCAAATTAAGTTTATTTAACTCTTACTCACAGATGTAATTAAGAGACTGGAAGCTACTTTACTTCACTAATAAGGGACACAAAATGGCACAAGAAAAACGAATCACCATCAATAGTTGTAGGAAAATAGATGCTTCTTTCATTAATTCCTCAGAAAATTAAGTACCAAAGTTTTAGTCTTCCAGAGGTCCAAAACTCAGAACCCCTATTCTTTCTTTTTGTCTTGCTTAAATACATGAAAAACAGTTCGTAACTGCTAGAATTTCTTGAACTACTTAGACTACCTAAACTATTAAAACTACTTATTACATTGAAATTGAGGAAATCACTATGGCTTCGATATTAACAAACAAAGAAAACAATTTAAACATGAAATACTATTCTTTTTGCTAAATCTGATTTATTGTTGATGCGTCTCCCTGAAGTGTTGATGTGTCTCCTTGACAGATCAGACATCCTTGCCCTGCATTTCTTCTAGAGTTCAATATTTTTCTTTTCTTCTTGATGTCATGTATTTTATGTTTCTGATGTGGTATTCTAACATTTCTACAATGACGCCTCTCTCCCTGACTTGACCTAGTTGTTGTGTTTCCAAAAATTCCACTATACGTTCCTTTTGCTTAACTCTGCCTATCCCTTTGCGTTCCCAACAATGTTACCATATACCCTTATACTTGACTCTGCCTCTTTTTCTTGTGCCCACATCATTCAGTTTTCCATTTATTTACAAGGTGCCATCGCATATAACGTTGTTATGCACAGGGTCGGGTGTTACCTGAGTCTACTTCCCGCGTTCATGTTTCTTCATAAAACAACGCAACTACAATAATCCTAGACTTTAAATAAATTTGAATTAACCTTCGAATGGCATCGCATCTGCCTTTCCATCACATTTCGTCTTTCCTTGCTACTCCATTATAAGCCTCCTCTTACCTCCAATGCGATTTGTCAAAGGAAAGGTCCTTTCTTCCATATTTGAAATCCTTTGCAATTTAACTCTGAAACTACATCTCATCTACCCCTTATCGCATTTTGGCCTTTATCACATATTCCTTAGCACCATTCCTTCCGAGTTTTGCAATTGCGATGTGTAATATGTGATTAAGGGAGGGATGACATGGCAAGTGGAGGTGGAGCCGATCGAAAATCGCAAGCAGCTGTATGAAACCTTGTCGCACTTCACCTTTCAGCCTTTATAACATGTTCCTTAACGCCATTCCTCCTGAGCTTGCGATGTGCGATATGCGATTGGGACATATTAAATTATAGTTCTGAGCTGCATCGCGTCCGACCCTTGTCATACTTCGCATTTTTAACCTTATAACATGTTCCTTAACGCCATTCCTCCTGAGCTTGCAATGTGCAATGTGCAATAAAGGTAGGGATGATGTGGAGGTGGGGAAAATCACGAATCATAATCAGCAATGTAAAACTTATCGCAAATCACATATCAACGTTCATAACATAGTTCATGAGTGCCATTCCTCCTGAGCTTTGTGATTGCAATTTGCGATATGTGGGTAGGCCTTACACATGCGACTACAATTAAGCCTCTGAACACTGTTATGCACTTATATTTTCACGACTCGACCCTGACCTCTGTGAAATTTTATGAATGCATCAATCGACCCAAGTCTTGAACTGATCTGCATGTGAATAAGCCCGAATCGACTTGCCTTCACATCTCCGCACATAATGTCTATACACCAACATATAAATCAAAAATTATTTTTCAGTATACAAAATTTTATATTTTCTAACATATATGATTTTTTTTATGTTTTGAGAAATATTTCAAAATTAAATGCAAATGAGCGACAATAGGTGGATTGTAGCCGCATGTATTCTATTATGTCATGAAAGGATGATGATGAAGGAGATGGAGAAGTAGACCATGCTAGAAGACAACTAAGGAGTTGAGGTGACAAGATTATCATCAGGAAAGAAGATGAAGGAACATTGGATTATAATGGAAGATGGAATATAAATATCACATTGAAGGCTCCTTATATTCAAGTCATAAGGAGGAGGAAGAAAAAGAACGTGCACCATACTTTCTAGAAGACGCAAAGAAAGAAACAAAAAAAGGTGACTTAACATTACCATGTCATCAGTTTCATGTCATGTTATGTCATGAGCCATCATGTGCCACATCATTCGTGGATTATGTAATTCTATATTGGAAAATGTAATGTAAAGTGGAAGCCCAAGAGTCATCTATGTAATGTGAATAGTCATGTAGGAAGTCAAAAATTTATGAGAACTAAAACAATCATGAGGGTAGTCCAAGAGTCATAAGGGAGGTGAAGGATCACCCTATTTGTTATATATGCACCCTCATTTTTCATGCAAATGAATTTTCATATTGGCTTCTCCCATAAGGCATCAAAGAGACAAAGCCAGTACTTTTGGGGAGTAATTCATGGTTCCAACACTCCACTATTGGAGCTAGTGATGTTCATTATATTTATGTATCTTGGGAATTTTACTTAATACTTGAAGCCTGATTGAAAACACATTTTTATGCATGGATTGTGAATGTTTGTAAGATTGTTCCATGAATTTTTTTTATTCATGCTTTCTTTCACCTGTAATAATTTAGTATTTGAACTATTTCAGTTATTTTAGTGTTAATATTATTGAAAATTTGTTGTAATGGTGGTTACAATCGTCGCATATATGTGAACTATTCTACTTGATGTTAGAAAATTCTCTTTTCAATTGTGTGTGCCTTTACTAGGGTGGCATTATTACCTCTCTCTTAGAGGCTCACTTTTTCTCCCTTTGTAGTAGAATAACCTTCATGCACCTACAACCGAACATTCACCAGGCACACTTGCTTTGTTTGCAAAGGAACATATGTGCTTCTCTATCTTGATGAAAGATTAAGAAAAGGCATGTATATAAGAATGTAGTCGGGTTGATACTCCAGATGGGGCTCCTAGTCCAAACTGTGTGAGGTCTAATTGAGACTTCACATCAGAGATACCCCCTTGGTTGACACATTTCTAGCACCGTCAACATGTTGGAAATTTGGTACCTAAGAATAAAATATTAGTCACACCCCAATTACAATGATGACTAGGAAAACTTAAAATTCCATTTGATGATGAAGCTTTTGGATATGCATTTGAAATCATAAAAAAATCATTCTACCAAAATCGTGTAAAAACACCAAAATGGGTGGCATTTATGTTATATTTAACATGAAGAGAAGAAATAGTATTTATCTTCCTATAGCAAGATTTTTCTTGGATGTGGCATCCTTTTCAATGTAGATTTCTCATGCTATTTTGAAAAAATTGTATATTCCATTAATGGAATCGCAAAATATATGCCACCTCATTATGGAGATCTTTGAACTATGTTGGTTTGAGAAGAAGAAAATACACCTTGAGAAGATAACGATACCATTGAAGGTATATTGGTGTGTGGATGGATGTTCCATTATAGTGGATAATGCATATAATTATAACCAACCATTGATAAACATGATTGTTTCTACCTTATTCACCCCATATTTCCCAAATGTCATTAATTTTTCACATTTAGAGGGGAGCACATTGATCTTGAAGGACCAATTATGCAGGGAAATTGCAGAGGTGGGGTCATATAATTCCATCTAAGTTATTACCGTTGTAACCTAAAGTTGCAAAGAAACATGGTTGATATTCCCAAAAAAGTACAGGTTAGTGTTTACATGCTAAATCATTTCTAATTTACATTTTTTAGCTCTTATTTTTTCACAAGTCTAAAATTTATAAATCTTGTATTTAGGCTTGATGTACAACTAGGCATAGTTTTTGGAAACCATGTGATGTGCATTCTTTGAACAATGTACCAAAAGATATGGAAAACTTGAGTATGTTTAGGTGCTAATTGTAATTGGCCACAAAAATTTTACTTTATATCTAATCTCCATCATTCACAAGCCATTTACTAGAATTTTGTCCAAGTGGCACCGCTTAAACCCACTGATACAATATTTTCAACTTACTACATTTTGTTTTTATGGCTATTGGATGTGAAAGGGGTTTTATCCTCCATTTTTATTAGTGATATGTGGGAATAGTGGAGGCAATCTACTTTGGATGAAAATGATTGAAACAAGGCATTTAATTTTGGATGATCATGATAATTTTGGTGGGTGTTAGATTTGTTGTGAAATTTGTAGATTCAATATGTGAAATTCTCCATTATGAAGATATTAAAAACCCATGTTTAGGTGAAATTATGAGAACTTGGACTCTATATCTAAGAGGATTCAATCCATCATAGATAATATGGATCATGACTAATCTCCATGATTGATTTTTTTTATACATGGGTGTATGAATAAATTTCACACCACACTTCACATGGAAGTGTTGGAAATTAACACAAAATGGTATGATCCTGTAAAAGGGAGGATGCCTCCTTCGTAAGATACATAGATGGTGAAAGGATTTATGAATGTTGTTAAAAAAAATGGTTTTATAGAAGAGGCATCTATCATATATTCTCAATTTTCCCAATTCTCACATGGCCAAGGTGTAGTTGCCTCACACACCACTTTGAGAGATAGGCAATGGAAAAATCTCACTCCAATTGATTGGTGATGGATTCATGGTGGTGATGCTCTCGAGATGCAAGGTTTTTCGTTATAATTGATTTCACATATAGCCAATTCCTCATCTTGTGAGAGGAATTAGAGCACTTATTTTTTTGTGAATTCAGTGAAGAGAATATGGAACTTAGAGCACTTATTTTTCTATACATTCAATGAAGATAAGTTGTTTCAGTTTGAAAAAGACATAGAATTTAGTCAACGTCCATAGTTGTATTTTTCTTTTGAAAATTCCAAGGTACAAGAAGTGTCCTTCATAGAAATGGAACCAATACATAGAGTGTTTTGTATGTGTGGACAAGGTGGCACAACTAGATGTCCTTGTTAAGATACCTTAAATTACAGTGGAAAAATGTTGAAAATGTAGTGAGTAAAGGTCTTTTGTCTTGTGTATTAGCCACTGAAGACCTCGATTTTTCTTTCTCTTAGAATGAGTGTGATCTCATGAGTTAGAATTTAGTTAGGATGATTTTATTTCTAGTGTACTGGAATAATCATTAAGATGACATGATTAGAGATAGATCTTTAGTTAAGTGGAGTCTTCATCAGTTTGACTACAGAACGAGCTGGTAGTTACAAGTTCATTTAGACTGAGTTAGTCTTCAGTATTGATTGAAGGAAGAACAAGTTAATTCTCAAAGTGTTGATTGGAGAGAGAAACAACAACAATCTCAATTAACTCACAATCATAACTTGAGTATCTAAATTTGAACTGGGTCTCCTTGCAGGAACGAATTGGGTCTATCAAGAGGAGGACAAA
Organism: Pinus albicaulis; assembly: GCA_034641835.2. Lineage (NCBI taxonomy): Eukaryota > Viridiplantae > Streptophyta > Pinopsida > Pinales > Pinaceae > Pinus > Pinus albicaulis. The sequence goes on from MU968411.1 coordinate 17,033,567, forward strand.
GGCACATGAAATCACAAGTTTGTTTACAAGTTTGTAATATTATTCTTTGGTTCTGTGTGAAAAAAATTAAGAGCTATTGTCCTATGGAATAGGAAGTCACAAGTGTGCAAGAAATTAGGATCCTCAAGTGCACAAGGATTTAGGAGACTCTTGTGCACTAGGAAATAGGGACCTAGTGCGCAAGGAAATAGGAGCTGCTAGAGTGCAAAGATCAAGGAGCATGATCAAGGATTTGCAGGGCCAGTTAGACTAGTTCAACAAGGGATTAGTTGTGTGCTAGAGGGATAGGATTAAGTTATGATCAATGGAGGCCAAGATCAATTGTATCAAATGAGATCAGTGAGAAGAATTAGAATTTTTTCCTAGAGACATTGTTTTGTAATAGATCAATTTATCAAGAAAAATCAATAGAATACCACAACATCGAGAGAAGGTTTTCCATTTTGTGTTTTGCAGGTAAACAAACATGTCAATTTGTGTGATGATTTTTTATCTTTGGTGTTTTTATTCCACTGCTTCTATTTTTTTAAGAATATATATATCTTGGTGAAAGTAAATTTGGTTTCAATTTTTAGTTGCCTAGTTTTCAATAATTCTCTAAGTAGTTTCAGAGTTTCATGGAAATTTAACATGGCATCAAAGTATATATTAACATGAATACCATCACCAAATTGATCATTCAATGAAGACCGCAGATTAACCAAAAGGATTGCATTAGAGTTTTAAAGAGCAACATATTTGGATAGAAATATGGTGTTCCCATGACTAAGGGAAAATCATAGTTTATATGGAGCCTCAAGCTTCTACTCATGGAAGGAGTGGATATCAGTGGTGTTTAAAGATAATGGGGTGCTATAATTTGTGGTAAATCAAATAAATCCACCTCAAGATTCCCAAACAGTTGATCCAACACAACAAGAATGACGCAAAGGAGAGGAGGATCATTATTCAGGGGGTGAAAGACCATATTTGTTGAAAAGTGTAACTAGGATCGGTATTCATATTGACTATGTAATTATGTATTTATGTAAAGAAGAAGACAAAGATAATAAAATTTATTTTTTTGTACTTGCTTCATGGGTTTCATGAGAAAGATTTTTATTATAGGTCAATAGGCTTCTTCTTTATTTCTATTAGGGTTTTGTCTTCTAGATATAAATATAATTAAGTGTCATATATATGAAGTATCTAGTCTAGAGAAAATGCTCCAAGACCTTGCCATAGAAACCGTGAAAGAATGGCTTAAGTGAGCCCTCAAACAATGCTGAAAGATAAGATCAAATGTTGTGTTAAAGTTAGCATAATGCAAAGTGAAGAATTTGGTTGTATGGTCGGCCTAAAATTCAGGTTCTGTGCCCTATATATACCCTAAACCTGTGACATATTTGACACAAAAAACTGCGAACAGTTCTGAGTCATTAAGTGTGGATTTTAGAGGTTATTAAGTGTGGATTTTTGAGGTAAATAAGTGCGGATTTCAGAGGTTAAAAGGAGTATATTTCAGAGGTTTGAACATGTGGATCACTCTGAAGATGTCTGCGGATTTTAGGAAGAACTAAAGTGTGGATTTCAATAAGATATAAAATTAAGGAATTCAAACAAGTACATGATCGGATCTGTGATATATATGTGGTATAAATTCAGACAAGTACAAGTTTTAGTATGTAAATATCTAAGATAGACACAACATATTAAAGTCTGGTTGAATGCAAGTTAAAGAAATTTTTCTAAGTATGGTATGGATCTATTGTTAAGCATTATGAAGAAGTGGATACAATTAGTGTGCATGCAAAGGATAAGATCTCAAATGATCTTGTAATAAATAAGGAGTATCTCAAGGTAAACTTAGAGACCGAGTTCTCTAATGTTAATGCAGGTTAGTTCATGTTGGTGAAGAAAAGAAAGATCAGTGTTGGAGGAAGACTTAGAAGTAGTGTCAAGGTCTTGGATGCATTCATAGGTCAAGGGTCTGAGTCTTAGTCATGGTACTTGTCATTTGAATATATATAAGAAGAATTTCTTGTGCGTTTTCCTCTCCAAGAGGGAGAGGTTTTTTCCCTGGCTCAAGGAGCCTACTTGTGTGTCTCTTGTATTTTGGTAATTGACTCGATGAAAGAATAAATAATTTAGGAAATAATCTCACAAGTAATTATCAAGTAAGATAATTTGAATTAATCACCAACCCTCAAAAGTATCAACAATATTATCCCTTATATCCATGGGAAGAAGAAAACATTTGATATGTGGAAAGCCATCTTATATTTGTATTATGGTTTCAGTGATGTCAGGAAGCTTTCCTTGAAGGCCAATCTAAGTATCCAGATGAGAAAAGCGGAGCCCATCATCACATATATTTCAAATTTCACTCAAGTTTAGGTTGAGGTAGGTGGAGTGAGCATGATTGTAGTAGAAAATGAACTTGTAAGTCTTGCGCTTCTGAGACTTCATAAGTATTGGGAGAATTTCCAGGATCTAATCAGTGTCAGAGAAAATTTTCCCAGTTGGGAAAGGCTATGGAGTGACTACGTCCAAGAAAATACCTTAATAGGGATGAGAGTTGGGAGATCAGCTCCGACAGAGGACAAGGTGAAATTTTCCATGGAAAACAAAGGTATAAAAGCCAAGGGAAATAAGGGACAAGGAGAGAATGATCCCAGTTAAAAGAGAAAGAGGAATACGAAGGATTTGATCAAGATCAAGTTATTCCATTTCCATCAGTTTGGGAACTATGTGACTAAGTGTCTTGATCAGAAGAGAGAGTCTAGTAAGGATCATGTGGTTGCATCAATTGAGATAGATGTATTTTCTTCTTAGTTCAAGAAATATTTCTCATTGATAGCTTACATGGAAAGATTAGTAGGAAACAACATATGTTATATAGATTTAGGAGCATCCTTCCATATGACTGGGAACAAGGAAAATTTTAGCCAGCTGAAGGAGAAGGACATGCAGTTTCACATTGATCTAGGAGATGATGGAAAGCATGCAACTAGGGGAGTTGGTACTATCAGTTTTAAGAGGGATTCAAGTAGCTCTTTCCATATTAGAGATGTCCTTTATGTTCCAGTATTGAAGAAGAATCTTGTTTTAATGGCTACCCTAGAAGATAAGGGTTATGATTTCATATTGATAAGAGGTAAGGCTTACCTCAATCACTTATCTTATGGGTGTGTGAAGAATATAGGTGTGAATATGAATAATCTGTACCTATTGTAGGTTGAGACATGTGCAACCTTGAAAAACAAGGCAGGAAGTGTGTAGAGTGGAGTCGTGAGTTTTGAGGAGAGTAGATATATAAGGGAGTCCTTAGAGTGAGAGAAAGTTAGAGTAATTGAGAAGGAGATATTCACTCCTAGAAATGTGCCTCGACCAATATCACAAATTAAGACTCAGCCAAGTGGCATGTGGGATGAAAAACAAGATGATGAGGAGGAGAGACCAAGATGACTGGAGGCAAAAACTCAGTCAATGAATCCTAGTACAGGGAGAGCTAGAGCAAGGTGGGAATATAGTTTTTTAGGGAGGATCAGGAGAGGGTAATACCTCCCAATACCACATTCAGATAGAGTAAATAACCAAAGAGATATACGAGGTACATGGCACTTATGAATAAGGTGATAGACGCATAGCCTAGGAGCATGTTTGGAAGGAACAAGTATTCAGATAAAATTTCATAGCAGGAAGCAAGGAAGTATTCTAGTTCAAAGGGAGTAGTTGCAACAATAGATAATTTTGTGGTTTTGGAGACAAATCCAGGTGGAGGAGGTTCTTCCAAAAATACCTTCCTCACTAAGAGGGAGTGCTAAAAATGTAGAAAGTAAAGTTCAGATGGCTTGTGCCTTAGCCAATGAAGACCTCGATTTGTATTTATCTAAATATGAGTGCTAGCTCATGAGCTAGACTTCACTTAGGATGAGTTTATTTCCAATTTACTATAATAATCATCAAGATGGCATGCGTAGAGTTGGAGCTTAATTTAAGTGGAGTCTTCATCCATTTGACTACATAAAAAGGTGGCAGTTACACGTTTAGTTAGAGAAAGTTAGTCTTCAATATTGATTGAAGGAATAACGAGTTAATATTCCAAGTGTTGATTGGAGAGAGAAAGAGTAACACTCTCAGTTAACTAACAATCAAAACTCAAGCTTCTAAATTTGAACTAGGTCTCTATTAACACCATAAAATTGTACAGGTACAAGACATTAGAAAAATGTCAAGCAGAAGGCACAATTAAATATTTTCAAAGAAGAAATACATTAGGAAAGGAAAAATTCAAAAATTCCTAAGGTCTATTTAGGAAATTAGCGGACAGTGCACTAGCAACAAAGGGATTTTGCACACATCATGCCTATCCCTTTGATAGCCATGTGGTTCTATAGATGGTGAAAAATCACCAGCAGGGACCACTTGACACACTTGACAAGGATGATTATCTATCCAATACAGTCAAGGATAAATGAAATCGAGCCACCTTGAGGAGATGTGTAGCCCACAATGGAATCTCCTCCCCACTCTTGGGTCAATATCAATCTTAGGACAAGAGAGGGAAGAGAAGTTCAAAATATCTATAAAAACTGGCCATGGGAAGAGAAAAAGGATACACATTATTATGCTAGCCAAATTTCTCCATAGATAACCAATTTTCAAGTGTACCAGCAAAAGTATTGGAATGAATTACATGTTGGCCATCCAACATCTCATTCTAAGAGAGAGCTTCACCATATGGAAATGATCGACATCCTTTTGAGAGGGGGAGGAACTTGAGGAAAGGAGCCCCCCTTGTTCTAAGTATTTGAGCTCCATAGCTCAAAGAAATCACATCAAGAGAGTTTAGTATTGTATTATTCATACCACCAGCACCTAATAAAGGGATAATTCTCCATTTGTCTTGTTGGGTTGTTGCTCCATTTGAGCATTCGTATCTTCTATATTTTCTATTTTAGTTCATAGTGTTGTATGCTTAGATTACCATCTTAGTATTATTTACATTGTTTAAATTTGTTCACTAACAGTAACATCATTTTCTCTGTGATCTTATGCAGATAGCAACCAAATACAAAAGAGGTGAAGTTTGGTACATCCGTGTAGCAAAAACACCACCACAGGAATGACGACTCCACTGGATTCCTCTTCTTAAGTTAATGGTTCTCTTTTGTAGGTCATTATCCATGCTTAAGTCTTCTACAAACCATCCTTTCATTCTATGTGAGCTTCTCATCACATTCAATGACTATTCCAAACAACATCGAGTGCAATTTTTTTTATTTTTTCGTGACAACGCGCATTATCCTCTCACATACGTGCACTCTGTGCTTGTGGGAAGAAAACCCACGCGACAGACCAACAAGCCAAAAATTGGCATATTTTTTCCATTTGTAAGGTGATTGGAAATCCCTAACTTTCCATCACTGTGTTCTACATTTTACTACAGTTAGGATAGTTAGTTTCTGCACTAAATCTCAATTAGCATAGCAATTAGGTGTTTTTTTTAATTTTAGTTAATATTTAAAAATTACACATGAATGAAGTAGGAGAAAATAAAGTGGCCCTAATCCATGCATGCTTTCCCAACAAGTTATTTGCTCATAGGGATACATAACACATAGTTTAATTAGTCAAAAATTAAGTGGCCCACTAAATCCACACATCTTGTTACTAGTTAATTTATTTCATTTTTTGCATTAGATTCAGGACTAGGATCAGAGTGTTGATAACGAAAGAGAGTAATATTTGTTTCCCTTGCACCTCTTGGTGAGCCCAGGAAAGCATATGAAATCTTTTCTAAGACAGTTTGAACTACCATCTCCCTATAGTGCAACATAGTCTAATTAGGAAAAGTGTAAGCGGCCCATAATCCACACATTATTTCAATCTTTCACAAGGAACAATCACACAGTTTAATTAGAAAAGGACTGTAGAGGAACATCACATATCCAAATCTCATCACACTATTTATTTTTCAGTTCAAAACACACCCAAAGCATTGGTAAGTTTCGAACCAAGAAATACCCAGTGTTTAGGACCTTTGTTCTTATCTTACGTTTTCTTCACAAAATCACACCCTAAATAAAAATTGAGACTTCTTAAAAATAACAATAATTTCAACTCATTAAATTCTCCCCACAGGGGCCAAAAAATAAATTATAGTTCAGCTTAGGACCATTGGGGTTAGGTATCCAATAAGACATCATGGTCATAATACATTTTTAAACATAGATGTTGACATTTTAGGGAGCTTCAAATCTTCCTATTCGCCCACAAAGAAAATACCTGAGCATTACAAAGACTCCTTTCAGAGGGGGTTAAGCTTAGGTCTAGTGTGTGTGGTACTCTTTGGGGATACCTCACCCATCTTGTGTTAGGTCCCTATATTACTAGTGTATTACCTTATTTTTGTTAGTGTAACCCCCTTACTATTATTATTGTAACCCTATAGCCCCAATATTGTTATTATTGTGCCCTTACATTATTATTGTTAGGTCGACTAGGATTATATTGTGACCCCATGGACTCCTATATATAGAAGGAGGTTTTTTCATTTGTATCATCCAAGAATTGTTCATTTATGTAATGTAAAGGAGGTTTCCCCCTCAAAGTGGATTATTTCTAAGGTGTTCATCTCTCTTTTCTTCTTTTTTTGGAGCTAGTTTCATAACATTTGGGATGAGAGCTTTGGATTCTAGGGTTTCACTGCTCCAAACACGTCATCGTGGAATTTTCGCTATAAATATTTTTCTACGAAGATTTAGAACACAATTTTTTTATCACACGAAGCTTAAATCCTGAGGAACTTCGTGTAAAAATTTCATATCTTGGTTCGCAATATTTTCAGAGATATGATCTATGGAAGTTAGGGTTTTTCCAGGTTCCCGAATTTCATCTTAAAGAGGGGATCGTGGGAAAATCATCATAACTCTCTCTCTAAGCATCATATTGGAATTATGTAAAAAGTGGCCATAATTATATGGAATTTAGTTTCCTTTGTATCAATTTAAAGTTGAAGGAGGAAATAGTGACACGTGGCACACCCTATAAGTTCGCTTTACTGAACCAGTCCATAATTAGGTCATTGTGGGATATTGGGCATAACTTTGCCTTGAAGAATCCAAATTAGGTCAGACCTATGGAATTCGAAATAAGATTCGTAGGGATACTAAAAGACCAAATTTCATATATTAAAGATTCGAAATCGTAGAGATAATTCAGTTTTAATATCGAGCTCCTCAAAACCAAGAAAATTGTGTGTATTTTTTTTTCAAATTGCATAACTCTTGTTTGAAAAATCAGTTTGAATTAATTCCAAGGGCATATTGTAGAATAAATATCGGTATTGGGTTCTAAAATGCCCCCTAAAAATATTTCAACACCCATTAAGCCTTCAGAAGGCTCTACTATGACTCATGAAGACGAAGAAGTCCAACATGACATATCAAAATTACAAGAGCAAGTGCACCAAATTTCGCTCTCGCAAAGAGCAACAAAAAATGAAATGGAAGTTTTAAAGAAAGGCGTGGAAGCTAATATGGATGATTTGAAGAAGGGAATGGAAGCTAAGATGAATGGAATGGAAGCTAACATGGAAGCTAAGATGGATGACATGAAATCTAAGATCGATGAAAAATTGAAAGACAACATGGAAAACATGAAGAACGATCTAAAATCAGACATGGAATGTTTGACAAAGTTGATACAAGAAATGTTTCCTAATGGAAAAAAGATAGTAGAGGAAACTCATGATGAGAACAAAATAAATTTTAATCATGATTTCATAAACTCTAATGTTGGATGGAAGAACCACCATATTCCAAAGAAGGATATAAGGAAGTTTGATGGCAAGGATCTCGTAACATGGATACTAAAGATGGAGCAATATTTTGATCTCAATAATGTGAAAAACACAGAAAAGGTACACATTGCAATTTTACATTTAGAAAAAAATACATTTGTGTGATATTGATGTCTTTTCTCCCATAAAAAAATTGTCACTTGGTCAATTTTTATGGAGGAAATGATAGCACATTATGAGGATACAATGAGAAGCACCTTCTTTAGCCAATTGATAAATATCAAACAAAAGGGTCCAGTGGTGGAGCACGTTGAGGACTTCCAAAAATTGAATATAAGGGTAACTAATATTCCACAGGAACACATGATTGATGTCTTCATAGGTACTTTAAAGGATAAAATCCTACATGAGGTTTTCCTTTGGGAACCTGATTCATTGGCGAAGGTATTCAGGTCACGAAAAATAGAATGTAAAATTATGGAGACAAGGAAGCCTACCACTCACATCTATAAATATGGAAGTGTTGCAACTCCTAGACTTCCACAACCTACAAGGTTGACACCATAAAAATTGGAAGAAAAAAGAGAAAAAGGGTTTTTCTACAGTTGTGATAGCAAATACACTAAAGGTCATAAGTGTACTGATAAGAAATTATTTTACATAGATTGTGAAGAGAAGGAAGAAAATGAACAAGAAACTTCAAAAGAAGAGGATATACACCAGGAACCAACCCTAGAAGAAGAAGAAATGAGTCTGACCATATCGTGTAATGCATTGGCAGGAATTACCACTCCTCAAAATCTCAAGATAGAAGGACATCAATAAGAAAAATGTAATAGTGTTGATTGATTATGGTGAATACCCACACTTTTTTTCATTGTATACAGCTAAGGAATTGAATTGTTTTCTTTGTACCCGTACTTAATGTTAAGTGATGGTTGTAAATGGAGGAACCATAAATCAAGCCTGAAATTCCATAATATCAAGCTAACCATGGGGGAACATGTATTGAATAGTCCAATTTTTCCATCTAACGAGGCACATGTTGTACTAGGAGTAAAATGGTTACAATATTCGGGGACAGTAGCTTTTAATTTTCAAGAACTTTTCTTGAAATTTTTTTCAAAAGGACAAGAAGTCAAATTACGGGGTATTGTAGGGAAGTCAGGAAAGATAATAAGCTCTAATGTCATGACAAAGATTCTAAAGAAATAACAATGAGTCATAATTGCACAATTATGCTCACTAGAAGTTCCAACATCAAAAAAAATTGTGGAATGTGATGCCTCGGGAAATGGAATTGGTGCAGTTTTAATGCAGGAAGGAAGACCCATTGCTTTTGAAAGTCATCCAATCAAATGAAAGTATTTACAAAAACCTATTTATGAGAAGGAAATGTTAGCAATACTGCATGCACTAAAGAAATGGCGAACTTACCTAATGGGAAGACACTTCAATGTAAAAACTGATCATGATAGTCTTAAACACTTTTTGGAACAAAGACTATCTTCAGAAGAGCAGCAAAAATGGGTCACAAAGATGTTGGGTTATGACTTTGAAATAATATACAAAAAAGGGAAGCTAAATGTTTTTGTAGATGCACTCTCAAGAAAGAATGAAGAGGTGGAAGCATTGCTTTGTGCCATTTATATTATCCAACCAGATTGGATAACCGAAGCAAGAGATGAATGGAAGAAGGACAAAGATGCATGGACACTCATTCAAAAGTTGCAGCAAGATCCTAGTACATCTGATACATTTAGTTGGAAAAATGATTCCTTATGGTACAAAGATGGCTTATATCTTTGTAAGAATTCCCAACTAAAACAAAATATTCTTCTGGAATTGCACACTTCTCCTTTAGGAGGACACTCAGGATTTTTAAAAACTTACCGCAGGGTGAAGAAAGAATTTTTTTGGGATGGCCTTAAATCTGATATTCAAAAGTTTGTGGCGGAATGTTTGGTTTGCCAGCAGAATAAAGTTGAGACAATTAAGACCCCGGGACTTCTACAACCTTTATCCATTCCAAGTCAACGTTGGAGGAGATTTCAATGGATTTTATCACAGGTTTACCTAAGTCCGAAGGAAAGAGTGTCATCATGGTGGTAGTTGATAGACTTACCAAGTATGCACACTTTTGTGCATTATCTCATCCATTTAAAGCAAGTACAGTTGCTACTACATTTATGGACACAATTCAAAAGCTACACGGAAACCCAAGGGTTATTGTGAGCGACAGAGATCCCATTTTTACTGGAAATTTTTGGACGGAGTTATTTTCTTGTTTGGGTACTCAATTAGCTCATAGCTCATCTTATCATCCTCAATCCGATGGTCAAACTGAGATAGTAAATAAATGTTTGGAAGGATATATTTGTTGTTTTGTATCTGATAAACAAACACAATGGGTCAAGTGGTTACCTCTTGCTGAATGGTGGTATAACACTTCCTTCCATACTGCAACAAAAATGACCCCATTTATGGCACTTTATGGATATCATCCACCATCCATCACATAATCTTTAAGAGAAAATTCTAAGGTTCAAGCAGTGGAAGATCACATCGAGCATCAACAAGAAGTTCTCCAACTCTTAAAGGATAACCTAAGTTTGGCACAAAATCGAATGAAACAACAGGCAGATCAACATCGCAGCGAGAGAAGTTTTGATGTAGGAGATTGGGTATTTTTACGGCTACAACCATATAAACAAATTTCCCTCAAGCAAGCTAAGAAGGATAATAAATTATCACCAAAGTACTATGGTCCTTACAAGGTGTTGCAAAAGATTGGTACTATGGCATACAAATTGGAGCTTCCTGCGTCTTCGTGAGTGCATCTAGTTTTCCATGTTCCATTCTTAAATAAGGTTATAGGTGACAAACTCCAATTAAAATAATATTTCCAGAACTTGATGAGGAAGGAAAAATCATACTGGAACTTGAAGTAGTCACAGAAACAAGAACTTGACAGCCACGAAATCGATCAATTTCAGAGTATCTCATCAAGTGGAAGAACTTACCCACAGAAGATTCTACATGGGAGGATGAGAATTTTATACAAAAGTAACCAGACGTACTCAAGTGTTGAGGACAAAATTTTTTTGAAGGAGAAGGGCATGCTAGGTCCCTATATTACTAGTGTAGTCCCTTATTGTTGTTACTGTAACCCCCTTATTATTATTATTATACCCCTGTAACCCTAATATTGTTATTATTGTGCCCTTACATTATTATTGTTAGGTCGACTAGGATTATATTATGACCCCATGGACTCCTATATATAGAAGGAGCTTTTTTCATTTTTATCATCCAAGAATTATTCATTTATGTAATGAAAAGGAGGTTTCCCCCTCGAACTGGCTTATTTCCAAGGCATTGATCTATCTTTTCTTATAATTTTGGAGCTTTTTTCATAACATCTAGTGCTTCGTACTGGTAACTGATTACCAAGAGGCTCAAGATTCGAATTCTCATGTGGGATGACAATACTTTAGTGGAAAAAACTAGGGAATCCTTTCCCTATAGGTGATGGTGCAACAATCACTCGATCCTCATACCATTACCTTGGTCAATTGTTCGATTGCAGGAAGGAGTTGCTAGCTCTTTTGAGATGTTGGCCCCGGTACCCATCATAGGATAACTTCGCAAGGCCCAATTAAAATGAGAGTGCAAGGATGATTAGGTATATATAGGCTTTTGGTATCATATGATAAACAAACAAAACCCTCATTTTTTCTTGATTGATCACAAAGTTTAAAGTTAAAGAGAAAATTTACCTTTTCATTCTTTGCTTTGTTTTATGCATGCAATTATATTATTTCTTTGATAGAAATCATCCTTCCTTCCAAATCAAAAATACCAACAATATTACACTAAAAAACACCATAGGGGACCCAACGGGACCCCATCTATCTATGCATTTCTTAAACCTCCCCCCATTGAAGGGAGGAGTGTTAGGCCTATTTCCTTTCAAGCGTAGAGGATGTCACACTACCACTATTATCGGATCATCATTTATTGTGGCATCTTTGATTGGAAACCCACAAGGGCCACCAACCACCACACAGTGGAAACCCCCACAGGGTCACCACACTCAAATCCTCCTATGACCCCTCGAGGTCAAAGGATCTCTACCCCTCTAGGGAGTCAGCAAAATATCCATTAGGGTACAACACAGGGTAACTTTCCCCAAGCACCTCCCCTAAACCATCACATTCAAATACCATTTTCAACAAGAAGCGATGGTGTTAATACACAATTACCCTTATTAGCATCACTAAATCTTCCAGATCTAACAAAGTTGACAAATTACCCCATTGGACATGGCCTTAACTGGCCCCCCATGCCCATGAAGCTCCCTTCTGATATACCAAAATTTGAAGGGAAGCAAGCAGAAGACCCCAAAAAACATATAATGGCTTTCCACCTGTGGTGTTTGTCGAATAGTATCATTGATGATACCATTTGAATTAGATTGTTTCAGCACACGCTGACAGGGCCTGCGACGAAAGGTTATGTCGAGCGGCCATATGCATCGCACATAACCGTTAGCGACCTTGCTACTGCATTCCTTACCTATTTCCAGCTCCCAATTCACCATGACTTGGGAATGTAGCTTCTTACACATTTCATACAAAGAACAGTCGTTCATATATCGGACCATCTCCATGAATGGCAGAGACGTCGTAGTTTGTGCAAAGCCAAACTCGACAATAGATTTATATTGGAATTATTTTTGAAAACCTCACTGCATAGATTTCAAAAGACTTGACAACACAAAAACCTTTCCCTGAGGAAGATGCCCTCAGTAAATTCCAACAACTTGAGATCATTTACACTCAATCTAGATATATCTACCATATCCTTCCAAATTCCCCACGCCCACAAAATTATAGAGTTACCAGGCACATCGAATAATGTTGATGGTTTCATAGGGTCCTTAGCCCAAAGTCAACCAAACAACAATTATTATTACCCAAGATACTCTTACGATACTACACAAAATGTCTCACAACCAGGGTACTATCATAGTCATCCTGCACATCTACAGAATATGACTAATAGGGAGATGCCATACCATCAACAACAGGGAGTTCCATATCCTCCCTCATAGGGGAACCATTACTTAGCTATAAATTTTGATACAAGAGAGCCACCCCAACATTCATACACCAATCAGGGACAGGGGAACCAATACTCTCCTTTCCACATAGAAAATCTACCATCAATGCAAAACAATGCATAGATGAATCTAGTGCAACCTTCACATGCTCAACAACAACCATCTTGTGACCAGGAGAATAAAAATAATCCTCCAAATGATGTAAAGAAGAATCCAAAGAAAATACAAATGGGATATTTTGGACATAGGGGCAACAATAAACAACGCCCCCCATGATCTCAAATTGGGGGTAATTCCAACCAAAATCAAACTAGGAGCCAAGTAATAAATCTCAAGGGAAAAACAAGAGACCTATTCTTAGGAAAAATAATTCTTGTGCCATATGTGGTGAGTACAGTCATTACACTCACCATGACCTGAACTGCCTAAGTTGAAATGACTTCAGGGTAAGAGGGGACAAGGGGGAAGGGAACCAGTAGCCTGTATTCTTACAGGAACCTTTCCTCCATCAAGGAGTGGTTAACACCCAACAACCACAACCCTCCCAACAAAAAAATGGTGAAGAGAATGCTTAAAACAATCATGATATCTTCATGGCTAGAGAGGACCTATTCATGCAAATGCAGAACATAAGTTATGAAGCACCCCTGGAAACCAACCCGTCAGGTGCAAGCACCAGTGCAACTATAATTCCTTTGACCATATCTAAGGTTCCCATTGAATCCATGCCTAAAATAGTGAAAATTCCTAGGAGGAATACAGGACACATTTCCAAAGCTGCTCACAACTGCAAGATAATGGATGATTCGGCTCAATCCCCTTCAGCTATGTTAGCTCTAGAATTCTTGAAATTTTTCCCAACCCAACGGAAAGCCTTAATTTCTAAATTAGGCGCAATCGACCCTTATAATTCCTACTTAATGGTTTTTGACCTAAATAAAGTGAGCCCACGACTTCCTTCTCTGGTCACCTTCCAAATCTTGGTACATCTAGCCAACAAAAAAATACTTATAGACGTTGATATCTTGGATGCACAATCAGATTATAATATCCTTCTGGCCAGAGTTATAGGTATGTCATGAATTCAGTCACATCTTCCGTATTTAGAATAATGATGTTCCCACATGAAGGGAAATTTGTTACAATCAACCAACTCACACATTACGAGAATAAGACCTTAACCGCCCTTGACGGTGTCCTACCCTTTGTAGGATCTTCTCCAGAGTTAGTAACAACATAAACTGAATTCTCTCCAGGACATGTTTAACTGCACATTCTCCTCATTACATACCCAGAAGACCCCCCTCTTATGCTGGAAAATATTAAAACTACCACATATGCACCATTGTACATAATGAGTTCATCAAACGCCCCTCAAGACCCAGAAACCACACTTAATACCCTAAGTAAAATCACAGCGAAATCCACATTCCCACCTACTAAGGCACCAAGTCACAACATCTGCATAGTAGAAACAAAGGACTTCCTACCCAGGATAGATAGATTTGTCTAAAAACCTTATCCCAGCACTAGATTAATTCAAGGAAGGGAACACATCAAATATCTCACCTACCATTAAGGTTGATATTTCAATAAACCTTGGTGCTGTTAAAGAGACCTCGTTGGGGGAAGCATGCTTCCCAGAAGAGGTAACCTCCTACACAGACCTATCTCCAGAATATAGGGACATTTCTGAGTGGCCATATTCTAATATGCCTGATATCAACCCTTCAATAGTGGAGCACCACGTCGACATGTGGCCTGATGCTTACCTAGTTATGCAAAAGCAACGTCAGCTTCACTCGGTCAGAGAAACCATCAGGTGTGCCTTCCTTATTTTTTGGTACATCCTTATTTCCAGTTTGCGTATTTTGATAGATGTATGTTTTCACTTGGGGTATTGGCTTTTGAAGTTGCAAGATATCAACAACTTCACAACAATATCACTCCCTCACTGGAAATCAATAGACAAGGTATCATCCTCCACTCAGCATGAAAGGTTTCCTCCTACACCTTACATATCTTTCCATCATGTCTCTTAAATTAACCATAGGGTTCACCATATTGACCACACTTACCATGAAATTCTACCTGCACATGGTAAGCGCCCACGTTGGTTGATAGAGCTCCACCTACATGGATCACCCTAGTTCATAGTTCCTTTCACACTATTGGTATCCATGTTCATTCCCCCAAGCCCAAGAGTCATTTTCCACACATGTATCGAAGATAAACCTCATACTTCTCTTCTTTGCACCTTGTTATCCTCTCATACTCTCTGGCTGCCATCCTTGATCATAGACGGATTGAATTTCATGCACCACGGATGCTACACTAGGCCTACCATCTACCCATATTAACATAACCCATTTGTGACATTTCATCTGCATCATCACCCTCGCACTGAGACCAACCAATGGGGCTCCCACCCTCAGTGAAACACACTCCTCGCATCGATGTGCAAGATCATTCATGTTAATGGAGGAACTCTCTCCGTGCTTGTACATCCAAATCACTTTCATATTCTTCTGTAAATTGTACAAATATTCTCTTAGGAGAAAAATCCCCCCCATCCATTTACATTTCTTACCTGGAAGCAGTCCCTAAACACCATTTTTCGGAGCTACACACTCTTTACCAGACCCAACCATGTCAACCATAGCAAACATACACGTACCCCATATGTCCTACCAACCCCAATAATCCCCCCATCAGAAGTTGTTATGACTACTGCCACTTGAATTTAAAACTCTGACCTCAAGCCAGTTAACCATCATCACTAGTTTCAACCATATCTCACCATCATGTCTTGTTAACCATTCACATCAAGCCCTTTTTTCATCAGAAACACTAGTCCCTTGCACCAATACTTATTTTTTGATATTTTGATGCTTCCTTCCTGTCGACTCCAACAAAAATTATCCAGGAAGGAGGTAGTACCTTGGACGAGCCCCCGCCATTAAAAGGGGCATCCTAGGGTGGCACATTAGGAATTAACATTGCCCACTGATGTCATTGGTCCTCATGAAATTTGACATCAACAAAGTTTTCATGTCAAGATGGTACCGTAATTAATAATGGTTGCACTTTGTTAGAATTAGTCATAGACTTGTAACCAGTCAACATCTCTTTCAACAATTCTCACATGGGAAAGTCCCCAACAGTCGAAGACCCATGCTAGCACTAAGAATTTCCTTTAGATATGCCTTACCTAACAAATTCACGGGGGTGCCACATTAAACTTTTCTATGCACAAAAAAAATGCCCTTGAGGGCATTAACAACCATTCTCATCAACCAGTAGCAGGTCACCCACCACAATGTACTTGACAGAACCAATAGTTGTCAGATTTTGTTATCTATTCATTATCATGAGCATGGGACATGTCTACCTCGTAGAAATATTTCTCTTTTTGTCTCGTGAAGGCTTCCCACAGAGCATGGTGTCTTTTTTACTTCAGATAAGGGGTCTCCATACATAGTTCCACATCAAGTTACTCTCCCTCTCTCTCTCAAAATGATCACACAGAAAAGAAAACATAATGTATTTCAGCTATATAGTTCTTCCTAGACCTCATACAATAGGGGGAAACTGCTAACACCAGAAAATCGTATAGGCATAAGACATTAGAAAAATGTCAAGCAGAAGGTACAATTAAATATTTTCAGAGAAGAAACACATTATCAAAGGAAATTTTAAAAAATTCCTAAGGTCTTTTTAGGAAATTGGAGTACAACGCACCAACAACAAAGGGTTTTTGCACACAATTTGACATCCCTTCGATAGCCATACCGTCCTAAACATGGTGAAAAGTCACCATCCGATACCACTTGACACACTTGACAAGGATGATTATTTGTCCAGTATGATCAAGGACAACCGAAATCAATCCACCTTGAGGAGGTACTCAACCCAAAAAGTAATCTCCTCCCATCTCTTGGGTCACTATCGATCTTGGGCCAAGAGAGGGAAGAGAAGTTAAAAAATATCTATAAAAACTGGCCATGGGAAGAGCACAATGAGACACAGTGTTATGTTGGCCAAATTTATCTATAGCAAACCAACTTGCAAGTGTAGCAGAAAAAGGATTGGAGTGACTCCCATGTTGGCCATCCAACATCTTAGTCTAAGAGAGAGCTTCACCATATGACAATGATCAACATCCTTTTGGGAGAGGGAAGAGGTACTTGCAAGGAACTTGAGGAAAGGATCCCCCCTTGTTCTGAGTATTTGAGATCCATAGCTCAAAGGACTCACTTCAAGAGATTTTATCATTGTATTCTTCATACCACCAACACCTAATAAAGGGAGAATTATCCATTTTTCTTATTGCGTTGTTGCTCCATTTGAGCATTTTTATATTGTGTATTTTATATTTTAGTTCATAGTGTTGTATGTTTAACTTACCCCCAGAGTTTTTTTTACATTTTTTATGTTGTTCACTAACAGTAACATAATTTTTCTCTATTTTCTTATGCAGATAGCAACCAGCTACTAAAGAGGTGCATTTTGGTACATCCATGTAGAAAAAACACCACCACAGTCTCCTTACATGCTTGAATTGGCTCTATAAAGAGGAGGATGAAGACACATGAAATTACAATTTTTTTCACGAGCTTGTGAGATTATTCTTTGGTTTTGTGTGGACGGAATTTAGAACTTATGTCCAAACAAATAGGAACTCACAATGTGGAAGCTGAGAATATGAGCCTCAAGTGCGTAAGAAAATAGGGACTTGTGTGTTAGGATTAGGGGTAGATTTGTGCAAGGATTTAGGAGCCTCTTGTGTGTTATGAAATAGGTACCTAATGCACAAAGAAATATGGGTTTCTAGTGTAAAAATATCAAGTAGAAGGATCAGGTATTTGTAGGGTGAGTCAATCTAGTTCAACAGGGGATCAATTGTGTGCTAGAGGACTGAGATCAAACAAAGAACAAGGAAAGTCGAGCTCAATTGTAGCAACTGAGATAAGTGAGAACACTTCTTCAAAGACATATTGATTTGTAATATATCATTTTCCCAAGATAAATAAATAAAATACCACAAAAAATATAACAGGTTTTCCCTTTTAAGTTTCTTTGGAAAACAAGCGTGTCAATTTCTGAGATGTGATTTTATCAATGGTATTTTTATTCTATTAATTATAATTTTTTAAGAAACTCTATATCTTGGTGAAAGTAAATATGGTTTTAGTTTTCAGTAATTCACTAAATAGTTGCATAAATTCATAGAAATTTAACATGGAATCAAAGCGGAGATCAACATGAAGACCAGCACCAAATTGATTATTTAGTGAAGAGAGAATATTAGGAAGAAGTTTTACTCTAGAGTTGTGAAGAGAAATATATTTCGATAACAGTATGGTGTTCTTATGACTAAGGGAAGATCAAAATTTAGAGGGAGCCTCAAACTTCTGCTCATGGAAGGAGTGGATATTAGTGGTGTTGGAATATAATGGGGTGCTAGAATTTATGGAAAATCAAATAAATCCACCTCAATATGCCCAAAAATTGATCCAACATAAGAAATGAAACCAAGCTGAGGAGGCTCATTATTAAGGGAATCAAATACCATATTATCGCTCATCTCCATTAGAATAAGGCAACATATGAGATGTGGAAAGCCATCATAGATTTTTATTAGGATTTTATTGATGTGAGGAATCTTTCCTTGAAGGAGAAGCTAAGAAGTATTCATATGAGAAAAAGAGAGCTCATCATCACTTATCTTTCAAAGTTAACTTAGGTTCTGGATGAGCTAGGTGGAGTGGATGTAACTGTAGAAGACACTAACCTTATGAGTCTTTTGCTTCTAGGACGTAATAAATATTGGGAGAATTTCTAGGATGTAGTCAATGGAAGAGAGAATATTCCCAACTAGTAAAGGCTATGGAGTGATTGTGTCCAAGAATAGATCCATAATGGGAAGAGAGTTGGGAGATAAACTCTGATAGAGGACAAGGAGAACTTTTCATTGAAATGAAAAGGTATAAAATCTAAGGAAAAGAAGGGCCAAGGAGAGGTCGAGTCTAGTCAGAATGGAAAGAATAAAAAGAAGGATCTAAGAAAGATAAAGTGCTTCCATTTCCATGAGTTCATGCACTATGCTACTAAGTGTCCTAATCTGAAGAAGGAGTCTAGTAAGAATCACGTGGTTGCATCAAATGAGGTAGATGTGTTTTCTTCTTAGTTAGAAAAATATTTCTCATTGATAGATTGCATGGAAAGCTCATCACGCAAAAGTGTATGGTACATAGATTTAGGAGCATCCTTCCATATGGTCGGGAACAAGGAAAATTTCAGCTAGCTGAAGGAGAAGGACATGCAATTTCACATTGAGCTAGGAGATGATGGCAAGTACAAAACCAGGGGAAGTAGTATTGTTAATTTTAAGAGGGATTCAATTATATCTCTCCATCTCATATATGTCATATATGTTCCAGGTCCGAAGAAGAATATTGTTTCAATGGTTACCCTAGAGGATATGGGTTATGATGTCATCTTTAGCAGAGGTAAGGATTATCTCAAGCACTTAGCTTCTAGATGTGTGAATAAGATAGGTGTGAGGATAAAGAATATGTACCTATTGCAAGTTAAGATAGGAAGAACCTTGAGCAGTAAGGAAGCAAGTGTGTAGAGTATAGGCGTGAGGTTTGAGGATAGTAGAGATCTAAGGAAGTCCTTAGAGCGAGAGTAGGTTAGAATACATGAGGAGGAGACTTAGCCATTATCACATATTAAGTATCAACTAGGTTGAAAGTCAGTCAACCAACAAGATGAGGAGGAGAGATGTTAGGTCCCTATATTACTAGTGTAGTCCCTTATTGCTATTAGTGTAGCCCCCTTAATGTTATTGTTGTACCCCTATAGTCCCCATATTGCTATTATTATGCCCCATAAAAGCCCACTCTTATTATTGTTGTGCCCTTACATTATTATTGTTAGATTAGCTAGGATTATATTGTGACCCCATGGACTCCTATATATAGAAAGGAGGTTTTTTCATTCGTATCATCCAAGAATTGTTCATTTATGCATATCTTTTGTGTTTTTTGCACATTATGGAGATCAAAATATTGGTCCATCTGTAGTATCCATGTTACGAGATCCTTTCCATCAAACTTCCTCATATCGATATTTGCAATATGGTGGGTCTTCAATCCAACCTTAGAGTTTATGAAATCATCTTGGATGAATGGAGGCAATCACTCAGTTAGTGACTCCCAGTTAGAGGATGAAAGAACAAGCCTAATCACAAGTTTTTTCACAAGTTTGTGAGACTATTCTTTGGTTGTGTGTGCATGGAATTGAGAACTTGTGTCTTAAGGAATAGGAAGTCACAATTTCGAAAGATAATAGGAACCTAAAGTGCATAAGAAAATAAGGAATTGTGTGCTAGGAAATATGGGAAGATTTGCGCAAAGATTTAAGAGTCCCTTTTGTGCTAGGAAATAGGGACCTAGTCCATAAGGAAATAGGGGTTGATAGTATGCAAAGATCAAGGAGAAGGATCAAGGATTTGCAGGGTGAGTTAGGCTTAAATAGGGGATCAATTGTGTGCTAGAGGGTTGAGATCAAGTAGTGATCAAGGCAAGTCGACATTAATAAATGATCAAGGCAAGACGAAATCAATTGTATCAATTGAGATTAATGAGAAGAAGCATAATGATTTATTAGAAATAGATTGATTTGTAATAGATCAATTGCTCAAGAACAATCAATAAAATACCACAACAAAGATAGAAGGTTTTCCCTTTTGGGTTTCCTAGGTAAACAAACGTGTCAATTTGTGTGATGTGTTTTTATCTATGTTGGTTTATTCCATTGATTCTAATTTGTTAAGAAACTTTGTATCTTGGTGAAAGTAAAATTGGTTTAATTTTTCAGTAATTCACTAAGTAGTTGAAGAGCTTCATGGAAATTTAACGTAAAAGAGGACTCATGTATATGCTTGAGATTGATGATTACCTAGTGACCCTTATGACTAAGGATCTTAGTGATGATGAGCAGGAGGATGCAACATAATAGTTGGCTTGAGAAATTGACAATATTGTTTTTTCTATTTCATTTTGGAAATGTTGTCAAGCAATTTTTGAATGTTTTAGTTTAAGACTCAAGCTATCAATGATAAGGATGAAGGTTTTATAATAAATGTTCAATGTATAATGTATATTGTCAATTGGTTAATAATTGAATGCTTTTAAATTTTTAATAATTTGAATATATAATCTTAAAGTGAACGTGAATCATTACTTATATAAAAAAAAATTAGTAATGTTTTTTTTTTTTTTTTGAAATCTTGTTTATTTTTATTTTTTCACCCCTAACATTATCTCATATCTTATTTCAAAAGTTGAATACTCATAATTTCACCCCTACTCATATCCATACCAACACACAACGGAAACTCAAGGTTAAATATTTTCATATTTCAAGGATATGATTAAAATTTGAATTCTAGTAGCAAAGAAATTTGCACCATATGTAATCTAATAAATATTAAGGAACAAGTTATGGCCTACAAAAATAAAATTTATGTAGCCTTAAATGCAATGAAAAATGGAGTAAAAATGGAAAAGAGAGGACAAACAAATATTTAGATAATCATCACCATAAAAGGAACTACTTACTATTAATTATTTTTAGAGTGACTGTTGGTATTAATAGTGGAAATCAAGGACTCGAAAGGAAGTGAATCTAGATGTTTCATACAGAGAAAACAAGTATACATAATCATGTGTGTTGATTTATCAAGAGACATGTAGTATACCTTTCTAACTAGGGATGGTGAAGATTCAATGCACCCTTCATTAGCATACGGGTCACTTGAAGAGACAATAAATTTCAATTGGTAGATATTTCTACATGTTAATGGTTCTCTGGAATTTACAATTGAAAGGGAGTGAGTCAGACCACAAGGGACACCATGAATATCCCCTTGGTAGCATGCTTCACATAGTTTCAGGTAGAAATGGATTAGGTCATAGTGTTGAACTTTAACTTGATTTTAGCAATGCAGATATAAGATAATACTTTTAAGATAACACTTTTCAAGACTTGAAGGAGGCCATTATAGGTATAACAATGGGTTGTTTTAATTCACTTTGCAATCCAATTTTGAAAACCACCTAAGCTTAAAGGTCATTCAGAGAGAGTAAATTTAACATGGTATATCATTATAAATTTGTTAATGAATTTCTAAAATTAATTTATAATTGGGGTAGGGTTATTCAAACCACAAGGGATTCCATGGACAACCCCTTGGTAGTGTTTTTAGCTTAAATTCGGGTAGAAGTGGAGTAGGTCATAATGGAATGTCACCTCAATAATTTCTAGTGAGTGTAAAAGACAATACTTTGGAAAACTCGAGGGAATTCATTGCCAAGGATGGAAATGGGCTAGTTTTATTCATCTTGCTAGTTGTGAAAAATGTCTCATTCACTTATATGTATTCATGAGAAAGAGAGAGACGGGGTGAGAGAGTAATTTTAAATTGGTTGAACTTTCTAATTTTTTTTTTTTAAGAATTGTTGTAAGTTATAGTTGGATGAGTTACTCATAGCACAAGTGACTTTGTAGGTGCTCCCTTTGATAGGATAATTTAGTTTCCTTGAGGTAAAATGGATCAAGATTTAATATAATGTTACTTCAATAATTGGTAGGATAGATGATAATACTTTTCAATAATTTAAGGAAGCCATTGAAAAATATTGAGATGGATTCTTTTCAATTCATCTCAATACTAACTGTGTGAAATAACTTGATTTTTATTAGGGAACTTATGACAATATGAGTGGGGTGTGACAATGGACATAATCTGAAGGTACACAACACCATGTCATGTATGCCAATAATAAGGAATGATTTAATCCCTTGTTTGCATAAATCAAATGGAAACATCATCTATGCACATTGAAAAATCCTAAGCTGCCATAAAAAATATGTTTTAGACATGTAGGCTACTTTAATTAAAAGCCTAAGGTTATCACTAGCTTCTCCAAGGAGAGATAATGCCATATATATTATTAGGTTTTGTCAAGTATAAATCACACTCCTTCCACATATACTGTGGATTGACAGTGAATTTTCCTAGCCTTTCCATTTCTTGGATAGCCATTGTGTTGTGGGTTCATTTCATTGTTTGTTTTTTTGGTTGGTTCTCATGTTCCTTTAGTTGTGGATTGAGTTACTAGTTCCTGGATCCTTGGTTGTAAAAACACTCTGGAGCCCTATAACAACTTGGGTTGAGTTACTATTCCTGGAGCCTTGGTTGGAACAAATGCTCTAGATTCTTGGACAACTTGGGTAGAGACCAATATGGCGATGGTTGTGATGTTCAGTCGTGAGGTGGAATCATTGGTTGAGGGTTAAATTACAGTCTGAACCTCAGTGCATTTTGTAGAGAAAAAATCTCATGCTCTGGAATCGAGCAATCAAGAAGGTTAAAGTGCAATGGAAGCAATTTGGGCCAGATGAATCTACATGGGATATGACAAATCAGAAGCATGATATGTATCCTTCCTTATTCGTTGATTGAGTGACTCGTTTCGGCATGTGTTTTGGTATATGTTTTGGTATGTGTTGGTATTATTTTTGGTATATGTACATATATATATGGATGTATATATTTCCATTAACTATGTTATAAAGCTCCAATAAGCGGTATGTGTGTCATGTCATTATGATGTTATATTTTTCATATTGTCATGTTGGCTTTCCTCTCAGTAGGTTGATCATTGTAAATAATACAACGAACTATATTATAAAGTTCCATGGGCAGTATGTTTTTCTTACAATAGTCATGTTGGTTGCATGTGTTGTTGACCACCAAGGGTAGTTTTCCCCCAAGGGGGAGGGTAACTTCTGTAACAACCCTAGTGAATATTACATGTAATAAAAGTTAATAAAGGAAAAATAATATCCAAGGTCATGGGACACGTATTCCAAGATGAATGTTGGGAAAAACATCCTATTGCATGACCATATCACTACACATATCATCACCATATCACTACACATACCATACCTCATGCATGACAACATCCACCATACCCAGAAACACAGACAATGCATAAGCATAGACATGGAAAATACACATGTGTAAACGTAGACACTAAAAAATCATAAACAACATGTAACCAAGCATAAACAGGCAATACCTATATCAACATGTAATAACTTGTAACCAAGCATACACGGACAATGCCCTTAATAACTTGACATGTATAAACAACACATAACCAGTCATAGACTCATTGTGACACATTTCACAAAAACAACATCCTCTTCCACATGGAGACGTCACCACAATCATGATCAACACCATGCATATAAAAAAACATATAGACCACAAGGATGATTAACACAAGTGAAACCGACATGAAATTATGACAAAAACACATTGCACATCCATTCCAAGGGGTGAACCATGCTCTGATACCATTGTGTAACACCCTCCTCCCACATCTACCCAAGTAACCAACCAACCAGGGTAAACATGTGACAAAGAGTTACTATGATTTGATTGAACCTCCTAGGTGACCTTAAGGAAGTGAAACTGGTAGAAACACATCAAAAAAACCTTCCACATTAGCAACATAACTCCCAGGAGCCAACCCAACCACTAAGGTATCCAACCCCTGGGTCCAACTAAGATTTTACACCATTAAACCCACATATGCTCCCATAATATAGGCATGGGTGCATCTGGGAGGCTCTTGACACTCCCATAATATAGGCATGGGTGAGTCCAAGTAATTTTTCCCATAGACCTGTGCCAGCGTCCCTGAGATTTGAGCCATTTTTTCAGCCCTAGATCCCAGGTCACTACCTAGAGCTCAATGAAAAGTTCATAAATGAAACAT
The DNA here is from genome assembly GCA_034641835.2 of Pinus albicaulis. Taxonomy (NCBI): domain Eukaryota; kingdom Viridiplantae; phylum Streptophyta; class Pinopsida; order Pinales; family Pinaceae; genus Pinus; species Pinus albicaulis. Next base: position 17,058,342 of record MU968411.1, read on the forward strand.
AACAACGAAATAACGGTGCACAAGAAAACACTTGAATAAGAAATTGACTAGACCCCTACTAGCCATGACAAACATTTTGGAAAATATGTCACAAATATGTAATCTACAGGTTTAAATAACAGATCTAAACATAGGGTTCTCATACTTATCTTAGAATCATTAAGAAGAATTGTTGTGTCATCGCAATAATTGCATTATCATATATTTAGGAATAGATACATTTTTCATTCATATACGAATCAAAAAATGATGGGAACCATACTTCATCACCATCATAAAAATCAGTCATAACCAATATATAAGAAACAGAAATGACATGCACATAACAACCATATAAGCCACATAATAAAAAGCATGTTTACTCATCAATACAAGAGGAAAAGAGATTTTATTTCCATAAAAAAAATACAACCAATTCTGGGGTTTCCACGTTCCACCCGACCATAAACATGGCTGAGCCAAATCTCTCTTCAGCCAGTCAACCCTGTGTCATATTCCAAGCATGAATGTGGGATCTCATAAACAAAATCCATCAAAGCTAAACCAAGGCTTCCAAAGGCCAAACCACATCAACCCTTAACCAATGATTCCACCTCATGGTCAGACATCACAACCATCACTAGATTGGTCTCTACCAAATATTTCCATGGCTCCAGAGCATTTGTTCCAACCAAGGCTCTAGGACTAGTAACTCAACCCAAGCCATTACAGGGCTCCAAACCATTTTTCCAACCAAGGCTCCAGGACTAGTAACTCAACCCACAACTGCCGTCAGGCTCCAGAGAATTTGTCCAACTAAGGCTCCAGGAACTAGTAACTCAACCCACAACTAAAATAACATGAAAACCAACCAGAAAAAAATAAAAATAAATAAATAATAAAAATAAATAAATAAAAAATAAAAAATAAAATAAAATATAAAAAATAAATAAAAATAAATAATGAAATGAACCCACAATACCATGGTTATCCAAGAAATGGAAAGGCTAGGAAAATCCACTGTCAATCCATGCAATCTTCCATGCCAATGATAGATCATGACCAAGAAACCACATGCATACACCATGAATGCCAAGACTAGTGAGGAAAACATACATGCAACTCGGTACCTGCAATCAAAACTATTGATTCCAATGTCCTCTTGTGCTTTCCTGCTTTTCCTTTTCCTTCTTGCTCCAAATCTCCAAACCACACTCTCCAAGAGTGCTCTAAGAAACTCTAAGTATTCAAGAGTATGAGAGAGAGAGAGAGAGAGACAATAATGAGAGCTCCAAAATTGCACTGAACAAAATCTACGAGTTGATCCTCATAAGAATTGTTATTAATGAGTCCTCTATTTTCTTCATTTTCTCTTATTTTCCTTCATTTTCCTCCACACATGCAACCTATGACATTTCACCTCCCTTTCCTCCTATTTTCCATTATTCTCAAAAATATTTGCCAATAAATGTCACTTTTCATTTCCAAAGCCTTAGCCATTTCCTTTTCCAATTTCCATAGCCATAATAAACCATATGAACACCCTCACTAGGATGTTTTTTCCCAACATTCACCTTGGAATACATGTACCATGACCTTAGTTATTATTTTTCCCTTATTAATTTTTATCACATGGAATATTCACCAAAATTGTTACAGTTTTATCAAGTATTAAACACCATATATAAAATAATATAGGAAAATATACATCTACAACTTTATTGGTGTGTGAAATTCCAATCTTAAATAATAAAGATATTTAAAAAACTTATAACCAAATAAAAAGGAATAAGGAGTACTAAATATGAGAAATTCAATGCGTGCAATTGTCCTAGATATGATTGTTATGTAGAAGTGATATTGTTAGTGTACAATTATTTCTCTATTGGTTCCTCAAGATGTACCATATGTTTATTATAGATCTAAATTAAAAACGGGGAAATGGAAAATGCTATAATACATTTACTAGAAGATAATCAAAACATCAACTCATACATTGAAAGCATTATTGATGGAAATATCATTGTGATTTTAGACATGAAGGATACTTTCGATAAAACCCTACGGTTATCACTTTCTTTTCTTGAGAGAAAGACAATGTCATATGAATCCTTCGTTAATAAGTAAGTTTTTTCAAGCATGAAACACCTTATAATTAAATAATGTACGAAAATATACATGCCACAACCCTATCAATATGTGCAATTCCATGATATTAAAACAATACGGATAATTCGAAAACTTATATCCAAATAAAGAGGAATAAGTAGTATTAGATATGAGAAATTCAATGCGTTATGATTTTCATATTGAAATGATGTTGTTAATATAAAATTTGTTTTTTAAATAATTCCTGAAGATGTATAATATGTTTATCATTAAAATAAATTAATAAAAAAGGAAATAATAAAGGTAAGAATTGTTGAATTTTGCAATTAGGGTTAGCTTTTATAATATTCCTTTGTATTTATAATAATGAAATATAAATTATGTTCATGACAAAAGAAAAATTATTTGAGGCATGTTTTTCATGTTTGCCAGAAAAAGAAAATATTTATTTTTTGTCCAAAAAGAAATTTTATAAGACATATTCTTCATGACCTTATCAAGAGTGGGAAAATCAAATTTGAATTTTTATTCCAGACACCACAATATTCTCAAGTCAACCTCCCAGTGATGAAGTTGGACCTGCCCAAGGGACACCTATTCGACCCTTTCTAGTGTGATAAATAGAGACCCCTTGATCTCCACTCTAAGAAAAATTTCACATCTCTCAATCAAATGCATTTCTAATATGATATAGTGAATAATGACAAAGAAGGAGAAGGTAGGATTGAAGGGAGGAGAAGAAGTTGAGTCCAAGAATAAATGCTCGCACTTGTGATCCTTCTACTGCCTTCGCACATGTGAAATTGCAGGTCTGAATTTTTCTATGGTGAAGTTTGGTCACAAGTCTGAAATTACAAGATAGAGGAGAGGCAGAAATTTGGCCCCTTGTGCAAACCTAGAGAGTTTGTAAGAGGCTCCTTGAAGTGATTTAGTGAAGTTTGACTTGGCATCTTGTGTTTGTCATCTTGCTATTTAGTTTGACTTTGATGTATCTCTTGTTTCATTATTTCTCTAAGGAAAAGGTTGGTTGGGTTTTCCTCCATGGTGGGTTTTCCCAGGGTAAAATCTTGTTGTCTATTTGTGCATTGTGATATCTATTCTATATTATCTCTATGGTTGAATTTATGAATGTGTAATTTCTCAATGATACATTGAAAGTGAAAAATAATCATCTACATTATTGGAAGAAATTATCAAGTTTCAGAAATAAGTGCTAGTATAATTTGCACTAGAAAAAGGAACAAGAATATATTCATTAAAAAAGATGAAAACAATTCCACTCATGTTAAAATCAAGTATATGGAAATATTTAAGCATGTGGTATAATGTTTTCAACAAAATACTAAATTATATATTAAGATAGATTATATAGTCAATGAACTTTCAACTTTCACCCAATAATATCTAGAGGAATAATTGAATATTTACACAAAATGGTGTTTAAACACAAATTTTACAAGATAACCTACATTAATTCTATAATCATGTAAAAACCATGATTTGACACCATTATACAAAGTTAACAGGGAGTGGGCACATTTTAGGAACTATGCCCACACCATTCAAAATCTACCTTGTCAAAACGCTCGTGACTTGGGTGACACTAACGTAATTGAGGGTTAATTCTGTTGATCAGTGGTTGTCATTGATGTCAACCCAAGAAGCACCAGGGGCTACCCCGATATTGCATGGTAATTTTTACCTACAAAATTATTGTATTCTGGTTCAAGAAAATTTTTGATGGTTTCTACTTGTCGAGATGTTTTTTTTTATATATGGCACGCCATGTAATTCTTCACGGTTTGAGAGATATTCACATTTGAAGTTTGTAACCCCGGTTAGTGGGCTAAAACCCCATGGGGTTGTCACATGGGTCATTGAGAATTCAATAATTGATCATTTTTAAGCTCCTAAAATCCCTCCCACGTTCACTTGTTGAAGACCCTCTCAACCTAAGAATTTATATAAATTGTGATCCTCATATCCTCCTTATGGAGGGATTTCGCTACCTAAAACAGGTCATCATGGAAATTTCACTCTAACTTTGTTTCTACGAACTTCAAAAGCTGAAATTTTTATGAGGCAAAGACGAAATCCTGAGGAAGCTTCTGTAAAAATTTCAGATCAAGGTGTGCAACATTTTCAGATATATGATCTGTGAAAGTCAGTGCTTTTGCAGGCTCCTGAACTTCATCGCAAAGAAGTGACCTTGGGAAAATCTTCATAACTCTTTCTCTGAGTATCAGATTGAAATTTTGTAAAAAGTGATAGATAGTGCACGGACTGTAGTTTTCGCTATATAAATTTTAGAGCCGATTGAAGAAAAAGTGACATGTGGCACGCGGTACAAGTTCGATCTACTGAACCAGTCCATAATTAGGTCATTGTGAGTGATTGGGAATAACTCTCCCTTGAAGAATCCAAATTGGGTCAGATATGTGGAATTGGAAATACGACTCAGAGGAATACTACAGAACTAAAAATCACATATTAGGGATCTGAAATAACAAAGATACACCAGATTCAATATCAATATCCTAGAAGGTAAGAAAAAGCTAGATCATGTATTGTCAAGGGTTGCAAAGGACCATACTTTCTAGGGCAGAAAAGAAAAGCAAGGTGCAGTAGAGGGTAACATGACAAGAGCAACAATCAAGGTGAAAAATAGCAGCAATAAGTTCACCAAATGAAGTCTTCAAATGGGAAACACTACATATAGTCATTATAAAGGTATCATTGTACTAAGTCATTGTAAATTCATCATTGTAAAAATTTTACAAGTGTCTATCTGCCAAGAGTTGAAGAGGCAGTGTTGGGAGGTCTAAGATCATCATTAGGTGGTTTTTTCATAGTTGGGGTTATGGTCTAGTGTGTCTTATTCTTCTACATCATTCTATATCACTGTAAAGTGGACCATTTTCCCTGGTACGGGAGTCCATTCTTATTTTATTATTCTATAGGGTGGTAGGGTGGTGCTAGGCTGGTGCATGAAGTCACCAAAAGGTTCAAGTCTGTGAAGACTTCAAGGTGGTAGGGTGGTGCTAGGGTGAGTTGTAGCTCATTGGGTGTTGGGGAATCCGTTCAGTTGACTACTGAAGAATCTCGGGAATTAGAGCATCCATCCAGTGGGAGCTAGAGAAGAATGATTTTCTAGATTCTAGGAATTTGGAGCTTTATTTTCAATTGGAGTTGAATATTAAAGAATTATTAGAAAATAATTTAGGTGGCTTTTGTCCCGGAGAGGGTTTCCACCTTAAAAATTGTGTGCATTTGTGTTCCTTTTGTTTACTGCTATCATTGTACAAACACTGATAGTGATTGAAGATTAAATAATGCTCTGAAAGATTAATAATAATAATAATTGAAAGGAATAATGATTCACCCCCCCCTCTCGTATTTCCAACAATTGGTATCAGAGCTTGGTTCCTTCAATAGCAGTTTAACAGCTGGAAGGAAGTCATGGAGCATACCAAGAATGGTGTACCTCTGTTCAATGAAAATAATTATGCACTCTGGAAAGTAAGAATGGAGGTCTATCTCTTGGTGCAAGGTTACGAAGTATGGGACACTATTCAAAATGGATTTACATCAACCGTGGATGAACAAGGTAAGAATACTTTGCTAAATTATGCAAAAGCAAAGAATATTATTATCAGTGGACTTATTGAATCTACTTATCATAAGGTGTTGGGTTGTAAAACCGCCAAAAATGTATGCGACAAGCTTGAGAATATATATGCAAGTGACTCAAATGTCAATGAAGCAAAGCTTCAAATCTACAGAGAAAAATTTGAGCAACTCGTAATGAAAGAAGATAACAACATTGCAGCATAATTCTAACACGTTGATGAAATAACCAACACTCTAGAAGGATTGGGAGAGCCTGTTGATGAGAAGACTATTATACGAAAGATTCTTAGAACATTACCAAGGAGATTCAACCCAAAGGTATCGGTCTTCGAATATAGTGCAAATCTGGATAAACTCAGTAAAGAGGAATTAAATGGAGTTCTCATAGCATATGAAATGAGGCTTGATGAAGAAGAGGGTACTTCGCATCTAGAAACTGCGTTCGCTGCATCTAAGAAAACCAATAAGGAGAAACAACCTTCAAAGACACAGACCTGCACCTGAAAGTGTGAAGAAAAGGAAGATGATGAAGAAGGTCTTTCAGATGGAGAATATGCTTACTTTACAAGAAAACTAAAAATTGGTAAGGGAAAATTCAAGGGTAAAATTCCATTGATATTTTTCAGCTGTGGTGAGGTTCAACATTTTGCAGCAAAATTTCCGAACAGAAGTGATGGCAACTCAAAAGAAAAGAAAGGCTTTAAGAAATTCAACAAGCAAAGAAAAAATAAAGGATTCAAAAGGAACTTTCTCTCTAAAGAAGATAGCTCATCATCCAATGAAGACAGTGACAGTGAAGAAGAACCCAATGAGAGAGTATTTTTTATGGTCAAGCACATTAAACAAGAGGTATCAAACAATGAAGAAGAAGGGTTGACCATAGAATAATTTTCTAAGGAGGCAATCAAGCTTATAAAAGAGATCAAGGCTGAGAAGATTAGTTCCAATACTCTTGAAGAACAAGTTCAATGTCTCAAAATTGAAGTTGAAGAACAAAAATGTATTGAAGAGTCACTTCAAAAGAAGTTGGAAGAAATCAACCAAGAAAGGGAATCATTAGAAGCCAAAGTAGTCTCATTGCGTAAGGAAGTGAAGAAGGGAAAAAATGTCCAAAACTATGCCAACAGCTCAAGGGCATTGGAAGAACTCATCAACAATCAACGATCTTATAATGATAGATTTGGCCTCGATTACAAGGAAGAAGAAGCAGGACCTTCTACAACAAAATACAATGAACCTATGAGATCTAACATGCATGTAGACTTCATTGGACAAGATTCACAAGAACAATCTTGGAAGACAATTCCTCGACGAATATTTCCATACAGGCACCAACATATTTTTTATGGCTATTGTTATTCATGTGGAAAATTTGATCATAAAGTTGTAGAATGTCGCACATACCCTAAGAACCAACACAATTCAAGGAGATCTGTCAAATCATGAACCACCCAGGGCTCAACGAAACATCAATAGATTTGAAAATTTAATAAATAATATTGAATGTTACAAATGTCAAAACTTTGGACACATAGCCAGAGACTGCAGACTTGAAAATCCTCCAGAAGAATATTTGAAGCCACAGAACGAGCGCACATGGAAGAAGAAGAAGACTGATAATTGTGCTCTCGCTCTCAAGGCCCAAAACAACAAATATGTGTGGTATGTTGATAGCAGTTGCTCAACACATATGACTGGAGATAGAAAGAAATTTGTATCTCTGAAAGAGAAGAAGGATGGAACTGTGTCCTTTGGAAATGATGGATCTTCAAATGTTATAGGATCAAGTACCTTCACTCTCGGAAGAAAATATGCTCTAGCCAAGAATGTTCTATTGGTTGAAAACATGAATCAAAATATGCTCAGTGTTGGACAAATGTGTGATCAAGGACACACAATACCATTCAAATCCACAAAATGTGAAATCAGGAAAGGCGGGTATGGTGAATTGTGGCTACAGCAAGTCGAGCTCGAAACGATATATATGTTCTGTATGAAGAAAATAAAGAACGTCTAATAGTTATAAAGGATGATATAATATTTGGTAGCAATGGCGATCGACTAAGTAAGAAATTTGCTACAAATATGCAAAGTGAGTTCGAGATGTCTTTACTGTTGAGAATTTGTAGTGCTAGTGATTAACTCAAATTCTCTTCTTGATAATTACTTGTGATCTTGCTTATGTATTCTCTTATTTCACTTAGTTAATCTTTCATCAAGTCAATTATCAAAGTACTTAGTCAAATGTAGAGACAGAATAATTTTCACTTGTAACTTAACATCTTGAAATGTAGTTAGGAAGGTAAATCTCCGATTTACCTTCCTCACTTTCTATCACTGTCTTGGCTTTGAAAAATTCTTTCCTCAGACACTTTAACTTTATAGATGTCCTTACTGTACCCTTCCTACACATTCTGAAATTTGTAGCCTTCAATCACTTCCACAATCTGTACCTTCAATTACCTTTAGTCATTTCTGCAATCTATACCTTCAGTCACCTTCAGTTATGTCCGCAATCTATACCTTCAGTTACCTTCAGTCACCTTCAGTCACCTTCAGTCATTTCCGCAATTTATACCTTCAGTATGCATTCTATTATTCTCCTTAGATCTACCCCTTTTAATGATGTACAATCTCAGATTCATCCACATTCAACTATCTACTTTACAACCTCAAACTTGACCGTAATTCATGTTCTCCAAATGAGCTGTAGTGTAGAAATATATATAGGAGACTGAACAGCTTTTAGGCCGACCATACAGATTGATATTTAGGCCTACTTTATAACTTCAATTTAGGTCCACTTGAAGATTATTTTCTTTGACCTTTTTCTTCACATATATTACAAGATTTGTTGAAGGTTGTTTCCGCCATACTTTTATTATCATTTTCTTCTTCTTTTCATAATTACTTAGTCATCATGAAGGTCGACCTAGTTACATTTTACAACACTCCCTCTTAACTAGGGAGGTATTCATATATTTACATGATCAATTTCAAACTAAAGAATCTCATAAGAAAAATCGGATTGATAGTCGCATCTATATAGCGTCATTTCATCCAGCATTGTACTAGTGCAAGGCCTTGACTAATAGCCCCATCTCTTCAACAAGACAATGGGCTTCAATGCTGGCGAGACACATGACTTATAGACACCTTCATCATTGTCTCTCCAAGGTACATACTCCACCCCGGTGTTCCCAAAGTATGACTTCCCTGGACTATTCTTCTCTTAGGTAGCTAGCCCTCAAATAATATTGGTCCCCGGCTACTCTTATCTTGAATGCCCTATCAAATTCTCAAAGAGCATATAATGCCATATGATTACCCAATCCTCCATTCTGTCCTCCCAAGACCAAAATGATGTGTCTATCTCTCCCTCCCATGGAGGACCTTATTCCACAAGGGAATGTACTCATTATTATACAAAGAATGTACCTAAGCTCATCCTTAGGAATGACCAAGTTTCTTCCAAGTAAAAAACTTACCATTAGGCTCCCTCTTAATCAGGGACCTCCAACAGCAATGGTGAGACACCTAGCTGCTCATGAATAATTCTTGTTCTCGATGTCATGGATTTTGATATTGAGGAATCTCCAACTTTTAGCTTCATAGGGCCTAGATCATCCATCACTTCCATCCTGAGTCATGTCATCTATCAGAGTGATTCATCAGACTTCCTTTATCTGGTCCATTATTATGTCATGTTGCTTTCCTTCGAATAATTTCCAAGGATCATACATCCTCTCATGATTAGCATCCCTGCACAGATTCATCCAGATAAACATATTATATTAACTGTTAGAACGAAAGTTACCTTAGTGATGATCTTTCACCATGACATTTTCTTGTAGGCATCAGCTTCCTTCATACAGATTGACACATCTCCTAATGATATGTTTTTTTCCAAAGGTCTTCTTCTTTACCATACTTCCATCAGAGTCTACATATCTTTCCAGGAGATCTCTTAGTCACATCTTGACATGGTTGCATTTCATGATCTCTTCCTCTCTACACATTCTAGGGACTTATAACCTTTCTATTTTCTTGTTCATATCCAACCACCTCATATTTCATGAGGACATATTATGTTGATTTCATCTGTCCGTGTACTAAGAGATACTCCTCCATAGATCATTCTTCTAAATGCAGAAGTTAATTACCTGCAACCATATGACTTCACAGCATCCAATGTTAGTATATAAATATATACATACCTCTTTACCCTTTTTCCCTTGAGTCATCCTATAGCAATTTTAGGAATAAATAGATTCATTACCTTGGCTTGTTTCATCAATATGTCATCACATCCAAGACGTATGTTTCTATGATGACCCTTGCTCTTTGATGACTACTTTCTTAACGTTTTTCAAAGAGGTTTTTCTCGGAGATGATTGCTTCCTATCATATATCCAACAGAAATCAATTCATAATTTTGTGTGATTTTCCTTGAACTTATTTTCTTCAACTTCCTTCATTCTTTTTCGATGTTAAGATCTTCCTTTCTTTCTCCTATAGAGATTGTCCCTTTAGGACTATCTTTCTTATAATGTCCATAAGTCTTCCATTTTTCCTAAACTTTCCTTTTTCTTCTGCAAATGGTTGAGTCTTTTATCTTTCAACATTTTTGGCCTTGATTTGTCTTTTTCCATATAGCATAGAAACCACAAGTTGAATGAGGTAATTCTCTTGTCTATTTCTTACGTTTTCCATATTATCATCTTTTCTAGATCTCATAGTTGAGATATTATGAAAATATCCCTTTATTCTTTCAGCTTATCATATATTCTCTCGATGTCTCCAATCCTTCATAGACAAAGGGATGTAAGGAATTTAACTGATTCCATAAGAATCCTTTGAGCCTTTCTATCCCCTTTCCATGTATTCAGATAAATTTTGAACTTCGGATATTTTTCATGACTTTAATTTCTTCGAGGACTGTGACTATTCTCCTCATGCAAGGAATCTTAGTAACCCAACCAGCTTATAGATCTCCCTGCAAAAAAAAAGTCATGTTACCAAATTTTATTATAGAATAACAAATACTTACCTGACAAGTGAAGATTCTTCAGCTTGATTGCTTTAATGGTGGTTGAGAAAAGATGTATTAGTATTCTCCTTTTGTATGATCTTCTTTTGGATGAAAAAGGCTTTTCTTCAATAAAGGAGATTGCTTCAATTATGGTAACAACATTTTTAGATCCAGCTTCCTTTTGTTGATGGAGATTACTGCTTCTTTGGATGACCTTATTTAGGGATAAAGAAGTAGTTCTGAGAAGAAACTTGTCTTATAACCTTTGAAGATGATGACAGTGCCTTTAGCCTCTTAGTCTTCAAGTCTTCAAGATACTTTGACTTTCCTCTGGAGGTAGCCTTTCTTCTTCAATGTAGATCCACCTAGACTTTATGGTACCGAGTCACCACTGTAATACAGAGATTATCATATTACTGAGTATTACTTCATTGAGTCATTATGTCACGGTAATTTATGTTGTAAGACAAGAAAACTACACTGGAAAATATTTGCTGTGATATAGTGCCGAAACATTGAGGAGTTGTCACTGTGAGTTTTCTTGAGATTACAGTGTTTGCATCATGCAGCACTTGTAACATACCAAAAAATCATACTATAACACCACCGAGCCATACAACTATAACACGAAATCATATTGTGATCATGACTCCAATATTAAATGAGAAGCTCGAGCTGTAATTTTTTTGAGACTATGTTTCCTCTGGTTTGAGGTATCAAACTTATTTCAGTAATAAGTGTCTGTATTGTCTTACTGTCAACTTACCCAAAGTTTCCAAGAATGTTCGAGCTCTATGTGGATTGTACCTTGAGTGTCTCTTAAATGCCCTTTCTTTGATTTTAGCACCATAGCTCTGATACCATGTTGAGAATTTGTAGGGCTAGTGATTAACTCAAATTATCTTCTTGATAATTACTTGTGAGCTTGCTTATGTATTCTCTTATTTCACTTAGTTAATCTTTCATCAATTCAATTATCAAAGTACTTAGTCAAATGTAGAGACAGAATATTTTCCACTTGTAACTGAACATCTTGAAATGTAGTTAGGAAGGTAAATATCTGATTTACCTTCCTCACTTTCGATCACTGTCTTGTCTTTGAAAAAATATTTCCTTAGATACTTTAACTTTAGAGATGTCCTTACTGTACCCTTTCTACACATTCTGAAATTTGTAGCCATTAGTCACTTCCGCAATCTGTACCTTCAGTTACCTTCAGTCATTTCCGCAATTTATACCTTCAGTCACCTTTATTTATGTCCGCAATCTATACCTTCAATTACCTTCAGTCACCTTCAGTCATTTATGCAATCTATACCTTCAGTCCACATTCTATTCTTCTCCTTAGATCTGCTCCTTTTAACGCTGTACAATCTCAGATTCATCTGCATTCAATTATTTGCTTTACAACCTCAGACTTGATCATAATTCATTTTCTCCAAATGAGTCATAGTGTAGACACATATATAGGAGACTGAATAGCTTTTAGGCCGACCATACAGATTGATATTTAGGCCTACTTTATAACTTCAATTTAGGTCGACTTGAAGATTATTTTCTTTGACCTTTTTCTTCACATATATTACAATATTTATTGAAGGTTATTTCCGCCATATTTTTATTATCATTGTCTTCTTCTTTTCATAATTACTTAGTCATCATGAAGACTGACCTAGTTACATTTTACAACATTTACTTGGTGAGTTGACATACTTCTTAGGGCTTCAAATGTCTCAGCAAGAGAAAGGAATATTTATATGTCAAGCCAAGTACATCAAGGAAATGCTCAATAAATTCAAAATGGGAGATTGCAAACCCATCTTTACTCTGATGGTAACATGTTGCAAGTTGAGCATAGATGACTCATCTAAGGATGTGGATCAGAGGTTGTAGAGATCTATGATTATTATTCTTCTATATGTAATAGCCTCTCAGCTAGATGTTATACAAGCAGTTGGACAAGTAGCAATATCCCAAGCAGCACCAAAATAATCACATATTATTGTCGTCAAAACAATTCTTCAATATCTAAAGGGAACAATAGAATATGGCTTATGGTATCCCAAGGGTAACAATCTCATTATTCAAGCCTTTACAGATGCATGTTGGGTAGGAAGCGTCGATGATCGTAAGAGTACTCGTGAAGCATTTCAATATCTTTGCTAGAAGCTTGGGATTCTCCCAAGTTCTCATTAGATTTTCTTTATTCAGAATATAAAGGGGGAGTGGAAGTGTGTACAGGTCTGCAGGATGGTTGTGTGTTAGGGGGAGTTACCCTTTGCCATTGATGTCAAAGGGGGGGAGAATGTTTTAGGAAAACGTGTCTTGATTGTAGGAGGAGTACTTGTGTTGCCATCAATGCCAAAGGGGGATATTGTTGATCAGTGGTTGTCATTGATGTCAACCCAAGCAGCACCAGGGGCTACCTCGATATTGCATGGTAGTTTTGACTAACAAAATTACTATATTCTAGGTCAATAATATTTTTATGGTTTCTACTTATCGAGGTATTTATTTTGATATATGACACGCTATGTAATTCTTCACGGTTTGAGAGATATTCATGTTTGAAGTTTGTAACCCCAGTTAGTGGGTTAAAACCCCATGGGGTTGTGGCATGGGTCATTGAAAATTCAATAATTAATAATTTTTAAGCTCCTAAAATCCCTCCCACGTTCACTTGTTGAAGACCCTCTCAACCTAAGCATTTATATAAATTTTGATCCTCATATCCTCTTTATGGAGGGATTTTTCTACCTGAAACAGGTCATCGTGGAATTTGCACTCTAACGTTTTGTCTACAAAGGTTCAGAAGCTGAAATTTTTATGAGGCAAAGCCGAAATCTTGAGGAAGCTCCTGTAAAAATTTTAGATCAAGGTGCGCAACATTTTCGGAGATATGATCTATGGAAGTCGGTGTTTTTGCAGGCTCCTGAACTTCATCTCATATAAGTGACCTTTGGAAAATCATCATAACTCTCTCTCTCTCTCTCTAAGTATTGAATTGTAATTATGTAAAAAGTGGTAGATATTGCATGGAATTTAGTTTGCGCTATATCAATTTCAGAGCTGATTAAAGAAAAAGTGACACGTGGCACGTTGTACAAGTTCGCTCTACTGAACCAGTCCATAATTAGGTCATTGTGAGAGATTGGGCATAACTCTCTCTTGAAGAATCAAAATTTCTTCAGACCTATTGCATTGGAAAGAAGACTCAGAGGAATACTACAAAACTGAAAATCACATATTGGGGATCTGAAATAACAGAGATACACCAGATTCAATATCGAGATCCTAGAAGGCAAGAAAAAGCTAGATCATGTGTTGTCAAGGGCTGCAAAGGAAGAGACTTTCTAGGGCAGCAAAGCAAAGCAAGGTGCAGTAGAGGGTAGCATGATAAGAGTAGAAATCAAGGTGTAGAACAGAAATAAGAATTTCACCACATGAAGTCTTCAAGTGGGTAGCACTGCATACAGTCATTATAAAGGTATCATTGTACTAAGTCATTGTAACTGCATCATTGTAAAAATTGTACAAGTGTCTATCTGCCAAGAGTTGAAGAGGCAGTGTTGGGAGGTCTAGGATCATCAGTAGGTGGTTGTGTCATAGTTGGGGTTATGGTCTAGTGTGTCTTCTTCTTCTACATCATTCTATATCATTGTAAAGTGGACCTTTTTCCCTGGTACGGGAGTCCATTCTTCTTTTATTCTTCTATAGGGTGGTAGGGTGGTGCTAGGCTGGTGCATGAAGTCACCAATAGGTTCAAGCCTGTGAAAAATTTAGGGTGGTAGGGTGGTTCTAGGGTGAGTTGTAGCTCATTGGGTGTTGGGGCATCCGTTCAATTGACTACTGAAGAATCTTGGGTGTTGGAGTGTCCATCCAGTGGGAGCCGGAGAAGAATTCTTTTCTAGATTCTAAGAAGTTGGAGCTTTATTTTCAATTGGAGTTGAATATTAAAGAATTATTAGAAAAACATTCAGGTGGTTTTTGTCCTGGAGAGGGTTTCCACCTTAAAAAATCTGTGCATTTGTGTTTCTTTTGTTTACTTCTATCATTGTACAAACACTAACTAATGCTCTGAAAGATTAATAATAATACTAATTGAAAGGAATACTGATTCACCCCCCCCCCCCCTTAGTATTTCCAACAAATTCTATCAATTGGCATAGATCAATGGTAATGTCTGACAAAGCTAAGATTTATATTTTGTAATGCAGACGCCAAATGGTATGTGTCTGCAAACCAAGAGTGACACTTTTAAATGAGGATACTCTAATCACACACACATGTTAACAAATAGATATTGTTTATTTTGTTGTTTTGTGTTCATTAAAGAAGGCATGGTATTGACTTAGTGTGCATTAGTGAAGTGTATATTTAAATTACATATGCTAGTTGTATTCATTAAGAGGGCGCATTGTTGGCTTAGCAACGATGAACTAAGACAACAATTTTACTACTATGTTTGGGGTCAAAATATGATATTTAAATTAATGTTTGTTAAAAACAAGGATTTTGATGTCGAAACCAGTGAAAAGTCAAAAGTTTTCTTTTTCTTTTTTGTCTTTTACGACCAATAAACATTACATATGTGATGTTAGCACAAAAATTTCAATTAATCGATGTTAAATATGACTCATCAAATTTAATTTAGTCTATATAATTTATGGCTAAATAAATTGATTCATCAATATTGCTCAAAAATATTTGTTGATAAATATTTTATCCAATATTTTGAAAACAACTCCACACACTTTACATATTTAAAACATATATATAAATTGTGATTATGCGATATAACACTATAAGAAAATTATTCTACTTTTATTACATTGTTAAATTCATTATTCTCTATAATCTAAAATTATTTTGTTAAAATTTATAAATACCATTTGAATTATCTATACATGAAATTCCTAAAATGTATTCTTGTTATACTAATATGTTGATATAATAGTTTGTTGAATACAAAAAAAATGTTAAATAACCTTAATTCAAGTTGGATGCGTGCAATCAATTAGCTTATGCGGAAAATTTAATAAAAGAAGCATTGAGTTTCAGATTGGATATTGATCTTGGTAAAATGTAATTATTCCATGCACACTAGAAATCATGAAAAAACATCTCTAAATGGTCCCAAACTTTTTGATATCGTTAATGGGAAATTTTATTTCACTTGCACAAACTACAAAGACTTAAAATAAAGGATAATTAATAAGTCAACATTTACAAAATATTGCTGAGCACACATGATCTGAGAAATATGGTTTTTGTCTTTTTTATTTATTTATAAGTTTTATAAGTTTTGATATTTCAATATTGATTATATTTTATTTATTTGTAACTACAAAGGAAAAAGTGTTCATGCCTGGAATTCAAAATGTTATAATTCAAAATGTTATAATTTATAGGATAAATGGTGACATGGATGGAATTGGAGTTGATTTTATAAAGAAAATAACATTGATATTATTGAGGATGAAAGGATGAACATGTTGATCGATGAAAAATTTGTTTCATGAACGAGAATAGGCACATAAATTACATACATAATTTATGTATATATTCATAATGTATCTCTTATTGATAAGATATAAAAATCTTTATTCAAAAATTGAAAAGCAAGAATTGTCTTTACTATTTTGTTATGGGTTATTTGAATGTATTAAACTATATATCAAACACATGTATGCAATTAAATATTTAATAAAAATTGTGACATTGATGTAATTGGAGTTGGAGTTGATCTTATGGAAGAAAATAACATTGATATTATTGAGGATGAAAGGATGAACATGTTGATCGATGAAAAGTTTGTTTTATGGATGAGAATAGGCACATAAATGATATTTATGTATATCTTCATAATGCACCTTTTATTGATAAGGCATAAAAACCCTTATTCAAAGACTGAAAAAACAAGCCTTCTCTTTACTATTTTTTATTAGTTATTTGAATATATTAAACGATATTTCAAACATATGTATGCAATTAAATATTTAATAATGTTTCAAACACATGTTTGACATGGATCTTAAGGTATGCAAGATAACTCTTTATATAAATATAAGTTTTTGACTATTTTTTGGAATTGTAATATATATGATTTAATAGCCATTGTTCAATATATTAATTTGTTATTTCATGTACACTATTACTCCTACCACCATCAAATACATTACCTCACACATTAAAATTGTGTGTCGTTACGAAAAATACAAGAATGGAATATCAAACAATTGATGCATGTCTTTGTGACCATATTATATATTATGGACCAAATGAAATAGAATTTGAATGTCTTAACGTGGGGTGAGTAGATATCAAACCAACTAGGTAACAAATAAGGCGCCTTGCAATGTTATTTTTCATATCACTATAATTTTTCATTTTAAATGTTTATTCAAGTGAAAAATCATATTACAATTTATATATTATCCAGCAAAAAAGACAAATAAATATGCTTTTATATGAATCTTCAGACTTTTTGTTTTGTTCACAAACACCGGATATTAGTGGATGTTGCGCCCATGGAAAATATCTAGGAAGATCCACATGAAGGGATCACTTCCCATTGGCTCATTAGCAGAGCCTAACCCCAAGAGCGTCAAGGAGAATTGACCTCCCATTAACAATTTTATTTAACTACGCCAGGTCTACCGATTGAGCTAATCCTTGGGGCTATATGAATCTTCGGACATGGTTATACAATTAGGAACATTAAGGAAAGATGAACCGTATTTAAAGAAGATCAACATAATGTTAGAAATTCAATGGAAGTTGAATGACGTCAATCCATTTAGAGAGTTCAAATCTATTTACTTAGTTTGGATATATTGTTTTACAAACAATAACCTTCCTACATGAATATCAATAAAGGTAAAATATCTTTTTATTATGTAAAGAGAAATTCAACTCTATCCTTTATTACTTCAATTTTTTTTTAATATTTTGGTATTTTATTAACATTATTCATATATTGTAAGTCTTGAAATAGAGAGTAAATATTCATGTCAAATATATGGTCCCATAATAATGATTAAATAGATTATACATTCAATAAGCCTAGGAAAGGAGATGTAAAACAACTATAGGTATTTCTCCCTACAAACCATAGGTATTGGACTACCAAAAAAATGTTTTAATGGGAAAGTTTAGGCTAGAAAAAATGATGAATATTGATACTTCAACTGTTAAACTACATGATGATAAATAATACAATAAGATTGGAAAAATTTGCATTATCCATTCTCAATCATATATTCATCAAAATATTTCATATATAATACATGGATGTAATGACATCTAGACCTAGATAATTTCTCACACTAAGAACTCATTAATATATAAGGATGTCACTTCATAAAAAGACATGAATAATAACTATTAACTATTTTATCTAGAACTTTGTGATTGTATAAATATTCCTAGGCTAACATTTCATAATAGGTGATTTATGGCATTGTGATTATTAAACTATTCAATAATACATAACAGAAAAATTTAGGTAGAAAATGATTAAGCCATTCTCATCAATATCCTCGTCTGATGATATCGATATAAGGATGTAACTACCTCCAAATTTATATATGCTCAAAATTAAAATTCATCAATAGATAAAGATGACACCTCATTAAGAGATAAGAATAATAACTCATAAAGAGGTCATGTAGGACTTTGTGATTGAATAGGGATTCAAAATATAATAATGTTTCCATCTAACACAAGTTTGAATTATTATGTTGGCTAGGCATGATAACTAGTGCATAAAATAGTATAATCTCAATCTTCAATCTAAAAATATTGAGTTATGGTGAAGAGTTTACTTGAAAACTACAAAATCTAGATGCTAACAATCTAGAAAATCCCATTGTTTAAACGCTTAATCTCTAATATTTGTAATTTTCCACTAATATGAACTCTAATATCCAATGAAAGTGAAATATGATAAATTAATTATCTTAAGCCTTAATTTTCCTTGAAAAATCCCCCGACAACCTAATCAATTGCCAATTGAAACAATTCTAGGTCTAATGAACATCAGGTGAATAAAATGTCCACTATATTCCTTCAAAATGACACATAAATAGATTTAATCAACATCCCAATCATAAATTATTAATTTGGTGTATGATTAAATTAAACTATAAGTGATTAAATCTTTGCAACTATGTCATTTTTGTTGTAAAAACATAAGTTTGATGATCTTCATCAATATTTTCCCTTTGACAAATAAAAGATGAAATGGCATGTCAAAGGGATCCAAACTTGAGCTTTGAATTCTTCTCTTATTCAATATCTCTTTCATCACTATATCTAATGGTTTTGGTTGACCACTAACCATTTTCACCTAATCAATTTACTCCCCCACTTAAAGTGCAATAAGGTTTCATTATGTTTCATCATTGTACTCTCCCCATTGAGGTGCAAGACAATACCTTTATCATTTCATTTGTCTAATCCACAATAATGTGCAATTAAATACCATTTTAAATTCATGGACTCAATTTTTTGTTTGATTGGGCCTAAAATGATCATTTATAACTAATATTTCTTGTATAATTATATTAACTTCCATCTATTGTGATGCTCTCACAATGGAAGAATTGGAGGAATCAGGGCAGGTTATTTTTAATGGCGAGTCTCAATTTTGAGAATTTTACTCTAAAACATTTTGAAGCTATTTTGAGGCATCAAATGACATTTTTTTGGGTTAGAAAATTCCCCTTTCAGCATAAGACCGTAGGAAATTGATCTACACTCATCAACCTTTCCAATAGTGTAAGAATTACATCAAATGGAGTCCATATACACAAGTTATTCCTTCCGCAAGTTGACTAACTATGTTAACCACCATGGTATGAGTGGATTCCATGTCAACCCTTTTTACTCATGTATATGGGGCTAGCCACATGTGGAATTTGAAGAATATTATAGAAGATTCAAACCCATAACTCTAGTTGAGGTTTGAGGGAGACAAACCTTAACCCTATATGGTTCAAGGTATGTTAAATATCTATCCACTAGGAGAAGTAAGGGGTTCCATTCTATACTATTGTACTTTGTTCCATAATTGAGAAGAGTAGCTCAGAGTGGGAACTTAGATATAATAACAAATGGTATTAAGGTGTTGTAGTAGCCTTATATGACACAAGTCTCAATTAACTCCATAGAGAGTACCTATTCATTTGTATTTGCAAAATTACATACTAGAGAAAAGAGAACAAAGCAACCTCACCTTATAGCTAGGGTTTCTCCTGTAAGGGTCTCCCAAGAAAAATTTTGTATCTATTGTGGATAGTAGATTTCTAGTATCTAAAGGGAATTAATATTCATAGTAAACATTTAAGCAGTTTATGAGATCTGTTGTGACAAATTGTTCCAATGGAATATCCACAACAAGTTACATATAATATTGGTATTAGAGTAGGTTTCTTTTTGGTATTTTCTGGGAAGTTACAAATATTAAAAAATTATTTTAAGATAAATATTTTGGAACCCTATCCATGGCTAACAAGGCTATTCGTGGCTAATAAGGCTATTCACAATAACCCTCACGATCGCATTAAAAAGAGATTTGTGAGGTTGGAAGCGCAAGCCACCCACATTAGTCACAATATGAACCTCCTCATGGAGGCTATAAAAAGAAAACTCAAATAATTCAAATAAGATGGATGCTCTAACTCAAAGGTTATATTGGAGGCGAAATCAAGAGATCATGAAGACCTAAAAAATTTGTCCAAGAAAGAACTCAAGAAAGTGCAACCAAGTTCAAGTGTCATTGACCATTCATAGCCCATGTTCAAGATGGAACCAAAGGTGGAAATAAATCCACACCAAGGTGATATCAATGTGTTAAAATTGGATCATTGGTTGCAATAATTATAAGCTTATTTTAATATTCACCATATATAATAAGAGTTGAGTATATCATTTTCTATATTGAATTTAGTAGGTCAAGCCCTTTTCTCAAGGTGTAGTTCAATTGGGAATCGTTGTGATATGAAGTATTATGTAAAATTATAGATCCAAGGTTCAAATCCCCCAGAAGTAACTTGGTCTACGAAGAGGAGGGAAAGTTGTAGGCCCCAAAGGTATAGTGGTAGAAATCGAAATCAACCCTGTATCATGCAAGTATGAGATCGACCTTGTTGTTGATTCCTCTGGTTACAAAAAAATAAGGTGTAGGCCATGCTCTAACTTGGTCGAAAAGACATACAAAGACACTTAGGCTAGAATTTAATCTTCCACTAACTAGGTTAGGACTTAAAAACCATCATTAAGTCTTTATTTTACCTTATCAGGCATGTAGAGGACCAATGGATCTAGTGGCATTACTTTAGATGGAGGTAAGGGAAAATTGTACAATAATACTGATCCGGATTTTATGCAGGAACGCAACAGAATACAGAAATAACCATGAACATAGAGATGCAGCGGAAATAATGCTTCATTTCATTAATATCAAATAACAGAAATATGCTTACAGGCATAATGGAAATAAAATAGCTAGGGTGCTAGTAGCGAATCTCTCAGAAGAGATGTGATGGCTACCGACCTCTCAATTGTGTTACAATGAGGCTCAAGGGCCTATTTATTGTTGAGAAACAATGTAGAATATGAAACGTCCAAAAACCTAACCGTAGGAGATGAGGCGCCAAAACTGTGGGCGCCCGTTTGGGTAAATTGGTGGTTCAACTTCCCGGGGGCATAACTTTGGCACCCGATCTCCGTTTTACGCGCTCAATAACTCGTTAGAAAGATCTATCCGAGGAATACAACTGTTGGGACGAATTTGATCAGCAAATTCGCTGGCGCTTTCATACCCAAAAAACGTCGTTTAGGGCCTCAAAACGGCTCCGGAAGTTTGGGACCCGAAAAACTGCTAAAAATAGTAAGTTTTGTTGCAACTTGAAAATTGAAAGAACTGAAGATGGGGGTTCAAATGGAATAGGTGGGTGGCCACCAATATCCACCTGGATCATTAAGCCCCCAAAACGGCTCCGAGAGTGGAGGACCCGAAAACCTGCTAAAAATAGTAAGTTGTGCTGAATGTGAAAATCTGCCAGAATTGATGGTGCTGGTCCAAATGGAATAGGTGGGTGGCCACCGATATCCACCTGGATCAAATACACCACTAAGTTTAGAAAGATGACCATGATGATGGGTATCTCTCCTAAGAACCTTGATGTGCTTCTCAAATATTTGGGGGGTCTACATATCCATATACAAAAGCAACTGATGCTTTTAAATCAAGAAGTAATGGACAAGGCATGTGTACATGCATAATATCTAGAAAGCATAGACCAAAAGAAAGGGCAACCAAGTGGTTCAAAACCAAAAGAGCACCAAGAAGCTTCTAAGGAGGGGAAAAAGAAATGGAAAGGAGGAAAGGATAAGAAATTAATAACCACTAAGCATCCATGCAAGGATCCTAGCACCTATTGTAACCATTAGAACATTGATGGTAACACTGAGGAAAAGTGTTGGAAATTACATCTAGAGATGGACCCAAAGAGCCAAAATAAGGATGCAAACAAAAATAATCTTCTAGCCACAAAGTTGAGAAATTGGGTTGAAAGTAGCTCTAATTTAAATGAGAATATAAATTCATACACATAAATGCAAAATGAGGTGAATATTTCTATCTTTCATCACTAGGAAGAGAAGGAGATGACTAAACTCTTTCACATTAAGGCCAAATTCAAGAAGACCAAGATAGATGATACGTTTGATTTAGGATCATAATTTGATCTCACAGTAGTGGATTTTGTTAGCAAGCTTGGATTATATGCACATTATCATCCTAGCCCATATCCATTGGGATGGGTAAACAAGGATCCAAATATCAAGGTAACAAAAAAATTCAAGATAAAATTTGATGTAAGTCTTGATTATATTTATGAAGTGGAATTCAATATAGTACCATTAGATGCATGTGAAGTCATGTTTGAGAGTCCCTACATGCATATTATGAATGCAATATTCATGTAGATATCCCACAAGTACCACCTTATCATGGATGGAAAGTACATCATCATCAATACATACAAAGGGAAATCCAATATTTGACAGGTAAGTGAAAAATAAGCCAAGAAGTCAATTATTTGCATGATCTAGGTGGATATTGGTGGCCATCCACCTATTCCATTTGGACCCACACCATCAGTTCTTTCAGTTTTTCAGTTTCAGCACAACTTACTATTTTTAGCAGTTTTTCAGGTCTTGAACTTCCGAAGCCATTTGGAGGCCCTAATGAACCAGGTGGATATTGGTGGACACCCACCTATTCCATTTGAACCCCCACCATTGGTTCTTTCAATTTTTTATTTTCGGCACAACTTACTCTTTTTAGCAGTTTTTGGGTCCTGAATTTCCAGAGTCGTTTTGAGGCCCTAAACGACATTTTTTGGGAAAAATGGGAGCAACATGAGTCCATGGACCAATGTTGATTACATGATAAGTTTTATTCCTTGGATATATCTTTCTAATGAGGTATGGTGCGCGTCAAACAAAGATCGTATGCCAAAGTTACGTCCTCGAGAAGTTGAAACACCAATTTACCCAAACGGGGCCCATAGTTTTGGCGCTTCATCTCCTAGCATTAGGTTTTTGGATTTTTATGGTTTTCCATTATTTCTCAATAATAAATAGGCCCTCGAGCCTCATTATAACATATTTCAGAGGCATGTAACCTCCACATCTCTTCTCAGAGGTAAGCTACCAGCGCCCTAGCTAGTTTATTTCCATTATGTCTATAAGCATATTTCTGTTATTTGATATTAATGAAATGAAGTATTCTTTCTACTGCATCTCTATGTTTATGTCTATTACTATATTTTATTGTGTTCCTTCATAAATCTGAATCAATGATATCAGAGCGGTCTGCTCTTTCTCTGTTTTTCCTTACATGTCCCCAACAAGGTCAGGGTATAAAGAGTTAGGGCTCGATCTGGTTGAACCCATGCAATATCAGCCTCGCAAAATCTGACGACCTCCCATAGTAGAAGAAAATAAAGATGAGGGAGCAGGATATCCTATGAAAATATTTCTCGAGGAGGCCCTCGAGAAACAAAGGAATGCGATGATAGATAAATTTGCTTAGATCCTTCAACGACTGCCCACCTACGACGTATCTGCATCGAACAACCACTCTAGAGGTACCACTCCCTTCAAGGTACAGGTAAACTTTTACATTCATGTATTTGAAGGCCAGATAGATGCAGACGTCGTATATATATGGTTGAATTTTCTAGAAGGGTATTTCTCGGTCCATGATTTCTCCGACCAAGAAAAGATTATTTTTTCACTCCTCAAAGTCGCCCCCATGTCAAAGATTAGTGGGAAACCTACTGCAAGCAAAAGGACGAGAGGGAACCCTCTTTAGTCTCGGTCGCACCCACTTTGAATTCGTGCTGAGATGGCATCAAGGAAAAATATTACCTCATGGGGAGCTATGAGGACAAGTACATCCAATGGACCATGCTACGACAGTAAAGGGATCAAGATGTGCACGAACTGACAATTTTTTTCCATACCCTGCGCACAAAATTGGGTATTAAAGATTCAAAGAGAAATTTGGTTCACAAGTACCACAGTTGTCTACACAAACACATTCAGGAGGAAATGGATTTCCTTGAAATTACCTTGCTTGGCATGGAATATCGATATGCCGCCAAGATCGAGCATAAATTTAAGAAGAAGAAGTGAGACTTTGGATCCGCGAATCCGAAGCTAGGGAAAGGCGCCCCCGAACCACAGAATAGGGTGCATAGCCAAAGCGGGGTGAATCAGAACACCACCACAAATCCAAATAAGGACATGGGAAAGTGGTGTGAATTTCATAATAGCCCCACTCACAACAAAAACAAGTGTCGGGCCAAACAGTTGTTGGTGGTCGAACTCAAGGCACCCGAATCAGATTCATGTATTGATCCTGAGCTAGCACCAGACAAGGGAGATGAAAAAGGGAAGTAGATCATTGATGTAGTGTGCAATGCCATTATTTTCACAACCAAGCTCCAGAGGGAGCATCTCGAGGATCCAGAGGAGGGGGAGCACCTCTTCCATTCGCAGATGTGGGTGAAGGGTTCTCCACTGCAATTCCTTGTCGATAGAAGCAGCCAAAAGAAAATCATTTCAGTAGAGGTCATGAAGTGGCTTGGCCTACTGACCATAACATACCTGCAGTCATATACCATGGGGTGAATTCACCCAGGGAAATATCTTTGCATCCGCCAACAGTGCCACCTCTCGTACAACATCAATCCATTCACGGATGAGGTATTGTGTGATGTTGCTCCTCTTGATGTAGCCGATGTATTATTGGGCCAACGATACTTGTGGAGGAGACATGATGTGTATGATTCTAGGCCTCGCGATGTTATTATTACTTTGAGAAATAACTTGTACAGGATACCGGAGGTAGTATGTAATATTCCCAAATGGGAAAACTCAGCAATACATGCAAAAATAACACATTTTTTAGAAATATAAGCATTAACAGAAAAATTCAACTCATGGATCCATTAGATCTGATATTATATCAACTATATCTGAAAGGAAATCAGAAACAAATCACTATTGCATAGTTAAACAAGTCTCTCGTGCCATAAATAGCCCAAAATCATGCAAAAATAGGGACTGCAACCATGTATGAAAGCTGAACTACCGTGAAAACGTTATTTTATTACCTCTACAATAGCAGTAGGTTGTACATTATATCTAGAGCAAGTATGTGGACAAAACGTTAGATCTATAGCATATCCATGCACTATACAAGCTCCTTTATCAATCCCCCTTGGGGTTTTCAGCAAAACACCATGTACAAAGTGTAGATCTGAGATCTAAGACTGTAGAACTATGGAAATATTCAGATCTGGAAATTGGATCTGATCTGATATAAACAGTAAACTGATCTCCTCCAAAATATCTCCAAAGTAAAGGGCATATCCCCAACACTTAGAAAATCAACTCTCCAAATGGTGCACCGAATCACCCTGCAACTAATCCTTCAGAAAAACACAGATTTGGACTTCTTCTGCACTATAGGGGACAAAATAATGTTGGCCTGTAGCCAATATATAAAAATGAAGCTCAACTCTTCCAATACTATCCTCTCAATGGAGTAGAATCCTCCTCCGCTGAAAAGAAGCACTGAAATGGCCTAGATCTGAAGATCTAGCCTCCAATTGATGCAGCTTGGTGAAATAGTCAAACCCTCAATAGGATTTGTGCTGTTAAAGGAAGATGAATTTTGGCCTCAAGCCAGATAGTGGACAATATGGTGCAAGACTCCTCCAAGAGCTACTCAATGGAAGAGGTGGGATTCCCGATCAGGAACACCCTGTGCTAAACAACACTCTATCTCAACTAAATAGCCAAAGAAAGAAATATGTCTAAATAGACCATATCAGAAAATCATAATCATAAGCTAACCCCCATATGGTTGCCATCCTCCTCCTTATAAACAATGTGAGCCTTCTCACCTTTGGTCCTACTCATTAGGGTTTTCATCTTCATGCAATGAATCTCCCTCCAGAACTGTGTTGTCCCATCATCAATACCACTCCTCCATAACAACAATGATGGATTTGGTCAATCTTGACTTTATCTCCATGCAATGTATTCTTCCACACTCAAGGTGGCCTTATTCCAACTATCTAAATAGATTCATATTCCCACTGAGTTATCTTCATTAATGTTTCACATCCTCCATACTAACTTAGTTGACTTGGTCAAACTTGACTTTGTCCACATGCATTTAGCCCTTATTCACACATGAAGGTGTTTTATCCAGCTGTGAATATGATCCCTTTCCCATTAAGAGGGTATTTATTGCTTCTAGAAAGATTTATGGGTATTCCTATGCATTTATTCATCTAAATATGTATTTGGAGCAAAATTACTATTCCAATTAGCTACATGCTAATTTAGGAATATTACAGTCCTCCCCTCACAAATGTTGCTTTTCCTCAAGAAACTACAAGGATAGAACTGAAGAGCCTCCCCTCTTCCTCTTGTAGCATCCTCAAGTGATAAGTTCCTCCAAAGAACAAGATTCTTTCTCAACAATATGTCCTCACGTTGTTCCTCCCATGTGCAAAAGTATGCCTTTGGTGAAAATTCCAAATGGCTCTCATCATGAAAAAGGGGGATATACATGGAAACAACTATATGTGGTCTAGAGGCCTTCTTAAGGCATAGAATATGAAATATATTGGGAATCATCATCCCCATGTGAAGCCTCCATCCCCAAGCTATCATCCACAAAAAGTGGGTCACCCTCCAACATGGTGACTCATGAAACATCTCCTCCACCTCAGCCTCCTGCAAATAAGGTGGGCTGCATAGCTAAATATGTGAGATTAAAATGTCCATCCCACATTGTTTCTCTCTCCACTTATGATATGTATGGGGCTACTTCTGATCTTGGGCTGAAATATTACGGCCCTCATGAATGACCCAAGTCACCCCACCAATCAAAACATCCATCAAGTGCCTCTCCCAAGAACTCAAGTTCTCCAAATGGCTCCTCCCACATGAAGACAAGAGGTGTAGTGTGGAAATCATGGTTTTCCCATTGTTTCTCCTAAAACATGCAACATATTAAGTATGAAGAATTATACTCCCAATGGGAACCTCCAACTCTTGTGTCATCCACCCAACAAATCTCCCCATAAGAATAAGAACATCATCAATACATGGAAGAAAAAATAGATAATAAAAAAAGTTGCCATATGATAACCAGGAGGTGGATCATAGTTCCATATGTGGAACCAACGCAGTGCATCCCTTTCCTGCCTCAAAAAAGAGTGTAACAAGTGTCTTTTCAGCCACTTGTTTGCTACCAAAATCATCCTACAAGATGGGATCATGAAAGTAAAACTTGGTGCCAATGGTGCACACCAAAAATCATGTGGCATCCCCCACAAACCACAAATAAAATGGCCAACATCAATGCTGAAAATGGCCTCCTGTACGTCATAATACAATATACAAGAAGGAAATACCCTCCTTGGTACAATATGTTTCTCATAAAAAGTAAAGGAGTACAAATCATAAAACATAAATATACCTCCTCTACCATGTACTTTGGTCATTGAGCTGAAACGGCTCAACTAAAATTCCTCCCTCACTCTCAATGAGTAGGGAAGTGGTTGTGAAAACCTCTCCATCATCATCTGGGCTATGCATCTCTCCATATGCTGATATACATCTTGTTGGATTCCCTCCCAAGTGAACTCCTCCATCAAGCAATGACATGCATCAAAGTGCATGGAAAGAAATCCCGCAAGTGCTGCACGTAGATCTCTCTTCTTATGCTTGAGGATCCAAGTCAAGAAGATCATATCAAGGTAATAGATGTCTCCATTCACTACTCCATCATTTTCATCTCCTTCATGCCCATCAAGCACACCAAATGTGAAGTGATCCTGGGAACACTCCATCAACAACCCCAAGCTCCAAAGTGACAGCGCTGTTGGCCTTTGTAATAAGGCTTCTGTCATCTCATAGCTCCATCCTTTGACATCCCACATGTCAAAGCCATGAATCATAATTCTGCTATGTGTGGGAGATTCCTCCCAAAGTGGAAGTACCTCCTCATCCTCCAAAGTTAAGAAGTATCCCCTTTGCACCATGATAGTGCCATCTCCTACTCCTACAACATCATGCAAAGTATGGGAGAATATCAGCCCATACTCTCTTAATAACAACCAAAGCAACAACAGCTCTAGTTGCCTCCCCACACCATCATCATATAAATCATGGAGCAACAACATGATAGTTGATATGAAATATATCACATCACCCCAATACATCAAAACTCCTTGCTGCCATATGATGTAAGTGTCATGCTAAAGTCCATCCATCACCCTACCCTTTGAAATAAAGTGTGTCACATGATGACCAAAATCTTTCAAGAGTAACCAATGCAGTCTTGCCTCCTTCTGCCCGGTATCATAAATCCGAAAGTGGCTTTCTAACCTCTTTCTCATCAACATCACCCATCCAACCCATGGTGAGTGTCTATAATCATGTCCAAAAGTGGCATTCCTCCGATGGAGAATACCATCCTCCCAAATCAGATTTTTGTCTTTGCATTTCATGGTATGATGAAATGAAATCTTCTGGAGATCTCCAAATGAAGACCACTCATCAATGACCAAATTGACCCCATAAGGGTCCAAATAGGTGGTAGGCAAAAACCTCCCATCATGATGTGAAAGATCCATCAAGAAATATCGATCACAACCATGAGAGATGTGATCCATCATAAGATGTCCCCCAACAACTATCTACCGATCCTTTGTCATACATATGGGAAGGTCATTGGAATGATCCAACAATGGTTGGTCCCCCATCTCATCACTGCTGCTTAATGACAGCGTTGTTGATCTCCATGATGGTGCAGCTGCTGCCTCAAGATCATGTCCAATGTTGAACACATAGTTTTGCAATGTATTGTTCAAGACAATACTCATCCCATCCTCCAAGAACCTACATTAGAACCTCAAAGGTTGTGTGCAGCTCAACAATGATACATTATGATGACTGTATACCTCCTCCATGAATAAATCAAGGCTTATCAACACAGTGAAAGTTTGCTGCTCCAAATTAGAAATATATTTTGACCCTTGGTCATGCAATGGAACATTCCCATCATCCTCCATATGATGTATTGAAATAACAGGAAATGGAAACATGTGCATACCTTGGTACATATTGGGAAGATCTTGTACTACCACAAAGGTTCCTCCTTCCAGTGTGATGGCTTCTCCAACTATTGATGATGATGGTTGCTCTTATATGGCTTCATCAACGCTGGTACAAGTCTCCTCTTCTTCATGCATCTCCCAAATGGTGCATGGGACTCTAGATATCAAGAGATCAAGACCACTTTGCAAAGGTGCAAGTGGCCTTCCTCCTGAAACAAGTGCTCCTACAATAAGTGGTGGTGAAGGCTTCTTCTCCTTTGATTTCTTCTTGTCAAACTTCTTGATCAACTTTTGAGTAAAGGCTACAAATGCAGTCACTCTTGCATGACTCAAATGGCTGAACCGCCAAATGCTTGCTTCACCCTCAAGGTGCAGCGCTGCAATCTCAACAGTATCTTTCTCTAATACTGGATGTAGCAGGAAAAATGCATCCAATCTCTTTCTCCAAGCCCTTTTTTTGCATGAGGATGACCCATCAAAAGTAGACAATAGAAACCTATTTCCCTTCTACCTTCTATGGTTGCAAGGTCTCCTTTCTTCTTTGAGCTGAATGAACTGTGGGAGATTTAGATTCTCCTCGATAGCTCTTGGTTGAGACTTATATTCTGCAAGATATTCACTTAGAATCTCATGATCTAAGTTTCCTCTGTCCCTATGCCTGTTGTCTTCAAAAGAAAAGGCCATAGTATGTTTCTTTGGAGCTCTATGCAATACCCGATCTTCTTTTTGCTGATAGGAAGTACATGGACCTTCCTCATCTTGAAACCCTAATGTGGTTTCACTTCTTTTCTCCATTTTTCTTGGTTTTTCCTACTTGGTGAGGTCCTTCTTATATATAAAAAGAAATGAGATGAAACTCATTCCTCCCATCATTTTGATCTCTTCTTCTTCTATAACATCTTGTCTTGAAACTCATAGGCTGAGCCAAAGATCATTCTTTGATATTGTTAGTCATCAATATTTTTTTCCTTTATAGATGACTAAATGTTTGCCCTATATTTATAAAAAAAAAGTTCATGAACATTGTGAGTTCTAGAAATATTACTACCTTCATTATCCTTAAGATAATTTTTTCACTATTTCATCATCCCATCATGTCAAGCTCAGCTCACCCATCCCAGAAGACCCATCATGGGCTCATGTCACTCAGTTTGTCTTTGTTGTGTCACCTTTGGCCTCAATCCTCTATTTTTGTTTTAAGCCTAAACCCCTCCACTGCTACCTAGGGTCACCAAACAGCCATCTCTCTTACATCTCCGGAAATGCCTCAAGCATTGATGGACTCAAAACTGTCTTTGTAGGCTCTTTATATAAATCAAGTACATTGGATTTTGGATCTTCAATACATCAGTATATCAAAAACTCTATTTTACACCTAAAGATCCCAAAGTCTAAGTTTTTAGTCAAAAGCCAATTCCAAGGAACCTTCCACTAGGTCACTTAGGGTTTCACAGGTCATAGGGTGGATTTGGTGTCCTAAAACCTCTATTTTTTCTTTGTAAAGAGACTTCTTTCAAAGAAGAAGGACAAGTATTTTTTTCCAAGACTGATCAAAAGCTATTCAAGAAATGCCTCTTTCGCCTAAAGCACAAATTCTACAAGGGACAGCTGCCCTTGTTCACATTTCTGCAAAAATGATCAAGTTGGCCATATGCATAAGAAGAGGTAAGGTAATGGGATAAGATCATCACCAGAAGGCATCCACAAAAATAAAAAGGCAGTAGGCCTATGGCTAAAAGATAATCAGGGATTTTGTGACTAGTTGGCAAAACAGTGGTGCCAAAGCAAGAAGTCAGTACAAGGACCACAAGGGCAGAAGTCACCTCAACACCACCAAGTACACATTGAAGATTTTTAGAAATAATAAATGAGTTTTGAAAATTTATAAGAGAACCTAGAAGACAACACTATTTACTTTTCTCTAACAACCCTAAAACCTAAGATTTTGGAAAAATGGACAGAACAGGTCCAATAAAGATGATAAGTCCTCCTTCATAACAGAAGATGGCATCCAAAAGTTATCCAAGGTGTCCCTCAGGGTTTTTCCAAGGTAACACTATTTCACCTGCCCCAAAGAAAGAAAAATTAAAAGATTATCAGTATGAGGGTGGGGGCCTAAGCTTTCCAAGAACAGTCAAAGGCCTCCAAAATAGTCAAGATAAAGGCAAGCATGAGGTTGAGTATCAAAAGGAGGAAATTATGCCAAGCACAGGTTCACTGTTGAAAGAATGAGATGTAAAACTCCAAAAGAGACTAATAATACCAAATAAAAAAGTTTTGTAGGCACATACACAGGAATCAGAAGTAGGCGAAGGGAAAACATGGTCAAACTGATGCACACCTCTTTGCCAAAAGGACCTCACTATTAGAAATATCAGTAAAAGGTAAGGAACACCTGTTTCAAGTGAATTGCATTTAAGAGGGCCAAAAAGGATTAAAACTGTGTTTTACGTTTGTCAAATTATATGCCAAAGATAGTATGAATAAGTGCATAGGTTTTCAAAAGCAAAGGGGATGAAAAGGGCATCATCATAAACCAACCATCAACACAAAAGAAGAAGACAAAATGTCTTGAGAAGGCCTTCAAAACCCCTGCAAAAGACATAAATAATAATAATCAAGTGACAACAAGGATTAAAACATAGTAAAAGTGGGTTTGGAACTTTAATTTGTGTCTCTCAAAGGGTACAAAAGGTATTTCAAATTCATTTTAAACTCATTTAGAAATTGCAAAGGAAAAAAAGGCTTAGTTCGGGCGCTGCGCAAATCACTAGCGATACACAAACGCAGGTCGGCATTGCGCTAACAAGCCCCCCACCCATTCAACATTGCACTATGCTACGCAAATATCACTGGGCGCTACACAAACCCTGGGCACTGCGCAAATGTGGGCCCGACTCACCCAGAGACCAACGACACCTCTGCATGACTGCCCGACAGCACTGCCCCGACACCTCTACATGGGCCTGACATTTCAACCGACTCGCCCAGGAGACGGGAAGACGATGCCTCCCACCGGGAACTGCGCTAACCGCCGTGCATACCTTTCCGGCGCTGCGCAAACAACCTGACCTGACAACTCGGGCAGGGCGTTGAGGAAACGTAGAGAAACTTCTAAAGGCCAAATCTCTTGCCCAAATCCGAAATTTTGTCCTCCATTCACCTCCACAGTCTACAAAAGGACCAAAATTTGGTAAGTTGCCTCTTTACATTATCCCCAAATAAATTTTCAATGAATTTTATGTATTTTGTGGCTTTGACATGCAAACCCTAAGTGGGTAAACCCTAAATCCTGCATGCAAAGGAGCCTCTGTTCTTACACACCTCCTTAGTACTAGTTTGATGGCATGAGTGGGTAATTAAATTGAAGTGGCTGCATTACACCTTGAGAGGGTCTCCTTGAGCTCCAAAGCCACTAAACCCTAAGGACCCTAACCTCCATATCCCTCATTCACCAAAGTTGACCTCATCATCATTTTCCACTCTATCTTCACCAAACCCTAAGTTGTCAAAGCACCTCTCATATCACTATGTCAGGGGATGAAAACAACAGTGGTAGTGAAAGTGGTCAAAGGCCTTTGAAGCGAAAACATAAGGGAGGAAAGGTCAATATATTGGAGCCTCAAAGCACTATAGCCATCACCTCCTCTCCTAGGATCCTGTCATGTTTCCATAATACAAGATGTTTTCAGTTTTGTGAGAAGGTCAAACAGGTGAAGAGCCACCCTGAGCTCACAAGGCTCCTCATTCTAAACCTGCATAACAAGCACTCGAACCTTGCAAGAGTGAATTTTTAGATTTCAGCAGGTGCCATCTCTGAAGCCACAGGTATCCCTTCAGTGGGTGAAAATTGGTTTAAGAAGGGAAAATTATACATAGATTTCTTTGAGCCATTCATCAAAACAAGGTATAGAGGAGGCAACAAAACAATTTTCGCATTCTCACACCTCAAGCACAGATATGCCTCTTTGATGTTGGTTATCATGAAGTACTTCACCTGTGAGCGGAGGTACTCTAGGCTCTATACCTATCATGTCAGACTCCTCATGCATTTCATAGGGGTTAAGCTGCTAAACTTGCCTTACTATCTCTATAGGAGCATGGAGAAAATGTCTTCTGTTGTCCGGAGGAGGAATCCCACACAACAAATGCATACCTTATTCCACCATTCCCTGATCAAGATGGTGGTCTTACATCAGTTGGAGCAGCAGGGTATACCTTGGGATGCTTTCATAACCCATGAGGACTTTACAAACTCACAACCTCCTCATCAACCAAATCTACCTTCCCCATCTGCACAAGTACCCTCGCCACAGGAAAACCTCTCTTCCTCTCCTTCTCCTAGTGCATCAGGTGAAGCAGGAAGTGGCATTGAAGGATCACGTGAAGATCAAGGTGAAGGTGAGGAAATCAGTGAGGCAGAGACAGAGAATGATGAGGAAGAGCTAGAAGGGAGTGATGATAAAGGAAAAGGTAGTGAGCATGGAAGTCAAGAGGAGAATGTGTTTGAGCATGAAAATAGTGAGTAAAGTCATGAGTATGACAGTGACCATACGGAAGAAGATGATGAGACAGAAATAGAGTTTGATGAAGAGGACAGTGACCAAGGAAATTCCACTGATAGGACAGTCAGTGAGGAAAAATATAGCAAGGGAGAAAGTCATGACAGTCATGACACTAATCAGCCTCTTAGTGACAATAATAATGACAACAGTGGAGAAGATGATGAAGAAGAGGACCTTAATGAGGAACAAGACCAAGGTAACAGTACTGAAGGCAGCCAAGAAGGTACTGATGATGATGGTTTTTAAGGTCAAGAAGACAATGATTAAATATAAAATGAGATGATTGATGGGAATCATAGTGAAGGTGAAGGAGCTAGTGACAACACCAAGGGTCATAGCCATGATTAAAACACTTCCAAAACCACCATCACACCTCTTCCATGCATATATCAAAGGGGGTTAAGGCAAGTGTTTGCTACCTCCATAAGGCAAGTGGACTTGCCATCTGCATCAACTCCAAGGCTTTACAAGGGAAAATAAAAGATGGACAAGGTTAGGAGAAGTAAGAGAAGCAAGAAAACTACTCAAGCGCCTCAATTTTTTGACCTAGAGAGTGACACTGAAGATAAGGAGATGGCCACAAGACTGTTACGCTAAATAAAGGATGCTCAAATCAAGGAATGGGAGAGGTATTTTGGTATGGCCAAATACATCAATCAGTATTATAAGAATGAGCAAAAACACTTCAAGAAGATAAAAAGGGGTCTGGCCCTCCAGAAGAAGATGACAAAGTATTATGCCAAGAAGCACAAACTTGTTTGTGCTAAACTAAAGGAAACCCTACTTGAATTCCAAATCCTAAAAGAGGAAAAAGAGCATGACAGCCTTGGATTTTTGGCTGAAGCTTCTCAGCAGTTGTCCAATAACACTTAAGGAAGGTCTCCACCAAATTTGAGAGGAGTTGGAGCAAATTTTGTTTTCTGAGATTTTTGAGCCTCATTTGCGCAGTGCCACTGGCGCTACGCAAACACATGGAGCATCCCCAAGAGAAGAACTTGAAATTTTTGGATTTCTCTCAACCTGCACATCATTCTTACCAAATTTCAGATGATTTGGAGCAGGTTTGACCCCTCAAAAGGTCAAAAAACCTCACGTTTTTCACCTTTCTGCCACTGTGTTGGGCCTAGCGCTGTGCAAATGATAGTATGGAGATTTTTGAATTTTTGACTAAAATATATGAGCTGGATCTAGAAACTACAAGCATTTTTGGAAAGTATACTCATCAAGCTTTCCAACGGGCCATCACGGAGCCAAATTAGACATCGGGAAGGGGACCAAAACTTGGTCACAAAAGACCCTATTTTATGCTGAAAATGGCGTTGCGCAAATCAGCTATGTAGTGTGTTTTGGACCAAAAGTCAAAAAAACACAATCATTTATTGCCAAAATGATATTTTTGAGTTTTTTGAGGAAAAACACTCTAGAATTAGGTACAAGAAGTTATTTTGGCATTTACTTCTTAGGATATTATGTGCCTTGGGTCTTGGATGGTCTCTTGGCCATAAATGACATTTATGGGTGAATTTGACATTTTCCTACCTTATTTAGGGTTTTTTCCCTCTCTTGATAAGATAAATGGAGCATGAGGGCTTCATTATAAATGTTGGCATTTGATGAACTTGGAGAGCAATACATGGCTTTTATGAGTTTGGAGAAGAAATTGATTTTGTGAAGTTGATGAATGGCTTGCTTGGATTGATGATGGAGAAGCTTGTTTGCAGGATTCCTAAGCTTGATTAATGGTGATGTCTTCTTAATTTTTTTATTTTTTCTTGTTATCATTATGTTTCACTCTTCTTAGTTGCTATAGAAAAAAAAAATTATAGATTGAGAAATGTTCCTTGAAGCACCTTAGTCCTCCTATTTTCTATGGCCTTGATGTTTTCCTCTATTGGGCGTGTTTGAAGAATTCTTAGTTGCTCTTCAAGCCTCTTTATGCTTGTTTGTTTCATTTATGGATTAATATGCTGGTTAACAAATATGATTCACGGTAAGCCCTGCTTATTTGAGACTGTCGAAACTCTGTCTTGGAACCTTTCTTTGAAGTATTGCTTGCTAGGTTAAGTCAAAGAGGTCTTGTTCTGATCTTGCCCTTTGTCCATGCCTATCAATCTGCCTTAGAGTTCTTTATAGCTTGATCAACAATGTTTAGGAGTTCCCTCTTCGCTTGATTAAGTTTATTGTGCTATCTTATATGTTTTCCCAAATTCTGAAGGTGAATTTACTAAAGTTAGAAGCTCTTATGATTTATATGTTTAACTATAATGTTTATCTTGGATATTTATTTGTTTAAGTATAATCATTGAGTAAATTGTTTGCCCTATCTCATGCTCAGTATCTTTTTCTTATCATATTTAAGACCTTCTTGTTCATGGGTAAATGAAAAAGGATTCTTCACTACCCTTTGCCTTACCTTGTTTTTCCCAAACTTGATGCCCATCGCACCTCACACATTACCTTAAGGATTCATTAACCTTGCTAGATTTTCCCTGCAACACACTCTGATTCATAATTTAGACACTCATGACTTTCATTGACTCTATAGCCCAATGATTCAAATACCTCTCACTCCACCTATTCCCCTTTACTATCTTACCCAACCAAAACAATCAACAAACCCTACAGTTAACAACTAGCCTAAAATTAACCATCTATAGTAAACAAGAACACATCTTTTGCATCTAATAGAGATATCCCCATCTGAGTACAGTAAGGCTAGGTCCTAGGACTCCTAAGACTGGTTCCATGTTACCCTGTCATTTGGTATACCAATCTTCCAAATCACGGGACCCCAACATTTTGGCGATCACAGTGGGACCTTCTGAGTAATTTCATGCTTAAATATTCCTTAAAAGATTCAAGAAACCCTTGACTGATAGTATCTAGTTGTTTATCTACCACCTCGTCGCCACACCAACATTTTGGCGACAACGGTGGGACCTTCTGAGTACATAGTTTCTTGAATACCTCTTAGGACTCATTAGACCCTCAGTTATACTTAGAAAATCCAGTGAATCTGCCACCTCATCGCCACACTAACATTCTGGTGATCACAGTGGGACCTTCTGAGTCAGTGACAATCTAAGTATCCCTTAGGACTTTAGAAACCCTTTGTTAAATGATAGAGAACTCAACTGATTGCCAAGAGTAGACTCTGTTTGTTTCAACATCTTAGCCAAATGATGATTCAGCCATAGGACACTCTTACAAACCTTAAAACTACAAAAATAAAAACTCAGAAAACCCCAAAACATCCCTAGATTTTTTTTTTATCAGTTATTGGTGGTGGACCATAAACATACATCCTTAAAAACAACAAAAATATCCACCTAGCGACTCCACTAGCCTCTAGGAGGCCTATTACTTCACTAATATTCATATGACTCCCTGGATTTGTGTCAAGCCAACCCTGAGAAGTTTATGAACCCAGTTATATACTGTGAGAGTTTACCAAGCACTAAGAGAGGTCAGCCTTTGGAAAACAATCCTAAAAACGTTTAGCCTCTCTGATTTTTAAGTTTGAAATTTGGCTTCACATAGGATCAGTACCAGATCTCATCCGGACTCGAACTCTCCCAATATAGTTGATGACACAGATAATATTTTTTGGAAAACTTCTAGGTCTAGAAACTTAACCATTGTTAGGTCCATTCACAGAGCAAGCTATGTACCTGGATATCTTATAGATTTTCAAGATCCCTAGATTTACTTGCACCATACAAAGAACCTTTTCAGAACCAAGTCACAAACTGATATTGACCAGAATGACCTTGAACCCATATATTTGCAGCAGAGTTCCAATAGATAATCTTCTCCTTCTACACCACCTGACTTTCAGCTCCTCCATCACTTTAACTCTTTCCATCCAAAATATATTCAGAATCATTTTTTTGGTCCAAGTACTTCCACCACACCCATCCATACCACCATTGTGCAAACCACTCTGCATCATCATACATCTCCTTTCACTAACCCTCCTCTTGTAAAAGCTCCATTAGCTCCCATCATGGTAGCTTGGTATGCTCCCTTGGCCCTACCTCAACCCTTAGTGCCTTTTCCAAGTGAATATTAGTCTAAGATCCCTCATTTCATAGGGGCTAAATCCATCACTTCCCAATAACATGTAGATAGGATAAATGATGCCTTTTATTACATGGAGATAGAAGAATAATCTATTAAAATGAGGATCTTTGAACAAAGTTTAGGAGGAGAGGCCAAAAAATGGTTCAAAGAATTAACTCCTAACTCAATACATGATCTCCCTTCTCTCTAACAAACTTTCATAAACAAGTGGGAAATCAAGAAAAATCCCCTCCAAATCATGTCTGAATATAACAATATTAAAAGGAATGTAGGGGAAAGTGTGCAAGATTATTGCACTAGGTTTAACATTGTGTACAATGCCCTCCCACCTCACATGAAACCCCCACAAGGCCTAGCACTAGAAAAATTCCCTGAAGGCTTTGACCCGGGCATGACTTTCCAATTGAGAGAAAGAGACCTTGAAACTTTAGAAGAAATGAAAAAGGCATCTATTAGTGTTGAGGCCAACTTGATTGAAAAGAGAGCTAGGATTAGATCAGAAAAGAGAGTGACCTACAAAGATGAAACCATGCCCTCAACCTCTTTATCTGATACCAAAATAGACATCCTAATGAGAACAATGGAGAGAATGATAGAAAGAATAAACTTAAATGAAAGGACACCTCCTAGGGAAAACCAAGCCAATTCCCAAAACCGAAACAGAGCTCAAAACTTCAGAAGAGACACTTCTCAAATAAAACAAAGGGAAAATTACCAACAAATCAAACCTCCCTTTCAACAAAACTGTGTAGATGAAGAATAAGGAAAAATTATAGAACCTGAGGAAAGCCATATAAACCTAATAGGTTATGATAATGAAGATGATGTTTTTCTCACCAAATAAGAACAAAGTTTCTTTTCCTCAAATCAAGACTACTGCTTGGGATTTTAAAATGCCATAATGGAAGTCCATAGGCAATATGACTTTAGGAGAAAAAAGAACCTAGACCCTCCTAATAAAAGCCAAATATACACTGTTGTTAGGAAAACACCTGAAAGCACATCCAAGAAGACAACAGACACAAAAAATATGGCTAAGAAAGCTGACCCAAACAAAGAAAAAATCAGCCAACAAAATAGTGATCCAAGTTTCCCTAGTACCTTA
Organism: Pinus albicaulis; assembly: GCA_034641835.2. Classification (NCBI taxonomy): domain Eukaryota; kingdom Viridiplantae; phylum Streptophyta; class Pinopsida; order Pinales; family Pinaceae; genus Pinus; species Pinus albicaulis. The sequence goes on from MU968411.1 coordinate 17,097,564, forward strand.
ACTAGTGGCCCTGAAAAAATCCTTTTGTCTAGAGTCCCAAATCAGATTCAGCAAACTAAACCTGTGGAAAAGGTTATATCTGAGAAAAATGACATAAATCTGTCTAAAACACAAATACCTTTCAATTTTGATGGAGAGATTGTTAAAATTAAGATTACCATGCCTCTCACTAAATTGATTACCCAAGGCACATACAAGTCTCAAGTTCTGAAAGTTCTAAACATGGGAAATGATGTTGATGCTTTACACTTGGCTAATGACACACCTGAGCTATTGTTTGGACCCAAAATAGAAGGAAAATACTAAGAAGGGGCCATTCCCCCTTTCTATGTCAGCCTAAACATACATGACAAAATCCTACATAATGTCATGCTAGATTTCGGTGCCTCTCACAATCTCATGCCAAAAGTTGTGATGGACAGATTAGGCCTAGAAATAACTAAACCTCACAAAGCCTTGTACTCCTTCGATTCAAGTAGGGTCAAGTGTTTGGGCCTGATCAAGGACCTTTGTGTCAACCTGGCACAAGTGTCTGCTAAGAATCTTGTCATGGACATAGTGGTTGCTGACATTCCTCCTAAGTATGTGATGCTTTTATCCTGATATTGGGGAGCCAAGCTCCAGGGTAACATTCAGCTAGACATGTATTATGCCACCATCCCTGTTTTTAACCAAACAAGGAGATTATACCGATAGTCACACAAGAAATATATGGTTAGTAGTAAAGTAAGGCCATACAATACTCCTCTTTTTTCTATTCATTCAGATCTTGATTCTTTCATCTTATGTAATGAAGAAGACATTAATGAGCTAATAAGTGAAGTTGAGATAGATCTAGACACACTGTAATAGCCAAACCAGTCTCTACATGAAGAAATCAACAGTCAAAACTATAGCAGCCCTGAACAACCATATAATGATAAATTCAAACTTAAATCTCTACAAATTGAAAATGAAATTTTAAAACCATAAATCAGTTTAGAATCTAAGTTAGGTTGCTCAAATGAAGGACAAACCTCTAGGATAGAACTTTTCCCTTTTCTCAATCTAAAAGAGTTGAATTACTCTCACATAATAGAAAAATTTGGGGATCTGAACCAAAGGAGCCTTATGTTTTTGCCTTATCTAGACACCTCATTATCAGAAAGTCTTGTCCCTCCAGAAAATTTGTTGACTCTCACAGATGTTGCTATGAATCCTAAGGGAAGTATGCTAAAACTAATATAGAGGAATATAATGTAGGCATCCCAAGAAGGCCCAAAATGATTAAGTTGTTTCAAACCTTGTCATTACACACAAAACTGAAATACATAAGGTTATGCGAGAAGTTTCAAGATACTCTTGTATATAGGAGAAAAATCCTAAAGCCTCATAATATAAATGTTGTTCCTAAGGGGTCTTCTTTCAAGAAAAACCATAAAAAACTTGAGCAAATTATGTCATTGACAAAGAAAGCAAAGGGATGCATAATGTTTATAGAATTTAGGTACTTAGGCAAAACCTCCATGAAATACAAAAACCCTTTTCCCAAGATAAATTATCCTATGACAAGGGTAGGAGTTTCTAACAAGATGACATTGTATGGTAGTGTTTCAGGTTGCTATCAGATGATACCACTCCAGATCAATCCACATAAAGACATTTTCAAAATTCCTTGGAAAAAATACATGTTTAACCAAATGCTTCCTAAGTTATGGAATGCTGAAGACACCTTCCAAAAATCCATGGCCCATGTTTTCAACTTCTTCACTATGCTATACATTGATGACATCATCATTTGTTTTGAAGTTGACAAAGAACACCTTTTTTACCTAAGGAGGACCTTTAACAGAAACATATATGAGGAGCAAGACTCCAAGAAGGAATACCGAGGAGAACATGGATTGTTTGAAAAATTATGGAAAGGTCTTTGTACTATGTTTTCAAATGAAGGTAACTATGATTTCCGTCTACAAGAGCTGAATGGACAAAGAGTGTTATGAGATCCTTTTGAGGATAGGATGCTCATGTACCATAGTTGTAAAAACCCTTAGTTTTAAATGTTTTCATTCATTGTACATAAATATTGCATGGGGGAAATCACAAAAATACAAAAACATAGAAAAATTAGAAAAAGAGGGCAGATTTGAAAAGAGGTAAAGCCCCATACCCAAAAAATAGTACTACTGAAAGTGAGCAACCTTAAATGCCACTGTTGATTCAAAAAGAAGGTTTTGTTTCAGTCATCTAGCCTAATCATGGCTTAAACATTTTTTCAATTTATTGTTGATAAGTTAGTAAAATATAGTTGGTCAAATCATTCAAACTTGACTTGTCAAAAGATAGATTAGGAAAGAAATATACTGGTTCCACATGCTTAAAATAGAACCAACGAGAAAAATGGGGATGAATAGAAAACAATGTATCACAGCCCTGATTTTTTTAGTCTTATTTTGTACAAAAATAACATTTGTGTGTGGCTTTTTCTTATGCCACAAACCCATGGTAAGTTAGATTGTGTAATCCTGATTTAAACCATCCTTTCAATTTCATGTTTGTAGCTTAGTGAATGAATCTTGTCAAATAGTTTAATCTTGACAGTTGAAGTAGTCTAGGTAGAGAATAAAAAGTTCATTAGCATAATCTGAGCTTTGGGAGGAAATAAGATAGAAGTAGATAGTTTTTTTTGCTTTCAAAAAGAAGAAAATGTCAAGGGTTTTCCAGTTCAAGTGCACCCAAGAAAAAAAAAATGTTAGGCAAGGAGGTTGGGTAGGTAGAGATGAAGCCGATATGATCATGTTTTTCAAATTTATTAAGATCATAGCTTCACAGCAAGCATCATCAAGTGAAAAGAGGTAAAAATATGCCCAATGGATGAGGCACTAGTCTCCACCAAGCCAGAGATCTAAAAGTTCTAGACACCTCCTGAAAAGGAGCTACCCTCCCCAAGTGGAGCCACTTCTAGTCAACAATAATTTTTGCCTTTGTAGATGACTAAATTTTTGGCCTAGATTTCTAGAAACAAAGTTCATGAACGTTGTGAGTTCTGGAAACCTCACCACCTTCATTATCCTTAAGATAATTTTTTCACTATTTCATCATCCCATCATGTCAAGCTCAGCTCACCCATCCCAGAAGACCCATCATGGGCTCATGTCACTCAATTTGTCTTTTTTGTGTCACCTTTGGCCTCAATCCTCTGTTTTTTTTTAAGCCTAAACCCCTCCACTGCTACCTAGGGTCACCAAACATCCATCTCTCTTCCATCTCCAGAAATGCCTCAAGCATTGAGGGACTCAAAACTATCTCTTTAGGCTCTTTAGATAAATCAAGTACATTGGATTTTGGATCTTCAATACATCAATCTATCGAAAACTCTATTTTACACCTAAAGATCCCAAATTCTAAGTTTTCAGTCAAAATCCAAGTCCAAGGAACCTTCCACTAGGTCACCTAGGGTTTCACAGGTCATAGGTTGGATTTGGTATCCTAAAACCTCTGTTTCTTCTGTGTAAAGAGACTTATTTCAAAGAAGAAGAAGGACAAGTAATTTTGTCCAAGACTGATCAAAAGATATTCAAGAAAGGCCTCTTTGGCCTAATTTAGCACAAATTCTGCAAGGGACAGCTGCCCTTGTTCACATTTCTGCAAAAATGATCAAGTTGGCCATTAGCATAAGAAGAGGTAAGGTAATGGGATAATATCATCACGAGAAGGCATCCACAAAAATAAAAAGGCAGCAAGCCTGTGGCTAAAATATAATCAGGGTTTTTGTGACTAGTTGGCAAAACAATGGTACCAAAGCAAGAAGCCAGTACAAGGACCACAAGGGCAGAAGTCACCTCAACACCACCAAGTACGCATTGAATATTTTCAGAAATAATAAACGAGTTTTGAAAAGTTATAAGAGAACTTAGAAGAAAACAATGTTTACTTTTCTCTAACAGCCCTAAAATCTAAGATTTTGGAAAGATGGACAAAACAGGTCCAAGAAAGATGATAAGTCCTCCTTCATAACAGTAGATGGCATCCAAGAGTTATCCAAGGTGTCCCTTAGGGTTTTTCCAAGGCAGCACTGTTTCACCTACCCCAAAGAAAGAAAAATTAAAAGAGTATCAATATGAGGGTGGGGGCCTAGGCTTTCCAAGAATAGTCAAAGGCCTCCAAAATAGTCAAGATAAAGGCAAGCATGAGGTTGAGTATCAAAAGGAGGAAATTATGCCAAGCACAGGTTCACTGTTGAAAGAATGAGATGTCAAACTGCAAAAGAGACTAAGAAGACCAAAGGCAAAAGTTTTGTAGGTACCTACACAAGAATCAGAAGTAGCCAAAGGGAAAACATGGTCAAACTGATGCACACCTCTTTGCCAAAAGTAACTCACTGTTAGAAATATCAGTAGAAGTTAAGGAACACCTGTTTCAAGTAAATTGCACTTAAGAGGGCCAAAAAGGATAAAAATTGTGTTTTCAGTTTGTCAAATTATATGCCAAACATAGTTTGAATAAGTGCCTAAGTTTTCAAAATCAAAGGGGATGAAAAGGGCATCAACATGAGCTCACCATCAACACAAAAGAAGAAGACAAAATTTCTTGAGAAGGCCTTCAAAACCCCTGTGTTACACCATTTTTTGGTCATCTAACCTATTATTATTAGATGAACCCAAGTACACCATGTAAGACCAATTTTACCCTAAGTAAAATTGCTTTCACCATGTGAAATAACTTATTTGTTTATATTTCCCGGTCATATTTAACCCAAAACAAGGAAATTAATTAAATAAATCCTTATTTATTTAATTATTTCCTAAGAATAAGTTATTTAAATCATTATTTAAATAATATTCTTAGTTAAGTTTGATGAAATCATCCATAAATAATTAAATAAACCATTATTTATTTAATTATATTCCTATCATTTCCCTAAAATGATAAATAAGTCATTTATTTATTTATTATTTATAAATAAAGGAATTGACCCAAGTCAAAAATCCTTTTCCCTCCAACAAATATAATAAAATATTCCTAAAGGGTGGTTCTAGAATTCGATTAATAATATTTTATTCATGCACCGAGTTCTACACTGCCCTAATATTTTGTTATAAATAGAAGGGTTTTCCCCATTCATTAATCACCTCCATTGCATTAGATCACTATGGATCTATTCTAGGTCACATTCTCCATTTTTTGCCTTGTGAGCTCCCATTGAGTTCCATGTTTGTCTAGGTTTTCTACAACAACAAGAGAGAGGAATTTTAGATCTGAAACGCCGAGGACTTTCAAGAACCCATCCCATTGAGGAGAATCGGAAAACACCTTTCTTGTTTTACTCTCAGGTGCCCCCTTTTTAATATAATATAAAAATTCTTTCAAATACATTGTTCTTGTCTTGTCTATTGGATGCATGGAGCCACATTTTACTTTATCTCCTTAATGTCTTATATGCTTAGATTTGGATTTGTGCAACATTATTTGGATCACCTAATTGCAGATTTAAAGATATTTGGCAGCCATAATCGATGTTAGGGTTATTTGTTATGTGTATCTAAAGTGATCTTTTACGACGAAAGATTCATACTAACACCCTGCAAAAGACATAAAGAATATCAATGAAGTGACAAAAAGGATTAAAACATAGTAAAAGTGGGTTTGGAACTTTAATTTGTGTCTCTCAAAGGGTACAAAAGGTATTTCAAATTCATTTCAAACTCATTTAGCAATTGAAAAGGAGAAAAAGGCTTCAAGAATAAAGAACAGGATTTTTGAGCTTTTTTCTGGGCGAAGTGTTTGTGCGTTGCGCAAATCATCGGCGCTACACAAACGCAGGCCGGCGCTGCGCTAACATGCCCCCCACCCATTCAACATTGCACTGCGCTGCGCAAATATCACTAAGCGCTACGCAAACCCTGGGCAGAGTGCAAATGCGGGCCCGACTCACCCGGAGACCAACGGCACCTCTGCACGACCACCCGATAGCACTGCCTCGACACCTCTACATGAGCCCATCATTTCACCCAACTCACCCAGGAGACATGTAGACACTGCCTCCCACCGAGCGCTGTGTTAACCGCCGTGTAGACCTTGCCGACATTGTGCAAACATCTTGACCCGACAGCTCGAGCAGGGCGTTGTGCAAATGCAGAGAAACTTCTAAAGGCCAAATCTCTTGCCCAAATCCGAAATTTCATCCTCCATTCACCTCCACAGTCTACAAAAGGACCAAAATTTGGTAAGTTGCCTCTTTACATTATCCCCAAAGAAATTTTCAATGAATTTTATGTATTTTGGGCTTTGACATGCAAACCCTAAGTGGGTAAACCCTAAATCCTTCATGCAAAGGAGCCTCTATTCTTACACACCTCCTTAGTACTAGTTTGATGCCATGAGTGGGTAAGTACATTGAAGTGGCTGCATTAGACCTTGAGAGGGTCTCCTTGAGCTCCAAAGCCACTAAACCCTAAGGACCCTAACCTCCATATCCCTAATTCACCAAAGTTGACCTCATCATCATTTTTCACTCTGTCTTCACCAAACCCTAGGTTATCAAACCACCTCTCATATCACTATGTCAGGGGCTGAAAACAACAGTGGTAGTGAAATTTTTCAAAGGCATTTAAAGCCAAAACATAAGGGAGGAAAGGTCAATAGATTTGAGCCTCAAAGAACTATAGCCATCACCTCCTCTCCTAGGATCCTGTCATGTTTCCAGAATACAATATTTTTTCAGTTTTGTGAGAAGGTCAAATAGGTGAAGAGCCACCCTGAGCTCACAAGGCTCCTCATTCTCAACCTACATAACAAGCACTCGAAACATGCAGGAGTGAATTTTCAGATTTCATTAGGTGCCATCTCTAAAGCCACAGGTATCCCTTTAGTGGGTGAAAAATGGTTTAAGAAGGGAAAATTAGACAAATATTTCTTTGAGCCATTCATCAAAACAAGGTATAGAGGAGGCAACAAAACAATTTTCCCATTCTCACACCTCAAGCACAGATATGCTTCTTTGATGTTGGTTATCATGAAGTACTTCACCTGTGAGGGGAGGTACTCCAGGATACATACCTATCATGTCAGACTCCTCATGTATTTCATAAGGGTTAAGGTGCTAAACTTGCATTACTATCTCTATAGGAGCATGGAGAAAATGTCTTATGTTTTCCGGAAAAGGAATCCCACACAACAAATGCATACCTTATTCCACCATTCCTTGATCAAGATGGTGGTCTTGCATCAGTTGGAGCAGCAGGGTATACCTTGATATGTTTTCATAACCCATGAGGACTTTACAAACCCACAACCTCCTCATCAACCAAATCTGCCTTCCCCATCTGCACAGGTACCCTCACCACAGGCAAACCTTCCTTCCTCTCCTTCTCTTGGTGCATCAGTTGAAGCAGGAACTGGCAATGAAGGATCACATGAAGATCAAGGTGAAGGTGATGAAATCAGTGAGGCAGAGACAGAGAATGATGAGGAAGAGTTAGAAGGGAGTGATGATAAAGGAAAAGGAAGTGATCATAGCAGTGAAGAGGAGAATGTGTTTGAGCATGAAAAGAGTGAGAAAAGTCATGAGTATGACAGTGACCATATGGAAGAAGATGATGAGGTAGAAACAAAGTTTGATGAAGAGGACAATTACCAAGGAAATGCCACTGATAAGACAGTCAGTGACGAAAAAGACAGCAAGGGAGAAATTCATGATAGTCATGACAGCTGTCATGACAGTCATGACACTAATCGGCCTCTTAGTGATAATAAGAATGACATCAGTGCAGAAGATGATGAAGAAAAGGACCTTAATGAGGAACAAGACCAAGGTAACAACACTGAAGGCAGCTAAGAAGGTAGTGATGATGATGATTTTGAAGGTCAAGAAGACAGTGATCAAACAGAAAATGACATGACTGATGGGAATCATAGTGAAGGTGAAGGAGCTAGGGACAACACCAAGGGTCATAGCCATGATGAAAACACTTCCAAAACCACCATCACACCTCTTCCATTCATATATTAAAGGGGGTTAAGGCAAGTGTTTGATGCCTCCAAAAGGCAAGGGGCCTTGCCATCTGCATCAACTCCAAGGCTTGACAAGGGAAAAGAAAAGATGGACAAGGTTAGGAGAAGTAAGAGAAGTAAGAAAACTACTCAATAGCCTCAATTTATTGACCTAGAGAGTGACACTGAAGATAAGGAGATGGCCACTAGACTGTTACTCCAAATCAAGGATGCTCAAATCAAGGAATGGGAGAGGGATTTTAGTATGGCCCAATACATCATTCAGTATTATAAGAATGAGTACAAACACTTAAAGAAGATAAAAAGGGGTTTGTCCCTCCAGAAGAAGATGACAAAGTATTATGCCAAGAAGCACAAACTTGTTTGTGCCAAACTGAAGGAAACCCTACTTGAAGTCCAAACCCTAAAAGAGGAAAAAGAGCATAACATCCTTGGATTTTTGGCTGAATATTCTCAGCAGCTGTCCAAGATCACTTAAGGAAGGTCTCCACCAAATTTGAGAGGAGTTGGAGTAAATTTTGTTTTTTGAGATTTTTGAGCTTCATTTATGCAGCACCACTGGCGCTACGCAAACACATGGAGCATCCCCAAGAGAATAACTTGAAATTTTTGGATTTCTCTCAACCTGCACATCATGCTCACCAAATTTCAGATGATTTGAAGCAGGTTCGACCCCTCAAAAGGTAAAAAAACCTCACTTTTTCACCTTTTTGCCACTGTCTTGGCCCTAGCACTATGCAAATGACAGTCTGGAGATTTTTGTATTTTTTACTACACTACATGAGCTGCATCTAGAAAATACAAGCATTTTTGGAAAGTAGACTCATTAGGCTTTCCAACGGGCCATCACGGAGCCAAATTCAATGTCGGGAAGGGGTCCAGAGCTTGGTCACAAAAGACCCTATTTTCTATTGAAAGTGGCATTGTGCAAATGAGTTGTGTAGTGTGTTTTGGACCAAAAGTCAACAAAACACATTCATTTATTGCTAAAATGATATTTTTGAGTTTTTTGAGGCAAAACACTCTAGAATTAGGTCCAAGAAGTTATTTTTGAATTTATTTCTTAGGATATTATGTGCCTTGGGCCTTGCATCGTATCTTGGCCATAAATGACATTTATGGGTGAATTTGACATTTTCCTACCTTATTTAGGATTTTTTCCCTCTCTTGCTAAGATAAATAGAGCATGAGGGCTTCATTGTAAACGTTGGCATTTGATGAACTTGGAGAGCAATACATGGTTTTTATGAGCTTGGAGAAGAAATTTGTTTTGTGAAGTTAATGAATGGCTTGCTTAGATTGATGATGGAGAAGCTTGTTTGCAGGATTCCTAAGCTTGGTTAATGGTGATTTCTTCTTAATTTTTTTATGTTTTCTTGTTATAATTATGTTTCACTCTTCTTAGTTGCTATAGAACATAAAATTATAGGTTGAGAAATGCTCCTTGAAGCATCTTAGTCCTCTTGTTTTCTATGGCCTTGATGTTTTCCTCTGTTGGGTGTGTTTCAAGAATTCTTAGATGCTCTTCAAGCCTCTTTACGCTTGTTTGTTTCATTTATGGATTAATATGCTGGTTAAAAAATATGATTCACGGTAAGCCCTGCTTATTTGAGACTGCCTAAACTCTGTCTTGGAACCTTTCTTTGAAGTATTGCTTGCTAGGTTAAGTCAAAGAGGTATTATTCTAATCTTGCCCTTTGTCCATGCCTATCAGCCTACCTTAGAGTTCTTTATAGCTTGATAAACAATGTTTAGGTGTTCCCTCTTGTCTTGATTAAAGTTTTTGTGCTATCTTATATGTTTTCCCAAATTCTGAAGTTGAATTTACTAAAGTTAGAAGCTCTTATGATTTCTATGTTTCACAGGAATTTTTATCTTGGATATTTATTTTTTTAAGTATTATCATTGATTAAATGGTTTTACCTATCTCATGCTTAGTATCTTTTGCTTATCATATTTAAGAACTTCTTGTTCATGGGTAAATTACAAACGATTCTTCACTGCCCTTTTCCTTACCTTGTTTTTCCCAAACTTGATGTCCACCCCACCTCACACATTACCTTAAGGATCTATTAACCTTGCTAGATTGGCCCTGCAACACACTCTGATTCATCATTTAGACACTCATGACTTTCATTGACTCCATAGCCCAATGATTCAAAGACATATCACTCCACCTATTCCACTTTACCATCTTACCCAACCAAAACAATCAACAAACCCTGCACTTAACAACTAGCCTAAAATCAGCCATCTAAAGAAAACAAGAACACATATTTTTCATCTAATAGAAAGATCCCTCTCTGAGTCCAGGAAGGTTAGGTCCTAGGACTCTAAATACTGGTTCCATGTTTCCCTGCCATTTGGTATACCAATCTGCCAATCACGAGACCCCAACATATACCACTGTAATATTCCCAAATGGGAAAACTCAGCAATACATCCAAAAATAACACATTTTTTGGAAATATAAGCACTAACATAAAAATGCAGCTCATGGATCCATTAGATCTGATATTATAGCAACTAGAACTGGAAGGAAATTAGAAACAAATCACTATTTCATAGTTAAACATGTCTCCCATGCCATAAATAGCCCAAAATCATGCAAAAATAGGAACAACAACCATGTATGAAAGTTGGAATACCATGAAAACATTATTTTATTACCTCTCCAACAATGGTAGGTTGTACATCATATCTAGAGCAAGCATGTGGACAAAAATTTAGATCTATAGCAGATCCATGCACTATACAAGCTCCTTTATCAATCCCCCATGGGGTTTTCAGCAAAACACCATGTACAAAGTGTAGATCTGAGATCTAAGACTGCAGATCTATGGAAATATTCAAATCTTGAAAGTGGATCTGATTTGATATAAACAGTAAACTGATCTCCTCAAAAATATCTCCAAAGTGAAGGGCAGGTCCCCAACACTTAGCAAATCAACTCTCCAAATGGTGCACTGAATCACCCTGCAACTTCTCCTTCAAAACAACACAGATTTGGACTTCTTCTACACTTTAGGGGATAAAATACTATTGTCTTACAGCCAAAATATGAAAATGAAGCTCAACTCTTCCAATATTGTCCTCTCAATGGAGTAGAATCCTCCTCCACTGAAAAGAAGCACTGAAATGGCCTAGATCTGAAGACTAGCCTCCACTTGCTGCAACTTACTGAAATAGTCAAACCCTCAACAAGATCTTTGTTGTCAAAGGAAGATGAAGCTTGGCCTCAAGCCAAATAGTGGACAATATGGTGCAAGACTCCTCCAAGATCTACTCAATGGAAGATGTGGGATTCCCGATCAGGAACACCAAGTGCTAAATAGCACTCTATCTCAGCTAAACAGCCAGAGAAACAAATATGTCTAAACAGACCATATCAGAAAATCATAAACATTAGCTAACCCCCATATGGTTGCCAGCCTCCTCCTTATAAACAATGTGAGCCTTCTCACCTTTGGTCCCACTCATTAGGGTTTCCATCTTCATGCAATGAATCTCCCTCCATAACTACGTTGTCCCATCATCAATACCACTCCTCCATAACAGTGCTGATGGATTTGGTCAATCTTGATTGAATCTCCATGCAATGTCTTCTTCCACACTCAAGGTGGCTTTATTCCAACTATCTAAATAGATTCATATTCCCACTAAGTTATCTTCATTAATGTTTCACATCCTCCATACTAGCTTAGTTGAATTGATCAAAATTGACTTTGTCCACATGCATTTAGCCCTTGTTCACACATGAAGGTGTTTCATCTAGCTATGAATATGATCCCTTTCCCATTAAGAGGGTGTTTATTGATGCTAGAAATATTTATGGGTCTTCCTACCAATTTATTCATCTAACTATGTATTTGGAGCAAAATTACTATTCTAATTAAATGCATGCTAATTTAGGAATATTACATAGTACCGCCTCCTGCCATCTCTTTGAATACTGCAAAACAACGTAGTAAGATTTTTTCCCAAACCAAGAAATTTATTTTCCTTACAAATTTCTCACAGGGAAAGAAGAATATTGTGGCCACAACCTCGAAACAGGGCTCCCCTACACGGTTGCAACAGATGGGCAAAGTCGTGGAGGAATATGAGGACATTTTTACCTCACCCATAGTCATTCCTCTACACTATTAGGACAAGCACTTTATCAATCTGACCCCCATGCATGTATTTTCTGAGGAAACCAAATTTATTGAATGCATCGAGCACGTTCGCGAGTAGGTCCACGACATCCTTGACAAATCCAATACCAAGTTTAGTGGAATTTACCTCTCATGGAGGAACTTAACACAATGGGGAACATTGATTCCTAAGGATGAAGGAATGATCCAGGTGGATATTGGTGCCCACCCACCTATTCCATTTGGACCCGCACCATCAATTCTTTCAGTTTTTTAGTTTCAGCACAATTTACTATTTTTAGCAGTTTTTCGGGTCCTGAACTTCCAGAGCCGTTTGGTGGCCCTAATGATCCAAGTGGATATTGGTGGCCACCCAGCTATTCCATTTGAATCCCCACCATCGGTTCTTTCAGTTTTTCTATTTCGTCACAACTTACTACTTTTAGTAGTTTTTCGCGTCCTGAACTTCCGGAGCCATTTTGAGGCCCTAAACGATGTTTTTTGGGAAAATCGGGAACAACATGGGTTCAGGGACCAATATTGCTCACATCAAAATTTTTAGTCCTCAGATAGATATTTCTAACAAGGTATCAAACAGAGATCGTATGCAAAATTTACGTCCCTGAGAAGTTGAAACACTAATTTACCAAAACGGGGCCCATAGTTTTGGCGCTTCATCTGCTAGGGTTAGGTTTTTGGATGTTTAGGGTTTTCCATTGTTTCTCAATAATAAATAGGCCCTCGAGCCTCATTGTAACATAGTTCAGAGGCCTGTAGCCTCGACATCTCTTCTCAGAGATAAGCTACCAATGCCCTAGCTAGTTTATTTCAATTACGTCTGTCAGCATATTTCTGTTATTTGATATTATTGAAATGAAGTATTATTTCTAATGCATCTCTATGTTTATGTCTATTTATATTTTTTATTACGTTCCTATGTAAATCCAGATCATTGCAGTATGAAATATGCTTTAATTTTCTTAACATAATATTAATATAACTATGAGTCAATTAGGGTAAAGCAATCCTTAAAGTGGTGTACTAAAGAACATAAACATAAACTAGAAGGGTTTTTGTAGACATACAAAGGAGTGTTCTAGAATCCTAAAGGGATACCACCCTAGAGGGAAGTGAAACACAAAATCCAATTGTTTCCAGCTTTTCCATTTCTGATTATTGAGTTGTATAGATACTCCATTCTAGAATCGAATGTAGTGAATAAGTAATTTCAATAATAATGGGAGTAGGGTGTGATTTGACCAAGAACCTCACCTTGTGGGTAATCCATCATAATTGTACTAAATAAGGATGATAATTGGTGAATGTGCATTGATTACATGATCTGAATTTATGTCGGAATGAAATGAAATAAATAATTAAACAAAAAAAAAAGAGCTACAACTAAAATTGAACTTCAATTAATGTTGAAATTCAACAAGAAAATTTCAACACCCACGATTAGTGCATTAAGCACATATACTAGGTTGGGGCCCACAAGGCTAAATTTGGTGCATGTATATTTTAGTTATCTCTTAATTAAGATTGTAATATGATCTCAAAATAAATTGTAATAGTTAACTGAGTGTGATAAACTTAGTTAACTCATGAATTTCGAGTTAGAGGTAGTTGGTGAGGAATGCAGAGTAATTCTAGTTGTAACAGAGTTCGAAGTGCAGTGGTGCATTGGTTAATGTAGGTTGTAATAAATTTAACTCAGTTAAGTGAGTTAAACTCAGTTGTGTTAGTTGTAACTGTTAGATACACTAGTGAGAGATCAAGTGAATTAAATATTAATTAATTCACAGTCAGTGATCTCACATGCAACTGAGGATTTACTTTTATTAGTTGCATGCATGTCAGATCCAGTGGAGACCAAGTTGAGATCTAGGTGAAACGGAAGTTGACTATCAGTTGTATGATTATTGGGTTGTACCCATGCAACCAAACACCCATTGGAGTGCCCATGATACTTGCGCAGTAAAGGAAGGCCAAAATTCCTATTCTTTATGGATTGCATTCATCAGGGATTGCGCAAGGTAGGCAGGCTGTCTGGAAGTAGCAAATTGGCTAAGTATTGGTCAGTTTTATGTATGACATTGTGAGACAATTAGATGAGTATATGAGGGCTCTTGTGAGACGAGTTGTATGTAATTGTTTCATGATTCCATGCCGAATATACAATGTAAGGTAATGGGGTTTTGAGCAGCAAGATTTCCCCGAGAAATTATTTGTGTCGTGGCTTGATTGATTCTACTTTGCTTCATGTGATTGGCGATTGTGTTTTTTATTCTGAAAAATATTTGTAGAAGTGATTCAGTATTTAAATTTAGTATATTGTTAGATCAGATTGAATCCATGATATACATGCTTGTTTTATAATTCTACATGGTATCAGAGCATAGGAAATCACAATTTTGAAGAAGGAGTTGAGTTTGTGACTGAATAGAATTCAAATTTGTAGAAAGAATTTCTTGGTGCTACAGCTGATTCAAGATCGAAATGGATTTCTAAGGCTTGAGGTTGGAGTATGCACTCGAGGGTCGCTCAAACTATATTTCTTGGAAGGAAAATATGGAGGCAGTACTCGAAAACAATGGCTTGAAGGAATTAATTGACAATGATGTTCCTAAACCTGTTGTGACAGATGCTACAAATCTTGATGCATGGCAAAAGAAATTGGCAAAGGCAAGGAGGATCCTATTGGAGGGAGTAAGAGCCCACATTGTCTCAAGCCTCCATGGGAAAGCCACACCATATTTTATGTGTAAGGCTTTGACGGATCTATTTCAGAGCAACAACAACCATAGCAAATTGGCGCTCAAAGATAAACTCAGGAAGATAAAGATGGAGAAAGGCGACTCCATACAAAAATATCTAACAATTTTTTTCCAATGTTGGGATGAACTAGGGAGTGTTGGTATAACTATCGCTGATGATGATTTGGTGAGCTTGGCTCTCCTAGGACTTCCCAAGAGTTGGCATAGGTATCAATACTCTATCAATGGAAGGACAAAGCTGCCAAATTGGGAATGATGTGGTCGAATTTGGTGCAGGAGGAGTTCAGACAGAACACCAGAGATGGATCTTCATCTAAGAATGAATATGAAGAATATTTTTATTTGGATTCCAAGGTGAAGAATGATGAAGGGGAGGAAATTCCATTCCAAATCCGAGTCCACAGATGGCAAGAAGCGGTACATTTCCAGGGTGAAGTGTTTTCATTGTCACGAGCATGGGCATTATGCTACTAATTATCCACAAAATAACAAGAACAAGAATCTTGGAGGATCTGCAGAATGTGAGGCTTTGGCCTCGCAATTTAAGCTTGAATTCTCATTGATTGCATGTATGGTGTCAAGTGCATTGGGATCTGTGTGATATTTGGATAGTGGCCCTTCCTTTCACATCACGGGAGATAAGGAACTTTTTAGTAGCTTGGAGGAGAAGGATCTCTAGATGCATATTGAAATGGGTGATGATGGACGGTACAGTGCTACTGGGATTGGTACCATTACCTTCCAGAGGCAGTCACGTAAACCCTTTCAATTAAAAGATGTAATGCATGTGTTAGGGTCCTATAAGTATAGGATTCATAATATGGAATTGACTTATGATAGTCTTGTAAAATATGTACATACCTTGCTTCCTGCAAGATGTTTTCCCATATTTTGTAAAAAATAAAAAAATAAAAAATAAAAAAGAGGGTAAAAGTCCTAAAAGAAAGATCGAAGGACTTAAAAAATATAGACCCCAAAAGAAAAAAAGATGAAAATAAAACATGAAAGTGTTCAAGTCCAAATGCCACTACTTTTCACTTTTTGCAAATGATTATGGTAGAGTGTCAATAAATTCCCTAATCCATGATGAGTTAAATTGTCTAAACTTGACTTGTCATGTTTTCAATTTTCGTGTTTTAGATAGTGCATAAAGTTTTTCAAACAGTTTAATCCTGACAAATCAATAGATAGGTAGAAAATAAAGAGGAGCTCATTAGTTTAATCTGAGCCCTCGGATGAAATAAGGTAGAATTAGATAGTTTTTATGCTTTCAAAAGAATAAAATGTTTCAAGGTAGCAAGCTCAAATGCACCTGCAAAAAGGAAGAAAAAATGTTAGATTAATGTTGAGTAGGTAAAAAGAAGTGGGAAAAAATCATGTAATATTCATCACCGGGCAAAAAATCACTAATTTCCTTTCCCCAGTAAGTTTTCAATATTTTATACTTCCAGTCAAAGAGGCTCAGAGCATTTCTCTGACTTCTGTTGGGACCGGACCCAAGGCTTGATGACTGGATAAGTGGAAAATGTTGGATTCTTATAATAAACTCCCCTTCACCAATATTCATTCATCATTCATACATTTAATTCATTTTCATAAGTAAAAACTCCTTTTTTACTTAATGATACATAAGACCCATTTAATTAAACTCCCTTCATTCATAAAGCATACAAACCCTTAAAAAGCACTCTATCCTAAGTAAAAGTGGTGAATTTATGAAATAATAAGCATTGCTTTAAAAAATTTCACTTTACTTAGTCATATTAATGTATTTTTGAGTATTCATTTCCCCTTGTCATATTAATTTCTAACTTGTTTTATTACATCCTAAAAGAAACCTTATCCTTTTAATATAATTCCTTTTATGTTAAATATCCCCAAAAAACCATTATTATAAGATTTTAGGCCAAAGTTATTATCCACATGTTGAAATAAAATCCAAAATAATACCCCCTTTGGCCTAAAACTAACTATATACAAATACCCCCCCCCCCCCCCCCCCTTATAGTTATTAAACCCCCCATGGTTTAAAAAGCTATATAATAAAATAAAAAATAGACAAATAAGTGTTTGGGTGTATCCTATGTATTTGAAAATAAAACATACTCCCTCGCTTATTATAAAGTTTAGTTCAAACCAAACTTTAAACCCAAAACCTTTGCAAATATATATATCAAATCCCCGCGTATACTTTCACTTGAGATTCTATCATGGTAAAGCGATGGTTTGATTTTCGTTTGAATTAAACCTTCCCATCATTATTCCCGATATGTAATAGCCTTATGCTATCCATAAAAATAAACCTTAGTTAATTTAGCCGCCTCATGTGCATCCCTCCCATTTCAATAAACCCACCATATATCGCTTATACATAGCCCTGTTGTATATAAAAACTTTGATTACAATGTATACAATACAAATGTTTTATTATCAATTACCCAGTGCAAAAGTAAACCTCGGTCCCACATCTATTTGACTGCACCTTCCCATCAAATCTTAGCCATTCGCTCTTTTCCCGATGATCCGATGGTGCAAGATCGATATCGCGCCCGTAAACCAAACGTCTGCCCAAATCCAAAATGGACGCGAACTGGGTGGTTTTCCAATTTCCGCCTCCTTCGACGTGGCGCAAAACTATTCGATCGCATTCATTCGGAGCAAAACAACTTACCACCATTATCCAACGCGAAAAACCACCGCTGGTTTCGCATTTGAAAAATCCAAACTGTCTCCCACTTGTGGTAAGACTGCCATTTAATACATTTATGGTGACTATTTCCAAAGGTTAAAAACTTTGAAATATCATTTTAATGTTTAATTGCATATTCCTAACTAAAAAAAAAAGACCTCCGCCCGACTGTATTGAAGCCTCCCGACTGTGCTAAAGTTCCTGAAACATGATTTTATCCATAGAAACCCCCCATTTTCACCGCAAATCCCTTGTTTGAAGACCGAAAGAGCCATTCTCTACTCCAACCAGCCGAATCAAACCTTCATTCGGCCTCAACATTTCAGAAACCCTTTCAAGCATTCAAATACCTGCAATTAAAGGTATTTTTTTGACAGTTTAAAACCCTATACAGTCAATTCTGAACTATCTCTAAACAAAACAAAATGTAAAATTAAGAGAATTCACAGAAGAGAAATTTCCCAAAAATGCCCAAAACAGGCCAAACCCTCGCAAATTTTCCTGAGAAATTGCTATGTTCAAAAAAGCCCCTTCTAAAGCCAATTTCCTTAGTTGTGTCTGCTTAAAATCAATTTCAAAGAACAAGGAGGAGGTTGAAGCTCAAATATATCCTGAAAATACCTTTTTACAATTCAAATCATTCAGAAAACCATTGTTTTCTGTCTTAAACTAGTTTTTCATATCCCAGATACCTAATTGAGCAATAAGAACCCACCAAGACTCTCCTTGGCCTATAAATTTCTAAATTTACCATATGTTTAAAGAAATACAACTTTTGCAAACAGTTTAAGCTTGCATTAGTTATCCAAAAATGTCTAAAAAGCAGATGACAGCTAAAGCTGGGGGTTCTAAGCCTATTAAACCTGGTGGATCCAAGCCTCCCAAATCTGAAGCATCAAAAGCCATCAAATCTACTCCTGCATTTACTGCTAAAACCACTGAGTCTATAAATCCACTTCAGCCACCAGTACCTACTCTAGAAACCCTTCCATTGACTGATATGGATTACAAAATTGTCAACCCTGTGGTAGAATTTAACCTTTTGGAAATACACAATTGGTGCTATGATAAATACCTTGATAAAGATGACATACCTATTTGGGAAACTCACTTGCCCCAATATGTAGTTCCTTTGACTCATTCTGGACATGATCTTGTTAGATTGTGTCAACAGCATTATGTACCAGACCAAAGAGAAATTGTTAATGCAGACAGAGAGGTCCTTTTTACAATCACAGTAGAATCCATAAATCAAATGCTGCATTTACCATCTGTCCCTCATTTTGTCCCAATTTCTATTGAATATTTAACCCAGTTGTACTTGAGCCTAGATTTCCCAAAGAAGTTCATGATATTTCAGGACTTCATGCCTTCCCTTGTTGACATCCCTAAGTTGAACCCTCTTTATTCAACTTCCAAATTTCCAGAAGGGTTAAGGCATATCATTTCCATGTTATCTTTTATACTGGGATATTTCACAGATGGATTCACTGATGAATCAATTCTTGGTTTTTTGTCCACATTATCTCTAAGTCAACCCCATGCACTCATTTTTTATTATGCCAGTTTTATAGCTGATAGAATTGTTACACAGCAATTTGTCACCATCCCTGCAATTCCCCATCCCGCACAATTGGAGGGCTCATTCCGTGACCTGTGAGTAGTGACATGACTTGAAACCACTTTCATGACATCCCTCTGAACATGAGCTTTCATTGCTCTGAAGACAACTCCTTGTGAAAAACCTTAAAAACACCCCTTTTTTCATTGGCGCGGGAAGCCAGTTTAGTACCCGTGCCAATGGGGGAAATCCTTCAAATAGGGCGCACCAATTGGTGCTCTATCTCAGATTCGCACTCACGCCAACCATTTTAAATAGTGTTTTTTAAAAATAAATGGCGGAAGTTTCATCCTAACCAATTCATAAAATGGTATCTAATTTGAGTTGGGTGGTTTGGCTCCGGATCTCCATGTAGAGGAAGTGGTTTGCCACCTCTC
Source organism: Pinus albicaulis (assembly GCA_034641835.2). Classification (NCBI taxonomy): domain Eukaryota; kingdom Viridiplantae; phylum Streptophyta; class Pinopsida; order Pinales; family Pinaceae; genus Pinus; species Pinus albicaulis. Next base: position 17,117,156 of record MU968411.1, read on the forward strand.
ATGGAAGCTTCCTTGAGGATGGGGCCAATCCCATGATTATAGGGATCCCAACTCCCCTTCCTCCATCTATAAAAGCTTGCTCATCTCCTTTGCAAGCTAGTTCCCAAGAGGCATCAGAGCCTTATGCTGCAAGAGCCTTGATTCATTCCCTTAAGGCCAGATCCAAGCAAGGAGATTATTGTCGAGACATCTGAAGAGAGAGGCTTGTCCCATCCCCGACATGCTTTTTCGAGACGTGTTACGTTGGCAACCTTCCGAAGGAGAATTCAACGTCAGAGCCAGGTTGTATCCTCCTTTGATTGATTAATAATAAGCGACTATTGGTTATGGTTCCACTCCTTTTGTTGATTATGATGATGATTTATGTCTTCTCTGACTGACATATAGTTGCATATACTGGATTTTATGCTTGTGTTTGTTGTGTTTCTCGCATGTGCAGGTGTCCGGTCATGAAGATCGTGAGGGATTGTGATCTGCCAGAGCTAAGGAACGCGAGCGCTACTTTCTCTACAAGCGACAGCGTTGGATTCCAGGGAAGCCTTCATCGCTTGTTGGTTTATTTGCAATTAGGAACCTGCACTATAGCGTATGACGATTGTTGCTAGACCCAGTCTGGGCTAGTAGGAATCACTTCTGTCCGCAGAGGGGATTTACCTCCACAACAAATTGGCGACTCCGCTGGGGATCGTCTATCTTGTTTTTGTTCTGTTTTATAAGCTACAGATGGAGCCTGAAGTTAGCTAGATAGCCCTCGAAATGCTATTTCTCTGCATTAGCGAATTAGATCAAAGACGCTTCAGTCAATCTCCAGTTTAGTTTATGAACTAAACACTTGGAGTATTGTCTTGTCTTTTCAGTTGTTTCTCGATTCTGCTTGCTTGATCGGCTCTTTTGGCTGGCTCTTTTTGTGATTTTGGCTTTGGGTCGATTTGATCATCACTGGTCTGCTTGTTGGATTCCCTATTTTTATTTTTCCATAGCAAACTTGACTGGCATGATTTACAGCCTGACATTCGCGCCCATTGGCACAGGTTGCTAGTGTATTACCCGTGCCAATTCGTTTCTGGCGCTAGTTTCAGCCTCACAGTCGCGCCAATCCTGTGAGGTACTAGGGTTTGCTCTGTTCTGACCTTCCTGAGCTTGATCAGTGTGTTTGGTTTTGTTTTTATCAACTTCTTGAGTGTTCTGGAGCCTTGTTTGACTAGCTGTGACCTTCATCCTTTGGTTTTTTTCCCGTTTCCATCGATTTCACATTCTAGCCCTAGGGCATCTAGGTGCTCTTGTGTGTCGAGCCTCCCTTGGGAGTTTTTGGTTTCCTTTTGTTCAGTCAACCTTTTGATTGCTCCTCTGCATTCATTTGGCAGTTGTTTATCATTTTATTTCGTTATTTGAGTGATTTTTCTCTTCTTCATTCAAGTTTTGCTTTGTCTTGCTTTGGGCCTAAATTACATGGTTTGTTTGAGTCTTTGGGATTCTCTTGGTTTTGAGGGATTGTTTTGTCAATTTGGAGATCTGATTGTGTGTTTGCATTGAGTGAGATTTTTTTGTTTTTCTCTTTTCTCATCACTTCTCAAATTTCTCTTTTCATTAGTTTTCATTTTGTTTAGTGCACTTTGCTATTAAACATTGAAAATACAAAAAATCTCTTTTTCTTTCGATTAGTTAGTGCAAATTAAAATCTTTTCGGTGTTATTAGTGATTAGTGACTTTGAGAGAAAAAATTTTGATTTCCATTAGCTGTATTAGAGACTTTGCTGGTTGTTCTCTGATCATTTTATTATTGTGTGAAAAGCTCTTAACTCTCTTGTAATTATCTTTCATCGAATGAAATTATATATTGTGGCATATAGTGTGCATTTAGGAGATTTCGAGACATAACACTCGCTAGGGCCTGAAAACTGAAACGTAATTAAAGATAAACATTAAAATTTATTCAATTTACACTAAGGCAGCATTGAAACATTAACGCAACATTTAGTGGTCTAGGCTAGAGACGTGTTCCGGCGTCTTTAAACCTAGTAGTTGTCGTTCGCCTCTTGGCTTTAGACAACGCTAGTACAGACTTGTGCTCCCCGTACCGTCGCGTATATAAAGGGAGACCCCAGTAGGTTTCTATCCTTTATCCATAGGAAGCCGAGTCTACCGCCTTATACCCGTGATACACTAGACACAGCATTCGGGAAGATTGCCTGCACGTACGTTAAGTCCTTGGTTGATTTCTCTTTCATTTTGAAACCAAGGTGTATATTGCAGTTCATGGTTATTTGGTACACCCTTTGCCTAGAATTCCTGAACAGTCATTTTGATCTTTTCTGACTCATTAAATTTGAAAAGATCATCAAGTGCTTGTCCTTTCATGCTTGTTTCCAATCTAAAAGCGATAGAGTCACCTTTTTCCTGTTTCTCGACTCTTAAAATATGAAACGGTAGAATTTTGTTTCAATGTTCTAAAAATTAACTGCCCACGAAATATTCCTGGTTAACTTTAGTATCCTTAGGGTGTTGTTCTCAAGATTGTTTCTGATGGCAAGTTTTCCAGATTACACCAACCAAGGAATCCCCTCCAATGGGAATCTTGGTCATTTTCCTCCTTTTGGAAATGTTGGCAGTCCTTATATGGCAACGCTGTCCCTTCCTGGGTTAACTGTTGGGTTGCCTGTTTGGTTGTTTTCAACCTCTGTGGTCCCGAATGTCTCGGCTTTTTTTCAACCGTTTCCTCCACCTGAACAACATCATGTTTATTCTAAGGTGGACCTCTCCCCTTCATCGCCTGTTTCTGCGTCCTCCTCTTCTACTTCGCCTGGTGAAAGTCTGGATTCGAGTAACCAGGTGGCTAAGAAGAAGAAGAAGAAGACAAAGAAGAAGAATTTAGATAAAGGAGAGGCTAGCTCTGTGGCTATTGCACCTAAGAAGCCTCCTCTTGATAAACCTTCCAACCCTCCGTGGAAAACCATGTTCCCTTGCATGTTGTGCACGGGAGACCATCTTCTTTGAGACTACCCTGGCATTCCCAAGGTGCTTGAAGCATAGTCCAACGATCGTCCGTCGTTGCCTATGGTTTTCGAGAGTTAGGTTGGGGGCACGTCTTCAACTGGTACTGGTAAGGCTCCTAAGAAGCAAGGTAAGCTTACCAATCCCTGTAAGTTGTGTGAAGGGCACCATGCCATTCACCTTTGTCCGTATATGGATGAAGCCAAAAGGATTTTGGACAACTCATCTGTTTCTGGACCATGCCTTCTGGCTGGTTATAAACATCTTTCTTTAAGTCCTCCACCAGTTGATCCTATGATTGGTCAAGAGTCATCCTTGGTCGATCCCGCTCCCCCGAAAATTCATATTCAGGAATATGTTCCCGACCAACCATTGGTTGTGGGAACGGTTGAACTGGCCCCATTTGCGGTGCACCAGGTCTTTTCTGTTGAGAGCAGACCTCACATCCCTCATGTTCTTCTTGTTTCTTCAGATTCTTTGGACTTGGAGAAAGATTATCCTATCCCTGTATCTCAAGAAGTTGCTCCTCCGGCTCCCGTGATGGAGGTCCCGGAGGATACTCCTTCCGCCTTCGAGATGGAGGTCATGGAGGATGCTCCTTCTTCTATCGTAACACCAAGGGAAGACCATCTTGATTCAATGGTAGCCCCTCCGAGTAGTTTGGTCGCTTCCTTTGATTGGAGTCGAATTGCAGGATACCGCCTTCCATCTTATGTGCCTTTCAAGATCACAGTATAGGCTTTTGGTCGGGTCGTACCCAGCACCATTATAGAAGAAGGTGCGTCTGTTAGTATCTTATCCTCAACTACCTAGCAAGCTTTCGGTTCGTCGCCACTTGCACCTATTACACAGAATCTATTGATGTTTAACAGAAGAACGAGTCAACCGTTAGGGATCCTTCCAAGGTTACATGTTACTTTGGGAGGTAAAACCGTCCATATGGACGTGATGGTTGTTCCAGGCCCCTTGGATTTCAATCTGCTCTTGGGGCGCGATTACAACTATGCCTTGGGAGCACTTGTCTGCTCCCTTTTTTGTGTGGTCTGTTTTCCACATGAAGGATGGATCATGACCATTGATCAGTTTTCGTTCTTTGGTCCTGATGTGGCAACTGGCCCGCCATCATCCCTTCATGGTTTTTATCCACCCGTTGTATCTGCCCCACCACAGGTCAACTATGTGGCTACCTACCCCGTGCCTGTACTCAGTGATAGTGCCATTTTGCATCCGGTGCTGGGGGCATTGGGTCCTGATTTCTGAGATGATTTCCTTCCATCGAGAGTGGAACTCTTGGAAGCGATGACTTCTTGTTCATTACGATGAGGTTGGTCGGAGCAGAGTTTTTTTTTCTTGTGTCAAGCTCCTTAAAAAATGAAACAAGCTCTTTAGAGCATAGTTCGTTTTCTTTTGTCAAGCTCCTTAAAAAATGAAACAAGCTGGTGGGAGCAGAGTTCCTTGTCTTGTGTCAAGCTCCTTAAAAAATGAAACAAGGTTGTGGAGCAGAGTTCCTTGTCTTGTGCCAAGCTCCTTAAACCATGAAACAAGCTGGTGGGAGCAGAGTTCCTTGTCTTGTGTCAAGCTCCTTAAAAAATGAAACAAGGTTGTGGAGCAGAGTTCCTTGTCTTGTGCCAAGCTCCTTAAACCATGAAACAAGGGTGTCTAAGGATAGTTCTTTTAATGTGTCAACCTCATTAAAACAATGAAACACGTTCCTGTTCAATTCGAGCCTTTGATAAGTTCTCATAAAATTCCAGTCGAGTCTTTCTCTTGATCTAGTAACTTGAACCTTCACTCCGTCTGCCTTTCATATGGATTGAAGCTTGGGGGGCATGTACCTCGAATTGAGTCACCATGCTGGGGGCATGCTTACATTTTCAAGCATAGTTTGTTTCCATTTCAAGCTTGTGTAAAAATGAAATCGGTTTCAAGCATAGTTTATCTTTGTTTCAAGATTGTGTAAAAATGAAACCAACTTCAAGCAGATTTTCTTGATTTCAAGCTTGTGTAAAAATGAAACCTTACCCATTTTACCCCTTGTGATTGCCATTTTATCAACCTGCTTTTGCTAGATGAGCCTTGGTTTTCTCACTCCATTGTCAATATCTACTTGGCTGACTATATGCCTTCACTTGGTTGTTTTACCCGTTCCTGAGAAACCGCTGTGATGAGTGGTCTTGTTAGCCAGCCTCTTAACCTTTATTTGTTTTGAGCAGTTCCACCATCACCGGAACCAGTTTCTACCCTTTATACCATTTGTTCCTCTAGGTGGAGTCATCTTTCAGCTCTTTTCTGACTCTCTAAACATGAAAAGATTGCCGAGTCCCTTGTCATTTTCGATCTCGTTAAAGTGGCTGTGAAACGACATCTACCCAGTACACGTTTACCCCTTTTTCGGGCTGGGATAGATTATTTACGAAAAAGGAATACCCTAGCCTATTGCGACTAGGAGGTTTTCTCAGACATAGTTTTCTACCTTTTCGGATCTGAGGAACTATTTACGAAAAGGGACCACTGGAGTTTACTTTTCCATTGTCTTTTCAAACTCTCTAAATATGAAAAGACGCCGAGTTCTTCCTTTGTCAGACTCGTTAAACCCTGATGACATTGGATTCAGTCATGATGACGATATTCGAGTTTCTCCTTCCTAGGGCTTGTTAAATGTACTAGGATGGATTCGTCTGAAGGACAAACTTATATGACAAGCATATGGTATCATTTTCAAGCTTGTGTAAAAATAAAGAAGTACTCGCCAGAAATGGTGGGGAAAAATGGAACCAGTATCGTCGTCATGTCGACAGTATGTCGCTCTTGAACATGGCACTTGTCTGCATTCGTGTCGGGTTGGGGACATCTCATCTCATTTTCCACTTGCCTCCATGGGTTTGGGTGATCCATTTTGACCTCTCATCTGCTCTTTGTCCTGTCATTATGACCTCTGATCTGTTGATGTCAAATACTGCCAAACTCACTGTCGTGCCACCATATGTTCAAGAGAAGTTTACCTCTGCAAATTTCAAACTTCCTCTGATTCTCATCTGATCTTGATTCACAAAGACATTATGTTCCTCTGTCTCGCGTTGATGATGTGGGAAACACTATGGCCCACCTTCGATCAAGGTCACTCCCTGTCGACTTCAGCTCATTATCCAGGAAGTTGATCTAGAGACTCCCTTCTAGTACCTTGGAGCCTGCATGCCTCAATGGCAGTTTCTTCACGTTCGACGTGAGGTTCTCATCATTGGCCTCTGATCGAGTGATTCTACGGGTTTTCGACACCAGCTCATTGATTCACATGTCGTAGATTATACCTATAGTACCTTGAGGGCCATTGTCATCATTGGTGGTACCTCTCGCGTCTGTTAACAACTTTCATCATTGGCTAGTAATCAGGAGATGTTCTTGCATGTTCAACTTCAGCTCACATATTCGCATGCTTGAACTTGTACTTTGTTCGGATCGAGATGGAGCGCAAGACCCTGGATTCTTGTCTGTTATAATCCAGGCTGTGATTTTGTGGATTCTTATGATTAGTTACATGACTCACTCATTGGATGGCTATGTCCATACCTTGGATCTATATTATTGCATACTCTGTTATGGATGGCTGCGCCCATACCACATATGTATCATTTATTTGAGATATCAGTTGTACTTCTCTACGCAGGTTTTCCAACGACGGTGTTTTGAGTTGGACACGTTCTCGTAAAGCATTCACCCCTCTCTCTCTTTTGAGCCTCATGCTTTAGGGGGCATTTGTTACACATAAATTTGTCACCATCCCTACAATTCCCCATCCCGCACAATTGGAGGGCTCATTTTGTGACCTGTGAGCAGTGACATGACTTGAAACCACTTTCATGACATCCCTTTGAACATGAGCTTTCATTTCCCTGAAGACAACTCCTTGTGAGAAACCCTAAAAACACCCCTTTTTGCATTGGCGCGGGAAGCCATTTCAGAACCCACGCCAATGGGGGAAATCCTTCAAATAGGGCGCGCCAATTGGCGCTCTGTCTCAGAGTCGCACTAGCGCCAGCCATTTTAAGGAGTGTTTTTTAAAAATAAATGACGGAAGTTTCGTCCTAACCAATTCATAAAATGGTATCTAATTTGAGTTGGGTGGTTTGGCTCCGGATCTCCATGTAGAGGAAGTGGTTTGCCACCTCTCATGGAAGCTTCCTTGAGGATGGGGCCAATCCCATGATTATAGGGATCCCAACTCCCCTTCCTCCATCTATAAAATTTTGCTCATCTCCTTTGCAAGCTAGTTCCCAAGAGCCATCAGAGCCTTATGCTGCAAGAGCCTTGATTCATTCCCTTAAGGCTAGATCCAAGCAAGGAGATTATTGTCGAGGCATCCGAGGAGAGAGGCTTGTCCCATCCCCGATAGGCTTTTTCGAGACGTGCTCCGCTGGTGACCTTCTGAAGGAGAATTCAGCGTCAGAGCTAGGTTGTATCCTCCTTTGATTGATTAATAATAAGTGACTATTGGTTATGGTTCCACTCTTGTTGTTGATTATGATGATGAGTTATGTCTTCTCTGACTGACATATAGTTGCATATACTGGATTTTACGCTTGCGTTTGTTGTGTTTCTCGCATGTGCAGGTGTCCAGTCACGGAGATCGTGAGGGATTGTGATCTACCAGAGCTAAGGAACGGGAGCGCTACTTTCTCTACAAGCGACTACGTTGGATTCCAGGTAAGCCTTCATCGCTAGTTGGTTTATTTGAAATTAGTAACCTGCACTATAGTGTGTGACGATTGTTGCTAGACCCGGTCTGGGCTAGTAGGGATCGCCTCTGTCCGCAGAGGGGATTTACCTCCACAACCGAATTCATCACCAATTGACCAGACTACACCTGAAGGGGTGTTTAGGTACTCATCATACTTATTTCATTTGTTTCTGTTCTTCCAAGCTGACAATTTTCCAATTTCATTGCAAAAGATGGACTTAGAGGGCCAGCCTCTGTCCATTATCTTTTGGACTTCCTTGTTGATGAAATAAAGCAATGAATTCACTTATATAGACTTCTCAGACATTTTCCTCCATACAACAATGAATATATTATATAAATCAGAGCAACCTAGAGTGAATGAAGATATGAAGAGGATATTGCAACTATCATAATAGAGAAAAATGGGAGACTGGTTCCTTTATGAAAAACACACAGAGATAAGAATTTTTGGCTCAAAATTATTACCTTATAAGTTGCCAAAATACATGTGCATGAGAGTTTTGCATTGGAATACGTAAGGCAAACTCTAAATTCTTACTCCATCAACTTCTTAGTTGCTGGGTAAAAGACCCAATTCAAGCTTAAAAGTCAAGTTGGGCCTTTCATCATAAATAACAAAGAAGCAGAAAAGGAAATCACCAAGATACTAGCAGAGTTTAAATTCCAGGAGAGCTTTCCATGGAACTATGATCCTCAAGGGATCTTGATTGATTTAAGAGTTAAATGCAAACTTCCACCATTTATACATGAACCAAAGCCAAAAATTGAGAAGTTTGCAAATCAGACAGAATGGGTGGAAATCACATTGACAGATACAGTCATCAATGCAGAGCCAGCAGGACAAATGGATACTACACAAGCTATGGTAGTTGCAAAATAGTCTGAAACTTCAACAAAAAGAGGCAGAGATGAAGGAACCTATACATCTGAGACCACCATAGATACTAAATTCAATTTGATTTACAATAAAAGGTTGAAATTCAGTTCCATAGGGAAAGAAAAGGTAATTGATGTTGAGGATACAAATGAGCCTAAGGTAAACAATGATTAAGCCACAGTGATAATCAATGAGACTCTTGCAGAGATTGGAAAATATCAAACAACAAGTAAAGATGATACCCAGATGATTGAAAAACAAAATATGGATGCTTCTTCCTCACAGATAGCTAAGGAAAAAGACTTAGATATCAAAGAAAAGTACAAGCAAAACAAGAAAAAGAATGAAGAAATTAAGTCTGAGATTTATTCTCAGTTTCTTAAACAAAAACTAGGGAATCAGAATAGGCTACTAACAACCTTTGACTATTCCACAAATAAAATGATTATGTCATATCTGCAACCAACTACTTCAACACCTAAGATAGTGGCAGACTATAAAAAGGTTGAGCTTGAAGTAGATACTGAAAATGTGCATGAGATAGATCAAATTGAATTCCACAGACATAGCTCAGAAATGTTATATTCAACTGTGGTGACAAAGGCTATGAGTTCTACTAAGTTGCAGAATACCATTATCAACATGCAGGATCAAATGAAGCTGGACAAAGGCTCTTTGTATGCTAAATACCTAAGGATTAAAGCCTTAGAAGATTTAATTATACATGTGGGATATGATCCCTCAAATGTGTAGGCAGTTGAATTATTGATTAAGAAAAAGAATGAAGATATTGTAGCTTTAAGGAAACAGCTGAAGCTTCCTCAAAGTGAGCACCCGCAGACTAAAGCAATACTTCAGGATCAAACAGAAAAAGAAGAAATGATGCAATTGATCCTCAAACTGACTGCTCAAATTAAAGATATGGAGACCCAAATGGATCAACTTATTAAGGAGAAAGAGACTGTGAATGAAACTAATGCTCCTATTGTTCCTACAGTGATACCAGTTATTACTACAGTTGTGTCTTCCACTCTAGGAGAAAAATTAGCACCTAATGAGCCATTGGAAACTGCAGTGCCAGTGCATTCAGCTACTACATCAGGCACAGATTCTTCAACAACATAGGTACAGCCAACAGATGAAGCAGGTCAAATAGTGAAAGCTATGGAGGAATTGTCCTTGAAAACTAATATGATAAATAGCTTGAAAACGATGATTCAAAGTTTTGAAGCCACCAACAAAATAGCCTTGATAAATGCTAAAAACCATGAGTAGAGAGCCAACAGAATTGAAGAACAAATGAAGAATTTACAAAAGGAGTTAACATTTACTGAACAGATTTCCTTCATCAAGAATAATCTTTGGAAAAATATTATTGAGGCCATACATTCTCAATGGCCTTCAATTCAAGTCATCTATGAGAAAAGGGACTTACTGTTAACAGCCCAAACTGAGATTCAGAAAACCAAGGATGAATTAGCTAATAAGCCATCACAGGCTTTAAAACTCATCACTTTCCTAAACATTAAGAACATAGCAAAGTTGGAAGAGTTACAGGTACAAGACAGAACTGAGACAATATTACAAATCAAGAAGGTTGTGACCAAAAGAAATTTAATGAACAACCTAGAGGAAAAATGTGAAGCCATGAACATTTCCATTACTAATTTTTTGGCAAAATACACTATTTTGAGGCAGAAAGGCCTACCAGATATTCATGTCTTCAATGAAAAACTAATGGCCCAAAAAGAGTATGATAAGAAGATACGGGAGTTTGTAAAAGAACAAGTCAACAAACCACTGCCATGGGCACTCCTACAGGAAAGGTCATCCTTCAATATTTTGAAGAGTTGTTTTTTCTACAACATGAGATTATGCATCTTTTTGTTTTCAAACCTACATTTTCCAAGTACACAGATGCTGATGAAAACTTTAGAAAGCTAAAAAGTGTGAAAATTCCAAATGCAAAGAAATGGAAAGAATTCATTGATTTAACGTAAACAGTAAAAAATTAAAACAATGAAGAAAACTACATAAAAAGAAGTCAAACAGAAAGTGAAACAAAGAAGACAGTCAACTGATTTTTTACTACAAAATACTTATTTTTATAGCAGTAAAGAGTGAAACATCAATCAAAGTGTATTAGTGTTTAAAGAGGCAGCTTTAAATAGTATCATAGGAAAGGGTGTCAGGCAAGGCAACTCAAACAAAGATATTTCCTAAACAGCCAGAAAGCAGGACAACTATTCAATAAAAAGCTCCTCGTTAAGATAAAGTTGTTCTATATATTTTGGATAAGAGGACAACTTGCTGATTTTTTAAGCAGTTGTCCCTCTTATTTTGTAAAGATATTTTGTATTTCCTAAAGATATTCCTACATTCCCCTAGGATATTTGTAAACAAAATTTTGTATAAATACTTTTGTATTAGAAGTGTTAAGGGTGGAATAAAATTGCTAAGATTACTATAGACTTTTTCTGATACATTAGAGGCTCTAATGTGTTGAATTGAAAGTAGCAGACTGTAGAAAGCTAAAGTGGCATCATAATTCAGGATTCTTGCAATAAGTTGAAGAGTGAACTACATTTCTTCTTGTCATTATTTCTTTTCTGATTTTTATGCAATTCATCATGTGTTTGATCTATCTTAATGTGTAACTAGGAATATCACTATAGGACTAGCCTTTTGCTCCCTGTTTTTAACTAAGTTACCATTTAAATGTTTTCTATTGATTTCCAGTGTTAAGAATTCTTTATTGCTCCTACTCCTGTTTCACCCCTACCTCCTTCTTCCATTTTCCAGATCAAAAGATCCTTCATTACCCTTTATCCTGATCATACCATTTCAGCAAAAACCTTTCCCCAAATCTCTGAGGGTTATCTACCTTGCCCTGAATACATTTGTACTCTTTTGGCCTTGCCTTTTAGTACTGCTATCTAGACTTAGACTCCATAGCCCAATGGACAAGTAGATCTCTCTCTAGTTTAATCCTAAGTGATTTTTACCCACCAAAACCCTTAAAACAAAACCAATTATTCTATCATAACTAGCCTAAAATCATAAATCCAAACAAAGATAAATCTTAAAGAGAGAGCCCTCTCCGAATTCTAGGAAGGCTAGATCCTAGGATTTAAAGTAGGTTTGTGGTTACCCCTAGTGTTCTTTAACTAAAAACTCAAATCCCACAACTTAAGAAATTACTAGGGTGATAACATACTGGCAACCATATTGGGGACACTAACCAATCTCCAGTCTTAAATTTAGTCTTAAAGGAAGATCTTTTAATTATCTTTTTATTTTAAGATTATTTTTATAGGTTGTAGGTATTCAAAACAGTCATTCTGGCTTCTAGGAAAACCTACTATACTAGGTCTAATCTGGATCCTAAGCCTGCAGTTATAGTAGATAACCCCGAATAGATTGGAAAAAAGAAAAAACAAACTGTCAATTTAGAAACTGAAGTACCATTAAGAAAAGACAATTCTTTACCCAAATAATTAGTGAGCTTAAATGATATTGATTTTTATTTCAAGTTTGAAAATTCATTGTTTAAAAATAAATCTAAAACTGATTTGAAAGATACTGTCATAGATCCTGTTTTTACTTCATTTTTGAATGCAAAATAGAAAATTATTTCAGCAAGAATAAAATCAGAAAAATATGAATCTCAAATTCAAATAGAAAGGATTAATGTTACATTGATTAAAGACATTGATGAAGCTATTGAATTAGCCCATTTATTGTCTTACATTAAGCCTCCAGTTTCTCAATTGCACACAACAATAATTCCAGTAGCACATTCAACTCTGTATGTTGTCATTTCATTTTTAGATTCCTAAGTTTCCTTTGCAGCCTAGGATAGTATTTTCCCATCCACTCAGTCCACTGCATGCACTAGTTTTATAAGCACTACATCTTTATTTCCAACCAATTCCATATATATACCAGCTTCTTTTCCAAGCTCTTCAAGTACAACTTTCAGCACATCAGCTACCATATCTAGCACAACCCCTATCATTTCTGTTATACCTCCCAGCTCAGTAAAGCTTCAAGCCATGGCTGCCAGGTATGCTCCCCTCATCTTACCCCAAAACCTCCATGATATGCCTCAAGATTACCAAAAAAATATACCACTATTTGATGGCATGTCATAATATACTCCTCACCAACATGTCACAAAAATGACAGACTACAGTGAAATTTATGAAATTGATGAGTCAAATGTCCAGATGAGGTTATTTTCTCAAAGTTTGACAGGAGAAGTTAAAAAATGGTTCAAAATTTTAGCTGCTGGTAGTATATATAATTTCGCTGCATTTCATAAAATATTTTTAAATAAATGGGAAAATAAAAATAACCCCCTTCAAATTTTGTCTGAGTTTGATGCTTTAAAAATATCTCCTAATGAGACTATCCAAGATTACTGCACTAGGTATAACAGTGTCTATAATGATATTCCTATAGATCTTAAACCTACACCTTACTTTGTACTGCTCAAATTCCCTGATGGATTTGATCCAGAGATGGCCTATAAATTAAGAGAAAGAGATGTTGAAACCTTAGAACAGATGCAATTAGATGTTGTTAGTGTATAAATTAACATTTTAGCTAAGAATCCAGACTTAGGAATGAAAGAAGAGTTACAATTAAAGAATAAAGTTCAAATTTAGATGTTAAATTAGATTTTGTAACTAAAACTTTATAAAGGATGGTTGAAAGATTAGATAATTTAGATAGAAAACCTCAATGGGATAATCAACCTCAGATTATAAATCCCAATTTCAGAAAAAATAATAACCCTGGAAAAGCTAAAGAAGCTGCCCAGACCAAAACATTAGGCCCCCATTTCAAGAGAACTATGTTGAAAGTTCTCAAAATAATGATGAAGATGAGGATGACATCAATTATCTAATGGGAATAGATGAAAATAACACCATTTTCCTCACTTAGGAAGATCTGGAACTATTTTAGCTTCAACAACTCAAATTAAACTCCAGTAAATCCTTTGACCACAAACAAGGTTATGACTTTTTTATTAATGAAATTCACAGTCAGTATAACCTTAGACATAAGAAAAATAATGAACCTTCTACTAAAAACAATTCCCAAAATAAAAATAAGAAAAATGTAGAAGCCCCCAAAATAAAAGTTTTGCAAATTCTCCAAAGGGAAAATAAGAAAAATTCCAATCCTTTCAGTGCTAAAAAATCAATCAGTCCCAATATTGTTGATATTGCTGATGAAATAGCTCAATCTTCCAAAGATGCACCAAAATCTAATACTACAAAAGCCTCTAATCCAGTAAAAACAACAATTCCCGATCCTAAAAAGAGTTATGTTGATTCTAAATCAGCAAATCCTAAAACTGATAATACAAAAACAGCTCCTGAAAATTTAAAGTCTAATAGAACATCTACTGCCACACAAACTATCCCTGAAAAAAGAATTAAAAATAGAAAAAGTCAAGAAACTCAGACAGAGAATATTAAAACAACTAAAGATAAAAATACATCTGTTGAAATTCAAGAAAAACCCAATCAAACAACAGTTACCAAAGAGGAATTAGTTCAAATTAGCAAGTCTCAACCTTCATTCAACATTCATACTGAAATAGATAAGTTAAAAATACCAATTCCTTTAACTGAATTGATAAAAAATGACTTATATAAATCAACAATTACTGATACTTTGAATATGAATGATTGTGAAGATGCCATTAATTTGAATGATGATCAACCAGAGTTGATATTTGGCCCTGATGTAAATGGTAAGAATTCAGATGGATCAGTCCCTCCTTTCTATATCAACCTCACTATTCACGATCAGATTTTACGTAATGCTATGTTAGATTTAGGAGTTTCCCATAACTTAATGCCAAAAGCCATTATGGAAACTCTTAATCTAGAAATAACCAGGCCTTATAAAGATTTGTTCTCTTTTGATTCTATCAAAGTTAAGTGCATAGGATTGATTAAAGACTTATGTGTGAATTTGGCTCAGTACCGTGGTAAGAGCATGGTTATGGATATTGTAGTAGCTGACATCCCACCAAAGTATGGTATGCTTCTTTCTCGCTCATGGGGAGCAAAGTTGCAGGGATCTCTACAATTAGACATGAGCTATGCTACTATATCAATATTCAGATAGCCCAAGAAGTTTTATAGGGAAACTTTAATGAAATTAATGGTCAGCAGTGCAGAAAGATCCATAAATTACCCTATTTATTTAACACCAACTGATCTTGACTCTTTCGTTTTATGTAACTCTGATAATAATGAAATCCAAACAGAACTGATTGACATAAAGCCAAAACCAAACAATGACAATATTTTTCATGAAGCCCTTTAGCACTTAGACTTTGATGGCTCTGTGAACAAAACAGGAGCAGGAGCTGGAATATGGATCACAAACATTGAGATAGGTCATTCAGAAGGACATGCCTTTAGGCTCAACTTCAAATGTACTAATAACATGGCATAGTATGAGGCACTTATTTTAGGCCTCCAAATCATCAGAAATTTAGGAGGTAAAATAATTTTAATAATGGGAGATTCAGAATTAATCATTAAGCAATTAAATGGAGAGTATTTTGTTCATAATCATAGAGATACAGCAATTGATTTATGTGAAGATTTATTGGAATGTAAGTTTGCTAATATACCTAGAAAACAAAACATTCAAGCACATTGCTTAGCAACTTTTGCTAGCACATGTAACTTACCTTTTCAACCAACACATAGGTATAGGACCTTCTTGATTCCAATGATGTGCCTAAAAAGCCAAAAATGGAACCATTCAGGTCTGACATTGAAGAATGTAACATCAGGATAGAATTAAAGCCAAAAATGATTAAACTGTCAAAATCTTTACCTCCTCAAGAAAAATAAAAATACATTGAACTTTTAAAGGAATATCAAGATGTGTTTGCATGGAGTTATGAAGATCTTAAAGCTTATGACACAAACATAATTCAACATAAGATTCCTATAAAATATGAACATAAACCATTTAAACAAAAATTGAGGAGGATTAATCCTGTCTTATTACCTTTGATAGAAAAGGAGGTTAAACGCATGTATGATGCCCAAATCATTGCACAAATCAGATATTCTAATTGGGTATCAAACTTAGTACCTACCAGAAATAAAACAGGTGAAATTATATTATCTGTAGACTTTAGGAATCTCAATAAAGTATCACTACTACATTTGGCGGAAATTCCGAAACTTGGTTCCGACGCTTTTGACCAAATGTCAAAAATTTCCCCAAATTTTTTCCATCCCACCCGAAACCGTCACTATACCGACGTTTATAGAAAAGTGTCGCAATACCGACACTTTGAAAAAGTGTTGCAATTGCGACGTTTGGAGGAAGACGTCGCAATTGCGACACTATGGCCCAAAGCGTCGTTATTGCGACGGCTGCCTCCAAACGTCGCAAGTATGACACAATGTCTAAGTGTCGCAATTGTGACGTTTGGAGGCAGCCGTCACAGTAGCGAAGCTTTGTCCGTTGTCAGTATAATGAAACTTATATGCACGCTACATAAAAATACGAAACTTATATGTGCGCTACATAAAAATTATTTTATTGTTTCGTATCCGTAGCAATAGCTACATTAACGTCTGATATCACGCACGCATTCGCCCTCCGCTCTTGCAGAACAACATTCGCCCTCAGCATTTTCCCTCAACTCTTGCAGAACAACATTTTCCCTCAGCATTCGCCCTTAGCTCTTGCAGAACAACATTTTCCCTCAGCATTCGCCCTCAGCTCTTACAAAACAGCATTCACCCTCAGCTCTTGCAAAATGGTAAGTTCTTACTGTAGGCCCTTCCTCCTATAGTAGGGTTGACTCTATTTGGGTTTTTTTGGTCAATTCCATTTGATTGTGTTAGGCTGTAGGGTTCTCTCTAGATGTCAAGAATTAAGATTCAATACCCTCTATTATCTTCATCACCCAATACAAGATTTAAATTTTTCCCAAAGAAACGCTTATTAATTTGGCAGCCATTATTTCTCCCTGCTTTAAAAACCCTAAATTTAAATGAAAACAAGCATTGCATTTCAACTACAAAAATCTATTAGTGTTCAAATGTACATGTGTGCTACATTAACGTCTGATATCACGCGCGCATTCGCCCTCTGCTCTTGCAAAACATCATTCGCCCTCAACTCTTGCAGAACAACATTCACCCTCAGCATTCGCCCTGAGCTCTTGCAGAACAGCATTCACCCTCAGCATTCGCCCTAAGCTCTTGCAGAACATCATTCACCCTACATTTATCCTGCATTCTCCCTCAGCTCTTGCAGAACAACATTCACCCTCAGCTCTTGCAAAATGGTAAGTTCTTACTGCAGGCCCTTCCTCCTATAGTAGGGTTGACTCTATTTGGGTTTTTTTGGTCAATTCCATTGGATTGTGTTAGGCTGTAAGGTTCTCTCTAGATGTCAAGAATCAAGATTCAATACCCTTTATTATCTTCATCACCCAATACAAGATTTAAATTTTTCCCGAAGAAACGCTTATTAATTTGGCAGCCATTATTTCTCCCTGCTTTAAAAACCCTACATTTAAATGAAAACAAGCATTGCATTTCAACTAAAAAAATCTATTAGTGTTCAAATGTACATGTGTGCATCACTTGTGTAGGGTATTCCTTTTCCACTTTTACATTATCCAAGAATGTGTGCAGTATAGTTCATATTTTTTGTGATTTAGATTATCTTGAAAAAGGAAAGGTAAATTATTTCCCATGGAAAAAGAAAGTTTTCCCTTTTTATAGGTTGTTTGGACTTACGTGGAAAAATTTATGGTATGCCTTTCATATTATGTAGTTTAAATTTGAATTAACAGATTATTCTACATGAAAATATAATTACCTATGTGATGTCCTTCATCACTAATTAAAATTATAGGGTTTCAATTTCCTAGACTCTAACTCATCTGATGCTAAATTCTAGGTTCTTATTGGTGGATCACTCTTCCATTGATTTCCTTTCCCTTTGGATCTTGTCATACTTTAAAAGTCATCAATGATACATATATTATTTCAGGTATCCCAAAAGGCTTTATAGTAGAACATATTGTGAGGTTTTTTTGACACTTGAGGATTCTTTTTAGAACTGCAATGCGGTCTATGCTATCGAGTTATATACCAAGAAACTTGTCCTTAATAACCACACTATGAGGTAGGTTCAACTAGTTTGAACTTGTTGGGACATAGCATATGAAGTTGTGTGATGAGTCCATATCACAGGTCTATTATGGTGACAAAAGTGAAGATACGTAATGATAGTTATTATGTTAACATTACTAGAAACATTTTTGAAATCATCCATGCTATCAAGATGTCAAAATTCCAGGCATTAGGTGTCAATACTCGTAGCTAATAGATAATAATAATAATATAAAAAAATCACAACTTTATTCTTGAAATATGATTGTTACACATTGGTAACCTAGTTCATGAGTTATTATCACCCAAAGACTGCAAAACAAGCTTAAAATATAAATTAAACCAACGTGAGAATCCAACTAAGGGTTTCTCGAAAAAATCATGCCATAACCTGGCATTTTGAAACCCAAATTTGAATCCATCATAAGTAATACAATGCAAACTCAGATGGATTTTCAATGCATGTTTGCATGCTACACTTATTCTTTGTCTAGATATCATTTTTTAAATGGAACCATTAGTCAAGCCCACAGTCCTTTTTATGTGAAAATTTTCAGCTCTATTTGAGCTCTTTTTTGCTCCACCACCTCCATAAACATATGCAAACATATATCATGATCTTGTAATTCCATTACATATGTATGTGTCAATGTTCCATAATCATGCCCCGTCATCAATTTAAGAAATTTCCATTGAATATCAAATTATGGAGGGGGGGAACTTTTTGTTGCAACATTTGGCTCAAAATCAGGGACCATCTCCGTATGAGGTGAATGATAACTATAGATATTTGAAGAAGTAGATTAGTGCCTTTTCCTCTAGCCATGAAGTCATATACAGTCATCCATCACAAAAAAATTTCTTTGTTCATTCTCACCTTGAAAGTTGCAAAAATTCATGCCCTAATTGAAACGACACTAAATTTGAAAGATATAATAAAAATGCAAGCTAGAAGTGCCCTATTAATATAAAGGGAAAACCTTCCTACCTACCCTAACTGAGATAAATTTTGATTGAATAGGAAACATGATATTGCCAATGGAGTTGATCCAACAACTTGTTAAATGTATGGGACTAAATCATGCATTTGATTTCCAGGGAAACATGCGCATGAAGAGAAAAAGTGCAGAATTAATGGAAAATCTATACATGCCACTTATAAAAACTACACTGAAAGGTCAAAAAATACTTAAGGCCTTAACTTAATTTGAATCCAAAAATGACAAAACAGGATTAGTGAAAACACGAGAGTGGTGTGGGTGAACAACATAAAGAAAAAGTGAAGATACCTTTCCCCAAGATGCCTTTGTCACCGTTGTATGAACACATGTTTTCCTTTCCCTTTATACATGCAAGTGAATGCATTATAGGTATGGTGTTTCCCTAGAATAGGAGAAGCCTACTTAAATATATCATTCATGGAGTGAATGCTTCCTTGACCCAGAACCTCATAGAAACTTATCACTGAATTTGATGTTGGGATGGGATTGTAAAGATAACAACCTCTTCATTCCACTTGAAGATTGGCACCAATTATAAACAATGAATCAAACTTTAATTTGATCTTCCTCCTTTTACATTACCCTTTATTAGTGTCATAAAAGTTGCGATAGTTGTTTAGTTTTCCTGTTACAACTTAAAAGTGGTTTTTAGCAATGGGAGTCATGTTTTTTAAGGTTCATACTAATATGAAGATCTTGTAATTCTATATTCAGGATAAGAGAAGATGGCCTCTGCTTTGGGCAGTATGACAACAATTTCCACATCTACCTCATTGGGTAACAATGGAAAGGGGAAGAATTTGGGTGAAATGTTTGATAATTATGGCAGACAATTGTCTTCTCTTTCAGTTTTTTCACCCATTTCCTTTAATCGCTCAACCAGAAGAGGGACTCTGAGATTACGCGACAGAGAGAAGGTAGTTAATACAAGAGCTATGGAAAATGAGTTGTACTTCAACAAGGATGGCTCAGTGACAAAAAAATTGCAGGTCAGAGAAAAAATTATGTTTAAAGGAAGGTCACTTGCACGTGAAACTTCACTACGGTGGATCTTTCCTTGTCCACTTATATTCGATTTTAATGTGTTATTTTAATTTTTCATGGAGGGTTTTTTTGGCATATGGTCTGGCATTCAATTGCACACTTACTGAAAGCATTGTCAATTTTTCTTGCAGGCGATGTGAACAAACTTGTTGATCTTGTTGGAGTCACCCTTGGGGCGAGGGGCAAAATGTTGTCTTGGAGAGCAAGCATGGTTCTCCAAAAATAGTTAATGATGGTGTGACAGTAGCTAAGGAGGTAATTTGTAGATGTGTGCTCTGGTTTTCTTTTTAACGTTGTATTAGTTCCCCCTCTTAAATGTCATAGATTTGGTAGGCATAATTTGAAAACTCAAAGGTGAAAGGAAACATATTTGTTACCCAGTGGTCTACTTGGCCTATGGACTAGCCACATTAGAGTAATGCATAAAGATTTTCAAAACAATAAAAGGAAAGGGTTATGGTTGAGTCAAATTTAATTGTTATTGAGAGTGTAATGAAATGTATCTCAATGCTATGGTTTTGGCCTTTTTATTGGTTGAATTAGAGGACCCAGTTGAAAATATTGGGGCCAAGTTGGTAAGGCAAGTTGCGGCAAAGACAAATGATTTAGCTGGGGATGGAACCACAACATCTGTTGTTCTTGCACATGTTGGAATATTGAAAAATTCCATAACAATGAATGGAGAATAAATCTCCCTTCTTTTAACACAGAGAAAATAAAAATTTCTTTGACAAGAGACAGAGTTTCAATACTTTGAAAACAAACTTCTATTCCCTTCAATAACTCAAAAAAAAACTATTGCACTTCTTCCTCACTGAGAGGGATTACAAAATTATGACTGCTACAAAACGCAGTGCATAAAACCAAGTCACTGTCTGTTCAAAGCAAACATACTCTATCTCTAAAACACTCTGCTGTGTTTTTCACTTTCGCACTGCTGTGCATACACACTTAAAAGGTTACACTCAGTCTTTCACTTTTTACACACTGTTGTGTAATGAAAAATTTACGTACTGTCTATAAAAAAAACTACCAAGCTTTTTTTTCCTTTTTATTTTTATATGTTGTAACATATAAAACATATTATAATAAACCCTCTTTAAAAAAAAAAAAAATTAAAACTAAATTCTATGGCCCACCTTTCATTTCGCATATGATATATATATAACATATGTTTAAAACATATGTATATATTAAAGCATACATAAAATTAAATTATCAAAACATTAAAGAACCCTTTCCGTCGGACTTCAAAAGTCTAAATAGATTGAATTTCAAACCAAATTCGCGTTCCAAAATGGGATGCTGACATCTGCCTAATTTGTAACGTGAATTCTCAATCCAATGTGCCTTATAAAAAATTTAGGTCCGGTTTTCAGGTTTTCATATTCCCTTCAATTTCATGCGATCCAATATTAATGCTCCACGTGTCCTCCTTTTGAATTTACAAAACTGGCGGGTAAATTTCTGTTTGTTTAATTTTTGGTTGGTGAATTGCGTTAATGCTAGTTGTTGTGTTTAAATACAATCCTGTACAGAAATATGGTTGTGGCCGTCTACAAAAAAAACTTGCAGGAATTTTAAATGCTGAATTAAATTTCTGGATGGCATGCAAGCAACCTCAAAAAAAAAATGTTGCTGCTGCATCCGTCCTTCTGCTGCAGCAGTTGAAGTTAAAATTCAACAGCACAGGGTTTAATAAGTGAGGGTGTAAAGGTAACTTTTTGTCGATAGTACTGGATTAAGATCATCTATTCATTTTTGTAGGGTCTTATGGTGTTTGGTTTTTTTGTTTTGGGTTGGGTTTATTGAGTCTAAGATATTTTTTGAGTGAAAAAATTGCTATCGGGTATTAAAACATTTTGGTTCTTTTGTCAAAATTTATGAGCTTGTTAGGAAATACAAAACTGACAATGGTTGTATCTTAAATTTGTGGAAAATAATTTGAAATGAAACCTTTTTGTTTAGGTTGTTACAGCAGGTGCAAACCCCGTTCAAATTACTAGGGGCATTGACAAGACAATAAAGGCCCTTGTTTCGGAACTCAAAATTTTGTCAAAGGAGGTAAACGCTTGCCTTTTGAGTAGGCTGGTTTTCCTTTTTGCTGATGGTTTGGTGTATCTAATTGAATTAGTTGCCTAAGGTATTTTTAGTTGCAAACTCCTTTTCATTTTTCATACAGTATTGGCCTTGTGGAATACATTTGATTGTGTGGTCTTGTTAGATCTACAACATTTGTAGTTGTTTAGTCTTATGGCCGAGGTGCACTTTTATTATGGAAGTAGTTGATGCAATATTGTCATTTAATCCTTACTGCAGGGTAGCATGTTGAGAAGTTTCTTGTGAAACATTTGGTATTCAAAATGACACTTGATCCTATACAGCATCATGCACTTGACTTTAAAATTCATATTCAAAGTGTGCCAGACAATTCTTGCAAATTTCAAATATTTATGTTGTTTTAAACCATTATCTTTTTCATGTATTGGATGCTGAAAATGTGAAAAAGACTTTGGTATGAAACCAACTGGTGAATAATTTCCAGCAAAACAACCACTTCCAAGACATGATTTAGAAGTAGAACATATGTACTTATGAAGCATAGAAAGATGTCCTTGATGCATTGTCAATGTTTGGCTAGGGTTATTTTTGGAGAAAATAACTCCTTATTCCTAGAATAGTGATCTTCAATACAAGTAAATGCCAGAGAAGAGAGATCATCGTGTGACATAAACCTATTAACAAAAGTGAACGGGGAATGATTATTAATTATGGCATACTAATTTGTCAGTGATTTTGACTATTTGTCTTTAACATGTAAAAATGTTAAATTCCAAACTTACATCATCATGGTTTGGCATCATGAGCTTGACTAATTGTCCACCATGCTCATAATTTCATTGTTGTCTTCATATCTATAAACAACGTTTCAAATAATAATAATAAAAGTTCTATAAGAAAAATCCAGACCTCCATGTTGCTGCTCCTTGTGAGACAAAGTCAAAACTGCATAACACAATCTGACACATAAGAATCTCCTATATCCTGGTGGTATGTATCCAAATTCTTATAATAGTGTCTTCAAGACTTATGTTGAAATTGCCAATGAGATATTTAAGCAATGAAATATGGAGCCTTCTTCATTGTTGTATATGTAACAGTCTTTTATTAATATAAAGATTGATGGTTTTGTCTTTCTGAAAATGAAATGTAAAAATAATTTATTGTGGTCAATTGAAAAGTTTTTTTTTTAAATCTTTTCATTATGGAAGGGCGACATAGATATATGCCCTTCTAATTGAAATTCGGACCTGCCCTTCAAATTTGATCATTGTGTGGGACCTTAACAAACAATAAAACTATTCCGCCGCGCGTTATATAAAACATATAACAAAACCTTTGTCAAAACTTCAAACGAACCCTTTAGCCGTGGGTATTTCATCACAAATTGATCATTTTACCATGTACCTTCTTCTAGAGGAATATTCTTCCACTTGATTAGGTACTTCATAATGGTTATATGTCAAAGAGATACAAAATGTTTATCTATAACTTTTTGTGGTTCAAGAATCAACTTTCATTCTTCATCTAATTTTGGAAGTTCTATTTACATTGGCATATTTTTTCCCAAAACCGTTTTTAGGAAAGATACATGAAAAACCTTATGAATGCAAGAAGAAGGGAAATATAACTTCTATACCACTTGTGCAATCCTATGAATAATTATTTAGGGCCATAACATTTTTGAGCTAATTCTTTATTCTTCTTTTTCTTGAATGAAGATTGCTTATAATGCTATAATCTAAAAGATACCCAATTACCCTCCTCAAATTATCTTTCACTTCAATGTTGTTCCCCTTGTTTTTTATCATGTTTCATGTCATTTGAAGGTTTTCCATAATAATTTTCAAAGTTTCTTTAGTATTTTCCATATGTGACTTTGTTTCCTATACTTTGGACTTATCTTGCAAAAAGTATGAGATACTAGGAGTTGGATATCCATAAAGAGCCTTAAATGGGGAAATTTTAGTAGATGTGTGATAGGTAGTATCATATTACCATTCTTCCTTGACGAACCCACTTCATCCATTAAGATTGCTTTTCTAAATAGTAACATTGTAGATAACCTTAAGAACATTTGTTAACTATTTTTGTTTGACCATTTGATTGTGTTTGATATGTAGAACTCATGGCAACTAGTGTTTCTCCACTCATTAAATAATTATTTCCAAATTTTTTTTGTTGCTATTACTTTAGGAAAACCATGAAGACTATGAATTTATTTCACGGACACTTCTGCCACTTGGCTTGTTGTTTATGTACTTTGAGCTCTACAAAAAAAACTACAAAATTTGTCTATATAAATGACCACAAAAATGTAATACTTACCTTTATATTTCAGTAACCCTGTAATAAAGTCTATTGATATATCTTCTAGTCTTTGAATATGTATATGGAATGGTTGAAGTAACCCTAGATATTTTACTATCTCTCTTTTATTTATTATGCAAACCTGACCTTCTCTTACAAAATTTTGAATATCTTTCTTCATTCCTTCCAAAAATATATTTTTTGATCCTTTGAGATATTTTAAGGAACCCTGCGTCCTACCATCAGAGAGACATGGGACTCCCTTAATATTTTTTTATTCAAATATGCTTGCGTGCATAAAAATATTCTACATTTGCACCAAGTATATCTCTCTTTCACTCCCAATGCTCCATAGAGTTCATCCCATCCTTCATAAATTTTAGTTTTTGTTTAGTACTATTGTCATTTTTCCATTATGGCAAGATTCTTCTAGCCACCTAGGAATAGAAAATGTAATTGGATATAAATTTGAGGCCTCTTCTATTTTAGAAAGAGCATCATGTACTAAATTTTTCTTACCCTTTTTGCAGATTATCTCAAAATTAAAACTTTGCATTTTTTTCTCCTCATTTTTGTTAATCTTCCAATGAAATCCATAGCTTCAAAAAATACTTTATGCTATCATGGTATATCTTGACTTTAAAGTACCTCCCAATGATATACTATCCCTATTTTTTATTGCATGTAATATTGCTTCCATTTATTTTTCATACGTAGATTTCACCAAATATTTTCTTTGAATTCCTTGCTTTTAAAAACCAATGATATCCCTTATTGTGTTAATGTTACGTAAATTCCTTGTCCTAGTGCCTCACACTCTACTATGAATGTTTTACCAAAAGTAGGTGCAACCGATGTTGGTGTAGAAGACATAGCATCCATTAAAAGAGAGAATGCCAAAGTAGCCTCATCATTCCATATAAATGATATTTTCTTCAAGAGATATGTGAGTGGACTTGAAATGCATGCATAATTCTTAACAAATGATCAATAATATCATGTAAGTCTAAAAAATCTTCTAAGAACCTTTATTTTCTTAGGAATAGGTCATTTTGTAATAGCTTGCATCTTTTGAAGCTCCAACTTCACTCCTTCCTTTAAAACAATATGAACCAAATACTCGAATTCTTATTTCCCAAAAGCACATTTGGATATTTTTACATAAAAATGATTGTTCTCAATAATTTATATAAATTTTCCACATGTTTACTAGTGTGGTATTCCCATGATTTATTATAAATATATGTATTGTCAAAGAAAACCAACACAAATTTTATAAGATGGGATCAAACAAAATTGTTCTTAAGTCGAGCCCGCCGGACTTCAAATGGCGATAAACCATAATTCAAACCAAATTCGTGTTCCAAAATAGCCTATTGACGTCGGCCAATTTTGTGACGCAAAAACCAAATGAATTCCGCCCTAATATTTTTCGGGTCCAAAGTTGGGCTGGCGTACAAAGGGAGAGTTGTGACGCGAGTTTCTTATCAAATTTGCCCTAATATATTTCGGGTCCAGATTTCCACTGCGCGAGTGGCCCAAACAAAGATCCGCTCCAATCAATTTCTACCATGTGTCCTCAATCAGAACTTGCCCTACTCCCAGTTGCAGGTGCATTCGATGGCGTTTAAGGCGATGGGACATGGATGTGGCGATTTCATATCAATCGCATTAAGTTTTAACGTTGTTTAATTAAGTTCCAAGGTTTTCACATCTAATCGCATTAAGTTTTAACACTGTTCAAGATCAGACCTCCACTCCTGTTAGCAATTCCGCGTGCTCCAATATGATCCAGCCTTCGGCTCTCATTAATGATCAGAGATTAATTATGATGGGCATCCTTCGATTGCATTGAATTCGGGTCGATAAAATGGCATTTCGCTATGGTTTTTCAGATGAGCTGTTTTCTGGGTTACACTGCCTGCTCACTGTGACGAGAAGGAGAAGTGGCCAGCTGAACTGCTGCGTAGACCTTGCTGCATATCTGCATTTCTCTCGGTCTTGTCCTTGTCTGTCTTCCTTTGTTTCTTGGAATTCTACTTCTCGGTCTCCTCTTATGCCCACTGCTAGTGAGACTGCACCCATGCCTCGCGTGCGTCAAAGGATGCGTTGCCGCAGGGGGAGCACTAGAGGTCAACCCCTGCGCGCTCCCTCCAGCCCCTCAACCGATTTGTCTTCCGGCCAGTCCAGTGATTATTACGCAAGTCGCTATCCAAATGCTAGAAGTGGGCGGGGTCGGGTTGTAGGATCTGGCCACCATATGGATTCCCCTGCTCCTCGTTTCCCCACCGCTAGTTCACCTTCTCCCACGACGCACACTGCGCAATTTTCCTTTAATTGCTCTCTCAAACGCCCACGAATCATGGCTTCAGTCACTGTGGTTTTCCGCGAGGAGGCCCAAAAAGAGGAAGAATGCACCCGTCCAGCGGGTCTGAGCTAGGAAAAAGCTGGCCAACATTCGGGCCTTCAGGAGGGGAGTCGTGGCATGAATGTGGATGTAGCACCTAGCGATCCTAGACCTTCCAAAGGATGGTGTCAAATCGTCGAGGAGCCGGAGGAGTAGTTTGGTTAATTTGTTTTTCTTGCTTCGCGACCCACTTAATTGGGCTGCTTTTAGATTATTTTACTATGCTGGACCTTTGTAATATTTTTGAATTCTGTAAATTAAACGTTCAAGACTGGTTTCCCCGTATGAGGGCAGTCTTCTTAATTTTTTGATTTTTTGATGACAAATTTGCCATGAGTCTGGGTAATGATTTTGACTTTAGTGTAATTTTATTCCCACTGTTAATAGATTAACTTTACTTAGAAACAAAAATGTTGCCCTGTTTCTATTTTAAACCTGTTTTTTGAAATACAAAGCCATGTTTATATGGTCTATGTATTATACTTTCTCTGTATATCTACAGGAACCTTTTTGCTATGAACAGGGTGGATGTTGTAGCGGGCTACTAATGGAAACAAGCGATCCTGAACCTTACATCTTCGATGCAACAGATGGTTACCAATTTTGGAATCAAGTGAGCCTGATCTTATGAGCGAGCTTGGGTTTCTACAGATGGTTATCACACTCCTCACATGATTAGCGTTTTTCTTTGTTCAAGGATTTTGGGTACTTTAATTTGTATTTGGAACAATGGACGTCGGTACTCTATCTGTTGCTTTACTATTCTACATACTGCTATTTCACTTTCTTATAGATGCCTAGGGCATATTTGGATGCTTTCTCAGATTTGTCGATAATCTCCATGTGGACCTTTACTGGGTTTTATATCATGTCCCTATATGTGACATGGGGTATTTTTCTATCATTTTCTGGGGTGGGACTTCCACTTTTATGGATGGATATTTGGGTTCCAATCTCCAGATGTGAAAATGTAATGACTTCATGGATTGTTTTACTTCATATAACATATTCAAAACAACGTTTTTTCTCTGGTGAAAAAAAAATGATTAATGTTTATCACTCTGCCTTCAAAACTAGCGATGCTGGTCTATGCTGATGGTTTATTGATATGGTCTGATGGTCTTTTTATATTTTGGACATATCACACTCCTCACATGATTAGCATTTTTCTCTGTTCAAGGATTTTGGGTACTTTAATTTGTATTTAGAAAAATGGACGTCGGTACTCTATCTGTTTCTTTACTATTCTACATACTGCTATTTCACTTTCTTATAGATGCCTCGGGCATATTTGGATGCTTTCTCAGATTGTCGATAATCTCCATGTGGACCGTTACTGGGTTTTATATCAAGTCCCTATATGTGACATGGGGTATTTTTCTATCACTTTCTGGGGTGGGACTTCCACTTTTCTGGATGGATATTTGGGTTCCAATCTTCAAATGTGAAAATGTAATGACTTCATGGACTGTTTTACTTCATATAATATATTCAAAACAACGTTTTTTCTCTTGTGAAAAAAAAATGATTAATGTTTATCACTCTGCCTTCAAAATTAGCGATGTTGGTCTATGCTGCTGGTTTATTGATATGGTCTGATGGTCTTTTTATATTTTGGACATTTCACACTCCTCACATGATTAGCGTTTTTCTCTGTTCAAGGATTTTGGGTACTTTAATTTGTATTTGGAAAAATGGACGTTGGTACTCTATCTGTTGTTTTACTATTCTACATACTACTATTTCACTTTCTTATAGATGCCTTGGGAATATTTGGATGCTTTCTCAGATTTGTCGATAATCTCCATGTGGATCGTTACTGGGTTTTATATCAAGTCCCTGTATGTGACATGGGGTATTTTTCTATCACTGTCTGGGGTGGGACTTCCACTTTTCTGGATGGATATTTGGGTTCCAATCTTCATATGTGAAAATGTAATGACTTCATGGACTTTTTTACTTCATATAATATATTCAAAACATCATTTTTTCTCTTGTGAAAAAAAAAATGATTAATGTTTATCACTCTGCCTTCAAAACTAGCTATGCTAGTCTATATTGTTGGTTTATTGATATGGTCTGATGGTGTTTTTATATTTTGGACATATCACACTCCTCACATGATTAGCGTTTCTCTCTGTTCAAGGATTTTGGGTACTTTAATTTGTATTTGGAACAATGGACGTCGATACTCTATCTGTTTTTTTACTATTCTACATACTGCTATTTCACTTTCCTATAGATGCCTCGGGCATATTTGGATGCTTTCTCAGATTGTCGATAATCTCCATGTGGATCGTTACTGGGTTTTATATCATGTCCCTGTATGTGACATGGGGTATTTTTCTATCATTTCCTGGGGTGGGACATCCACTTTTCTGGATGGATATTTGGGTTCCAATCTTCAGATGTGAAAATGTAATGACTTCATGGACTGTTTTACTTCATATAATGTATTCAAAACAACGTTTTTCCTCTTTTAAAGTTTCATTTTTTTTTTAAATTGAACCTGTCGTCGCTATACCGATGCCTTGTAAGAGTTGGAATTGCGACAGCTTAAAAACTTCGGAAGAGCAACAGTATAAAAACGTCGGACGAGCGACATTCAAAACGTCGGACCACATTTCATCGGAATTGCGATAGTTTACAAACATCGGAAGAGCAATGTTCAAAATGTTGGACGACATTTCGTCAGAATTGCAACAGCTTACAACCATCGGAAGAGCGACGTCCAAAACGTCGGACCACATTGTGTCGGAATTGCGACAATTTACAAACGTCGAAAGAGCGGCGTTCAAAACGTCAGACCACATTTCGTCGTAATTGTGATCGTTTACAAACGTCTGAAGAGCGACGTTCAAAACGTCGGACCACATTTCGTCGAAATTGCGACAGTTTACAAAGGTCGGAAGTGTGACGGATTGGGAAACGTCGGAAGAGTGACACTTGTTTGGAAGCGATGGAAAAAGTGTCGATAGTGCGACACTTTTTAAGTGCGCCGAAACTGCGACGGTATGGCAAACCACGTTTTGCCTGCCCTCGAACTTTCGCTCTTGCAACGACTATGTGTCGGAATAGCGACGAATTGGCCGTCGAAAATTTCGCCAAATTTTCTAGTGTATCTTTGAAGGATAATTACCCTTTACTCAAGATGGATCATATTTTACAAAGGTTATTTGGTTCTTCCATGATATCTTTTTTGGATGGTTTTTCAGGATATAACCAAATTCTTGTTCAAAAGGAAGACCAAGCTAAAACAACTTTTACCACTCCTTGGGGCACTTTCATGTATGTGAAAATGCCTTTTGGTTTGATGAATGCTGGAGCTACCTTTTAGAGGGCTATGGACATAGCCTTTGCAAAGGAAATACATGACTTCTTGGTTATTTATTTAGATGATATTACTATTTTTTCTAAGTCAGATAATAAACACTTGGATCATCTTAGACAAGTTTTTATTAAATGTAGAAAATCTGGTATATCTTTGAACCCCATGAAAAGTCTTTTTGGACTAGAGGAAGGAAAATTACTAGGACACATAATTTCAAAGGAAGGTATTAGGATAGATATTTCATGAATAGAGGCCATTCTAAACATTCATCCACCTAGAAATATCAAAGAGTTACAAGCATTTTTAGGTAAGATTAATTTTTTGAGAATATTTATTTCTAACTTAGCAGAAATCATCAGAGAACTGAATAACATGCTTAAAAAGGAATCGGTTTTAAAATGGAGAGTTGAAGCAAAAAAATCATTTGACTCTATTAAACAAGCTTTAACTAAAACACCAGTCTTAATCAGTCCAGATTTCAAAAAAGACTTTATAATTTTTTCATTTTCCTCAGAGCATACCATTACTGCAGTTCTGCTGCAGAAGAATGATCAAGGTTTTGAACAGCCTATAGCCTTTTTCAGTAAAACCTTAGAGATGCACCTCTAAAATATAACATAATGGAGAAACAAGCTTTAGCCTTGGTTAAAGCTATAAAATATTTCAGATTTTACATTCTTTACTCCCACATTATTGCCTACGTCCCTAATTCTGTAGTAAAATACATTCTTACTCAGGATGGTCCTGATGGAAGAAGAGGAAGTGGATTGCCACTATCCTATAATATGACATAGATATTAAACCAACTAAACTCATCAAAGGACAAGGATTAGTCAGATTGATGGCTGAATCTAATTGCAATGCATTAGATATAAATTTTATTGCTCAGGTTGATAACTAGGAAGAGATGGCGACTCCATTGATCAGTGAAGCTTTTTTAGATTCACCATGGTACTCAGATATTATCTTTGTACTTACACACTTACAAGATCCTCCTGGGTTAACAAGGACTAAAGCCAGATTCATTAAAATTAAAGCAATGAGATTTTGTATTTTGAATAATGTGCTTTTTTGGAAAGAACAAAGTGGGATATTACGGAACTGTTTACTAAAATCAAAAGCTGACAAAATTCTTGAAGAATTTCATGCAGGTGATTGTGGAGGACACTTATATTGGAAAATTACTGTAGATAAGATTCTTAGAGCTGGTTTTCACTAGCCTATCTTATTTGCTGATGTGAAAAAATTTCTTACTTCATGTCATAAATGTCAGATTTTTGAAGGAAAAAACAAGTTGTTACCTTTACCTCTAAAGCCTATTTCTACTGAAATGCCATTTCAACAATGGGGTTTATACTTCATTGGGGAAATTCACCCTCCATCTTCTAGCCAACACAAGTGGATTTTTACTGCCACATATTACTTTACTAAGTGGATTGAAGCCATTCATACCAGGCAAGCCACTGAGTCAGTCATTATCTCTTTCATAGAAAACAACATTTTATCTATATTTGGATGCCCATAGAAAATAATTACTGATAATCCAATAGCATTTAAAACTAATAAAATGATTGCCTTCTGTCACAAGTACCATATTACCCTAGGCCACTCTACTGCTTATTACCCTTAGGGTAATGGCCTAGCTGAATCTTCAAATAAAATCCTTGTGAATATCATTAAAAAAATATTTGAGGATAACAAGAAAACTTGGAATAAAAAGTTAGTCTATGCCTTATGGGCAGATAGACTTACTACCAAAAATTCAATTGGAACTTCTCCTTACCAAATTGTATGTGGGATGGACGTAGTTTTCCCATCATCATTAGGTGTTCCAGTAATCAAGATTATTCAAGAATCACAGGTAGAGCTAAATGATATACAAAGGAGGATAAATCAAACAATTCATCTACAACAAACAAGGGAAGAATTCTATGAAAAATCTCAAGTCATTCAAGACAAAATCAAGAAATTTTTTGACAAAAGAAGTAAAGAAGATGACTTTTCCATTGGAGATAAAGTGTTAAAACGGGATTCTAGGAGAGAAGAAAAAGGCAAGCATGGAAAGTTTGACTTTCTATGGAAAGGACCATATGTAATTTATGGATATAGGGGTAACAATGCTTTCTTCATCAAATATTTGGATGGAATAGATATTCAAGAAGGACTAGTTAATGGTAGAATGCTCAAACACTATTATTCTTCTAAGTTAACCAATAGTTAGTCCCATTTACTTTTTACATCATTGTAAATATCCATTGAAGTTTTAGTTTGGATTGGATATTTTCTTTCCAAAGTTGAAGCCCAGAGAGAAGGCCCTAAGCTTTGAAGAGTAAAATTTCATAAATATGAATGATTGCAGAAAACAAAAGATAACTACTGGATCATCAAGGTCAAAATTGAAGGCTACTAGTCTTAGAGTTCTTGACATTTCACCAAGAAATTCCATCCCCATGTGAAGCCGCTGTTAGGGTCCTATAAGTATAAGATTCATAATTTGGAATTGAATTATGATAGTCTTCTAAAATATGTACATACCTTGCTACCTACAAGATTTTTTTCCCATATTTTGTAAAAAAGAAAAAAATAGAAAATAAAAAAGAGGGTAAAATTCCTAAAAGAAAGATCAAAGGACTTAAAAAATATAGACCCCAAAAGAAAAAAGGATGAAAATAAAACATGAAAGTGTGCAAGTCCAAATGCCACTACTTTTCACTTTTTGCAAATGATTATGGAAGAGTGTCAATAAATTTCATCATCCATGATGAGTTAAACTGTCTAAACTTGACTTGTCATGTTTTCAATTTCCATGTTTTAGATAGTGAATAAAGTTTGTCTGATGCAGGGGCATTAGGCACAACAAAAATACTTTGTATCTAAGTAGACATAAGGGGTCTCATGTTTTTAAATTCTCATGTAAATATTAGCATTTTAAATAAAATAGTGAGAAATTGTAAAGGTTCTCTAACCTCTAGAGAACATGAGGGAAGTTGATTGAGTTAGGAAGGTGAAGAGTCAGTTTAAGTTATTTTAGGAAGTGAGTCTGACTGTAGGACTTTGGAGAATTCCAAGAGTCTATTGAGTTGTTAAGGAAGCTAAACTGATTCCTCGGTAATTTGTATAAATGTAATAAGTCTAGAAGACAGTGTAGAGCTGGAGAGGTAGAGGTTGTCCATAGTTGTTCAGGGGACAGAGTGAGAGTAGAAGGCCATTGTAATTGAAGATCTGGCCAAAGACCAGAAGTTTGTAAGTGAATCCAATTGTATATATATGAAAGAATTTGTTTCAGTATTACCTGCGCATTGGTTGATTTAATTCTGTGTGAAATATATATGTGTTCCTAGTTGAATTATGTATGAAGAATAATTGAGGTTCTAGAGTAATATGAAATCTGTGTTATTAAATGATTGGGTTTGCCTGTATTGACTGCTTGAACTATTCGTGGAAGTATGAGTTAGTTGTCTAGGTTTTGTGAGTAGGAAACCCTCTGTGCAAAGCATTAGCAGTAAATTGAAAATTGGGGTTCACTGTCTGAAGAAGGACTTTGGTTCTTTTAGAGGGTTCTGAATTATATATGTGAGTATGGGTGAAATCCTGTGTTTCGAGTTTAATATATGAATGTATGCATAAGGACTGTTTTAGAGTATATAAGACGTGCAGGATGAATTTCAGTGTTAATAATGACATCGTGCTCTCTTACCATTGAAAGGTTGATTATGGGATTAAGAATTATATGGGTATTGTTTGGTTCGACTCTGCGTAGAGAGTATTTTGAACCTCAATAAACACTTGCGTCGGATATTGACAGGGCATTGAATGTATGTGTTCGTTTTCTGTGTGAAGGGGGATTTTGACAGTTGAATAGTGAGTCGAGAGGGTTTGCTCTCTGTTTTAATGAAACTGTGGGCCTTTTGATATCTGTGTATAATCGGGATGAGAATCAATGTTGTGTAAATTCTCCTATTTTCTCTCTATCTGTCTTTGAATTTCATATTCTCTGCGAATGAATCGAATGTGATTACCCTGTATAGAATTTTGCAGAAGGGAATAGTGGCTCTGATGGAAGAGTGACACCACATCATCGGTGCGTGAGTTGAACGAATGAATCCTGTATGAAGGAGCGATCATGTTCATTGAATGTATCAGAAACATACTCTGTTTACTCAAGGAGTATCGAAACCCTGTCCGTTGGTGCGAATGCCATTGTTTTATTGTTGGTGAAACGCTATGGTTGAGACTTAACCACGGTGTCAGCACGGGGAAGGCAAGTAGACGAAATAAACTAAATTGCTGTGAAATCCCAAGTTAAACACTGTTCAATTACTGGAATCCCGAAGAGCGGTTTAGGACGTGGATACCACCGGTATCGTGCGAAAATTGGGCTCAAGGCAGGTTTTTCCTTTATCAACGCAATCCAACAGTTTTGCGCCACATCGTCGAGACAATACCGCTTACATCGCGTAAATTTTAAGTGTTAATGTCCGGCCTTTGAAAAAATGTGATATCAATTTGGTTCATTTGATCTGGAGGGCATTTGATCCGAAGGCTATCGCGTAGTGACTTGCATGGAGGATAACGCAAGGTATGTCACAATGCTTTTGTATTGATACATTTCCATTTAATTAGTTTTGATGGTGGGGCCAAACCAAGAAGCATGGATTAAGTGTTTCGGAACATTGGTTAAGCATTATAAGACTATGGTCGGGGTAGTCTAATATCCATTTAGGTGTTGAGATATTATGTTTTCGAATGAATTGAACATTGAGCATGTGGGCTCGAGGAAGGGAATAAGCATTGGGTCATTTCTTTATGCCAGAGTTAATTGAGGTTAATATCGTAGGTTGAAGACTTGGATAATAATTATAAACAAGTTGAACTATCGGGTCAATTACCTCAGTGCAATATTCCAAAAAGGTCTCAAGCAATAGTTAAAGTGTTCTAAAAAGGGGGGGTATATAGTTCTATAAACTTTATTCAAATACCAAAGGCCCTATTAATTGAAAGGTTATATACCACTGGACTATAGTATTTCATTTATCAAATTCCGCAAATTTGATTAATGAAAATGAAGAAGACTCCTTGGTGAAAGTAAACAAAGCGAGAAGAGAAACCATGGGTGCATGTATTCATATGCACTAGAAGATAAAAGATTGTGGAAAAGATAGGAGGCATTTTATATGCACATGAAAGTGAAAATTTGGGGGACTGTGGGTTTTACCCGTCATCAAGTGGTATCAAAGCTGGAATAGCTCTTTTTGAAAACTAATTTTTGGAATACATGCTGGTAAAGACAATGAAGAAAAGTTTTAAATCTGTTTGACAGAAAATTGCAGGTTTGAACAAGCATACAGTGAAGGCTGATAATTCAGATTCCCAGAATCTAAAGTTGAAGGCAAAAGAGTTTTGAAAGATTGCCAGGATATGTAAACACGAGTATGAAGTGATGACAAAGTGATCAGATCTAAATCTGATAGAACAGTGTGCAGTGCAGTAGAGCATTGGGAGGAATTGAAGAAACAATTGCAATTGAATATTGAAAAAACTCTGAAGGTGAGGTATTTTTTATTCTGTTTAAATATATTGTTTGCAGCATAAAGAGATGCAGTGTAGTTGAAAGAAGAAGCAAGATTATACAGAATCTTGAAGGTGAAAACAGAGGTTGATGGTGATGGCAGTGAACCTGATATTCAGCTAAAGGCTGGATAGGGAGAACAATTGCAGTGTTCTCAAGAGAAGGTGAATTGATGAGCAGTGTTTAACTCTGGTTTGAAGGATTTTTTGCAGAATGCAGATTGCAGACAATTGAAGAATCTCAGCAAAGGAAGATCACAGCTTTGAGAGCAGTGATAAAAGAATCCAGTAGAGGATTCTGAAGTGAAGAAGAAAGTGTGGCAGAACCTGGAGGATTCCCAACAAAGGTTGGATGAAATAAGAACAGACGTGTTCTTGAGAAGTTGCAGAGAAAAGCCTAGAGAGAGCAGAAGAGAGTGCTTAGAAGGTTCCAGCAGATAGGGGACCAGTACTTGCAAAAAGCCCAGATCCGGAGGGAAGGATTGGTGAGGTAAGAGGTAGTAGGAGAGCTTGTGGTTGTAGAGGCTTGGTGCAGCTGATGAGTGAGAAACTCATGAAGAGGAAGATGGCTACTGATGGCCATAGCATAGATTGTAGAGGTTCTGAGAGAGGCCACAACCGAAGAGTGAAGGAAGATGCCAAAACAAATGACATGAGGAATAAATTCACTGATGAAGAGTATTGGAAAGAGGTTTCTGAGATCATAGAATAGTTTGACAAACTGAAGATGATGATAGAGATGATAAAGGAAAGCCAAAGAGTGGGTTGGCTCATGAATAAGAAGGTAAAGTGGCATAGGTTGCAAGTGAAGAGAGAGCAATTGATCAATGCTCAGCAGAAAGAGAAATTACTCAGAGTGGTTGAGTATTTGGAAAAGGACTTGAAGACTGGAACTTCAAGGCAGACCAAGGGGTCAAAGGACTTTACATCTGACAAATTCTGTATGTTTGTAGAAGGAACATGTGAAAAAGGGAAAACTGTTGATGTTGTCACTAAGGAGGAAAATGAAACAGCCAGATATTTTGTAGATGTCCATACACAATTGGGGAATTTTTTTTCTTTTCAATACATTGGAAGCAAAACAGATTTAAATTGTGATGATGGCCAGAAGCTGGAAATTGAGAAATCAATTGGACAGCTTGAAGAGACTGAAGAGAGGACCATTGAAGAATTTTTGAAATGTATAGAAGACTTGGAACAGCAGAAATATTTGATGATTGAATCATCAAATGAGACCATGGGGTCTTATGGTTTTAAAACTAACAAGTTGTGTGTGAATGCAGGTATTGAAAAAGACAGTTCATGTAATGAAACTGTATTTAGTGAAGCTAAAAGTTTCCAAGCAAAGTATGATGAGAATCTTTCATATGAAGACCATATTGAATTGTTGCAGCAAAAGGAATTCATAAATTCCTTGTTTTGTGAAGGAAATTGTTCCAATGGAGTTGTGTTTGATGATGATGAATTTAAAATTTAATGTTGATAATGACAAATTGCTTTTGTTAAATGGCCAAGTGAAAAGTGATGGACAGGCAGTTGAATTTATTGCAGAGGTGGAAGATCAGAATTCTATTCTGATGAAAGATGAAGAGGTAGTGACAGCAGGAAACTTGACTTGTGATAATGAGGAAGATAGTGAAGGCTGTATAAATTTTTTCTCAGATGAGATGGTAGAATTGTGGCTTGAGATGAGTGTTCTAGAGCAGAAACTAGAAACACATAGCATAAGTATTCAGATTGTAAAGGTAGAGTTGAATGAGAAGGAGAAGGTTCATTTTTATGAACCAGTACAAGGAAACATCCTTGAATAGGATGATACAGAGGAGAGACTAGCTGACAGTCTCGAAAATTGTTTGAAGGATTGGAATCAACATACTGATGTGCTGATGACAGAGTAGTAGAATGAAGTGTTGCTGGAGGAAATGGCAGAGCAGCAATTTGCAGTGTTTCCAGAAGAAGAGGAAGAGACACAAAGATTCTATAACTTTGATGTTTGTATCATGATTGCAAGTGCTGATGGAAGGAATAAAGGATGTTTGGTCCAGGAGAAGAAAAGAGATGATGACAGTGACTGGAAATTTAAATACCAGTCCAAGAAATTGTTGAAGTCGGAGAATGGAGAAATTGTCATGGGTGACAATCAGGAAGAGTTTTTCTGTAGCAGAAGACAAGAGGGTATGGATGATTGGGTGGCAGTAAGAAGAGCTACATATACAGCTAAAGCAAGAGGTCAGCAAGTGGCAGTAAGTATTGAGCAAGCAAAATCTCAGCAAGTGAAAGAAAGATTTCAGCAAGAAGAAACAGAAGTAGAAGTTCAGCAATCAAGAGGAAGCAGTATCCAGCAGTCAGAAGACATATTAGACGGGGAAATTGAATTTATCATAATACTGATGATGAAAGTGTCTCAGGAGTAGCAAATAGCAGCAAGAAAGAAGAATAACGTTAGCACAGGAAAGAAAAGAAGATATTGTGAAAGCATAGCTGGAGGTAAGATGAAAAACAGGATATGGATACCTGGAGAAGAGCAATTGAAGGATGATGCAGTTGTTAGATAGCAGCAAAAAAAAGTATGGGATCCAGGAGGCAGAGATTAAAGAAACATGATCAGGAGATCATGAACAATTTGAACCTTGGGAGTTTGATGCAGGGGCATTAGGCACAACAAAAATACTTTGTATCTAAGTAGACATAAGGGGTCTCATGTTTTTAAATTCTCATGTAAATATTAGCATTTTAAATAAAATAGTGAGGAATTGTAAAGGTTCTCTAACCTCGTTGACTGAGTTAGGAAGGTGAAGAGTCAATTTAAGTTATTTTAATTAGGAAGTGAGCCTGACTGTAGGACTTTGGAGAATTCCAAGAGTCTATTGAGCTGTTAAGGAAGCTGAACTGATTCCTCGGTAATTTGTATAAATGTAATAAGTCTAGAAGATAGTGTAGAGCTAGAGAGGTAGAGAGTTGTCCATAGCTGTTCAGGGGACAGAGTGAGAGTAGAAGGCCATTGTAATTGAAGATCTAGCTAAAGACCAAAAGTTTGTAAGTGAATCCAATTGTATATATATGAAAAAAGTTGTTTCAGTATTACCTACGCATTGGTTGATTTAATTCTGTGTGAAATATATATGTGTTCTTGGTTGAATTTTGTATGAATAAGAATTGAGGTTCTGGAGTAATATGAACTCTGTGTTATTAAATGATTGGGTTTGCCTGTATTGACTGCTTGAACTATTCATGGAAGTATGAGTTAGTTGTCCATGTTTTATGAGTAGGAAACCCTCTGTGCAAAGCATTAGTAGTAAATTGAAAATTGGGGTTCACTGTCTGAAGAAGGACTTTGGTTCTTTTAGAGGATTCTGAATTATATATGCAAGTATGGGTGAAATCCCGTGTTCCGAGTTTAATATATGAATGTATGCATAAGGATTGTTTTAGAGTATATCAGAAGTGCAGGATGAATTTCAGTGTTAAGAATGACATTGTGCTCTGTTACCATTGAAAGGTTGATTATGGGATTAAGAACTATATGGGTATTGTTTGGTTCGACTCTGCGTAGAGATTATTTTGAACCTCAATAAAAACTTGAGTCGGATATTGAGAGGGAATTGAATGTATGTGTCCGCTGTCTGTGTGAAGGGGGATTTTGACAGTCAAAGAGTGAGTCGAGAGGGTTTTCTCTATGTTTTAATGAAACTGTGGGCCTTTTGATATCTGTGTATAATCGGGATGAGAACCAATGTCGTGTAAATTCTCCTAGTTTCTCTCTTTCTGTCTTTGAATTTCATATTCTCTGTGAATGAATTGAATGTGATTACCCTGTATAGAATTTTTCATAAGGGAATAGTGGCTCTGTTGGAAGAGCAACACCACATCATCGGTGTGTGAGTTGAACGAATGAATCTTGTATGAAGGAGCGATATTGTTCATTGAACGTAGCAGAAACATACTCTCTTTATTCAAGGAGTATCAAAACGTTGTCCGTTGGTGTGAATTCCATTATTTTATTGTTGGTGAAATGCTATGGTTGAGACTTAACCATGGTGTAAGCGCGGGAAAGGTGAGTAGATGAAATAAACTAAATTTCCGTGAAATCCCGAGTTAAACACTGTTCAACTACTGGAATTCCGAAGAGCGATTTAGGAGGTGGATATCGCCAGTATCGTGCAAAAATTGGGTCCAAGGCAGGTTTTGCCTTTATCAACGCGATCCAACAGTTTTTCGCCACGTCATCGAGACAATGCCACTTACATCACGTAAATTTGAAGTGTTAATGTCCGGCCTTTGAAAAAATGCGATATCAATTTGGTTCGTTCGATCTGGAGGGCAGTTGATCTAAAGGCTATCGCGTAGTGACTTGCACAGAGGATAACGCAAGGTATGGCACAGTACTTTTGTATTGATACATGTCCATTTAATTATTTTTTATGGTGGGGCCGAACCAAAAAGCATGGATTAAGTGTTTTGGAACATTGTTTAAGCATTATAAGACTATGGTCGGGGTAGTATAATATCCATTTAGGTGTCGAGATATTATGCCATCGAATGAATTGAACATCGAGCATGTGCACCCAAGGA
The DNA here is from genome assembly GCA_034641835.2 of Pinus albicaulis. Taxonomy (NCBI): domain Eukaryota; kingdom Viridiplantae; phylum Streptophyta; class Pinopsida; order Pinales; family Pinaceae; genus Pinus; species Pinus albicaulis. The sequence continues at coordinate 17,157,235 of MU968411.1, forward strand.
AGGGAATAAGCGCTAGGTCATTGCTTTATGCCAGAGTTAATTGAGGTTAATATCGTAGGTTGAAGACTTGGATAATAATTATAAACAAGTTGAACTGTCGGGTCAATTACCTCAGTGCAATATTCCGAAAAGGTCTCAAGCAATTGTTAAAGTGTTCTAAAAAGGGGGGGTATATAGTTATATGTGCTTTATTTAAATACCAAAGGCCCTATTAATTGAAAGGTTATATACCACCGGACTATAGTATTTCATTTATCAAATTCCGCGAATTTGATTAATGAAAATGAAATAAGAAAATGAAGAAGACTCCTTGGTGAAAGTGAACAAAGTGAGAAGAGAAACCATGGGTGCATGTATTCATATGCACTAGAAGATAAAAGATTGTGGAAAAGATAGGAGGCATTTTATATGCACATGAAAGTGAAAATTTGGGGGACTGTGGGTTTTACCCAGCATCATTGTCAAACAGTTTAATCCTAACAAATCAGTAGATAGGTAGAGAATAAAGAGGAGCTCATCAGATTAATCTGAGCCCTCGGATGAAATAAGGTAGAATTAGATAGTTTTTATGCTTTCAAAAGAATAAAATGTTTCAAGGTAGAAAACTCAAATGCAACTGCAAAAAGGAAGAAAAAATGTTAGATTAATGTTGAGTAGGTAGAAAGAAGTGGGAAAAAATCATGTAATATTCATCACTGGGCAGAAAATCACTAATTTCCTTTCCCCAGTAAGTTTTCAATATTCTATACTTCTAGTCAAAGAGGCTCAGAGCATTTCTCTGACTTCTGTTGGGACCAGACCCAAGGCTTGATGACTGGATATGTGGAAAATGTTGAATTCTTATAATAAACTCCCCTTCACCAATATTCATTCATCATTCATACATTTAATTCATTTTCATAAGTAAAAACTCCTTTTTTACCTAATGATACATAAGACCCATTTAATTAAACTCCCTTCATTCATAAAGCATACAAAACCTCAAAAAGCACTCTTCCTAAGTAAAAGTGGTGAATTTATGAAATAATAAGCATTGATTTAAAAAATTTCACTTTACTTAGTCATATTAATGTATTTTTGAGTATTCCTTTCCCCTTGTCATATTAATTTCTAACTTATTTTAGTAAATCCCTAAAAGAAACCTTATCCTCTTAATATAATTCCTTTTATGTTAAATATCCCCAAAAAACCATTATTATAAGATTTTAGGCCAAAGTTATTATCCACATGTTGAAATAAAATAAAAAATAATACCCCTTTGGCCTAAAACTAACTATATACAAATACCCCCTCCCCCTTATATTTATTAAACCCCCCATGGTTTAAAAAGCTATATAATAAAATAAAAAATACACGAATAAGTGTTCGGGTGTATCCTATGTATTTGAAAATAAAACATACTCCCCCGCTTATTATAAAGTTTAGTTCAAACCAAACTTTAAACCCAAATCCTTTGCAAATATATATATCAAATCCCCGCATATACTTTAACTTGAGATTCTATCATGGTAAAGCTATGGTTTGATTTTCATTCAAATTAAACCTTCCCATCATTATTCCCGATATGTAATAGCCTTATGCTATACATAAAAATAAACCTTAGTTAATTTAGCCGCCTCATGTGCATCCCTCCCATTTCAATAAACCCACCATATATAGCTTATACATAACCCTGTTGTATATAAAAACTTTGATTACAATGTATACAATACAAATGGTTTATTATCAATTTCCCAACTCAAAATTAAACCCCGGTCCCACATCAATTCAACTGCACCTTCCCATCAAATCTCAGCCATTCGTTCCTTTCCCGATGATCCGATGGTGTAAGATCCATATCGCGCCCATAAACCAAACATCTACCCAAATCCAAATGGACGCAAAATGGGTGGTTTTCCCATTTCCACCTCCTTCGACGTGGCGCAAAACTATTCGATCATGTTCATTCGGAGTAAAACAAATTACCACCATTATCCAATGTGAAAAACCACCGCTGGTTTCGCATTTGAAAAATCCAAACTGTCTCCCTCCTGTGATAAGACTGCCATTTAATACATTTATGGTGATTAGTTCCAAAGGTTAAAAACTTTGAAATATCATTTTAATGTTTAATTGCGTATTCCTAACTAAAAAAAAAAAGACCTCCGCCCGACTGTATTGAAGCCTCTCGACTATGCTAAAGTTCCCGAAACATGATTTTATCCATAGAAACTCCCCATTTTCACTGCAAATCCCCTGTTTGAAGACCGAAAGAGCCATTCTCTACTCCAACCAGTTGGATCAAAAACCCTTTCAAGCATTCAAATACCTGCAATTAAAGGTATTTTTGTGACAGTTTAAAACCCTGTGCAGTCAATTCTGAACTATCTTTAAGCAAAAAAAACTATCAAATTAAGAGAATTCACAGAAAATAAATTGCCCAAAAACACCCAAAACAGGCCAAACCCTCGGAAATTTTCCCTAGAAATTGCTATGCTCAAAAAATCCCCTTCTCAAGCCAATTTCCTTAGTTGTGTCTGCTTAAAATCAATTTCAAAGAACAAGGAGGATGTTGAAGCTCAAATATATCCTGAAAACACCTTTTTACAGTTCAAATCATTCAGAAAACCCTCGTTTTCTGTCTTAAACCAGTTTTGCATATCCCAGATACCTAATTGAGCAATAAGAACCCACCAAGACTCTCCTTGGCCTATAAATTGCTAAATTTACCATCTGTTTAAAGAAATACAACTTTTGTAAATAGTTTAAGCTTGCATTAGTTATTCAAAGATGACTAAAAAGAAGATGACAGCTAAAGCTGGGGGTTCTAAGCCTATTAAAATTGGTGGATCCAAGCCTCCCAAATCTGAAGCATCAAAAGCCATCAAATCTACTCCTACACTTACTGCTAAAACCACTAAATCTATAAATCCACTTCAACCACCAGTACCTACTATAGATACCCTTCCATTGACTGATATGGATTACAAAATTGCTGACCCTGTGGTATAATTTAACTTTTTGGAAATACACAATTGGTGCTATGATAAATACCTTGATAAAGATGAAATACCTATTTGGGAAACTCACTTGCCCCAATATGTAGTTCCTTTGACTCATCTTGGACAGGATCTTGTTAGATTGTGTCAACAGCATTATGTACCAGACCAAAGAGAAATTGTTAATGTAGACAGAGAGGTCCTTTTTACAATCATAGCAGAATCCATAAATAAAATGCTTCATTTACCATCTATTTCTCATTGAGTCCCCCTTTTTATTGAATATTTAACCCAGTTGTACTTGAGCTTGGATTTCCCAAAGAATTTCATGATATTTAAGGACTTCATGCCTTCCCATGTTGACATCCCTAAGTTGAACCCTCCTTATTCAACTGCCAAATTTCCAAAAGGGTCAAGGCATATCATTCCCATGTTATCTTTTATACTAGGATATTTCACAGATGGATTCACTGATGAATCCATTCTTGGTTTTGTGTCCACATTATCTCCAGGTCAACCCCCTACACTCATTTTTTATCATGCCAGTTTTATAGCTGATAGCATTCATCACCAATTGACCAGACTACCCACTGAAGGGGTGTTTAGGTACTCAACATACTTAATTGATTTGTTTTTGTTCTTCCAAGCTGACAATTTTCCAATTTCATTGCAAAAAATGGACTTAGAGGGCTAGCCTCTGTCCATTATCTTCTGGACTTCCTTGCTGTGGAAAGAAAGCAGTGAATTCACTTATATAGACTTCTCAGACCTTTTCCTCCATACAACAATGAATATATTATATAAAGCAGAGGAACCTAGAGTGAATGAAGATATGAAGAGGATATTGCAACTATCAGAAAAAAGAAAAATGGGAGACTGGTTCCTTTATGAAAAACACACAGAGATAAGAATTTTTGGCTCAAACTTATTACCTTATAAGTTGCCAAAATACATGTACATGAGAGTTTTTGCATTGGAATACTTAAGGCAAACTCTAAATTTTGACTCCATCAACTTCTTAGCTACCAGGAAAATGACCCAATTCAAGCTTAAAAGTCAAGTTGGGCCTTTCATCATAAATAACAGAGAAGCAGAAAAGGAAATCACCAAGATACTAGCAGAGTTAAAATTCTAGGAGAGCTTTCCATGGAACTATGATCCTCAAGGGATCTTGAGTGATTTAAGATTTAAATGTAAACATCCACCATTTATACATGAACCAGAGCCAGAAATTGAGAATTTTTCAAATCAGACAGAATGGGTGGAAAACACATTGACAGATACAGTCATCAATGCAGAGCCAGCAGGACAAATGGATACTACACAAGCTATGGTAGTTGCAAAACAGTCTGAAACTTCAACAAAAAGAAGCAGAGATGAAGGAACCTATACATCTGAGACCACCACAGATACTAAATTCAATTTTATTTACAATAAAAGGCTAAAATTTAGTTCCATAGGGAAAGAAAAGGTAATTGATGTTGAGGATACAAATGAGCCTGAGGTAAACAATGATGTAGCCACAGTGATAATCAATGAGACTCTTGCAGAGATTGGAAAAGATCAAAAAACAGGTAAAGATGATACCCACATGATTGAAAAACAAAATATGGATGCTTCTTCCTCACAGACAATTGAGGAAAAAGACTTAGATATCAAAGAAAAGTACAAGAAAAACAAGAAAAAGAATGAAGAAATCAAGTCTGAGATTTATTCTCAGTTTCTTAAACAAAAACTAGGGAATTAGAATAGGCTACTAACAACCTTTGACTATTCCACAAATAAAATGATTATTTCATATCTGCAAGCAACTACTTCAACACCTAAGACAGTGGCAGACTATAAAAAGGTTGAGTTTGAAGTAGATAACGAAAATGTGCATGAGCTAGATCAAATTGAATTCCACAGACATAGCTCAAAATGTTATATTCAACTGTGGTGACAAAGGCTATGAGTGCTACTAAGTTGCAGAATACCATTATCAATGTGCATGATCAAATGAATCTGGACAAAGGCTCTTTGTATGCTAAAGACCTAAGGATTAAAGCCTTATAATATTTAATTATACAGGTGGGATATTGATCCGGATTTATGCAGGAACGCAACAGAATAAACACATAACCATAAAGATAGAGATGCAGCAGAAATAACACTTCATTTCATTAATATCAAAGAACTGAAATTTGCTTACAGACAGAATGGAAATAAAACTAGCTAGGGCACTGGTAGCTATCTCTGAGAAGAGATGTGGCGGCTACAGGCCTCTGAACTACGTTACAATGAGGCTCGAGGGCCTATTTATTATTGAGAAACAATGGAAAACCCTAAACATCCCAAAACCTAACCCTAGGAGATGAAGCGCCAAAACTATGGGCCCCGTTTGGGTAAATTGGTGTTTCAACTTCCCAGGGACGTAACTTTGGCATACTATCTCCATTTGATGCACATGATACATCATTAGAAAGCTCTATCCGAGGACTACAGCTATCAAAACGAATTTGATGATCAAATTCGCTGGTGCTTTGATACCCAAAAAACGTCGTTTAGGGCCTCAAAACGGCTCCGGAAGTTCAGGACCCGAAAAACTACTAAAAATAGTAAGTTATGCCGAAACTAAAAAACTGAAAGAGACAATGGTGGGGGGCCAAGTGGAATAGGTGGGTGGCCACCAATATCCACCTGGATCATATATGATCCCTCAAATGTGCAGGCAACTGAATTATTGATTAAGAAAAAGAATGAAGATATTGTAGCTCTGAGGAAATAGTTGAAGCTTCCTCAAAGTGAGCACCCGCAGACTAAAGAAATACTTCAGGATCAAACAAAAAAAGAATAAATGATGCAGTTGATCCTCAAACTGACTGGTCAAATTAAAGATATGGAGACCCAAATGGATCAACTTATTAAGGAGAAAGAGACTGTGAATGAAGCTAATGCTCCTATTATTCCTTCAGTGATACCAGTTATTACTACAGTTGTGGCTTCCACTCTGGGAGAAAAATTAGCACCTAATGAGCCAATTGCAACTGCAGTGCCAGTGCATTCAGCTACTACATCAGGCATAGATTCTTCAACAACATAGTTACAGCCAACAGATGAAGCAGGTCAAATAGTGAAAGCTATGGAGGAATTGTCCTTGAAAACTAATGAGACAAAAAGCTTGAAAATGATGATTCAAAGTCTTGAAGCCACCAACAAAATAGCCTTGATAAATGCTAAAAACTATGAGCAGAGAGCCAACAGAATTGAAGAACAAATGAAGAATTTACAAAAGGAGTTAACATTTACTGAACATATTTACTTCATCAAGAATCATCTTTGGACAAATATTATTGCAGCCATACATTCTCAATGGCCTTCAATTCAAGTCATCTATGAGCAAAGAGACTTACTGTTAGCAGCCCAAACTGAGATTCATAAAACTAAGGATGAGTTAGCTAATAAGCCATCATAGGCTTTAAAACTCATCACTTTCCTAAACAGTAAAAACATAGCAAATTTGGAAGAGTTACAGGTACAGGACAGAACTGAGACAATATTACAAATCAAGAAGGTTGTGACCAAAAGAAATTTAATGAACAACCTAGAGGAAAAATGTGAAGCCATGAACATTTCCATTACTAAGTTTTTGGCAAAATACACTATTTTGAGGCAGAAATGCCTACCAGATATTCATGTCTTCAATGAAAAACTAATGGCCCAAAAAGAGTATGATAAGAAGATAAGGGAGTTTGCAAAAGAACAAGTCAACAAACCAATGCCATTGGGCACTCCTACAGGAAAGGTCATCCTTCAATATTTTAAAGACTTGTTTTTTCTACAGCATGAGATTATGCATATTTTTGTTTTCAAACCCACATTTTCCAAGTACACAGATGCTGATGAAAAATTTAGAAAGCTAAAAAGTGTGAAAATTCCAGATGTAGAGCAATGGCAAGCATTCACTGATTTAATGTAAATAGTGAAAAATTAAAACAGTGAAGAAAACTACATAAAAAGTAGTCAAACAAAAAGTGAAACAAAGAAGACAGTCAGCTGATTTTTTACTGCAAAATACTTCTTTTTACAGTAGTAAACAGTGAAATATCAGTCAAAGAATATCAGTGTTTAAAGAGGCAGCATTAAAGAGTATCAGAGGAAAGGGTGTCAGCCAAGGCAACTCAGACAAATATATTTCCTAAACAGCCAGCAAGCAGGACAACTATTCAATAAAAAGCTCCTTGTTAGATAAAGTTGTTCTATATATTTTGGATAAGAGGACAACTTGCTGATTTGTTAAGCAGCTGTCCCTCGTATTTTGTAAAGATATTTTGTATTTCCTAAAGATATTCCTACATTTCCCTAGGATATTTGTAAACAAAATTTTGTATAAATACTTCTGCATTAGAAGTGTTAAGGGTGGAATAAAATTGCTAAGATTACTATATACTTTTGTTGATACATTGGAGGCTCTCATGTGTTGAATTCAAAGTAGCAGACTGGACAAAGCTAAAGTGGCATCATAATTCAAGATCCTTGCGATAAGTTGAAGAGTGAAGTACATTTCTTCTTTTCATTGTTTCTTTTCTGAGTTTCATGCAATTCATTATGTGTTTGATCTATCTTAATGTGTAACTAGGAATATTACTACATGACTAGCCTTTTGCTCCCTATTTTTAAAGTTACCATTTAAATGTTTTCTGCTGATTTCCGGTGTTAAAATTATTTATTGCCCCTACTCCCGTTTGACCCCTGCCTCCTTCTTCCATTTTCTGGATCAAAGGATCCTTCATTTCCCTTTATCCTAATCATACCATTTCATCAAAAACCTTTCCCCAAATCTCTGAGGGTTATCTACCTTTCTCTGAATACATTTGTACCCTTTTGGCCTTGCCTTCTAGTACTGCTATCTCGACTTAGACTCCATAGCCCAATGGACAAGTAGATCTCTCTCTAGTTTAATCCAAAGTGATTTTTACCCACCAAAACCCTTAAAAAAAACCAGTTATTCTATCATAACTAGCCTAAAAACATAAATCTAAACAAAAATAAATCTTAAAGAGAGAACCCTCTCTGAATTCTAGGAAGGCTAGATCCTAGGATTTAAAGTAGGTTTGTGGTTACCCATAGTGTTTTTTGATTAAAAACTCAAATCCCACAGCTTAAGAAATTACTAGGGTGATAACAGCATTGACCAGGTTTGAAGAAAAATTTAGTCTCAGTTGTAATGTTGGAGGATAGAGGCTATGATGTTGTTTTTCAATGAAGGAAAATATTTCCCATGACACAAAACAATAGGACAAGCCAAGAAGATATGGATTCGAGTTAAGAATCTCTACAAGCTGGATGTATATGGTTGCACAGCATTAATGGGAAAGGCGAACATAGTGGTGAGCCGGGATGAGGACGAATTATGGCATAGGAGATTGGGCCATCTTCACCATGGAGCCTTTAAAGTCATGCAACATATTTCTACTGGTCTTCCCAGGGGTACACTTGAGCAGTTAGACACATGCAAGGGATGTACTATGGGAAAATATGTAAAGGACACCTTTCATGAGAAGGAGAACCGAGCTACAGGGATCCTTGAGAGAGTTCACACAGACATTTGTGGACCATTCTATGTTGCTTCGACAACAAAACATAAGTACTATGTGACATTTGTTGATGAATTTTCTCGTAAATGCTGGATCTACTTCATGCAGAAGAAATATCATACATTCTCAAAGTTTCTTGAGTTTAAGGCACTGGTGGAGAAAGATTCAGGGAAGCAAGCGAATAATTTGAGGAGCGATAATGGTGGTGAATGCATCTCTAAAAAATTTAAGAACTTCTACAGAAAATAAGGAATTTGAATAGAACTGATAGCACCTCCTAACCCACAGCAGAATGGGGTCACTGAAAGAAATAACAGAACGATTGTGGGTGCAACAAGAGCAATGTTGCATGATCAAGGCCTACAGATGCATCTATGGGTGGAAGCATGCAACACTGTGGTATTTGTCCAGAACTGTTGTCCTCATAGAATACTTGGCATGAGTACACATGAAGAGGCTTTCACTGGTAAGAAACTTGATGTTTCACTCTTTAGGCTCATTTTTTTATGTGCATGTGACCAAGGATGCCAGGAAGAAGCTGGAACCAGCAACTAAGATCAGGAATTTTGTGGGGTACACTGAAACACCCCAGAACTATCGTGTGTATTTTCCAAACAAAAGAATGATTGTTGTGCGACAGGATATAAAATTTTATGAGGAGAAAGCCATGTGATTGTCCCTTGAGAGGGAGCTATACTTGGATGTAGAGGAGGAAATGTTAGTTCCCAAGGATGAGCCTCAAGATATGGAGCAACTACATAAGGAGCATCATGGGGTGGGGGAAAACACTCATGCAGATCCATCCATCAGAAATGGTAGAAGACGCACCACAAAAGCAGATAGATTGAGACTTGATGCTGCAAAGAATGTAGGAGCCCCTACTTCACAGTGTAGACATAGACAGTCTCCAAACAGGTTTTCTGGGTACATGGCTCTTATGAGAAAATGTATTGTGACTAAACCATCTTCCTTTTAGGTAGCAGTGCAGAAACCAACTTGGGTTGATGCAATGTTGGGGGAGTATGACTCCATTTTCAAGAATAGTGCATGGGAGATTGTCCTAAGACCTGTTGTCAAATAAGTGGTTATATCAAGATGTATCTACAAATTAAAGCAAGCTGTTGATGGGGGTGTGGAGAAATACAAGTCCATATTTGTGGCTCAGGGATTCTCATAGATCGAGGGGATTGATTATGATGAGACTTTTGCACCGGTTGCAAGGTACTCTTCCATTCATTAGGGAAATTTTGAGGTCTAAAATGGGCCTCCAAAGGAGATTATAAAATAATAGTGGAAATAATAAAATAAGATTAGATTACATCATCAAATTTTAGAGGGAAAAAAAAAAAAAAAACTACTTTTTCAACTCATATTTTCAACTTATCTCCCTATGGGTTTACTCAACTTTCGAGTGGGAACACTCGTTGGATGCGAAATTTGATTCCTCATCCAAGGAGTAACCATGTTGCATACTTTTGATGGACCCTGATACATGAAAACTTATAAATACATGAAAAGCGTGGTTGCAATCATCTTTTTTCATGTATTTCTCATTTTTCATGTAGAAAGCTCCATCGAAAGTATGCAACATGGGTACTCCTTGGATGAGGAATTAATTTTTTCATCCATCAAGTACTCCCACTCGAAATTTGAGTAAAAACTTAAGGAGATAGTTTGAAAAAGTAGTTTTATTATTTTATTATTTTGTAATATTTTTATTGTTTTCCCCCAAAAATGGTAAATCATCCCCCATGGTTGACATCATCATATTCAATCCTATTGGTTCTTATAAAATTTATTTGGTTTTACATTTTTATGATGAGGCCCATTTTAGACCTCAAAAGTTCTCTAATGAGATCCATCCTTGCACTCTCAGCGTAGATGGGTTGGCGCATCCATCAGATGGATGTGAAAATTGTGTCTCTCAATGGGATCATTGAGGAAGAAGTGTAAATAGAGAATTTGAAGGTTTCAAGATCTTAAATAGTGAGTCACATGTGTGCCAAATCAAGAGATCATTGTATGGGATGAAGCAAGCACCTCGTGCTTGGTACACTCAAATAGATAACTATTTCACGAGACTAGGCTTCACCAAAAGTGAAGCAGATGAAAACCTATACTAGATTGTGGTTGAGGGTAAGATATTGATTATTTTTATTTATGTTGATGATATAATTTTGACTAGTGATGAGTAGTTGATACACTCATGCACAGAGGATCTTGCAAGGGTGTTTGAAATGAAGGACATAGGACTCCTTCATTATTTCCTTGGATTGGAAATATGGTAGCGGGATGGGGAAATTTTTGTGTCTCAAGGGAAGTACGCCAAGGAGATACTGGGTAAGTTTCACATGGAGAGCTGCAAACCCATGGATACTCCTCTTCCAGGAAATTGGAGGAAAGAGGATGCTACTTCTGGAGAGGTAGTGGATGCTACTGTCTACAAGCAGTTAGTTGGTTCATTGATGTATCTAGTGAGCACCATACCAGACATTTGCTACGCAGTTAACCAGCTGAGTCAAGCTATGGTTAAGCCTACCAAGCTCTTTTGGAAGGCATGGAAGCATGTATTGAGATACTTGAGGGGCACATCAGAGTATGGTCTATGGTACAGGAAGACAGAGGGAGTGAAGCTTCAAGGCTTCACAGATGCAGATTGGGCAAGCAGTCCATCAGAAAAAAAGAGCACATCAAGAGGGATCTTCAGCATAGGATCAACAATAATTTCTTGGTACAACAGGAAGCAACGATCTGTGGCACTCAGTTCAGCAAAAGCAGAGTACATGGTAGCAAATCAAGCTGCATGTGAGGCTATCTAGACAAGAAATATCTTGGTTGGTTTATTTGGTTCTCAGATGGATCCAACAGTGATACATTGTGATAATAAGAGTTGCATTAAACTCTCGATTAATCATGTGTTTCATGATAGTTCCAAGCACATAGATATCTGGTACCATCATCTTAGAGATTATGTGCAGATGAGAACAATGTTGCTTCAGTACATTCCCATGGAAGATAAGGATGTAGATATTCCGACGAAGGTGCTCACCAGGAGAAAATTTGAATACCATAGAGGCAGGATTGGGGTGAAGGATAATCACTTTCTTGTTGAGAGGGAGTATTGAAATTCAAAAAGAAAATTTCAGCACCCACGCCTAGTGCATTAAGCACCTACACTAGGGTGGGGCCCATAGGGATAAATTCGGTGCATGTCTATTTTAGCTATGCCTTAATTAAGATGGACAATAAAATGTAATCTAATCTCAAAATAACTTTTAATAGTTAACAGAGTGTGATAAACTCAATTAAATCATGAATTTCGAGTTAGAGGTAGTTGGTGAGGCATGCAGAGTAATTCTAGTTGTAACAGAGTTCGAAGTGCAGTGGTGCATTAGTTAATGTAGGATGTAATCAATTTAACTCAGTTAATTGAGTTAAACTCAGTTGGGCTAGTTGTAACTGTTAGATACACTAGTGAGAGATCAAGTGAATTAAATATTAATTAATTCACAATCAATGATCTCACATGAAACTAAGGATTTACTATTATTAGCTGCATGCATGTCAGATCTAGTGGAGACCCAGTTGAGATCTAGGTGAAAGGGAAGTTGACTATCAGTTGTAGGATAATTGGGTTGCACCCATTGGAGTGTCCATGATACTTGCATGGTCAATGAAGGCCAAAATTCCTATTCTTTAGGGATTGCATTCATCAGGGATTGCGCAAGCAAGGAAAGTTGTTTGGAGGTAGTGAATTGGATAAGTATTGGTCAGTTTTATGTATGACAGTGTGAGACAATTAGCTGAGTACAAGAGGGCTCTTGTGAGAAGAGTTGTATGTAATTTTCTCATGACTCCATGTTGAATATAAAATATAATATATTGGGGTTTTTAGCAGTAAGCTTTCCCCAGGAAATTATCTGTGTTGTGGCTTGATTGATTCTTCTTTGCTTCATGTGATTTGCAATTGTGTTTTTAATTCCACAAAATATTTGTAGAAGCGATTCAGTATTTAACTTAAGTAAATTGTTAGATCAGATTGAATCCATGATATACATGCTTGTTGTATAATTTATACAATTAATTAATAATAAATATTGAAATTTATTTACATGTAGAATGGAAACATAATAACTCAGGTGATGGTATATTATCTTTGAGAAGAGATGTGATGGCTACGTGTCTTTTGAACTATGTTACAATGAGGATCAAAGGAATTTTTATTATTGAGAAACAATGGAAAACCCTAACTATACAAAAATGTAACCTTAGTAGAGGAAGTGCCAAAATTTTGTGGGCCACGTTGGGGTTATTTGGTACATCAACTTCTTGGGGTCGTAACTTTGGCATACAATTTCTGTTTGACATCTACGATACCTCGTTAGAAATATCTATCCGAGGATAACAAATTTTGACTGTAGACCCCAACCAAAGGTAATGGGTCTTCCCATTTTCCTAAAAAAATGTCATTTAGGGCCTCAAATCCGAAAGTTTAAGGCACGAAAAATTGCCAAAAATAGTAAATTGTGTTATAATTAAGGAAACTAAAAGGAACAATTTTGGGGGTCCAAGTGGAATAGGCGAGTGGCCACCAATATCCACTTGGATCATTACAGACTGTTAAAAAGAATTATACTCAAGAACTAGTACCATCTACCTAGGATTTATGATCTATTAGATTAGTCGCAACACGAAAGATACTTCACCAAGCTCGATTTAAAATAAGGATAGCACTAGGTTTGAGTCAAAGAATTAGATTTCTAGAAGAGTGCATTAAAAACTAGACAAGGTTTGTATAAATTGATGGTCATGCTAGTTGTTTTATGCAATGCACTAGCTATGTTATGAAACTAATGAAGGATGTATTATTGCCATATATAGATTCATTTTTTATAGCTTATTAGGAATCTAGTTTACAACGATGCTTGGTAAGAGAACATATGACACTTGATGTGAATGATAGAAACTTTGAAGAAGCACTAACTATTGGAAAAGCTTAAGAAATGTTATTTTTCCTAGTATTATTTAGTGTATTTGGTGTATGTGATCACTGGAGGGGAACTTTAGATAGATCTCATGAAGTTGGAGGCTATAATTAAATGGCCAGCTTCTATAACCATCTCTAAAGTTTGGAATTTTGTTAGGGTAGCACAATACCCGAAAAATTTCATAGCTTCATTTTCAATAGTAGTTGTACCACTCCATGTGATGAATACAAATGGAAAGAGTTTCAAATGGGGTAAGATTCAATAAATGGGTTTTCATGACTTGAAAATAAAAACAAGTCAAGCATTATTTACCACATTACCAAACCTAAAGAAACCCTTTGAACTGGAGATGGATGCAAGTGGGTATGCCATGGGTGTGGTATTGATGTAAGAAGGCATGTATCCTATTATTATGAATTATTTCATGGAAAAATTCTCAAATATCATACCTATTAAAATGAATTTTATTCCCTAATACAAGTTTCCAAAAGGTGGAAATACTATCTAATGGGAATGGAGACCATCTTCCACATACATCACCAACTACGAAAATATTTTTAGAAATAGAGTAATATACAACATACCAAACACTACATATGGATGTGGTTCTTATAGAAGTTTCATTTAGTGATCAAGTAGAAGCACAACACAAATGTGTTTACAATCATCCTTTCAATGGTACCCACACAAAAAGTTACAAATTTTGGAACTCTAATGCACATTGAGCCTTTCACCCATGATGCATATAGAAAGAAATACATAGAAGATGAGGAATTCAAGGACATTTTTCAACAACTGTAGGGCCAAATTCATATATAATATAATAATAGAAAAGTTGACTATCATCTCCATAATGGGTTACTCTACAAGCTAGACAAGTATTTTGGTCATAGAGGTAACCCACTGCAACTTATCAAAGAATCTCACACATTCAAGGTTTCAAGGCATTTTTTATTGGGAAGATAGTTTCCAACTACAAAAGTATTTTTTCTAGCCCAAAATGCAATAATATGTAACATTGTACCTTATATTATGTATACTTTGTTGTACCTATAGATCCAATAACAAGAAGCAACGTCTATACCATCCCTTAATTGTACCCACTCATCCTTAAAAAATCATTTCCATAGATTTTTTGGGAGTTTTACTAACAACTAAGAAGGGGAGCTACTAATTGTTTTTGGTAATTGACAAGTTCAACAAGATGTGAATTTTCATGCCTTGTAAAAATAGTATCAAAGTGAAATAAGTAATGAACTTGTTCTTTGAATAGATCTGGGTGCAGAATGTTGAATTTCCTCGACCTTGGGTCTAGATTAGAGTCTTAAATAATTGATGCTATCAAACCAATAATCTCAACCACTAAGCTACTTTGCATAGCGGAAATATAAAACAGTAAATCATATATGCACAAATATACAAATCTTTTTAATTTTTTAACCCAACTTCGTTATATTAACAACACATAATACAACAATCTAGGGCTCCCGTACCAAGGATAATGGCCCTCATACATCCACTAGTGCAAGATAATATAATATGACCATTTGGATGTAGCATCTAATAACTCCTCTCGGTCATATCCTATGATTGCCCGATCCTCCGGCTCCCGATTTGCAGCTCCTCCATCTATCAATGCTCCAAGTCCATCTTGCCACTGAATCTCGGTTCTCCAATCTGCTCTCTATTTTTTCCTTCGTCCATCAAGGGCACAACACATCGAGACTCATGGCGAGTTTTTCATAGCTCTAGTTATGAAAAACTCTCAATCTTCTCAATATTTTTCCTTAGCTACTTAGGGACTTCATCCCACTATGGTCTTCCTACACTGCTACGATGAATACCAACATAGGGCATGAAGGGCTGCGACCTATCACTGTAAGATGTCCATCTCCCACAATGTCTAGGAGGACTGCCCATCATCTGTTGTAGAATTCCTTCTCCACATGCAAGTCTCGATCTACACAATCATGCTCCTATTTTATCAAACCCTTGAGCTCCAACAACTTCTAGGCTAGTATCCACCTTTTTCCATCAAGGTGTTACATTTACGCTCTAAAATGGACGTTATTACACTGTCTTCCAGTAGACCATAAGTGCCCAATATTGTCCACACTTGGTCCTCTCTCATGCTGCCCTACAACAATCCACGAGAGACCAAGTCCACGTTGTAGCATATGCTCCAAGTTAGGGCATCCAACCACTTAGGAAACCCTTCCTCTTGGTTGCTAATAGACTTCCAAACTGTCCTTTCCTAGGACACCATCCATCAACAACTCCTGCAACATATGCCCACTAACTAGGGAATCTAACAGTCCATGTCAGGCCTATCTCTTGGCTACTAGAGTCCTCCACTCTAACTGATCCAATTTTGATCACAAATTGTGACCCAACGCAATTCAATACTGGAAGAGATACATACCTTAGTTATGTTATTCATGGGAATTATTTTGATCACTGGTTAGTGCATCACGGTAACCTACAACAACCCAACCTCTTTGCAAAAATACACTTCAATTGATGCAACCTCCACTCCTCTACACACTAGGTGACCTTATTGTGTGAGGAGGCACCTATAGCTCCTTGTTAGGATTGTTTTAACCCTTAAAAAATTATCTACTATCTTGCGACCTAGTCATCACAGGAGGTCTCCTTATTGGATTGTTTCAAGATGATTTTGTTGCATCCCTTGGCCAAAATAGCCTCTCATCAATGCATGCCTCCAACAAGCTGCAAACGTACATTAAATTTAGTGTTTAACCTATTGTGGCATTGCAATCTCGTTAGGGCATAACCATCGCCCATGTCATCCCTTTAGACTACCACACAGGCCTCTCTATAGCTACGACCTTCTCCTCCTATTCTCCTATTCCTCTTGTTGTTGCTCGGGGCTAATTACAAACCCTTTAACACCCTCATTGTACCCTGTTTTAGGGAAGGTGTGGCTTACAACCTACCTATTGTTCCTCCTAGGGTTGCGGCCTTATGAAACAGGGTATAACCCATGAAAAACCACTCACAAATAGTGCAAACCCTTGCCAAACAAACTCAACTTGCAACCTGGTCCAACTCAGACCTCAAACAGTCTCAAGAAACCATACATTTCTCCTTCTATATTCATTGAGTTTTTCACCTAATATTTTCATCCTATAAAAATATTATATTCCCTTACTTGTACGAGCTCCTCTCCCTTGTGTTCCTACCAAATCGATCTTCAAATGCCTTACACTCAGCCTCCTTTTACACAAAAATGATGGGCCCCTAAAATGTCATGATCTAGGGGCTTCCACAATTTTCCCATGTCATATTTACACCAAGATTCCCATGACACATAGGTGTAACCCTAACATATAACCTCAAAAATTCATAACTCCTCAACGACAACTCGAATTTGGACAATTCTCATTGCGTTCGAATCGTATTGCCAAGCACTATCATCCTCATCCATCACATGTCATAACTATATCATGGTTTTGGCCCAAACCACAATGGGTGAAAAACCCCCAAGCTTGGTTCTCAAGCTCGCAAGCCCATTTGTGGGATTTTTACCTCCAACCCTCAAACACTAGGGCTTGCAGTACCTCCCAAGCTACACAAAAAAATAAACACAGGATAACAAGGGGCATAATTTTAGACATGGGCACCAGATTTATTAGTGCATTTTGGACTATGTTGTGAGAGAAGATGGACACAAAGTTGAAGAGGTCAACAACTTTCTATCCATAAAAAAATGGGCATAAATAATTATTCAACAAGACTATGGTGCAACTTTTGAAGGGTTACAATTAGAATCATATAAAGAAGTGGGATGAAAAATTGATTTATATTCAACACTTATTATAGAGAAGTCCACACTTTTATTGGAAAATCCTCTTTTGAAAACTACATTGGATATTTTCCACCTTCACCTTTGGATGTTGTATATGGAAAACAAGGATGAGTGAGGGATGATCAAATAGGAGATGCATTAAGAGAAGTAACAAATGTTGAAAATATTAGATACATTCATTTACAAGTATAGGAGAAATTGAAGAAGTCACAAGAAAAATAAAATGTTGGGCATGATCAAAAATGAATAGAGATTCAAAGTGGGAGGTAGAGTATGGTTATTGTTGGATAAGGAAAGACTACATGGTCCTGGTATTAGGATCAATGATCTTTGGTATGGTCCTTTCAAGATATTGGAAAATGTGGGAGATAATTCCTATGGAATGAGTCTACCCTCTTGGATGCACATTATTTAGTACTGAATGTGGAAAATATCAAACTCCATATAAGCCTTCCATGTTGGATTAGGAGGAGGGGAAGGTCCTACCCTCCAGAGGACTTGGTACCATACACTCAAGTGAATCTGGTAGAGGAATTTATTTTGTAGAAGAACTCGAAAACTATTAGAAAAGGGCAACAAGAACTTTAGAAGATTGGGTTGAAAGGACAGCTTCCAGGAAAAGCAAAATGGTACTCTAGGGAGAAGGTAGAGGAAAATTTTCCTCACCTCATTCAATAAATGTTTCTAGTACCAAAAGACTCAATAAATGGAGAAATATGATAAAGATTGGACCATGATGTTATTTTTCATATATCTTGATTTTATTAGAGTGGATGAATTTGAGGAAATAGCTTACAGGGTATTTTTTAACCTTCCAGATCCCTTTTGAGGCATCTAATGGCATTTTTTGGGGTAAAAAAATTATTTATTAAGCGTATTATTTTGGGAAACTAATCTACATTCAAATACTTTCCAACATTGTAATAATCGCATCAAACAAAATTCATATGCAAAATTTTGACCTCCCATAAGTTGACCTATTGTGTTAACCATCATGGTCTCAGTGGTTTCCATGTCAAACATCATTACTCATCATATGGGGCTAGCCAAATTTTGGAATTTGATGAATATTATAGAAGTTTCAAGCCCATAACTCTAGTTAATGGTTAAGGGAGTCAAAGCTTACCCCTAGTTGGTTATCAAATTATGTTAAATATAGGGCCACGAGGAGAAGTAGGAGTTCCATTCTATACCGTTGTTTTTTTCTCCTTGGTTAAGTAGATAAAATATGAGTGAGAATTTATAGATCAGAAAAGAGGGGGTTAACATTCTATAACACCTTATAGGCCATAGGTCTCATAAGGAGTACCTCTTCCTTTGTATTTACAAATTTCCATACCAGAGAAAAGAGAGTTGAGTAATCTCACCTTTTAGCTGGGTTTTCTCCTGTAAGGGTTTTTCAGAGAAAAAATTATGTTTGTTATAATTGTGTGTGGATTTATTTATGTTTTATATTTATCACATTTTAGTTAATTTATTCATAAGCATAAAAACAAAAAATAAATAATCTAAGATCTAAAGTGAATCAACATTCACAATAAGTATTTTAGTAGTTTATCAATTTTGTTGTGATGAAATGTTCCAATGGAATATCCATGAAAGTTTATAGTTTAGTAATTACTAATTGAAAGAAATATACGTCTATAACCTATCTATGAAAATACCTCTATACTTGTGTCTCAACTAAATGGTAAAACTTTTTCCAAATTTTGGGTTTTAAATGCCATAGGAGCTTCTCAAACCATAATGAACTATTTGGTTTTAACCTCATTCTTCATATTTTGATGTTTTTTGGAAGTATGATTTGTCTTCCCACAATGAATACAAGAATTGATATCAGGGTAATTTGTTTCCATATGGACAACTTTGATGAAATTTCTAGAATTTATCAATAATTTCTAATGTGATTATCATTAATGGTATCATCAACATCATTAACTCTTACATCAATTTGTTAGAAATTTGAAATTTTTTACATCAATTTTTCAGCAAGAAATCCAACACTCATAAACTAAACTAGATTGGAGTAGTGTCGAAGCCTCAACAAACCCAATAAAATTGTGCAACAATTCCATTCATTTCAGGTACAACCCTTTGAACAAAGTTACCAACTAAACAAGAACTTATCCAATACTCTTTTTTTGGAGGTTTCATTTAGTACTAAATTTTATGCTCATTTTAAAAATTGGTGATGCAACATCATGTTTTTTTTTTTCATTTTAGAGTTAAAATTCCAACATTTTTCAACAATGGAATTAAAAAACAAATATCATGATTGTGAAAGACATGAAAAAACACACCAGAATGTAAGTGGCGCAACATCGCCTCTTTTCTCTTAGGGTTAAATTTTAAACATTTTTTTAATCATGGCATTAAAGAACAAATATCATGAATACAAAAGACATGAAAAAACACAACGAAATGCAAAAGTGATGATGCACCATCACCCCCTTTTTTAGGGTTAAAATTCAAACAATTTTCAACCATGGCATTAAAGGTCAGGTACAATTATTACAAAATCCTTAAAAATCAACACTTAAAGTTTGTCTATATTTATTTTATTTTATTTTTTATATTTTCTAAATAGTTGTTTTTATTTATGTCCTTTTCAAATTTGTCAAACTTTGATTTTGGGGGTTAAAATTACCAATTAATTGACATTATTTTCTTGACCATTAGTACCATCGGAATTTTTTTTTTAACTATAAGTATAAAGTGACATTACACATCTTTTGTTTAATTTTTAATTGATTTCTTTTCTAATAATTTACATTTAAAAAAATTGACGAAAAAATTGTAGAACCACTCTCCTTGAGTGTGTTCACTTTTCTGATGACTTGTTTTCCCCAATTCCTCTCTATCCATCCATGCAAATGGTCATAACATATTTTTTTGTTGGATAATACTTTACCACCTCAAGTTTTGGCTTCTTGATGACCTTATCACCAACTTCTTGTCAATTGTCCATGTGTATTGTTGGTGGAGTCTTTTATCAAAGAATTTATCCTTGTGTGCATAAATTATCCTTGAGAATTCATTTCTTTGATTCTTTGCTAGTCATCCACATGCATAATTTGGATAGTTCCTATGAGTGGGTTGTCAACTCTTGCTCAAAATTTATTGTACCATTGAAAGCCATCCATGTCTATAGCTAGAAGTGTTTTTTCTATCAGAGTCCTCAAATGATTTTCCACTCTTCCACCTTCAATACCCCACCTCCTAAATCACCATTGTTTTAACACATGTCATTGACATATGACATGATTTTTACCACCTGATACCAACCCCTTTCATATTTCCCCCTGAGAAAATAAAATCTTTCCAATTCAATAATCATTTTGTCCAATAAACACTTTCCTGGTTTCTCCAAGTGATCTAAAAGGAGCGTATTAGTTCTGTTGTGCTAAGTGTCCTTTCAATTAAATAAACATGTACAAATTATCTCCAAAATTTTTCTTTATGGTATGATAGTTTTAACCATGAAAATTAGATGAATTAGTGAACTTTAAGCATGTAAATAAGCCTTAAAAACACTGAAGAACAGTACATAACAGAGAAAAACATTCACACATAAGTTTTACACAGTATGCATGATGAAGCAGTTCACCCGTCCTAGGCTACATATGTTGGTATAACTCCCAATGGCATGTCCCTCTTTGTCATTATCTCAAAATTGTAAATTATGTATGTTTTTAGGCCTCTAATTATTGTTATCTATGCACCAATGGATCCAAAATGCTAAAATTAGTCTAGATAGACTCTTGTTTCACCAAAATTGGTCGAAAATTGACCTCCCCAATGCATTTTTCCCAATGACACCTAGAAAATCTCCACTAAATGTGGAGACTGGCAGTTAACTGTAGATAAATTAATGGTTAAACCCAAATTTTGGGGCACGCTCCAAAACTGGCAGGCGGTTAAGTGTGACATTAATTGTGAGTGGTGGGGTGGTCACATGCCACCCCTGCCAAATCCTCCACTAACAGTTTGAAAACCCTGTCGTTAAATTTGGAACCCCGCGTTACGCAGTTCCATAACCCACAACATTAGCCGAGAACTAAACACTAAACTTCCGCATGTGATCACCATTTGCAACTAACCTGCCGGATGTGGGAACCTGGATTTAAGGTTCCCAACCTTATGCGTCGTATTAAATGTCGAACCCGCCATGTGACCAGTCATTGCAAACTTTCCACTGGTTTCATTGGATGACATGGTTAACGTGTCGTTTGCGGTTCCAGGCGAATGGTCATGTGATAAGGGGGCTGGCACGTAGGGGCTGGCCTCTCAAGCCCTTGACGCAAAAGTGGTTAAACTTTAAATACAATCAACAACCTATAGGGGTAAGAAACACACCATAGGTGGAACAGTAAGAGGTCTTGTGTGCAGAGAGGAGGTCGTGGGTTTGACCCTCGTCGACTCCACAAAATTTTACCCAACTATTATGAGGACACGTGGCAGCCTTCGGGCTTGCCACGTGTCACTCAATCATTTTTCCAACCAAAAATTCATCCAATGGTCCATATCAATTCATACCATCTACATCCAATGGCCCACGATGTGCCACGTGGTGCCACTACATTGTCTCAGAAGAAAATGGAATATTCTGCTAATTGTACCTACAGGCTAACTGGGCATCTAGTCACCAAATTTTATTTTTTGGGAAAACGAACAGAACGTGATATCTTCCTCATATGACATCGGTTTTTTGAACTGTTCATGGCTTTATAATGGCAAGGACGAGACCTTTCCAGTCGCTCAGGTTCAGACCTATTTCGAGCACTTTAATTTTTGAGCATATGACTTGATCTCCTGATCACACCTCCCCATTGGGAAGCTTTTGGACCCCAAAATACTTTAATCACTTGTTTAGAAGATGAGGAACAGCTCCCTCACCTTTTCCACTTCCATCCATCTTACCTTACTTGGTTTTCTGCCCTTGAGTCCAATCCGAAGATAATCGACACTTCCTCTTTTAGAAGTGTGTGTCCTCCTGTCAAGGATGGCATCCTCCTTGAGCTCATCCAGAAATTCTGGCGATAAATATTCTATTGATGGAAGATGAATGTCACTCCCTTGATCATAAATCAATGGAGGCTCATACAAAATGTAAATTCTCCACATTGACAACGGAATACATTTTCATATATGAAGGCAAGTCAAGTTGAAATGCATTATTTCCAACTTGTTTAATAATATTGAATGGACCATAACGAATAGGCTTGAGCTTTTTACCTTCTCCTTGCATCCTTTCTTTGCTTATGTGCAACCATACTACATCTTCTTCTTGAAACTTCTGATCAACTCTATGTTTGTCATGCCTCTCCTTGTACTTGCTTTGACTCTTCTCAAGTTGTTCTTGAACTTGTTGATGAATAATATGAATTTTCTCAATGAACTTTCGAGCTTTTTCAATATCACTATTCCCATCAATTGTAACATTCTTCTCATAGATGAAGTCTAATGGCGATTTCGACAAATACCCCAAGTAGGCTTCAAAATTTGAATTATTTGTAGAAGAGTGCTTGGCCCAGTTGTAAGCATGCTGAATGTAATGCATTTGTTCATCCCACAACTTGGGATGCTTGCTGCAATATCCTCTCAATAGATGCACAACGGTCTTGTTCACCACCTTGGTTTAGCCATCAATTTGCGAATGAAAAGCAATACTCTTTTTCAACTTTGTGTCCATCATATTCCAAATATTGGACCAAAAATTCCCGAAGAACCTGGAATCCCTGTCACTAACAATAGAAGTTGGAAAAAGAAAATGAACCCATACATGTTGAAAATAAAGTTCAACAGTAATGGTTTTCTTACATGAAATAAGTATGCACATTTTATTGAATCTATCTACAACTACATAAAGATAATCATGTTGTTTTCTTGACATAGGTAGACCTCCAACAAAGTCCATGGAAACACTCTCCCATGGCCTTGATGGTATCGGTAGTGGTGTGTAAAACCCAAGCTTCCTATTTCTAGGCTTGATTTTAGCACACATAGAACAACCTCTTATAAAACATGACACACTATCTATCATGTGAGGCCAATAACAATACCTTTGTAGATGCACCATTGTTTTTCTTACCCCAAATTGACTAGAAATAAGAGACGAATGAGCCTCTCTGATGACACTAATTCTCTCTCGTTGTTGTATACACAACTTGCCCAAATGAAACAAAAAATTGTTATGCAAGTGATAATCATTTTCCTCAACTTGGTTCCCTTCACTCAAACTAGCATACACATCTTTAAAATCAGCATCAGATGCATACTGTTCTATGTAACTCTCATGTAAAATAGAATCATTTTTAAGACAAGTAGAAGCACTTGTAATAGGCCTTGAAATCATATCAACAACTTTATTGAAAATACCTTTCTTGTACCTTATAACCAAGTGAAATTGTTGAATAAATCCCATACACCTGAAATGTCGTAATTACTGCAATTTTGTTTGTGATTGCAAGTACTATGGCGATTGGTGATCGGTATGAATAATCACCTCTTTACCCATCAAGTAGTTTTTCCACTTCTTGACGCTTTGTACCAACGCATACAACTCTTTGTCATATGTTGGATAATTTATTACAACACCATTGAATGTTTCAGAATGAAAAGCGATAGGCTTACCATGCTGCAAAATTATTGTGCCCATGGCATAATCACTAGCATCGGTCTGTATCTCGAATGGATGTTTAAAATCTGGTAATTCAAGACCCTGAGCTGAACTGGTCTTGTCTTTCAAAGCTTCAAAATCGTTTTTTTGTTTGCCTCCCCATTGGAAGCATTTCTTCACACTTGTCACTGCATGCATAGGAGCTTCTATGGCAGAAAAGTTAGCAATAAACTTTCTCCAATACTGAGTTGCGCCTAAAAAACTTCTTACCCCTGTTATTGATTTGGGAGTGGGCCAATTCACAATGGCTCCCACTTTAGAAGGATCAATTCTCAATGCACCTCCTCCTACAATGTGTTCGAAATAAACCAAAGAAGTTTTTCCAAATTCACACTTCGACATCTTAAGAAATAATTGCTCTTTCTTCAAAACATCAAGTACCCTCTTTACATGCAAGACATGCTCTTCTCTTGTTTTGCTGAAAATGAGTATATCATATAAATACAAAATCACAAATTCATCAAGAAATGGACGCAAAACATTATCCATCACACGCATGAAATTCGTCGATACATTACACAAACCAAACAGCATAACCAACCACTCAAAGCGCCCTTGTTTGGTTTTGAATGCAGTCTTCCATATGTCACTTTCTGCAATTCTTACTTGATGATATCCACTTCGTAAATATAACTTAGTGAAATACTTTGCTTCTTTCATTTGATCTAACAAATCATCTATCCTTGGGAGTGGGTATCGATTTTTTACCGTTATCTTGTTCAAAGCTTTGAAATCGACACACATGTGCCAAGTCCCATATTTCTTCAGAATCAGAACTGTAGGTGAACCACATGGCGATGTTCTTGGCCTTATGAGTCCCTTGTCCAACAAGTCCTTCATTTTCCTCTATATTTCAGCATTCTCGATTATCGACATGCGATACATGCCGATGTTTGGAAGAGAACAATCTTGTTGAAACTGAATCTCATGTTGAATCTCCCTTTTAGGAGGCAAACATGTTGGCTCCTAAAACATCTCATGATGTGCATCAACTACATCATATAAATCTGATTTGAACTTAGGATCACAATCTTCAAATGACTCATGATTAACATCAGCTTTAGGCTTAATCATTGAAGAACAAAATTCTTACTTGAATTCACCAGACTTTTTACTTGTCTAGCGTTTACCATTGCAATATTTTTCTTCTTACGATGTGCTCTAACAATGTACTCCTTGACATCTTTGAATAAATGGTATTTTTTCTCATGGCGATGGAAGATATATTTCCTGTCATATAAGTAACGACTGCCCAACACAACACCTGTAATATCAAGCAGAACCACATCTAATTCAAATGTGTCAACAAAATGTGTTGTTATTGCAAAGCGCAATATGCACTTCCTTGAAACCTGTAAATTTGCATCCTTACAAATCCACCCAAGTGTATATGGTTTTGGATGTGGAATGGTATAAAGATTAAGTTTCTTGACCAAGTCTTCATAGATTAAATTCTCTTGTGAACCACTGTCAAACAGTGTATTAATCTTGGTATGTTTGGATATGACCCTCACATGAAACAATTCAATTCTCTCTTCTTCATTTGGAACTTCTATGTGACTGTTTGAAGTACTAGTATTGGGTTTTGTTTCAATTTATTTCCCCTTCATTTTCTTCAATCCCATGGCTATAATTTTAGTTTCATCACCTGAATCTTCTCCTAAGTCATGTTAAGTTGTAGCTGCAGTTTTTTGGTTCCCTTTTTTATTGTTAAATTTGGGTCTCTTTTCAAGATGTAGTTTCCAATATATTTTCTCTTCATGGCATTCTCTTTAAAAATGTTTACAAACCACTTTCTCTCCCTATTTCTTGACAAATGCATTCTTTTTGCCTTTTCCTTTTGAGGTCTTCTCTTTGTTTTTCCCCTTAAAAGGCTTGTTTCTACTCTCTTCAAAAGTAATTTTCCCTCTAGCTTCTAAATGTGTAGCTTGAACATATACCTCATCTAAGCTTGTAGGATTAAATATTATGATAGTATGTCTAAGGTAGCTATGTAAGCCCCCTATGTACTTAAGCATAGTATCTTGAATCTTCAAATCTACCCCTAATAAGAGAGCTCTTCTCCTAAATTATTGGGTGTAGTCTTGTACATTTTGTCCTTTCAATTGTCTAAACTTTTTCCAGTTCATTATGGCTTTCTGCATGTGAGCTAATGGATAAAACTATTGTTTTATTGCAGTAATGAAATCAATCCATGATAGAATAACCTTACCATGTTTTTTGATCTCCTCCTTTGTCTTGGCTTCCCACAAAACAAGAGTTGCACCTCCATCCTCAATGAAGCTAGTTGGATTTTGGTGTCATCATCATGAAGGTTCTGAATTCTCAAATAAACCTCCAATTGCCTAATCCAATTATCAAGCTTTTCTGCATTGACTTCACCATTAAACATTGGCAATTCAAACTTAACATCAAGTTTTAGAAAGGGAATTTTACCAACGTTCTTAAACTTATGTGACTAGTGTACTAAAGATGAAGTAGAGGATGATGATGATGATGATGAGGGTGAATATGGTGACTTTCCATTTCCTCCATTTCTTCCATTACCCTTCCTTGATTTTTCTTCATCATTGTGACCTCCTAATGATCACTGACCTTCCTTGTGAAGTTTGGATCCTTCTCCTTCTATTATTTCATTCCTTTCTTGATAAAGGACTCTCACCATTTTAGTCATGTCAAGGAATGCTTTCTTGAACACTCTTTCTTCCTCTTTGGGATCCACCCCTTCACGGGTTTCTTCTTCTCCTGGAGGCATGCTTGATGCTTCTTCTGCTTCTCTTGGAGGTGAACTAGGTGGTGGATAATGTGGAAATATTCCCCTCCTTTGTTGTGGCTCACTTTGAGAACCTCTTACTTCCACCAATTTTCCTTGTCCTCTCTTAAGCTTGATCCTAGTAAGCATGAAAACCCTTGCAAACAGTTAACAAATCCTTACACATAAAAACACCAGATATAAAACTCTAGCTCTGATACCAACTTTATCTGAAAGGATTGTATTAGTTCTGTTGTGCTAAGTGTCCTTTTAGTTAAATAAACATGTACAAATTATCTCCAAAAGTTTGCTTAAGGTATGATAGTTTTAACCCTGAAAATTAGATGAATTAGTGAAATTTAAGCATGTAAATAAGCCTTAAAAACAATGAAAAATAGTGCATAATAGAGAAAAACATTCACACATAAGTTTTACACAGTAGGCATGATGAAGCAGTTCACCCCTTAGGCTACATCTGCTGGTCCAACTCCCAATGGCATGTCCCCATTTTTCATTATGCTCAAAATTGTAAATTACATATTTTTGCAAGCCTCTAATGGCTTTTTTCTCTGCACCAATGGCTCTAGAATGCTAAAATTAGTCTAGGTAGACTCTTGTTTCACCAAAATTGGTTGAAACTTGACCTCCCCAATGCATTTTTCCCAATGACAGCTAGAAAATCTCCACTAAATGTAGAGACTGGTAGTTAACTGTAGATAAATTAATGGTTAACCCCAAATTTGGGGGTGCACTCCAAAATTGGCGGGCAGTTAAGTGTGACATTAACTGTGAGTGGCGGGGTGGTCACATGCCACCCCCGCTGAATCCTTCGCTAATGGCTTGAAAACCCCGTCGTTAAATTTGGAACCCCGCATTACATGGTTCCATAACCTGCAACATTAGCCGAGCACTAAAAACTAAACTTCCGCGTGTTACCACCATTTGTAACTAACCCGCCGGATGTGGGAACCTGGATTTAAGGTTCCCAACCTTATTTTTCGTATTAAATGTCGAACCTGCCATGTGACCAGTCATTGCAAACTTTCCACCGGTTTCATTGGATGTTGTGGTTAATGTGTGGTTTGCGGTTCCATGCGAATGGTCATGTGATAGGGGGGCTAGCCCTTAGGGGTTGGCCTCCCAAGCCCTCAACGCAAAAATGGTTAAACTTTAAATAAAATCGACAGCCTATAGGGGTAAGAAACACCCCATAGGCAGAACAGTAAGAGGTCTTGCATATGGAGAGGAGGTCGCGGGTTCAATCCCTGTCGACTCCACAAAATTTTACCTCACTGTTATGAGGACACGTGGCGGCCTGCGGGCTTGCCACGTGTCACTCAATAATTCATCCAACCAAAACTTCATCCAATAAATTCGTACCATCTACATCCAATGACCCACGATGTGCCATGTGGTGCCACCACATTGTCTCAGAAGAAAATTGAATATTCCCAGAATATTCCGTTGATTGTACCTACAAGCTGATTGGGCATCTAGTCACCAAAATTTTGTTGTTTGGGAAAATGAACAGAACATGATATCTTCCTCATACGACATCGGTTTTTCGAACCATTTGCGGCACCGGAATCGCAATGAAGAGACCTTTTCGGTCGCTCAGGTTTGGACCTGTTTCGAGCAATTTCATTTTTGAGCATATGACTTGATCTCCTGATCACCAATTTTTGTAATGTATAAATGGTTTGTGTTCTCCTTCTTGATTTTGGCTCTTTGTTTCCTAGATGCATTCCTTGTAATGTGTTAATGTGATACCATCCCCATGTCCCTAAGAAATCAATAATATGAAACTCACCTCCCTTTTCTCAACCTCACATGGTGCGTCTCAATCATGTATCCATGATTGAATATCCACTCACATTCCTCATCATATGAATTATAAGCCTCACATCAAATATATAACCTTGGGACCCAAAATATCACCAATGATGAGACATGAATCAATCAAAAATATATATATCTAATGCATTACATAAAATTCTAGGGAAATATGACCTTTGTAGCACTCAAAAGGACCAAATTCCGATGCCTATAACATTTATTGAAGTAGACAATCACATGATAAGATCCTATTACTCAAGATAAGATAATATTCCATCAATTAAGGTATTTTCAAAAGAAAATATTTATCTCAGTGGATATTATACTATGAGATATATCATGAAATAAATGTAGGCCATGACATACTCTAAAAACTATGTCTTCAACCTATAAATTACCCATTGGCTCCTACAATGGCTCATCCCTTTCCCTCTAAAGTGTCTTATTAGTTGTAGTGATACTCCTAATATGTCAACCTTTTATAAAGCCAAAATACCTCCTACTAAATTCTAAGCCATCATAGGAGGGCTACATATAGTCTAAAGCTTCTCTTTGGTAAGCCTAAGAATATGTTTAAGTGGTGGTAATGGCACTTTGGAAAAATTAGAACAAATGGGAAGAAGAGGAAGGCCAAGTACGCAACCTTATATTTTTAAACAAGCCATGGGATATTATCACCTCACCTCAAACCAAAAGCTCCACCTTCCTTCCCATAAAGGAAGGACTTGAGGGATCCTTTCCCCCCTCCTCCGCCGCCCCCCCCCCCCCAATTATTTAATTAAAAAACCATGTTTTGAAGAGAAGTTAGTTGATTGTGGGTTTATTGCATCTTTCAAAGGGAAAAGATATGCATATAGGTATAAGGAATCCTTCCTATTAGTGCATTTTTCCTAAAGAATATCCCAAGGCTATCCATAGAGGGAAAAAAAATCATGCCCATTAGGCTTCAAGGATTTTGGAGAAATCATCATTATAAGAAATTTATCTCAGGAAAACAACTTCATCTAGTTATGCAAATTCCTTTTTCATGCCCATAATTATATAATTATGTATGAAGATTAAACTATGATGATTATTATTCAGTAGGATTAAATGCAAGGAAACTCAAAAAATGCACCAAAAATCAAGATTACCCAAGTAATAAGAATTTGAAAGTGGTATCCCAAACAATGGAAAGAAAAAGCAAGAGTGGGAAAAGACAACGACACGAAAGTGGTATAAAAGAGTAGCTAAATTCTAGAAATGAGAGGGTTCATTAATGGACAACAAGGTTTCAAACCAAGGGTTATAGGTCACTACTCAGGGAGTGGAGAAATGTGAATAAACTATGTGTCAAATGTGCCTTTGTCTTGTAACTAATCCAAAGGATCTAACAATGGCACATGGCTAGCATGTGTAACTTAACTACTTGACTTCCCTTAGTCATGTAAGGCTATTCCTAACAATTACATGATATTTGGGAAAATTTTAGGGGTTAAATTTCGCAAATGGGTTGATTTTTCATCTTTTTTCCCCAAACAATATTTGCTATTTTTCATTTATTTTTAAATATTTTTCCCAAATTTTATAGGATGAAGTTATTTTAATTTATAGAGAATCATTATAAATTTGAATATTTTTACAAAATTATCAATAAACATTTTATAGTTTGGATATTAGGGAGTAGTAAGATTCACAAAGGTTTCTACACTTTAAGAGAAATTTCTATCCTTGAAATTTTCCCTACATGATAGATCCAAAGGAAAATTCAATTTCATGATTAGACATTATCTCGTCCCCCCTTCCCGAGGATCCTTGAAAAAGAGGGATATTTATGTCATTCTATATATATGGGTTGTGTACCAGGGAGTAGGGAGTTGGCAAATTTTGTATTCAAGGGAGCTTAATTTTGTTGTACGAACTATTTCTACTTTGTTCTTCATCCTGATAAGCCAATTTCCTAGTCGAGATTCTTCAGAAAACATTTTTTATTGCTTGGATTATTTTGGGTATATGATGGTTTTATTTTGTAATTTATATTAGTTTAGTTTTTTTTTCTTAAATGAATTTCTCTACTCAATATATTTTCATGTTCCTTTAATTATTATATGGGCAATAATTTATTTTGTACGGTATAGAATAGTTTAGTCTCTCTTTTTTAATTAACATTGATCTTAGGGTTCTGCATAAGGATTATTATGAACTATGAATTCAATGGGGTCATGTGATAAGAATCTATGCTTACAAACTATTCTAGATAGGAGAATATTCCTTTACATGTTAGATCAATCGCACTTTCCTTTATTAGTCTAGCATATATTTATTTTCAAAGTAGAGTAACCCTATCCTTTTCTATAATTAGTATAAGTTTATAATTAAGTTGTCATTATATAGACATGGACTAATTGTGTTTGTTGAATTACAAAGTTTTCTTTTACTCTTTATTTATATATTAGTGGTTGAATGTCACTTTAGTAAATCATGATTAATCCTATTTGTTGAATCAAATTTTTCAATATCATAACTCGTGGTTTTTTTTCTCAACTAAATGTTGGAATTTTGATAACTAATGCATCAAATTTTGGCCTCCTTGGAAACAAATTTGGCTTACCTTAAGTATCCTAAACTCCATATACCCATAGGAAAAGGCATTGGTCCATTCACGTGGTGATCAGCCTTAACTTTTATCCATAATTTTCTCTTCTCAAATTCGGTCCTTTTAAGGCTAGGAAGGAGAATTTAGGGCTTAGAGTGAAATTTTAGAGAAGAGTCTGTTTGGTGGTTCAAGAGCCTAAACATAAAGAGGTAGGACTTGACTACATGACCTATCATTTTGGTGGGAATCTATTCAAATTTCATCCATAAAATATCTTTCCCCACATGTTGCCCTAAGATGAAAACTCTAATTTATTCTCCCTAAACTTAAGGACTTTCTTGAAGGTTTCATGAGCCTTAGGATATTTTATTGTCATTATAAGAAACCCTTTCCCTCTAGTCTTGACCTTGAGAACACTTGTTTTTACTGAAAATTTTCAAAACACTAGGGCTTGCACCTTGTTTTCTAGGGATTTTTCTTTGAGAGTGTTTTGTTTCTTTGAAGCCTTGAACTATTATTGAGTATCTCTCGTGAATGAGATCTAGCAAGACCATATTGTGCCTTATATTTAACATATCGATTTTAAGTGATCTCCCTCCTACCGAGACTTCTTCCATCGGTGAAATTCTATAAAGAGCGGGGGGTTTTAGCTAAGGTGACATTGAGCCTCTAACCCATTGTTGTCCCATTTCCTATTTTATACCTTGTAGGGTTTCTGTCTCCAAGGCCAACTAGATTTTTTGGTAACAATGCTAATATTCTAGCTCCTCCAAGATCTTGTACTAATTACTTCCTTAGATTCCTAAATTCCTGTAATTCTTAATAATAGCTTTTTGTACTATAGCATTGTAGTAGATAAGCTTTCTTTGTTGAATATGGTTCTATTTTCGATAATTTACTTATATTGCAGGGGGTTAAGAATATATGGTTTCCCTCATGGCATATTGAAACTGCCTACGATCTGTTTAAAATATGGTTATTAGGATGTTGTAAATTGATTTTATTATATTATGAGGTAACATAAATATTGATTTAAAAATAAATAATTGATTGATTAAGTAATATATATATATATATATATATATTAGAGATTATAAAATATGGTTATTAGGATGTTGTATATTGATTTTATTATATTATGAGGTAACATAAATATTGATTTAAAAACAAATAATTGGTTTATTAAGTAATATATATATATATATATATTAGAGATTAGTGATCGCTATGTCCACGAAATATTTGTACGAGGAATATCCATCCAAAGGGAACACTTCTTGTTGGTTCAATCACGAAACTTGACCCCAAGGGTGTCGAGAGAATTGAACCAGTAATATCTCAATAGCAAAAGTGCCTTAACTATGAGGACTCAACCAATTGAGATAACCATCAAGATTAATTATATAAATATTATTAAGAACATTAATTAAAAATTAAATATTAGTAAATATTAATTAACTTATAATAAATAAATATTAATTAATTTATAATAAATAAATATTAATTAATTTGTTATTATTAATTAATATAAATATTCTTTTAATAATATTATTATAAATAATTTATAAATTATGTAATTTATTAATTATAAAAAATTATTAATCAATTAATAATATTTAAAAAATAAAAAGAGTGAGTTTGCACTTTTAATTATTTTATCCCTATAGTTAAATGAATCTTATTAGTCCCTGTGGCAGGGACGATTGGGACTATTGTAATCGCCTCGGAAAAGTTAGCATTAGTCACACTGTTTGGAACTCTTATTCATTACCTAGAAACCAAATTTTTTAAGGTTTTTAAGCTCATATTGATTTTCCATCTTATTGGCCTCTTCCCAAAGCAGAGAGGCAAAAAAAACATATGTTACAATTATAGTTTTTATCGTATTTTCAATGCTAGAATTAGTTTAGTTACATTTAATGTTTTCATGAATTCATTGTGCTTCTTCATTCCCAGCTATGAAAACTTCTAACTTATTTCTATGGATGCCTATGAAAAATTTCCACAGCTACCATCTATACAGCAATTAAAATGTTGGTTTGAAAACATTACTCTTTTCCTTCTCACATCAAGTGGCACTGGATTTGTTCTTGGCGAGAACTTTGTTCTCGGCATTGGATTAGTGTCGAATAGTGATAGGTCGTATCCAAGAAAGTAGCCCTTTCTCAGTGGCTGGCTCATCATGCATTGGATTAGTGTCGAATAGTGATAGGTCGTATCCAAGAAAGTAGCCCTTTCTCAGTGGCTGGCTCATCATTTGCAGTGTACGTTTTCGTGGCCGCTTCCAGAAAGACTTGTTGCGAATATGAGGATGCGTCCACTACAACAACAACTGCAACCCGCAGCCTACACCGACTCCACCGCCCACTGCAGCAACATGACTCCAAGACCCTATGACAATAGGCTTGCGATAATAAGCCAACAATGTGGGAGAAAAAACATTGGAAATGAAAATTTGATTCTAGCAGTGCCAATAAAGAGAAAAAAAACCACAAACTGGTATGATTTTCATATATAACCATTTTTTTGGATATGATTTTTTAGTTTTGTAGACTTAATAGTGCATTTTATCAAAATTTTAATGCATGGCTTAATAGCACATTTTATCAAAATTTTAGTGCATGCTTGGTCAGGTTAAATTGAAAACTGAAAATTATGATAAATTATGGCTCTCTTATATACTTACACACAAAATTAATATCAAGTAATATCAAGTAAGGATGAGATAGAATGATGAAGTCAAACAACATATTTTTATGTTTTACTCACGTTGTTGGTTGTTGTTTTACTAATGGTTGTTACTTTTAGTTCCGACTCCCATCATATCTCCAACAATAAAATGGTTTCTTCGTCCTTCAGAATTAAGGCAAAAGGCATTGAAGGCATTTCTTTCAGAGAATACTTTACTTCTACTATGTGAGTGGTGGACTGGACATAGAAATGTAGTGTTTGAAATAAAAAATTTAACCATCTCTCAACACATCTTGTGGGTCGAAATCTGGTTCAGAACCAATACCAATCAATATATATTATGGATAACTTGGAACCATCCTCAGAGAATGCTCTTACAACAACCACAAAAAAAAAAAAAATCTATTCAGGTACATGCACATGTTTCTAGATTTTGGGTTTATTTTGACATTACTATTTCACAACATACTTTTTTGTAACCAAAAAAAACCAAGGTAAGAAACTATGAGTGGAAAAATTATATTTGCCTTGCAAAATCATTGATAGGGAGCTTTCTAAACCAAATGAACCTGAGTGTGGTCAAGCGGCTAAGCTTCTGGCATCCTGATTTTCTTTGTAACCTCACCTACTCAGTGGGGATACCCTCTTATTGAGCTAGTGTGGTTAAGCAGCTAAGCTTCTGGCATCCTGATTTGTTTTGTAACCTCGCCTACTTACTGGGGATACCTTCTTAATGAGCTTTCCAGTTTGACTTGCGGCAATAAATTACCTTGTAAGATCAATGCATTGATATGTTGGATGATTGATTTCATGTCACCTTTGCTTGCTTGGTCGAGATTCTAGAGCCAGATGAAGAATACAAAGGGCACACTTGGTTGCATCCAAGATGAAGAATACAGAGGGGTCACCTGGATGCATCCAAGCCCCACTTCGCAGTTGGGAAGCTTAGTTTATTTTTTTATTTTATTTTATTTAATATTATTAATATGTTATTCTATTTTTTTAATTAAAGTTTTTTTAATTTAAATATATTAAATATATATATACCAATAGCTTTATTATGGCCCTTGTTGTACCAAATATGAATTGCATAGTAAGGATACCTATCTATTAGGATGCTAAACTTACAAAAAAAAATCATTTTGAGCCATGTTTTAATGGATTTCATGTATTAGCTTATTTTCCTGTTAGTTTATTTTAGAATTGCTTCATGTTGTTTCTTTCCTTTATGATGCGTAGAGGTTAAGCAATAGCAAGATAACCACCTATTGGAATGGTCTCTAATTGGAATGGTATTGGTTGCATGTCAAGGTGAATGAGACAAAATACTATCTTTGTATCTAAGAATCACTGCTAAAAAAATGTTAATTGCTAGTGTAATTACTTTTGTGTTTAGGTTTTTTTTGTTGCTATGTGTGCAATAGATCCTTGGGATGGTGACTATTTTTTAAATGGTATATAAAGTTCAACAAAGTTTCTTAGATGCAGTAATTTTGTCTGCACGTATAAGAAGAATTGCATCAAGAATTGTTATTTGTTGAACAATGCTTCATATTTTTGTTACATTGAAGGTGGGGTTCATCCCTTTTCTTCCTTTTCTTTCTTTATGTAAACTTCTAAATGCAATCCTTTCCATTTTTTTGTATGTCTCCATTATTTTCCTAGGTTTTTTTTGGGTGGCGACCTACAATCAAATCCAGTGAAGCAAAACTAGATTTGTTTAGTAATGAATACAGGGCAATCAAGTGATTCGACACACTATGGAACAATACCCACAACACCACAACAGATGGGCAAATGGGTTATAGACCATGGAGGGATCTCATCTCGTGCACTACATTTGGAAAGGTTGATTCATTTGCAAATGCTTTAGCTCGCATTAAAGAAATCTGGGTTATTTTTTAGTCAATTATTCCTTGATTATCCTCGGCATTGTATTTTTGTCTCTATTGTGGCATCTGATATCCTTAATATTACTCATCCTTAATAGTAATCATCATCATGTTTGTGGTGTGGGGTTTCCTTTATTTATTCATAGACGAGCCCATGGTGTTGTTTGGTCGGACCTTGAATGAGGGGGTAGTTATTTGGGTGTTGAGCATCGTGACATTTGTGGCACTTATGTTGACACATGCCACCATGGCATTCTTGATTGGGCTTCTAATTGTTGTGGTGATTGTGGTTTTTCATGTTGCCTTTCAAGTTCCCAAGGATTTATTTTTGAATGAAGACGAGGCTACTTCTGGGGGGTTGTTATTAGTCATGGAGGGCTATGTTCATGTTTCAACAGCTAGGGTATGATATAAAATCCATTTTATTAAAAGCATTGGTCAGGGCCTTCATGGATTGATCATTATTGAGACCTTATTACATTGACCGACATGGAAAATAAGAACTCAGAACAATTTTAGGTTTATGCTGAGATTTTGGGGTGTTGGGGTAGCATCAGATGTGATCTAGCGGGATGGTTTGATCCCAAGGCAAATAGTACAACAAGGGCAGAGAAGGAGCATTCCAAAGAAGCAGAGAGGCAATAGCTATGTAGTCCATCCAAGAGCCCAACAAGGGTAGCACAAAGGCAGCAGGAGCCAAGCAAGGATGACACATGCCCAAGGGTAGTGCAGGGGTAGTGTAACCCCTTCTAGGGTGACACAATCCCTTCCTGAGAAGCGCAGAGGCTGATGCAGGCCATTCAGGTTGAAGTAGAGGGCTTCAGAGCAATGTTGGGGTTTCAGAGGCCGAAAAGGGGCTGAGTTATGTAAATCCCGTTTGAGGGTGTGAATCAGTCATATTTTTTTGTCTTCGGGATAGAGGTATTGCTGCCATTTATTTTCTCTATCGGGTTAACCAATTTTGGTACCTAGGATTGTTGTACTTAGAATCTACATAATAATATAAACCCTCCAGAAGCTAAAAACACCAGTTTTCTCGCATTGGGTTTTTCCGAGGACATTTTTCCAGAAAATCCTTGTCTGTAACTTTGTTTATGAGCATGTTATTCAGTATTGGATCTGCATGTGTAGGTTGTTAACTTTATTTAATTCAATGTTAATTCTGAATATTCAAATTAATAACTTATGTAATTAGGAGAAGTAAATCAAGATTTAACAGTAGGGTTTCTTAAGTTTAAGAATTTTTCACATGGTATTAAAGTGATTGCAGATCAAGTTGAATCTAGAGCAAGTTGGTTGAAGAAATTTGTGTTGCAGAAAGCAGTAGCAGCAGCAGAGAAAAGAGAGAGGGAAATGCATCACCAGAATGACGTAGAGGCAGCAAGAGCCATGCAGGGGCTAACGTAGAGACAATGCAGTGCCTTCCAGAGGGACGCACGAGTAGCCTGCATTGCGCAGTCGTTGCGCTGAGCCTGTTTTCTCATGCAAAGGCCAGCCAGGGTGACAAAGTCCAGTAATTGATTGATGTGTAGAGTGTCGTGAACCAGAATCTGAGCTACATATCTTCAGCAGTTGCTGGTGGGGTGAAGATTTTGCAGGTGAAAAATTTAGCCTAAGCTAAGTTGACAAAGAACCTGAGCAGGACAACTTCTTAGCAGATTTCATTTCCAAAATAAATCTAAGGATCGATCATAGGGTGATCAAAGAGAGTTGATTCGTTGTGTTTGGCATATTTCCAAGGAGGAAATTAGTTGTCAGAGGGAGAAGAGGGTGCCTTTTTTGCCAAGTACCCTAGATCTGAGCTTTAGTTGAGAAGCGAGGAGAGGAAGGTCTATTCCGACAAAGTGGATATGAGCAGATGGCGCCACAGAGATTGCGTGATCAGGAAAGGTTGGACGTCTAGTCCAAATTTTCTATCTGGAAGGCCAGAATCCTGGTAATCCTGGAGGCATACAACTTGAGGGAGTATGTAGAAAAATTATTGGCTACACCAGCTGATGTGACTCTCCTAGAAGAGCATAATGAAGCAGCAACTCATGATAAGCACTTCATCATGGATGGCGTTAAAGATCATGTGGTACCACACATAGCTGAAAAGAAGACGGCTCATGAGATGTGGAAAGCTTTAACCACATTGTATCAGGGGAAGTTTTTCTAGAGGAAGATGCTTCTAGAGAACCAGTTGAGGTTCTTTATGATGACCACGGGTGAGGAAATCGATCCTTTCCTATTCAGACTACAGTCGATCTGAGATCAACTGGGGGTTAAGGTGGAGGATGATTTCATGGTGATAACTACTCTAATTGCAATCACAAAGGACTGGGAAACATTTGTCCAAAGAATTTTGGGTAGAGTGGACCTTCCTAACTCGGATGATATGTGGGCTATACTCTGAAAAGAGGAGATTCGCCGAATGACCAAGAGGTAGACCAGCACCAGAGTGGGCAAGGTGAAGAAGGAGGAGGAGGAAGATGCAACACTGGCATCAAATTAGCAGCAAGGTAAAAAGAAGTGTGATCTATCAAAGATCAAATATTTCCAATGCGGCGAACTTGGACACTTCTCCAACAATTGTCCTCAAAGGAAGAAGGACAAGGAAGCTTCTAGTTCCAAGGCTGTTGTAGCATACGATGGCTCCAACGATGATGTAGCCATGAGCACTCATGAACAACAGAGCTAGGGCGATATTGATATTTAGAGAAACTACAGAGTGTTGGAAGGATCCTTGATTATCCCAACTCTTGGATCACATCTGTGATATGGAAGCCTTAAGACAGTAGCAAGGAATGACTGGAGAAATGGGTGCAAATACCACAGATGAAGTAAAGGAAAAGGATGAGACATTGGAGAGGGAGGAATGTAGTACAGATGCAACAGCAACATAGAGTCAGCGCAAAGGAAGAATGCTTACACAGTGCAGAGCTGCGGCATCGTAGTGGATTTAGGAGGACAACACAGAGCAGCAGCCTATGTGTTGAGATTCAACAAGATAATGAGCTTAGTGAAAAGAGTTTCCTTCACTAAGTGGGCCCGCAGGCTATTTTTGGCGCAAGTCTATTTTTAGACTATGTCTATTTTTAGACATGATGATCATATTTCAGAAGTTGCAGGATGCTATTTGTGGATGGTTTATCAATTTGGAAAAATAGATGAAATTCTATTTTTAGAATATTGGGTGAAGTCTATTTATAGATCGTCAATCTAAAAATAGATGCATTTCGATTATTATTAGCTCTTAATAATAATCAGACTCTAAAAAGAAACTTATTCTCTTGGAGCACTTCATTTCAGTGCACATATGTGGCACATCAGCGGACAGAAGGAATTATGTTATTCCTAAGGGTTTACTGGAGCTAATGCATGGAGGACTCAGTTAGAACTCAAGTGGCAGAGTTATGACACTGTTGGAAGAAGTAGTTATGGAGTTGTATTCAGTTTAACTCAGTTAGACTCATTTGAGCTAGTTGTATCTATTTCAACTGATTGATACACTACTGAGATTGAAGTGAATTAATTAGTTAATTAATTCACAAATAATAACTCATTAATCAACTAAACAATACAGTAGTTAACTACAATGCATGGCAGTTTCAGTGGAGACCAGTGGAGAGATAGGTGAAAGGGAAAGATAGACTATTTGTTGTGACTATAGTGATGCATTGATTGCATCACACACACAGTGGAGATGACAATGATGATTGCATATTCAAGGATGGAGTAATTCGAATTCATTTAGAGCTATTCTTCAGCAGGGATTGCGCAGTGGAGGCAGGCTAATAGGTGGCAAAGATCGGTGCATGGATTTGCAAGATTGGGCCTGATTAGTGTATGATGATTGTATTGCACTGAGAGCTTGTGATAAGCTTTGTATGTTTGTATGAGATTGTCATATGATCTCCATGTTACATAATATATATTTGGGGTTTTCATATTCAGGCTTTCCCGATTAAAACTGTGTTATGTGCGATTGAATATTTTTGTTTGTGCTTCACATGTGTGTGCAATTAAATTTTCCTCAAAAGATTAACAAGTGGAACAGATTCAATATCTTACATAAAGTTAAATAGTGTGATATCAGGTGGATCTTGAAAATATGCATGTTTAGTGCATATAATTTCTACATGGTATCAGAGCATTGTTGATTGAAGATTGCAATTGTGAAGTGAGTTTGTGTTGGTGGACAATTCGAATTTGCAACAGAAGATTCTTGGTGCAGAAATCGAGTATACATTGAAATTTCTTTCAACGGGTTGAGATTAGAGTATGCCCTTGATGGGAGCTTGAATTACATAT
The DNA here is from genome assembly GCA_034641835.2 of Pinus albicaulis. Classification (NCBI taxonomy): domain Eukaryota; kingdom Viridiplantae; phylum Streptophyta; class Pinopsida; order Pinales; family Pinaceae; genus Pinus; species Pinus albicaulis. The sequence goes on from MU968411.1 coordinate 17,197,324, forward strand.
CCTGGAAGGACAGGATGGAGGCGGTGCTGGAGGATAATGGGTTGAAGGAGTTCATCAATAGCGATGTTCCTAAGCCGGGATCTAACGATGCTGCATTACTTGATGCATGGCAAAAGAAGACTGCAAAGACAAGGAGGATCCTGTTGGAAAGTGTGAAGGTGTTGGGAATCACAATTGTCGTTAGACCAAAACCCACAGGTCTTAGTCAACGATCGCATCGCCAAAGATAAGGATCCACGAAAGGCGGTTACTCCATGACGTGAAACACACGGGGAGCGTTGGTTTATCCAATGTCCAATAATCTCCCCCCCAACGCAAGTCGGGTGTGTATTGAACTCGTGACCTACGCTCTGATACCACTTTTTGGGAATCACAATTTCCGTTATACCAAAACCCGCAGGTGTTAGTCAACAATCGCATCACCAGAGATAAGGATCCACGAAAGGCGGTTAGTCCATGTCGCGAAACACACAGGGAGCATTGGTTTATCCAATGTCCAACAGAAGGACCATATTGTGTCTAGCCTTCATGGGAAAGCCACTCCATTCTTAATGTGGAAGGCTTTGACAGACTTTTTCCAAAGCAAAAGTGACCAGAGGAAGTTGACGCTTAAAGAAAAGCTCAGAAAAATAAAAATGGAGAAAGACGGCAGTATTCCAAAATAACTCACGAAGTTTGTCCACTGCAAGGATGATCTAGGAAGTGTGGGGGTTATTGTTGATGAAGGAGACTTGGTGAGCTTGGCTCTCCTTGGGCTTCCAAAGAGTTGGCATAGCTACAAAGACTCTGTCAATGGACATGAGAAACTGCCGAGATGGGAGCGACTTTGGTTAGATCTTGTGCAGGAGGAGATAAGGCAGGGTACCAGGGATGGATCTTCATCGAAGAATAAAGATGAAGAGAATTGTGCTTTGGCTGCCAAAGCAAGGAAAGGGAAGGGGAAGAAAAATCCTTCAAAATCCGGTGCTAAAGGCAAGAAGCAAGATTTGTCCAAAGTGAAGTGTTTTCACTGTCATGAGCATGGACATTTCACCACTATGTTGAATTCTTAGTTAAACTGAGAGGGGGGGGGTGAATCAATTTAACACATTCATGGACTTTTAAAACTTTTCATTAAAACTTATTTACACCTTCATTTCATGTTCAACTTAATATGTGAGTAATCTTAGAATGTGAACAGCAAGTATTAATATAATGTAACATCAGACTTAATATGAGAGCAGCAAGTATTAAGCAGATGAGATAAACCATATCAACACATACACATCATGCACAGAGACACCAGATATAATTGGAAACCCATAAGGGGAGAAAACCACATCTTATTATTGTTGTGATGCAAAGGCAAGCTCCAACTCCCTCTCACCACTGATTTTCTATAGGCACCAACCTACAGGAGGGTCCTACCTCAATTCTGCAAGCTACAACTTGCAAGGAAGCTCTAACTCCCATCAATTTTCTGCAGGCACCAACCTACAGGAGGCTCCAACCTCAGTCAGCTACAACTGACATTTTATCAGGCTCCAACTTGATGTGGAAGCACCAACTCCCATCTATTTTCTGCAGGCACCAACCTACAGGAGGCTCCTACCTCAGTCAGCTACAACTGACATCTATCAAGCTACAACTTGATAGGGAAGCTCCAACTTCCTTACTCTTTCAAAAGAAAATACTTGCTGATTTACCTTGGATATCAGCTCTCTTCTGTACCATCTTCACTGTTGTGCATCAGTCTTCATATCTGTCTTATATTATCTCTGCATCTTCTTGGATTCTATATCATCTCCACCTTCTTCTCTGCTCAGCTCCTTCTTCTTCTCTTCCTCACTCCTTTATTTCTGCATTCTCTAACTTCTCTGCATCTCGTTCTACTCCTCCTTCTTCTTATCTTTTCTGCCTCAATTCCGCATTCTCCAGCCTCACTCTCTCCAACCACTTGCAGCTTTCTTATTTTCTTCAACTCTATTCAATTCTGCTGCACACTCTCTTCTTCTCTCACCCTTTTCTTTTTCATAACTTTCTCCCCTTGGATATTACCCTGTTTTATACAAAATAGCTTCATGGTTGTTTGTATTCTACTAGGAATTCGAAATGGACAGCCATGTCTCTTTGCCTTCTGCCTTCTCATCTCTTTTATTTGCACATTCAGAAAATATAACTGTAGGTACCAATTTAACATTACAGTGGGATATTTGTTCTCTTCCGGAGACTTTCCAATGCATCACAAACAATAAAAATTAAAATCGTTTACATTCAATTACAATGAGAACTCCAACTCACTCATTCAGCCTCTTGGCTAGCTGCGCATTTGTCTTTTCTTTGACTGTGTCTTTGTCCCTTTCGGCTTTGTTTGTTTCCTTATTCAATGTTGCAGGGTAACGGCCATATGCTATACATTTGTAACTGTGCTTTTTATATCAATAATTTCAACTCTCGGCATACTTATACAGAGTTTTAGCAAAAAAGCTGCCACGTCCACTATAACAATAAATAATCATGTTAATACATAACAAATTCCCTTTCGGACCCACTTTCCATGCTTTCCGATGCGATATATTACTCCTCGACTTCTTTTGATTGCGATTGATCGCAATCGCAATTTACATTTGAATGTATCGACATTCCAATGCTCCGATGCTCCGATTCTGATGATTGACTGTTTACCGGAACTCAACCATACATGAATCATAGTTTATAAAGCCCATCGGGTCCGATCTTTCATCGCAATCACAATCTTTTAATATATTGCTCCGATCTTCTGCTTTTGTCTGATGCGATTGACCACTGTTCACTGTATTTTGCCGATGCGATTGACCATTGTTCACTGTATTTTGCCGATGCGATGAATCACTCTTCACAGTATTTTTCCGGTGCGATTGACCACTGTTCACTGTATTTTTCCGATGCGATTGACCACTATTCAATGTATTTTGCCGATGCGATGAATCACTATTCACTGTATTTTGCCGATGCAATTGACCATTGTTCACTGTATTTTGCCGATGCGATGAATCACTGTTCACTGTATTTTGCCGATGCGATGTACGGGTTTGGAACTCAAACACACATATGAATCATGACTTATTGGTCCATCGGGTCTGCATTTCAATCGGAACTCTTGTCAACATGTTCCGCTGCCCTTAGATTCTCTGATGCGATGGCATAACTTTAAGCCAGACTTCAAACACACATGAGTCACCGTGTATAGTGAATCGGGTCCGGTACTCAATCGCAATCTTTTGATAACAAGTTCCATTGCCAGCTTTTCTCCGATGCGATTGGATGAGGTTCCCACAATTTAAGTCTTTGGTTGTATTGGGCCTGAGCTATAGAGTACTTCACATATATGTATATATATACATATATACTTTGATCCTTTGTTTAAAAGGCGCTACCCATATTTAAAGTGCTGCATATAGGTCTATATGTATACTTTGCCGCTTTGGTCTTTAATGTATCCTCCAGCTGGGGTAATGATTCTCGGAATTTTATGTGGGGTCCCACTTGAGTATTAACTTTGGTTTATATGCAAGCATTTACATAATGTTTTCGGTCATCCACCTTATATTACTTTGTTTGTTTAAAAAATTGAACAATGGGACCTTTAGTCGTTTAATCTTGCGCACAAGCATATAATACATATGCTTTGTATGGTAGGCTTGGTCCTTTTTATATAACGCGTTACCCATATATATACTTTGCCGCTTGGGTTAAGATTCCCGGAATTGTGTTTATGTATCATCCAGCTTGGTTTAATTCTGCAGAATGAATTGATGTATTCTTCCCAACAGTGTTTCACAGTCTTCCCACTTGAATAATTGTGCGATAATACAAATCAACTAGAGTTCAAATTCTCAAAAACAATTCATCTACAAACTCTATAATTCATAAATAAAACCCTTGTATTAAACCAGTATTTACATTGAGAAATTCCTTTCAGGCCTGTTATTCAATCAGTGGCCTTTATATCCTCATTACTCTATCTCTCCATATCTGCTACTTCTGCTTTGTCTGCTGCTTCTGTTCCTTATCTGCCTTGCTACCTTTGCTACCTTGCTACCTCTCTGCTTCTTTGCTATCTCTACTGCTCTCTTTGTTGCCTCTACTACTTGTCTTATGCTCTCTCTACTGCCTCTGTTTCTTGTCTGCTTCTTTGCTACCTCTGCTACTTCTTTGCTTCCTTTGCCTCTCTGCTACTTTTCTTCTCTCTTTATTTCATCTGCTCCTTGACTGATGCTACTCCTCACTTCTCCTTTTGCTGCCTCTACTACCTCTCTGCTGCCTCTGTAACCTAGGCTGCTTCTTTAAATGGCCCTGTCTCTGCTACTCGACCCTCTCTACATCTTGCTGCCTCTTTTGCTATTTCTCTGCTTCTATGCTGCTCTATTTTCCTTGTTGTTGTTTCGGGTGTTCCTCCTTTGCCATCTCTGTTGCCATCAATGACAAAATTTCCAACAGTCTCCCCCTTTGGGATTGATTGCAACACATCCACCAATAATCCAATGCTTCCTCCAAGTCTTCCTCTGTCTCGCTTCTTTTAGAAGACTCTTTCTTCCATTACCTGCTTTTCCTCCCCCTTTGACATAAATGGCAAAGGGTTGCACATTTCTCGGTGTTGATTCTTTCTTTGCATTTCTTCTCTCTGAGATGTGTTTAGGCCTTCTTCTTCTGACTGTGTACCTTGCTGCTCCAAACTGGTGTATAAGAGTTGTTGAGAGAACACTTTTGAGAATATTTGAACGTGTATATACACATAAATTCGATATCATTCCAAAGCATAGACTCCTTGCTCTTGTATAGAGAGTAAGTGATGAAAGCTATATATAATCAGACTTGTATAATAAGAGATGCATTATTGGATCAAGACTTAAAGATTGTGAATGCTCCAAGTGACATATCAGGCTTGCTTCAACTATACTTCAGTCTATATCTGATGTAGTGCGCCAATACCTTTCTATTGAGGAAGATTGTAGATGGAATCAGTCTTCTTCTGCAATAGAAATCTTTAGACAACATCTGTTCCGTTGTGATGATGCCAATATATTTTTTTTTTCTATGGTTCACCTCTACTGCCTGTTGTTGGTAATCTGTGCTAGACTGTTGACAGGGATAATACACTTAAAGACTGAAAGGTCGTTGTTGCTGTTGTGAACAAATGAATCACACCAGAGCTTACAGCTTATTGTGAGAATAGGCAATATCTTTCAATATAAGAGACCAAATGACTTTCACTGCTTGCACACTGTACTTTCAAAACAAACCCTTCAATGTATTGGTCAGTCTCACTTATCAATCATGTAGTTTTCTTTATGACATGAGGAGGTATGTATGTCAATGATCAATATCTCTTTAAAGGTGAATTACCTGCAAATCCTTTGTGCTAAAGAAGGAAAAAAAATTTTGAGTTTCAAATGGTAATCACAACCAGTCCTTTATGCTTCATATACTTTGACTGTTCTATCAGGATGATCTTCCACAGAAGCATATTCAAGATGATTTAATTGAAAAATCAATAAACAGACTTCACACAATGTTATGAATGATCTTAAGAGAAGAGGCTTGATATGTATATGTATTGACTTCAGGAAGGCATCCACAAAATACTGTTTCAATGCTCAATATCATGTTTCCATAGTAAACAAAAAGTTGATCATTTAGCCTTTTCATTGACCCTTTTATGCTGGATATACTCTTGCCATAAACTTTGATCCTGAGGACCTGTACCTTATTTATGCTCGATGATAACACTTGAAATTCTATTGATAGACATGCTACCTATACCTATTACCAATTGATATTACCTTGATAAAATATGCAGAGCTTTCACTTTGGCTAGCACATGAACCCATAGTTTCTACTATTGATCTTTTCACTGTTCACACCAACAACCATCAATATATTGAATTAGGCCTTGGCATCATTAACCTGCTACTTATTATGTCATCCTGATTTGAAGGAATGTCACTGCATTTTATTTTCTATGACAGTTTCAGAACCATTGTTGCTTTATATATTGCTTTATATACCAATTCAACTATTCTGACATGATGATCTTCGGGAAGACATTTTCAATTTCTTTTCTTGGAATCTTCATGGGCAGATCACTCACTTAACTGTACTCCTCCATGGGACATTTTCATAGATGAAGGAAGTAATGATACAGTGATGATAGGCTCTTTTCTTACTCATGTTTCTTAAGGTGAATCATTGTTCATACTAGCAGAATGTTGCACACTGTGATCATCACTTTATGTGCTGATGTCTTCTTAACTTAGATGATCATGGCTAATGTTTTCTCTCTACCACCATGGTTGCTTGCTATCTTTTCTTCTTTCATTACTCTGTCAGCTATTGAATACTTCAGATATTCTTCTTCCTCTCTAGTTCTCTTGTTAGAGGATTTTTCCTTTTTCTTCCTGATCTCATAGCTGTTCTCATTTCATGGAGCTCTTCTTAGACTACTTTTTGTGGGGACTACATATGAACTGCTCTCCCCTTGAGATGTTGCATCATATCTATCACTGGTTGGATATTTGATTTGTTTCCTAGAGAATCTCCCCCTGAGACTATGCTAGATTTATTATGTTATTGATATGATAGGCTCCCCTTTTCTCTTTTCTTTCCATACTCTATTGGGGTTCATCATAATTTCTGCACTCCTTTCCGAATCATAGTTTTTTTTTATTGGATTGGATTTCATCATCTGTCTGGAGTTCTTTAATATATATGGTAGTTTACAATCTTTTGATTTGTGACCACGCTTGAGGCATACATAACATCTTATTTTACCAAGGTGCATTTGATCTTATGTATAATATTTTGTTCCTCTTCTTGAATACATTTTACAATCAACAATTGTATGTCCAAAATTATTGCATGCATAACAATAGCCATGGAAATGGTTTGTGTACCTGGTGGAAGATTGTCTTTTCCCTTTGCTTGCTTGAGATGTTCTTCTTATTTGCTACATCTTTTGCTGGTAATCATTGATTCTCTTTTTCTTGCAATGTGCTGCATCATGTCCTGGTTTGTGGCAGGAGAAACAAGTGATACTTCTCATAGGTGGAAAGAACCTTCTTTGACTTCTTCCAAATTTATTCAATTCATATTCAGGAGCATGTGCGCCTTTAGCAACTGATTGTTTCATCCTCTCATTCTCTGTCTTTTCATGTTGCTGCTTGATTCTATTTGTTTCTTTGCAACTCATGTTCCTGCTGGTTTCTGCTTCTGTAGTAATCTGCTGAGCTGTTGAGCTATCCTTTACAACTTCTACAAAGATGATTTTCTTGTTATCTTCAACCTTGGACTTACTGGTTTCACCTTCATATCCTATTCCAACCTTTATGAGAGGTGACCTTTGAGCATTGATAATTTGGTCCATCTGTCCAGAGCTTTTCATTAGAGGTGTATTCATTAATAAGTCTCTTTGGGTTTTTTCTAAATTCTTTCTTAGGCTCACTACTTCTTCTTCCAATCTTTCACATTCCTGACTTTTCTCTCTCATTTGTTGCAGCAAAGTGTCTTCTAATTTCTTTGCTTCTTCAAGCTGTGTTTTCAGGCCAATAATTTCCTTCTTATCTTCATATGCTTTCTCATCACATATTTGCACCAATGTCTTAAAGTCTTTGCTTTCATTCTTCAATCTTTCTATTTCAGTCAAGGTTGTATCAAGTTTGGTTTTTTCTTCAATTGTAATTTCTTCGAGGAACTGACTTCCATTCACACTAGCAGGTACTTCATTTGCTGGAACATTTTCCTTTTGACATGATTTTTTCTTCTTCTTAATTCTCTTTTCCTTCTTGACAATGCAATCCTCTGTGTCTACTCCATGCATGAAATGCAATCTGTCCCAGATTTATTTTGCAGAGTCTAGATCCATTATCAATTCAAGGTCCTTGTTATGAAGACTATCATATATCACACATTTTTCCTTGGCATTCCTCTGTTGCTCTTTCACCGTGGGGGATTCTGTGCAGTAACCATCACATACAAGCTTCCATACCTCAGGTTCATAAGCCAATAATCATGTCTTAACATTATCTCTCCATTCAGGAAAGTTTGTTGTATTTAACACAGGTACATTTTGATAGTCCATGACTTAACTAGATCTCCTTCAAGCTATTAAGCTTACACCAAAGGAACCTGCTCTGATACCAATTTTTGAATTCTTAGTTAAACTGAGAGGGGGGGGGGGGGGTGAATCAGTTTAACACATTCATGGACTTTTAAAACTTTTCATTAAAACTTATTTACACCTTCATTTCATGTTCAACTTAATATGTGAGTAATCTTAGAATGTGAGCAAGCAAGTACACATAATGTAACATCAGACTCATTCATAGAGCAACAAGTATTAAGCAGATGAGATAAACCATATCAACACATACACATCATGCACAGAGACACCAGATATAAGTGGAAACCCATAAAGGGAGAAAACCACATCTTGTTATTGTTGTGATGCTAAGGCAAGCTCCAACTCCCTCTCACCACTAATTTTTTGTAGGCACCAACCTACAGGAGGCTCCTACCTCAATTCTGCAAGCTACAACTTGCAAGGAACCTCCAACTCCCATCAATTTTTTGCAGGCACCAACCTAGAGGAGGCTCCAACCTCAGTCAACTACAACTGACATTTTATCAAGCTACAACTTGATGTGGAAGCACCAAATCATATCTATTTTCTGCAGGCTAAAACCTACAGGAGGCTCCTACTTCAGTCAGCTACAATTGACATCTATCAAGCTACAACTTGATATGGAAGCTCCAACTTCCTTACTCTTTCAAAAGAAAAAAACTTGCTGATTTACCTTGGATATCAGCTCTGTTCTGTACCATCTTCACTGTTGTGCATCATTCTTCATATCTATCTTATATTATCTCTGCATCTTCTTGGATTATATATTAGCTCCACCTTCTTCTCTGCTCAACTCCTTCTTCTTCTCCGCTTCATTGCTTTATTTCTGCATTCTCTAACTTCTCTGCATCTCGGTCTACTCCTCCTTCTTCTTATCTTTTCTACCTCAATTCCGCATTCTCCAACCTCACTCTCTCTAACCTCTTGCAACTTTCTTATTTTCTTCAACTTTATTCAATTTTACTGCACATTCTCTTCTTCTCTCATTCTGTTTTCGTCAACTTTCTCCCTTTGGATATTACCCTGTTTTATACAAAAGAGCTTCATGGATGTTTGTATTCTACTAGGAATTTGAAATGGACAGCCATGCCTCTTTGCCTTCTGCCTTCTCATTTCTTTTATCCACTCATTTAGAAAATATAAATATAACCGTAGGTACCAATTTAACATTACAAGGGGATATTTTTTCTCTTCCAGACTTTGCCAAGGCATCACAAACACAAAAGTCAAAATCATTTACATTCAATTACAATGAGAACTATTACAGACATTCAAATCCCTTCGATAGCTCTATTTGTCTTTTCTTTGACTATGTCTTTGTCCCTTTTGGCTCGTTTCTTTCCTTATTCACTGTCATAGGTAACAAATTTCCATATGCTATACATTTGTAACTATGCTTTTTATATCGCAATTTCAATCCCTAAGTTAATTATACAAATTTTTAACAAACAAAATGCCATGTCCACTATAACAATAAAGAATCATGTTAATACATAACAAATGCCCTTTCAGACCCACTTGCCACACTTTCTGATGCGATATATTACTCCTAGAATTCTTCCGATTGCGATTGATCGCAATCGCAATTTCCATTTGAATGTATCGACATTCCAATGCTCCGATGATCCGATTCCGATGATTTACTATTTACCGGAACTTAACCATACATGAATCATAGTTTATAAAGCCTTTTTCGATGCGATGAATCATTGTTCACTGTATTTTTCCGATGCGATGTACGGGTCCGGAACTCAAACACACATATGAATCATGACTTATTGGTCCATTGGGTCCGCATTTCAATCGGAACTCTTGTCAACATGTTCCACTGCCCTTAGATTATCCGATGTGATGGCATAACTTTAAGCCGGACTTCAAACACACATGAGTCACCGTGTATGGTGAATCGAGTCCAAAACTCAATCGCAATCGCAATATTGGATGAGGGTCCCACAGTTTAAGTCTTTGTTTGTATTGGGCCCGAGCTATAGAGTACTTCACATATATGTATATATATACATATATACTTTGAACCTTTTTTTAAAAGGCGCTACCCATATATAAAGCGCTGCATATAGGTATATATGTATACTTTTCCGCTTTGGTCTTTAATGTATCCTCCAGCTGGGGTAATGATTCTCAGAATTTTATGTGGAGTCCCACTTGAGTATTAACTTTGGTTTATATGCAAGCATTTACATAAGGTTTTCAGTCATCCACCTTATATTACTTCGTTTGTTTACAAAATTGAACAACGGGACCTTTAGTCGTTTAATCTTGTGCACAAGCATATAATACATATGCTTTGTACTGTAGGCTTGGTCCTTTTTATATAATGTGTTACCCATATATATAATTTTCCGCTTGGGTTAAGATTCCTGCATCAGGTTCTGTTCCTCATCTTGATTTAATTCTGCAGAATGAATTGATGTATTCTTCCCAATAGTGCTTCACAGTCTTCCCACTTGAATAATTGTGCAATAATACAAATCAAATAGAGTTCAAATTCTCAAAAAAAATTCATCTGCAAACTCTATAATTCATAAATAAAACCCCTGTATTAAACTAGTATTTACATGGAGAAATTCCTTTCAGGCCTGATATTCAATCATTGGCCTTTCTATCCTCATTACTCTGTCTCTCCAGATCTGCTACTTCTGCTTTTTCTGCTACCTCTGTTCCTTATCTGCCTTGCTGCCTTTTTTGCCTTTGCTGCCTTGCTACCTCTCTACTTCTTTCCTATCTCTCCTGCTCTCTTTGCTACCTCTCTTACTTGTATTATGCTCTCTCTGTTGCCTCTGCTTCTTGTCTGCTTCTTTGCTGCCTCTGCTACTTCTTTGCTACCTTTGCCTCTCTGCTACTTTGCTTCTCTCTTTGTTTCATCTGCTCCTTGACTGATGATACTCCTTACTTCTCCTTTTGCCGCCTCTGCTACCTCTCTATTGCCTCTGTAACTTAGGCTACTTTTTTTTGCTGCCCTGCTTCTTTAAATGGCCCTATCTCTGCTGCTCAACCCTCTCTACATCTTGCTGCCTCTTTTTCTATTTCTCTGCTTCTATGCTGCTCTCTTAACCTTGTTTCTATTTCAAGTGTTCCTCCTTTTCCATCTCCGTTGCCATCAATAACAATATTTCCAACACACTAATTGTCCATAGAAGAAGCAGAACAAGAAGGTTGCTGGATCTACAGCTGGAGAGGCCTTAGCCTCGCAATTTGAAATTTATTTCTCTTTGATCGCATGCTTGGTTTCAAGCTGTATGGGATCAGTGTGGTATCTTAATAGTGGTGCGTCTTTCCATATGATGGGAGACAAAGAGTTGTTTATTGACTTGGAGGAGAAGGACCTCTAGATGCATATAGAGATGGGCGATGATGGTCGGTAAAGTGCGACTGGCATTGGGACCATTACCTTTAAGAGGAAGTCTGGTCATCCATTCTTGTTGAAGAATGTCATGCATGTTCCAGGTCTGAAGAGAACTTGGTCTCGGTCGCAATGCTGGAAGACAAGGGTTATGATGTTGTTTTCAGTGAGGGAAAAGCCTTCCTTTGACATAAAACAACGGGTCAAACCAAGAAGATAGGGGTTTGAATTAAGAATCTCTACAAGCTGGAGGTAGATGGCTGCACTGCAATGGTGGGCAAAGCAGAAGAAGTGGTGAGCCGGGATGAGGGCGAATTATGGCACAGGAGATTGGGCCATCTTCACCATGGCGCTTTGAAGATTTTGCAGAAAATTTCTACTGGACTTCCCGTGAAAAGGTGCTCTGCCTTGTTGATGGATTGAAATTCAAAGGATGTACAATGGTGTGGTTGTGAATACCTGCATGGGGGGATAACGTGGCAGGTGATCTGGAGAGAATTCTCACATACGTTGTTATGGATACATTCAATTTGCTTCAACAGAAAAACATAGGTATTATGTTATATTTTTTTATGACTATTCTCGTAGATACGGGATCTTCTTCATGCAGAAGAAGAGTGAAATGTTCTCAAAATTCTGTGAGTTCAAGGCATTGGTGGAGAAGGAGTCAGGGAAACAAGTGAAAGCTCTACGGAGCGATAATGGTGGTGAATACATCTCGGGTGAATTCAAATATTTTTGTAGAAAAGAAGGAATTTGAAGAGAAATCATAGTGGCTCATAACCCACAGTAGCTGGGTGTGGAGAGAAATCTGCTGTGAGCAGTGGGTCAGCAGGCGATCTTGCATGGCAGAGCCTAGGTCGCAATGAGTGGGCATACCTTGTGGTTTAATTGCAAAAGCTATTGTTGTCCTCATAGAGTACTTGGCATGAGTACACCCGAAGAAGCTTTTACTGGTAAGAAGCCTGATATTTCTCATTTGAAGATTTTTGGCTCACTTTTTTACATTCATGTGACAAAGGATGCCAGGAAGAAGCTGGAGCCAACTGTAGAAGTTAGGATATTTGTGGGGTACACAGAAACACCCCATAATTATCGTGTGTATTTTACAGACAGTCGGATGATTGTTGTGCGACGGGATTTAAAATTCAATGAGGTGAAAGCCATGAAGTTGTCACTTGAGAGGGAGCTACACTTGCATGCAGAGGAGGAACTTCTTGTTCCCAAAGATGAGCCTCTAGATGTGGATCAGCCACGGGAGGAGATTCATGGAGTGGAGGAGTCCACTCATGCAGAACCAAACATCGGACAAAGCTGAAAGTGTACCACGAAGGGTAAAGGCGGGGTGGATGTGGCCTGAGAATGTAGGAGTCCCTACATCACAGCACAAACAGAGACAGTCACCTGATTGATTTACTAGATACATGGCTCTTATGAGAAAGTGTATCGTGACAGAGCCATCTTCTTTTGAAGAAGAAGTTCAGGAGCCCACATAGGTAGATGCCATGGTGGAGGAGTATGACTCCATTGTCAAAAACAGTGCTTGGGAGATTGTTCCAAGGCCGGTGGGAAAATCAGTTGTAGGATCAAGATGGATCTGCAAGGTAAGGAAAAGCAAGCTCACGATGGAGTAGAAGGAGAGGCCATGAATTTTTGCCGGGGCTTCTCACAGTTGAGGATGGCTATGAAGAAACCTTTGCCTTTCGCCGATATTCTTATACGGACGGATGTCCTTTCTCCCTCCTGGGCGCGGATGGGTTACAGCGCACATTCATCGGATGGATGTGAAGCTGTGTTACTTAATGGGATCATTAAGGAAGAGGTGTACATTGAGCAGCCTGAAGGATTTGAGATCTGCAGCAGTGAGTCACATGTGTGCAGGCTCAAAAGAGCGTTGTATGGGCTAAAACAAGCACCCCGTTCTTGGTACACTTAGATCGACAGCTATTGCACTGGACTTGGCTTCACCAAGAGTGAGGTGGATCCAAACCTGTACCAAATTGTGGTTGAGGGTAAGCTTTTCATCATTGTACTTTATGTTGATGATTTAATACTAATAGGTGATGAGAAGTTGATACACTCATGCAAGGCAGATCTTGCAAAGGAGTTTGAGATGAAGGATTTGGGCCTCCATTATTTCCTTGGATTGGAAATATGGCAGCGAAGATATTTGTTGTTTCGTAATCTCAGAAACAGTATGCCAGGAGATACGTAAGAATTTCATGGGAGTTGTGTAAGCCTGTCGGCCTCCTCTTCCGGGGGTGGAAGAAAAAAGATCGATGCTACATGGAGATGGAGTGGATGTCTGTAATTATTGATGGTTGGTGGGTTCGCTCATGTATTTAATACAAAGTTAGGACATATGCTATGCGAGTGAATGACAAGGCATAAAGCGATGGATTAATCCTACCACGCTCTTTTGAGCGGAGACAAGCATGTCTGAGATATCTCGAGAGGCACATCAGGAAGTATGGTTTATGAGTACGGACGGAAGGATGAGAGGAAGTTTGCATGGCTTCACGGAGGCAGGGATCAGGGTGAAGGATAATCCCTATCTTGTTGAGAGGGAGTGTTGAGATTCAATAAGATGATGAGCTTAGTGAAAAGAGTCACCTTCACTAAGTGGGCCCGCAGGCTATTTTTGGCGCAAGTCTATTTTTAGACTATGTCTATTTTTAGACATGATGATCATATTTCAGAAGTTGCAGGATGCTATTTGTGGATGGTTGTTCAAGTTGGAAAAATAGATGAAATTCTATTTTTAGAATATTAGGCAAAGTCTATTTATAGATCGTTGATCTAAAAATAGATGCATGTCGATTATTATTAGCTCTTAATAATAATCAGACACTAAACAACAACTTATTCTCTTGGAGCACTTCAGCTCAGTGCACAGATGTGGTACATCAATGGACTGAGGGAATTACGCAATTCCCAAGGGTTTACTGGAGATAATGCATGTAGGACTTAGTTAGAACTCAAGTGGCAGAGTTATGACACAATTGGAAGAAGTAGTTATGGATTTTTATTTAGTTTAACTCAGTTAGACTCAGTTGAGCTAGTTGTATCTAGTCTAACTGAATGATACACTAGTGAGAGTGGAGTGAATTAATTAGTTAATTAATTCACAAATAATAACTCATTAATCAATTGAACAATATAGCAGTTAACTACAGTGCATGTCAGTTCCAGTGGAGACCCAGTGGAGAGATAGGTGAAAGGGCAAGATGGACTATCTGTTGTGACTATAGTGATGCATTAGTTACATCTGTACAAAAATGAAGTTGCCAATGGGAAGTTATACTTTTACGTACCCCAAGGGGTCATGTATATGATCAATTATTGACGAAATTTATTGCAAGCTGAGGCTATTCTTGACATGGATTGCTGCAGTGGAGGGCGAGCTAGCGAGGTGGCAAATATCGGTGCATGGATTTGCAAGATTGGGCCTGATTAGTGTATGACGATTGTACTGTACTGAGAGCTTGTGATAAGCTTTGTATGTTTGTATGATATTGTCATATGATCTCCATGTTACATAATATATAGTTGGGGTTTTCAGCTTCAGGCTTTCCCGGTTAAAAACTGTGTTATGTGCGATTGAATATTTTTGTTTATGCTTCACATGTGTGTGCAATTAATTTTTCCACAAAAGATTAACAAGTGGAATAGATTCGGTATCTTGCATAAAGTTAAATAGTGTGAGATCAGGTGGATCTTGGACATATGCATGCTTAGTGCATATAATTTCTGTGGAGTTTCGGTGATGAGATTCAACTTCGAATTGTTTTTCGTTGGCGGGCGTCCTTCGGTTTCTTACTCTCGACGACTAAGTTGCAGTGCAACAGTTGGCAACACGATGCAACAATTTGAGAGGGAGTTGTAGTACAGATGTAGAAGTGACAGTGGCAGATTCATGGGCTACAATACAAAGAGCAGTAACAGTGCAATGATGTAGGGTAGCAGGCCAAGCATCAATGAGAACACCAATACTAGAGATCAGAGTAGTACTTCGGGGTGAAGTGTATTGCTAGAGCACATTCCTCGCTAAGACGGAGTGTTGATATTTTGGGGTGTTGGGGTAGCATCAAATGTGCTCTAGCTCCCAAAATTTGTGGAGGAGCTAGAGTACATGAGATATCCAAGACCCAGAAATATTTTAGAATAATTCCATCAAGTTTAAGTTTTATTCAAATAATTAATATTTTTAATTAAGTACCCTAAGTATAACTTAGAAAAATTAAAAGAATAAAGTGAATTAAATTAAACATGTCATGAGAATGACTTAATTGACTCAGATCAAGCAACTTCTAATCTTAGTCATCGATTGGAGATGAGATCACGATCGTTGATGTCTCAACAAGAAAAGTATAAGAGAAGGGCTTGGGTTCAGTTGGAGAACGCACACACTGGCAAAGCACTGAAGCTACGCTGAGATTTTAGGGCGTGGTTTGCTAAGAATTTCAAAAGTGTTTCAGCTATAGTGAGGAGCAGTATTGGCAAGTGGGATGGTTTGATCCTAGGCCAAGAGTACAACGAGGGAAGAGAAGGAGCATTCCACAACAGCGCAGAGGCAGTAGCTACATTGTCTAGCCAAGAGCCCAACAGGGGCAGCGTAGAGGCAACAAGATCCAAACAAGGCTGACGCATGCTGAGTTAAGGCAACGCAGGGGCAGCATAACCCATTCTAGGGTGATGCAGACCCTTCCTAAGCAGCGCAAAGGATGACGCAAGCCAGTAAGGATGACACAGAGGGCTTCAGAGAAGCGTTGAGGTTTCCAGAGGCGGGAAAGCGGCTAAGTTCTGTAAATGTCGTTTGAGGGTGTGAATCAGTCATATTTTTTTGTCTCTGGAATACAGGTATTGCTCCCATTTATATTTCTCTATCCGGTTAACTAGATTTGGTGCCTAGGATTGTTGTACTTAGAATCTGCATAATAATAAAAATCTTCCATAAGCTAGCAACACCAGTTTTCTCGCATTAGGTTTTTCGAGGGACATTTGTCTAGAAAATACTTGTGTATCACTTTGTCTATGAAAATGTTATTCAATATATGATGTGTATGTGTAGGTTGTTAACTATATTTACTTTGATGTTAATTCTGAATATTCAAATTAATAGCTTATGTAAGTAGGAGAAATAAATCAAGATTTAACAGTAGGGTTTCTTAATTTTAAGAAATTTTCATATTTTATTCGAACTGTACTTCAATAACATGCTTTTGGTTCATTTTCTTAGTATCTAATTACATGATCTAGTGGATTTTTTGGATGTTTTTTGCATTTACTAGGCGGATTGGTGGCCATAAAAAAAAAAAATTCAACGATTTATTGTACCATATTTCATTCAGAAGTTTATTTTGTGTGGTTGTTTTTTCGTTGGAAACTTACATTTGGCAAATTCCAACGTGGGCTAAGCTTGTATTTAGTTTAGAAATACAAAAATTGATATCTGTAAAGTGTAAACAAACCCTTGATAAGGGGTTTCATGACTCAGAAGTGCCTAGTTGTGTTGTATATTTTTGGTTCTATATAGAGACGCAAATGAATCCACTTGAATGGAAGAGATGGCGGTGATATTTGATTGTTGACTTAATCCCCTTATTTTTAGAGTTAGCAACGGGAACTCTTATTCTCAAGAAAGGAGTGAATGTTAACATGTCTTGGCTCAGTTAACAACTTAACACCTATTATCAAGTTTTCATTTTTACGAAAAATGTAATAACTTAGTTATTCCTAAATCATTTAAATGGCATCTTGAATTCAACTCTTTTATTTTCAAAATATGTTTTTATTTTTAGATTTCTATCAATAAAACAGTATGTACGAAGCATATCACAAAAACAATTGGCAGCAGAAATGTTAAAAATATGACAACAAATGTAAATAATGTAATTTTGGGAAAATTACTTAGTAACCGTTAATTGGTTGAGTAACGAAATGAAGTTATAATAACGAAATAGGCTCAAGTTAAATTAGATGGCCCAAGAGGCTTGTAAGAGTGGAGAATCATTTTGATTAATAGAGTTTCCAATCCCTTGCCCTGTGGAGGTTTCCTTGACACCTTGTCAAGGTTTTACCACGTAAATAAATGTGTTTACTTGTGTGTGTTTTCATTCAGTTTCTCATTCAGTTTTAATTTTATTTTTCCGTTTAAATGAGTTTCTTGGTTCAATAAGTGGTATCAGAGCTTACCAAAGTTTTAATTCCGCTGGATTATAAAACCTTTGCCTCTATTCAAAATCAAAGAGTGTTTGTAATCACCGTGAGAGAAGTCTGAGCATTTTGTGTTTGTAACCACCATGAGGGAAGTTGGTGAAGGGAAAATAAAAATTTGGTTTTGAGGCCACTATGATCGAGCGTCAAGGGAGTTTGGTGAGGCTGAGGCTGTCGAGGCTGTCGAGAGAGCAAAGAAAAAAAAATCGGTGATGCCCTGGCCGCTGTCAAGCAAGGAATTCCTGCAGAATCGTTGTCAAGCAAGGAATGCCTGCAGAATACGTTGAGGAAGACTAACTATTGAGAGAGAAAGGGAAAAATTCGGTGATTCCCTGGCTACTGTCAAGCAAGGAATGCCTGCAGAATCCGTCGAGGGAGACTAACTAAAACAGTCAGTCATTAACTGCCATAACCGCTGTCAAGAAAGGGATGCCTGGACCTGCTTGTCCACGGTCTCTGCTGAGGAGACGAAGAGAATATATGCTCTGCTCCTGAAGAGAAGCTCTGATCCTGAAGAAAAAACCGCAAAAGAGAAAAACACATTGTCGTGTAGGAAGGAGAAAACAGCTCGTTGAAGAAAATGAAAATGGGTCCATTGCCCTATTTCGATAGAAGAACCATTAATTGATAGAGCATACAGAGTTGTCAGATATGGAAGTAAAAATGCAGGAAGAAGACAAGGCAATAACCTTGTTGTGCTCTCTGCCCGAGTCATGGGACCACTTCGTAACTTCAATCAGTTTGAGCACTGTCGATTCATTGAAATTTGAATCTGTTGTTGGTGTTGTCTTATCTGAAGAAGTACGAAGGAAATCTAGTATTGAGACATCTGCACCAGAAGCCATGGTAGCCAGAGGTTGGTCAAAGGAAAGAGGGGAGAAAGAAAGGGGCTCTTCCAGATCGAATTCAAAGGGCAACAAGAAGTGTAAAGCCAAGTGCTGGTACTGCAATAAACTAGGACACCTCAAGAAAGATTTTTGGAAATGAAAGGAGTCGGAAAACCATAGCAAGGAATCAAATCAGGTTGATTCAGGTATGGTTGATGAGGTTTTAATAGCTAAAGCTCTCCCTGTTTGTAATGTCTCTCAAGATGCTGAAAATTGGCTATTAGACTCTGGTGCTTCTCATCATATGAGTCTGCACTGAAGTTGGTTTACTTCATATGAAATTGTAAATGGTAGTTATGTATTCATGGGAAATAATGCATCTTTTTAGACTGTTTGGAATGGTAATGTAAAAATTAAAATGTATGATGATACAGTTAAAACATTATCTGATGTTAGGCATGTACCTGATCTAAAAAAAAAACTTGATTTCCTTGGGAGTTTTGGATTCGAATGGGTATAAACTTACAGGTCATAATGAAGTGTTGAAAGTCTCAAAAGGAGCCTTGGTTGTTATGAAGGCTGAAAAGATCGGAAATATGTACGGACTCAAAGGAAGCACTCAATTTATTGAAGCAGCAATCATATCAAAAAAAGCAGAAGAAGGTTCCTGTCTATGGCTTCAGCGATTGGGGCACATGAGTGAGAAAGGTCTTCAAGTACTGATGAACCACAAGTTGCTTCCTAATTTTAAATCCTTGAAGTTGGTTTTTTGTAAACATTGTGTGTTTGGAAAACAGTGTAAACAAAGGTTCAAGACTGGAAATCATAATAGTAAACAAATTTTAGACTACATTCATTCTGATCTGTGAGGACCATCTCCTACTGTGTCTTATGGAGGTGCATTATATTTCTTAACATTTAATGATGATTTCTCCCGGAAAGTTTGGGTCTATATGTTGAAAAAGAAAGTTGATGTATTTAATGTTTTTAAACAATTTAAAGCAATGGTGGAAAAGAAAACAGGCAAATCAATTAAGTGTTTAAGAACTGATAATGGCGATGAATTTACTTCTTTATAATTTGAACAATTCTGTAAGGATGAAGGGATTTTTATACATAAAACTGTTGTTTATACTCCTCAGCAAAATGGCGTTGCTGAACGGATGAATCAGACTCTTACGGAAAGAGCCAGAAGCATGATCAACAATGCTAACCTGCCAAAGGAGTTGTGGGCAGAAGCAGTATCCATTGCTTGTTATTTAGTTAACAGATCACCTTCGATTGCAATAAACCGTAAAATTCCTGAATAAGTTTGGTCGGGTCAGTCTTGTGATTATTCGCATTTGAAGATTTTTGGTTGTGATGCCTATGCTCTTATTCCTAGAAATCAGCGTTCAAAGTTAGATCCAAAATCAAAATGTTGTGTCTTTGTTGGATATGATTATGTAGCGAAAGGATATAGGTTGTGGGATCCCTCTTCAAGAAAGATAGTCATTAGTAGAGATGTAACATTTGATGAATCTTCTCTTCTAAAATCAGATGTTGGAAAATTTGAACAGGAGCAGGTATCGCCAAATCGGCAGATTCAATTGGAGACTAAACCTTTTCTAGAAAGTCAAAAGGAAGGTGAGACTTCTGATGAAAAGGGTGAAGAAGCAAAGGAAACTGTAGAAATTCCATAACCAATTCAGCAACCAGTCACTCTACGAATGTCTACAAGGGAAAGAAAAACACCTAAAAGGTATGAAGATTCTGCTTCATCTTTTGCATTGATTACTAAAGATGGGGAACCTTCTTGTTATCAGGAAGCAGTAGATGATGCAAATAGCGAGATATGGAAAAAGGATATGGAAGAAGAAATGGATTCCTTAGCCAAGAACCATACATGGGATCTTGTAGAACTTCCTAAAGGGAGAAGTGTTGTTGGGTGCAAATGGGTCTTCAAGTTGAAAAGAAAAGTTTATGGAAGTATCGAGAGGTATAAGGTGAGACTGATTGCAAAAGGGTATTCTCAAGTTGAAGGTATAGATTTTCATGATATTTTTTCACCAGTAGCTAAACTTGTTTCTATTTGTACTGTGTTAGCACTAACTTCTTTACTTGACCTTGAGTTAGAACAGTTAGATGTTAAAACAGCCATTCTTCATGGTGATTTGGACGAAGAGATATATATGTATCAGCCAGAAGTTTTTGTACAAGGTCGCAACAGAAGATTAGTTTGAAAGCTCAGAAAATCATTGTATGGCCTGAGGCAGTCACCCAAGAAATGGTACAAGAAGTTTGATTCCTTCATGGTGAGCCAGAATTTTATCAGAAGTGAGTATGATCATTGTGTATACTTCAAAATTTTCAATGGCATATTCATTATCTTGGTGTTGTATGTTGACGATATGCTTATTGCATGCAAAATCATGGTAGAAATCAACAGGTTAAAGGCTCAGATCTCTAGGACGTTTGATATGAAGGATCTTGGAGTGGAAAAACATATCTTGGGCATGGAGATACATAGAGATGGGAAGAATGGTGAGCTTTGGTTATCACAACAGAAGTATGTGGAGAAAGTACTTGAAAAGTTCGATATGAACAATGTGAAACCCGTTAATGTTCCATTAGCTTCCCATTTTAAGTTTTCTTTGGATTTAAGTCCTAGAAATAATGAAGAAAAGAAGTATATGTCTCATGTACCATATGAAAATGTGGTAGGAAACTTAATGTATGTGATGGTATCTACAATACCTGACATTTCACATGCAGTTGGAGTCGTTAGCCGGTTCATGGAAAATCCAGGGGAAGAACATTGGCGAGCAGTGAAATGGGTGCTTCAGTATTTGAGAAGCACAAGTGACCATTGCATCAGATTTTATGGTCGTGAAGGTTCAGTCTGTGGATATGTGGATGTTGATTATGCAGGTGATTTGGATAAAAGGAGGTCTACTACAAGTTATGTTTTTACTCTTGCAGGTGGAGCAATCAGCTGGATGTCAAAGCTTCAAGAGATAGTTTCTTTGTCCACTACTAAAGCAGAGTATATAGCTGCTTCAGATGCCTGTAAAGAGGCAATATGGTTAAAAGTTCTTCTTGATGAGATTGGAAGGACGCAAGAGAAAGTGAATGTATTCTGTGACAGTCAGAGTGCTATTCATTTGGCTACAAATCCAGCCTATCACAGCAAGACCAAGCACATCGATGTGAGGTATCACTTTGTGAGACATGTAATCGAAGGCGGAAAATTAGTTCTCAAGAAGGTTCGTACACAGGAGAATCATGCAGGTATATTCACGAAGCCAGTTACAGTAGAGAAGCTAAGATGGTGTCTCGCTTCTCTTGGCTTGCAGAAGAGATGATGAATGGGCATGGGCAAGGGATTAGGAAAATTGTTGTCAAGGTGGAGTTTGTTAAAAATATGACAACAAATGTAAATAATGTAATTTTGGGAAAATTACTTATTAATCGTTAATTGGTTGAGTAACGAAATGAAGTTAAAATAACGAAATAGGCTCAAGTTAAATTAGATGGCCCGAGAGGCTTGTAACAGTGGAGAATCATTTTGATTAATAGAGTTTCCAATCCCTTGCCCCATGGAGGTTTCCTTGACACCCTGTCAAGGTTTTACCATGTAAAGAAATGTGTTTACCTGTTGTGTGTGTTTTCATTCAGTTTCTCATTCAGTTTTAATTTTCTTGTTTCGTTTAAATGAGTTTCTTGGTTCAATAAGAAAGGCTACTTCTATTACTACATACACAAAACCAAACCATCCCAAGATCATTAATCAATTATAGTCACTATGCCTAAAATTAATATACTAAAACGGGAATTGAATTTTGACTTTATTTCATGGCTATGGTGTACAGGCTGGGGCTCTAGCCTTTTTAATAAAAAATAGGAGATCTTACTTGACAGTGCATATTTTATGAAGTCAACCTCTTATACTAGGAGACTAAAAGTAATATGAATTAAAACTTTATTCCATGTCTATGATGCAAAGTTATTAAAGGACACATACACTTATCCTTGGATTTCATATCTTCAAAATTGCACTAGTACAAAATTTCTGCCATTTTTTTTATTTTCATTTACTCCAGGTGGGCAGATTTGGTTTTTAGTGTTTTGTTTGGTTTCTTGTTAAGTTTCCTCTGATCTGTTGAAGAATAACTGACATTTATCTGATTTTCGACATTCTCTCTTCTAGATTTAGGGGGGAAAGCACATTGATAATTTTTTATTGTGCAAATTTGATAAATTTCAATACCTCATTTTGTTGCAGCAACTGTATTCTCCCCATAAAGGCAATCAAAGGTGAATTTCTATAGAAATGAAAAATTATTGGTCTTGATGTGTTTCTCATTTGGAATATTCAGGTTGACCTATTTTCTTCAAATATCAAATACATGTATAATATCTTTTAAGATCAAAATTGTACTATTTATGTCATGGCATGCATTGGATTCATCATACTACACTAGAAACTTGGTTGGAAGTTTGATTGTGTTTGTTTTAACTTTCTACTTATTTTGATGCACCTTTACTTTATTGTCCTAATCCCTTTGTTACCACATCCCTCATGTTAATTGGTGCAATCAGCCTTGACTTGAGATCATATGGGTTTATTACTTCTGTCATAATGATGTGAGAGATCATTTGGAGTTGGGCTGAAGAGAAACCAAAATTATGATCTTCAATAAATACCTCTTTATCCTCTTGAACCTCTTATTCTTCTTTCCCTCTTTCCATAAGAAAATCTTTTGATTGTAAAAAGGGAGCTCAGTTGTTCTTGTCACAACAAAATCTCACACAATTGATATAAGTAATATGTCAGTCATGCCAAGTTTCATTAATGTATATAGTCTCGTAAAATACCATTAATAAACTCAATTGTAATGTATAAGTATCAATCCATTACATATAATTCACTTCAACCTTAGTCAATGACACATGGCTCCAGTACAAAACCACTCAACTAGGCAATATGAGAAGGCTCATTTATCACTCTTAGACTCTTCAGGCAGACAAAGAGATGGAGGGCTAAATGGTAAGGTCAAATGGGTAGGCTAGGATCTATTTGTAACCATCATATAATAGTCTATCAGCCTAGAGCATGGGTATGTCTTTTAAGCACTGCTTTTGGTATGCTCACCTTTTTTCAACCCTGAGTCACTTGCTCTTTTATTAGTGCTCGCTTTTTTTTAAGGTTCCCTTACTTGTCTTTCTCATGTTATCCTTTGGCAAGCCCTTCTGTATAGTGAAATAAAATAAAGACCAAATTTATTCAAAAGGATGATGGCTTTTTCATTCTCCCTACTAGCTCCAAGGACACTCTTTTTTTTTATTTGTGTGCTCCCCCCTATTCGTTAGGGAATTAAGACATAAGTGTTTAGCAACACTTGCTCTATTAGATGCATATGCTAGTCTCTAGGTTACAAGTAGATCAAAGAGTAACAGGAATTAAATGAGCAAGAACAACATAAATGACAAGGCTAAAGGTGGTTGACAACCAACACCCCAAGAGTCTCAAAGGACCAAGAAACACTGGCTAATCACACTGTTCAAGCAATCCCAGACCAGGTAATGCGAGAAATCAAAAGGAATCAATGGGTACCGTGTAATAGATGGAAGGTAAGATACTAAAAGTCAATTTATTTCCAGTACTCTCTGCAATGATACTTTGTAAGTATAAATTGATGAAACCATCAGAATGAAAGACATAAAATTATAAAACCCTCATTTGTATCCTTGGTGGTGAATCTCGTGCCACAGTTCTAAAGGCATCTGAAGTAGATATCTGGCATGATGCATGGTGCAAGATGGCTCAACTTCGGGTGATCCTCAGCATAAAGTGAGCTCAGAAGTATGGTAGGTACACCAGATAGTCTTAGGGGTAATATATCCCTAGATTATCTGTTGAATATCAGGTGGCTTGCTGGTTGGTTGGCACATAACACTATGTGAGTCTGTCACACATAGCTCTTATTTTATTGAAGTTATATTATTCCATTTACAATTGAAATATGGCTAAGTGTTGGCCATTTTTGGGGCTTTATTGGTCCGACGGGTTGGGAAATTGCATGAACTCAATCACTAATATTGAATTGGCCAAATTATCATAAAAGCTTGACGTGATATTCCCTATAATTCAACAATGATTGCCAAATATATGCTTTGACTTTGATGGTATACCCCATCATTCTGTAATTATTTCCAACTATATACCTTTGCTTAAATGACATGCCCCATCATTCTATAATTAATACCAGTTATCTGCTTTCACTTCGACAGATTTATTAGGTGATGTAATTATCAGAACTATGAACTCATTTATATATTTATTTCACCTTTTTGACATTAACACTTTGACTTAAATAATTTTATTGAACATTGTTGACTCACATATCGGATGGCATGGTGACCCATACTAGAATTAGGCTAACAAGACAGTGCAACACACCCATCGATGCAACTGTGCAACTGACTTCGACTTTTCTTTACCATTGAACTTAGACTGGAATTGTTTTGCCCTCTTCGACCAAAAAGGTATTGCTTGGCTTCTATTTCAAAATTTTGAAAATTATCATAGACTTGTCAAAGCAACAGTGGAATGATTAGTACCCCAACTTTCTTTGTTTTAGATTGATCGAATGATTGATCACTGAGCTCAATTGCAGGGCCAGGGTTTATTGACATGAATTGACTTGAGCAAAAAATTGATAAATTCATTATAACCTAGCTTAGTCATAGGATGGAACTTATTAACTAAATTGACCTATATAGAAAATAAGTAATGTACAAATCTCCTTCTTACAGGTGCTGGATAACTCAGACGAGTTGGATAACTCAATTGGATGGAGGGGTAAAAGGCTTAAGGTGAGTGTTGTTCACCCACCCACCGTACAACATACCATCAAGTTGTGCTAGCTTGAAAACACCTATCTCCCAAATGTCTACAACCCTAAAGGGTCCTAACCAATGCATTTTTAGCCTTCCTGGATGTTGACGATACTTGTTTTCATATAGGACTACTAAGTCACCTTTGCTCAGACCTAGTTCTAAATTGTATACCTGAAACTTTCATGTTGCTCTCTAAGGCTACAGCATCCTCAATTGTATACCTGAGGCTTTCATGTTTCTCTCTAAGTCTTTAGCATTCTCAAATGGGGAATCAAGGTCTACATATTTCTTTTCTCTAATATGCAAGGAAAACTAAGATTCAAAGCAGCATCATAAGTTATCATGGCAACGGGCTCAGATGGGAAGGCTTGCACCATTCTTGTCAACTTATTAAGAGTGATCAACTTATCTTTTTCAAGCATTGAATCATCTAGCACTGTTTGTTGCATCCATTGGCTGGTTTCAAGCAACCTATAATTCAAATTCTATGTCTCTTCTCTTCAACTTTAGAGTTTATTTTTATTGGGATTCATTGTGAAATGGTGCTGGTAATGCAGTATGCTTAGTCTTAGTTTAGCAAAGACAGTTTGACTGCTCGAACTCCGACTCAAGTCAGAGATTAACTGCCTTAGAGCCATCCTTGTCACTTCAAAGAAAAACATTTAAAATAAGTGATTAAAAAAAAAACTAGAAATAGAGTTGACTACCATTTGACTTACACATAGAGTTGAGTTACACATATTCATTCACTAATTAACTTTTACTTTTACTTTGAATAAAGCATATTTTTTAAATCTAATGCCATATTGTTTTTAATGTGATTATTTGGATTTTAATGTGATTATTTGGAGTTTCGGGTGAATTTTATGCCTGGAATTTGGCTGAAAATTTTGTGGTGAAATCTTGATTTGTGTTATTTACACTGGTTTTTTAATGCATATATAGATTCAACGCTCTGAAAAATCCTTCCGGCACTTCAATTGTGCAGAGTTTACCCATAAAACTTGTGATTTCAATAAATTCTTGCCAAATTTTAGACAAATTAGATCTGAAAAACAAACTTTTCAAAAAAACCCATTAAAAACAAGTCTATTTATAATATTATATATTTTCTTATTTTGAGAGACACTTTAAAACCTAGTATATGAAGAATATGTGGTCATTTAATTATTAAAAAATAAAGAATAATATTAATTATGTTGGTTCAATTAAACTTTATAAAAAAATTTAAAAAAATAAAAAATAAAAATAAATAAAATAAATAAAAACACATGTACAATTATATCACGAAAAGAAATAAAGTAAAAAAAAAAATTTGTAAAAATAAAAAAATATAAAGTCATTTTAGCTAAGAAAGATCAATGTCAGTATTGACTATTATTTCATTGGTATGTTATCTGTGATTGATCAATAAGATATAGGAAGGATCCAATAGAGGTCTGGAATGAGAATGGAGAGTGCAGGAGTTAGGTTTTCCGCCCTTAGGGTTTCAAGCCCCCATCGCAGCCACCTCTCGCAAGCACACGCCTAACAGGTGGTACAACCATGGTATGGTTTCCATGACCTTCACGGGGTTGTCGAATTTGGAAGTAGAAAGGCTTGTTTCGTGGAGCGAGGACATCCTAGATATACAGTTGGAGGATTCCTAGCACTTGTTGACCCTCAGACCCTCAGTAGGGGAGAACACAGGAGGCAACAACGAGAAAAAAAATTGCGGAGGATGTTCCACATAAACCCTCGGCTCGTAAGGAATGGACTGCACTGCGTTGTGGTTTAGGATTGGTTGCGGCACTCCATGGGTGGCGGCGGAGGAGTTGACCTGACCCCTGTCATTTCCTGCAGATGCGGGCAGCATGTGCACGACAAGAGTTTGGGACATTCAAGTTGGAATTTCTGATAATTCCAGAACAAAGGATTGAGAGAATAATACTCTCCTTCTAACACAGAGAATAACTGGACAGAGATTGCAGAATAAAACTTTTCTATTTCATTAACAAAAAAAATATATTACAAAATAATAGATTTCTTCCTCCCCTGAGGGATTTACAAAATATGATTAAGACTGCTACAGACGCAGTGCTCTCAAAACAAACTTCTCTTTGTCTCTCTAAACGCACAAAACAGTGCTCTCTGGTCTTTACTGTGTTTTTTTCTGCCTTCGGGCTTACACAGTAATACAACACTAAAGTTACATGCTACAATGCAATACTATAAGCCTACGGGCTTTTTCTCTTTTTATATAGCGTAGTGTAAAAAACATAAAACAAAAAATAATAAAAATACACTGCCAAAACATAAACTTTAACCTAAAATTTTCTTTGGCGCGATGTACGAGTGGTGCCCACATCGCAATCGGCGATCGGCGAAACAAAAAACTTGGCGGAATGAACTTTGAACTTGCGATTTGCGATTTGAAATTAGCGATGTGCGATGTGCGATTAGCGACATCGGCAATCACATCGGCGGAAATCATATGCGGTAGGCGGAAAACACATTTTGGATGTTGCGATTGTGATTGTGACAATCGCATCGCAAACATTACAATGAATCATAACATATGGCAGATGGCATTTGGAATTGGCGATTGCGATATGCGATTGTGGTGGGACCACATCGCATCGCATCGCAACTTTCAATCGACGATAACACATTGCGATGGCGGAAAATTACAACGTTCCTTTGCGATGTGTGATTGCGATTGTGGTGGGACCACATCGCATCGCATTGGAACACTTCATATCAACAAGACACTTACAATAAAACTTGCGATTACGATCGGCAATGAAGTGGTGGGGACCACTATGACGTGTATCATTCAAAACTTAAAAGGACTTTGCGTGTTTAAACAAAATTCTTCATATTTGGTTGTTAAGGGCTTAAAAGCCTGAAAAGACTGTTTTCATTAAAACTCTGTTGTTGCGTGGTTTTGAACCATGAAAGTCTTCAATCCTTCTGCAAATGCAGCTACGCCCATACAAACATAAATTCTCCTCTGCAATGGTGGCTGCTGCCCATATTATTTAATTCCTCTTTACTTTTTTTCTCCATTCCTCTTGAATGCACAGTGTTGTGCATGCAAGCTCTCTACTGCCCCTTTGTACTCTGTTTCTACCTGCTCAGGGCACGCAGGTGACTTTAATATTTCAACACTCCCCCTTAAAGTCAGTTGCTGGGTTATCAGTCATACCCAAGAATTTTCTTAAATATTCAAAACTCTTTTGCCCCAATGGCTTTGTCAAAATATCTGCATATTTCTCCTCTATTCTACAATGTTTTAAAACAATTTCTCCATTGTTCACCAATTCTCTGATGTAGTGAAACTTGGCATCTATGTGCTTCGTTCTCTTGTGAAACACAAAATTCTTTGATAATGCAATAGCTGAGCTATTGTCATAATATATCACTGTGCCCTTTACCTGTTCTTGATACAAATTCCTCAACTTTCTTCTCATCCAAACTACTTGACACGCTGCTGCTGTAGCTGCCACATACTTTGCCTCTACTGTAGATAATGCTACAATAGGCTATTTCTTAGAAGCCCATGAAATGGCTCCTGAACCCATATGAAAAACATAACCAGATGTACTTTTCCGATCATCTACACTTCCAGCCCAATCACTGTCAGTGTAACCAATTAACTGTGAATTTTCTGAAGTAGAATATAAAATCCCATACCTTTTAGTTCCTTTCACATACCTCAAAATTATCTTCGCTGCTTGCCAATGTGTTTCTTTTGGCCTTACCATAAATTTGGAGATCAAACTAACAGCATGCATAATATCTGGCCTAGTTGCAGTCAAATACATGAGGCTGCTAACTATGCTTTTATACAAACTAGGATCAAGATCCTTGCTGCTGTTATCTTCACTCAATTTTAATCCCATTACTGTGGGCGTAATTGCTGCTTTGCACTCCTGCATATTAAATATTTCTAAAACTTCATTAACATACTTTTCTTGTGAGATAAAAATCCCATTTTCACTCTATTCTACTTCTATTCCTAAGAATTATCTCAACAATCCCATGTCAATCATTTCAAATTCTTCTTTCATGACTATTTTAAAATTTTCACTGAGGTAATCATCATTACCTGTGAGTATCACATCATCAACATATAACACAACAATGAGCATCTTAACATCTTTTTCTTTGATGTATAATGTGGGTTCTCCGTCACATTTTTCAAACCCATTTTCCAGTAGATAGGAATCTATCCTACTATACCATGCTCTTGGTGCTTGCTTTAGCCCATAAAGAGCTTTCTTCAATCTGCATGCTTTATGTTCTTGGCCCTTTTTCTCATAGCCTAGAGGTTTTTCAACAAATACCTCTTCCATTACAACTCCATTTAGAAATGCTGATTTTACATCCATTTGGTATACTTTCCATTTGTTTTGTGCTGTTATGGACAGCACTACTCTTACTGTTTCCATTCTTGCAACTGGTGCAAAATTTTCTTCATAGTCTCTTCCATGCTACTGCTTATATCCCTTGACAAAAAGTTTGGCCTTGTGTCTTTCTATCATACCTTCAGCATTGCTTTTGGTCTTGTAAACCCACTTTACTCCAATAACTGCTTTACCTTCTGGGAGATCAACCAACTCCCATGTTTTATTCTTCTCTATGGCATTAATTTCATCATCCATAGCTTCTATCCATTTTCTATCTTTTATGGCATCTTCAAAATGAATAGGATCATCAACATGACAATACAAAGAAAATAAGGAGTTCATACCTTCATTTGCCACTTCCTGTTCATAAATCTCATTAATATTTCTGAATCTGGTTCCTCTTTCATTTGGTGTACTTGTGCTTGAAAAAGCACTCAAATCTGCTCCATGTGGTGCGCTTGGAGAAGCACTCTCATTCCTTCTCAAGGGTGTTCTTACTCCTGCTTGAGGTGTCCCTTGCTGTCCTTGTGTTGGTGGAGGTTATGCTACCGATGAGGTGTCATTTTCAGTCACATTTTCCTCATCTTCATCATGAGACAAACAACTTTTAACATTGACTATTTTCTCAATGCTTCCATCCCATGCTTCCTCTTCAATGAACTGAACATCTTTGCTTATCACAAATTTCTTTATGGATGGGTTATATAATCTATATCCTTTGGATTCTTCACAATATCCAAGGAAGATGCACTTCTCCCCATTACTGTCCAACTTCTTTCTTAACTGATTTGGAATGTGTGCATATGCCACACATCCAAAAACTCTCATGTGAGTGACTCCCTGTTTTCTGCCACTCCACTCTTCTTCTGGAACTCTGTTCATTACAGCTTTTGTTGGGCATCTATTCAAGATGTATGCTGCACAATTTGTAGCTTCTGCCCTGTTAGTATGAATCCTTTGTCGAAGTGTACAAAAAAGGACCACTTTAGCTACGCATAACTAATAGCCCTAACAACAAAAGTGGTTGCCAATATCTTCAGATCTGCGGTTAGTTGAACAAGAAAAGAGCTGCAAAAACCAGATCTATGTATGGAAAGACATTAAGCAGTAAAAACAAGGGTTTGCTCCATATACCAATAGACAAGACAAGAACAATTTTTGAAAGAATTTTTGTATTAATTGGGCACCTGGGAGGAAAACAAGAAGGCGTATCCAATTCTCTTCAGTGGGATGGGTTCTTGGAAGTCCTCAGCACTTCAGATCTAAGATTTCTCTCTCTTGTTGGTGTAGAAAACCCAATGCAAAGAATAGAGCTCAATGAGAGCTCACACAGCAAATGATGGAAAAATGGGACCAAGTGTATAGATCCAGAGTGATCTAATAGGCAACAAAAGGTGAAGAATGGTAGGAAAAACCCTCCTATTTATAACAAAATATTGGGTCATTCTAGATCTTGGTGCATGATTAAAATAATGCTAACCAAATCTAGATCCACCTTTTATGGAATATTTTATTATATTTGTTGGAGGGAAAAAGTATTTGACTTGGGTCAAATCCCTTTATTTGTCAAAAATAAATAAATAAATGATTTATTTATCTTTTTAAGGAAATGGTTGAAATATAATCAAATAAATAATGATTTATTCAATTATTTAAGGAAGTGGTTGAAAGATAATTAAATAAATAATGATTTATTTAATTATTTGTGGGTGATTTGGTCATATTTAACAAGGAATATTATCTAAATAAGATTTAAATAATTATTCCTAGAAAACAATAAGATAAATAAAGGTTTATCTAATTAATTTCTTTGTTTTTGGATTAAACATGACTGGGAATAATAATTAAATTATGGTTTAATTAATTATTCCATGAGGAAAATCAAACAAATATAGGTTTGTTTAATATTTCCTTTTGGGGTTTCCTGTTTAGACCATAAATAACCTAATAAATGTCGTTTATTAAGTTATTTAACATAGTGAAGGCAATTTTACTTAGGGTAAAATTGGTCTTACATGGTGTACTTGGGTCCATCTAATGATAATAGGTTAGATGACCAAAAAATGGTGTAACATGCCCAATACTCATTTGGCAAGTGTTTTTCCTTCAACATACTTCTCACCATTTCCATTATGGTTTGATTCTTCCTTTCAGCAACTCCATTTTGCTACAGTGTGTACCTTGTAGTAAATTGTTTGTGTATGTCATTTTCTCTACAAAAATGCAAGAACTCTTTTGAGATGTACTCACCTCCTCTATTAGTTCTAAGAACTTTGATATGCTACCCACTTTGTTTCTCTACTAGAGCTTTAAAGTGGCAAAATTTCTCAAAGACTTCACTCTTATATTTCAGAAAATAAACCCATACTTTCCTTGTGAAATCATCAATGAAGGTCAGCATGTAATTGCTGCCTAAAACTGATGTTGTTTGCATTGGCCCACATAAATCTGAATGAATGATTTCTAAGGGTGCTTTCACCCTTATGCTCTTTCCTGATGGAAATTTTTCTATGTGTTGTTTACCCAAGATGCAGCCTTCACATAGGCTATCCGGTTTCTCAATCAATGGTAAAAATCTTACCATTCCTTTTTTGTGCAAAAAATTTAATCCTTCGAAATTGACATGTCCAAATCTCAAGTTCCATAACCAGTTCTCATCTTTCACTTCCTTTTGAAAGACCTCTTGAGTTACAGCTGCTACATTCTTTCCTTTTCCCTTCAAGTCAGTGTTGAGCTTGAGTGGAAACATTCTATTGTTGGTCATTTGTATTTCAGCAATGATCTTCTTGCTTGGAGGTATATCCATTATTGTGCACACATCATTCTTGAACAATACTTTGTAACCTTTGTTTATGAGCTTCCCAATGCTCAAAAGATTACACTTCAAGCTAGGAACATAGTGTACATTTGGCACAATTTTTTTCTCTCCATTTCTTGTGTTGAAAATGCAGCAAGATGATGGAGCTTAGTGAAATGAAGTCGCCTTCACTAAGTGGGCCCGCAGGCTATTTTTGGCGCAAAGTCTATTTTTAGACTATGTCTATTTTTAGACATATGGAGCATGGTCTGGGAGTTGCAGTATGATATTCTTGGAGTATTGGTCATGTTGGTAAAAATAGATGGACCTCTATTTTTAGACATTTAGGTCGAAGTCTATTTTTAGACTGCCTATCCTAAAAATAGAAAGTCAAATATTATTTACCCTTAATAATATTTGGACTCTAAACTTCAGTTTACTCTCTTGGAGCACTTCAGTTCGAGCTACAGAAGTGGCTCATGCATCTGACAGAGGAATTATGCTATTCCTAGGGGTTTGGTGAGCTCATGCATGGTTGAATTCAGTTAGGACTTCAGTGGCAGAAGTTTGGTGGAGTTGATGAGACATTTGGTGGAGTTGTGTTCGGTTTAACTTAGTTGAACTAGTTGAGATTAGTTTAACTAGCTAATCAACTAGTAATGAGTGGAGTAAATTAAATATTATTTAATTCACTAATTATTAACTCATTATTCAACTCAAGAATACATCAGTTCACTACAGTGCATGGACAGTTCAGTGGAGACCAGTGAAAGAGGTAGATGAAAGGGTTGAGTTAGCTATCAGTTGTGACATAAGTTGTGTATGATATTTGCACCACACTTGGAGGAATTTCCCATGATGATTGCGTTGTCAAGCCAAGGAGATTCGAACCTTGGATCTCTCATTAGACCAGCCTTGATTGCGCAATAGAGGCAGGCAATTAGTGGATGTGTTTTGAACTTGTGACTTGTTCAAAACCAAGCTAGTTTGTGTGTAACTTAACTAGATAGTACTGAGTACTTGTGAGGAGTATTGTGCTATGTACTATTACATGTTTTCTCCATTATAATATACAGAATAGCTGAGGGGTTTTCAGCTATAAGCTTTCCCCATACATACTGTGTAATGTGTGTGATGTTTTGATGATTTTTTTTTATCGCATACCGCTTGTTTTATTTCCGCATGTGTGATGATCTTAGTGGAAGAGATTATGTGTTGCATATGAATTCGAATTGATATATGTTCAGGATAATCTCGATGGATAAATCTTCATTATTCAGCAAATTTCTACATCTTGCACAGATACTAACTCTGCCTTTTCCCTTGACAGAAATCTTAGTATCAGTTCCTGTGGTTACTTCTGATTTAACTTCTTCATCAAGATTGGAAAACATTGTTATGTTTCCAGTCATGTGATTACTACAGCCTGAATCTAAGAACCATACATCATCTTGTCTATCTTCTGCTACATTACATGTTAACAGCACATTCTTTGGGTTCTTTTCTTCTCTTGCTACATTATCATTCTGCCTATTATTCATGTCATTTTTATTTTTCCTACATTAATTGGCATAGTGCCCATATATCTTGCAATAATGACATTGGACATTGGATTTGTCATACCTTTGTCCATGAGCATGTTGGTGTCCACCTTGTTGGTTGTTGCATTGGTCGTGGCTTTGATTCTGATTGTTGCTCCTTCCATGTGAATGTGAAGGGTTGTTCCTTCCTCCTTTGTTTTGGCTTTTGCCTCTTCCTCTTCCTCTGCCTTGACCTCTTCCTCTTCCAAAAGGCATCTGGGTCTTGAAGGCATGCTCTAGAGATGGGTTTACTGATCTTTCCAATATTTGTTCATGAGTCATTAGCAATGCATGAAGTTCATCCACTGTGAAATTTGAGAGATCCTTAGTCTCTTCAATAGTGGTAACAATAACATCAAACCTTGAGGGTAGACTCCTCAATATTTTCTCCACAATCCTTCTTTCTTCAAGTGTTTCTCCATGGGACCTTATCTGTGTGACCATCCCAATCACATGTGTGAAGAATGAGTCTATGTTATCAGACTCTTTCATACAGAGAGTTTCAAAATCTCTCCTTATCAATTGTAGTTTTGTTGTCTTCACTTTCTCCACACCTTGATAGGCTATCTTAAGAGTTTCCCATGCATCCTTGGATCTCTTAGCTGCTGCTATCCTTGGAAACACACTTTCATGTACTGCTTGATACAAATAGAAGAGGGATTTAGATTCCTTCTTCATATTGCTCTTCAATAAATCCTTCTCTACCTGAGTTAAGGCATTAAAGGCCTGCTCATCAACTGGTTCATCAAAACCATCTTCTACAAATTCCCATAAGCATTGCGAGGCAAACAGGGCTCTCATGGTAATGGCCTAATAATCATAGTTCTTCCCATTAAATTGTGGAAGCTGAGCATTTCCAATACTCATACTGGTGCTTGGTCCAGCCATTGCTTACTAACTGAACTTTGAACTAAACTTGACTGTGTTTTTCAAATAAACTGTCTTTCCTTCTTTAAAAGACAAACTCTGTCTCTGAGGACTACTCTTTTAAACAAAAAAACAACTCTGTTTTTTTATAGAAATACTTGGACTTTAATCTTCTGCTGAGCCTTCACGCTGCTAGAGAACTGCTGCAACAAGTCTTCTTCTTTCGCACCTTCAAAGAGCCTGGATAAGCTCTGATACCAAGTTGGAATTTATGATAATTCCATAACAAAGTACTGAGAGAATAATACTCTCCTTCTAACACAGAGAATAACTAGACAGAGATTGCAAAATAAAACTTTTCTATTTCATTCACAAACAAAAGCTATTACAAAATGATAGATTTCTTCCTCCTCTCAGGAATTTACAAAATATGATTAAGACTACTACAGACGCAGTGCTCTCAAAACAAACTTCTCTTTGTCTCTCTAAACACACAAAACAATGCTCTCTGGTCTTTACTGTGTTTTTTTTCTGCCTTCAGGCTTACACAGTAATACAACACTAAATTTACACGCTACAATGCAATACTATAAGCCTATGGGCTTTTTCACTTTTTATATAGCGCAGTGTAAAAAACATAAAACAAAAAATAATAAAAATACACTGTCGAAACATAAAATTTAACCTAAAATTTTCTTTGGCACGATGTACGAGTGGAGCCCACATCGCAATCGACGATCGGCGAAACAAAAAACTTGGCGGAATGAACTTTGAACTTGAAATTTGTGATTTGCGATTAGCAATGTGCGATGTACAATTAGTGACATTGGTGATCGCATCAGTGGAAATCATATGCAATAGGCGGAAAACACATTTTGGATGTTGCGATTGCGATTGCGACAATCATATCGCAAACATTACAATGAATCATAACATATGGCGGATGGAATTTGGAATTGGCGATTGCGATATGCGATTGTGGTGGGACCGCATTGCATCACGTCGCAAATTTCAATCGGAGATAACACATTGCGATGGCGTAAAATTACAACGTTCCTTTGCGATGTGTGATTGTGATTATGGTGGGACCACATCGCATTGCATCGGAACACTTCATATCAACAAGAAACTTACAATAAAACTTGTGATTGCAATCGGCAATGAAGTGGTGGGGACCACTATGACGTGTCTCATTCAAAACTTAAAAGGACTTTGCGTGTTTAAACAAAATTCTTCATATTTAGTTGTTGAGGGCTTAAAAGCACGAAAATACCGTTTCGTTAAAACTCTGTTGTTGCGTGTTTTTGAACCACGAAATTCTTCAATCCTTCTGCAAATGCAGCTACGCCCATACAAACATAAATTCTCCTCTGCAATGGTGGTTGATGCCCATATACATTTAATTCCTCCTTACTGTTTTTCTCCATTCCTCTTGAATGCACAATGTTGTGCACGCAAGCTCTTTGCTGCCCCTTTGTACTTTGTTTCTACCTGCTCAGGGCACGCAGGTGCCTTTAATATTTCAACAATTCATCAGCTATGCGGAGGCGTAATAATGTATTGAGTGGGCTAGACGCACCCTCGTTCTGCCTTACCCCACGCATCAGTCGGTACAGTGCGGCATACCACAGCACCCGCACATCAAATGGCACCCCACAGTACCGGAGCTACTGCACCAGGAAGAATGGATAGGACCCCGATTTGGAATAGGCCATAGTATCAATCGAACTTACCTTCCCTGGGCCCCCTGGTATTGGCGGTTACTGTTGGAGGAATCGACCAGCTGTCGCCAAGGATTCACAGAACCAAACAAAACACAAATGCGCAGAGACATGACAACCAAAGGATACCGAAAAACAATCTACAGGTATTACGAAGCTATTTTCAAGTTTTTATTAGTAACCCAAAAGAGAAACACATAACACTAAGGGTAGGGTATCTGAAAGAGAGCATTTTTCATAAGATATGATATCCTATACATCAAAAATCTCTTATCAATGGCAGAAAATTTTTAAGAGATTACAGGTTAATCAAGGAGTACCATATTTTCTCAGGCTCCACTATAATACTCAACCTGAGGTTGAGAGTTGGAGCCGCCATGGAATAGGGAAGATCCAAAGGCCTAGGGGGAGTCGGGGGTAGCAACAACTCAAATCAGGAACAACCGACCAAAGTATTTTTCTCTTACAAGAACATCATGAAGGGGAAAGCATAGAAAATTCACCTACAGAATGAGCGGGAAGTGCCTAAGCCCATACAAAGTAAAGAAACTGAACCAAATACTAGAACTGGCCATAGACGTGCTAGAGATAGATAGATGATCATTGCACTACATATGAAGCACAAGCCATCATATGTCGATTCAACGGTTTCTGGCTCAAACCTATGGAGCTCTTCCACTATATTTTCACAACTTGGACCATGGATTGCAAAATCCATCTATGCTCGAAAGGATTCTTTATTATCAAATTTTCAACATTGAAATTCAAAGACACTATACTCCATGACAGACCGGTTCTGGGGTTCAACGGGACTCTTCATAACACCATGGTTTCTGGATTTTGATGCTAATACTATGTCTATTTCAAAAATATCGGTGTGGGTCCGATTACACAACCTCCCTATGCATTTCTAGAATGAATGTGTGCTAACAGCCATAGCCATTGGAAATATCATTGGGAGATATATCAAAAAGGATACACAACACTTAGAGGAGCGGATCTACACTTTCGCACGAATCTGTGTGGAAGTTGATCTCAGCAAAAGATTACTAGAACGCATTCAGTTATTGCACAAACAAAAAAATTGGACACAACATTTGTATTAGTAAAACACTACATTCAGATGTATAATTTGTAGGCAGACCGAACATCTAAAAAATAAATGCCCAGACACAAAAAGGGAAAACCAGAAAAAGAAAAAAAATGG
This sequence comes from Pinus albicaulis, assembly GCA_034641835.2. Lineage (NCBI taxonomy): Eukaryota > Viridiplantae > Streptophyta > Pinopsida > Pinales > Pinaceae > Pinus > Pinus albicaulis. The sequence goes on from MU968411.1 coordinate 17,235,310, forward strand.
AAAGGTACCAAAAAGATGGCAATTTCCCCCATGTGATCGAGAGGAAGATGTAATAGAAGAAGTGGAAGAACCCACTCCCAAAGAGAACTAACAACTAGGGACAGAACTAGTAGCACCAAGGACTAAATCATATGATCCATTTGACTTACAAAAGGCTCTGGAAAGGCATGCAAAAGAGCAAATGGATATGGACAACAGAGCGATTAAGAGACCTCATCATTTATCATATACTTCAAACTCAGACAAGGATAATGGGACACATAGAAAAAAATCAACTCACCCTTGTCTCATCCACACCACCACAAGGTGAATGGCCCAAGGTAGAAAAGAAAAAAGGGAGAAAAACTTGAATTTTCTCTGTAAATGTATTTTTACTAACATTTTGTTTGATTTTGGAATACCACTCCTGGCCTGGTTATTGGTCAATTATCGGCTAATGTAACATGTAATTTTATTTTCATTAATAAAATTACAATTTTTTCCCAAGAAAATGAAAGATCAGTGCCTAAATCTTCAATTAAAATATGATTGTTATTCAAAACTTCTTAAATTATATAATCTATAACCTATTGTGATGAAATAAAATTAGTTCTCTGTAAATTTTGGTATAAAATTATTTCTCTAAATTTTTCTATTCACAAGGAAATCAAACTCACTCACTTATAAGAGTTACCAATGCTGATCAACTGTCCAAGGAAGCTTCGGAGCTGACTTGGGGTACCTGGCACATCACTGAACATAATGCTGGACAGATCTACAGATACTATCACCGGCCTTTTATTGAGGAGGCTCCTCCTATTTTGGTCTTGTAGCAGTACTGATATTACGGGGGATATTTGCTTATTACGCCCCTTTTCATATATTCAGCATGTATTTATATCATCTTTTTGTTTCTACTAGAGTTAGTAAGTTATGCACCGAACTTGCTATGCTTTGTTTCATACTGATGATTCATGTTTCAGGACTGTATGCCTACAGTTTTTTGATTGTGTGGCCGACTGTTTTTTGATGTTGGATTGAACAGTAGTTTTACACTACAGCATTATGTAACATGTAGCTGATCATTAATTTGAAAGGTTACGAACTTTTTCTCTGTGAAAAAAAAGAGTTACCAACACTTCATTCCTACAGAAATATTAAATTAGATTTTTATATGTAATGGAAAAAATCATATAAGATTATTTGGAAATTGAATAAACATAGTCAACTCTTATTAAATGTTCATGAAATTGGAATACTTACAAAACTAAAATGTTGCCTACAAAAATTACTTAAATTGACATCAGTTAAAACATGTTTGAGGTAAATGATAATTTGTATTTCAAATATATAAATTAAGTAAATTGATATAATAGTTAAAAATGTTTTTATGCGAGTTAAATTTTCTTAAAGTAAAAAACAATAAATATTTCTAAAATATAAATAACTTAAATTGATATGATAATTGAAATGCTTTTGCATAAGATTAAATTTATTCAAGCAAAAATTAACAAGTATCTCACATATATAGATTATTTAAATTGATATTATAGTTAAAAGGTTTTTGTCTGAGGTAAAATTTATCAAGTAAAATTTAAAAAGTATTTCAAATATATGGAGGAAAAAAAAAAATATATATATATATATATATATATATATACGGGGTAAATGATAATAATATTTTTAATGGAAAATAATGTTAGGATAAATTATATAAATATATATTAAAATGTGTTTGTGTGAGGTAAATGTTATCAATATAAAAAATAAGAAGTATTTAAAATATATGAAAATTTAAGATTATTATGAGAAATATGAGTGTATGATATGGTTGTATAATTTTATTGACCTTAAACTATTCAAATTTGTAAATTATAATTTATAGAATAAATGAGGAAAACAAATGAAGAATAATTTAAATGTAAAATAAAGTTACAATATTTTAGATAATTTAAACCTATTTAGATCCATCTTACACGTGGATTTGTCAAGTTACTAGAGGATCAAATTTCTAGAGGTGCAAACAAAGATTTGGTTTAACATATCTCTAGGCTAGTATACCATACCCATTTGTATTTCTGGATCATTTTGCTATATAAGTTTTTTATGAGTGCCTTCTTTTGACAAGTACCATAGTTATCATTGTGATTGTAAGTTAGGGTAACTACTCTCCTCTCCCTCTTTTGTTGCTCCATCATTTGCATGTTTGGTTCTTGAGATTGAAGCTCTACAAATCTAAGGAATTCATGTTACCGGGGTTTTTCTATCAGTCTGAACATATTATTGTGGTAGTTTTTTTTGTTAGAAATGAAGGTTTCTTCTCTTTTTGCTATGTTGGTTGGTACAAACATCGAAAATCTCTTATACTACTAGTTAGTGGTTAGAATTTTCCTTTTGGGTCCTTTCTTATGTTCTTTTCTTACATCATTTGTTTTCCTTCATAATTTCTCCTTAAGTTACTAATTTTACTAGCTTTTTTTGGTTTAAAATTCCAAATTAGTTTAATTTAACTTCTATTTCTTTGTCTTTGTAGGGATTTTTCTTTTCTTGGATCTATCATATCATTTTTCTGCAAGGTTTCATGGCTTCAATTTCACTCTCTCCCATGTTATTTAGGTATATTCATTTGTGTTCATAAAACCTCATTAGCCTTAATATTTCTCATTCATTTTTCGATGAAGTTTCTTCCTTTTTCCAGCAAGGTTTACTAAGTAAAACTCTTGTTGTGTTGTGACAAGAGTGAGGATTTCGTCATGTCTACTTCCAAGTAACCTTCAATTCATACCCTTTTAACATTTTTCCTTAAAATTGTTTTTGTGTTTTTCCTTCTTCTTAAGCTATTGTTGGTAATAACAATGATGTTGTAGGTTTGTTCCATTCTAATGCTTGGAAGCTAAATGGGAAGGAATATATCACGGGTTTGTTCTTTTACCTACCGACAGATTCTAGGTACTTAATTCTCACACAATGTCTTTGTTGCAGGTTTTATTTTGAAAGATTACACTCACTAGCTAGGCTAAGTCGGTCTAGATAAATTTAACCTTCTCGTATTTGTAACAACATCATGCTAAGCCTTAGCCATTTCTATATTAACTTTTGTTGAAAAAATTTCAAGTAGCCGAAAGGGCTACTACCCTCAATTATTTAATTTTTTTTATTTTCATATTGGCACAGGGTTAAATGTTTGTAGCCTGAACAATATAATTCAAACCTATTTATTAAGTGTTTCTTTTCCCTTAAACATTTCAATATCTCTTTTGGTTTAGTTGTGACCGTAAGGAAAAACAACCTGAATTCTGATGTATATATTTTTTAAACTCTAAATATGGAATTTATGTAGTAATTTGCTTCCTCTATTATATATGAATATAGTAAAGAGTCTGTCTTCAAAATGACTTGGAAATAATACTTTCATCTTTTCCTTTTAATTTAGGATTATTGATGATGGTTTTACAACCTTGCCTCTTTGTATCATATAATTGTGTAACTTTAAAGATATATATATATATCATAGAGTCATTCTATTTTATTACTAAATAGACAAGGGTTGCATGCATTTATAGGTTGGCACGAAAATCCTTTATCTTGTTGCCAGCCTGTATGCATGCTAACCTTGTATGAGTATTTTGTACACTCTTTTTATTTACATATTATAATATGTAGTTTTATTTGAAAACTAGTATACATTGTTATGGTTGTATGGTAATATTTTCTATTTATGTACACAAATGTATTCTAAAATTCATTCCAACAGTGCTATATGCATTCCTTTTGTTTTATATTAAGTAAAATAACTCTCTATATACTAAGAGGAGTTGATGGAGTTGATGTTGGGCTCTTGTTCCTGGGTTTCCTCATCAGTTTTCCTCAAGAGAGAACCCATCACTTAGGGACTGTAGGTGTTCAGGAAAATAAAATTAATAATTTTAATGTTTTCTCAACCTTCTAACCCTCTTTGAGTGTGTGTGCATGAACAGACACATCCTTTTTCACAAATATTATTATCATAAAACAATTGAGACTATAAATCATTCATACACAACAAATTCTATAGTACCAATAATAAATATTATTTACAAATCATTCCCTAAATTAGTTATGCCATAAAATAATTCTCTTTATTTAGACGACCCATTAATAAAAAATTTATTTCCTTCTTTTCTACTTACAATCGTAAGAAAATCATGAAACTCGTATACTTAGCACAAAACAAAAAAAACCCAAATACTTATCTGAATTTTTTAAAATGCAATAGGAGTTACCACACTCCTCCCAATTGATGAACTATTGTCCTAAAAATGTCCCCTGAGCTTTAGGCTCCTTTTATATCAAGAAACAATCAGTTATTTTCACTATTCACCTCCTCAAGCCCTAGAAGCGTCATGCTAAAACCGAGTTGAATTATTTTTCTATATAGGTCCAATATTTATCTCCCAATGACACCTCATTCTTATTTCTATATTGTCTTTCTCTCTAGTAATGTTTTTCACGAAAACATATTCCACTCATGGCATTTCTCTCTATTCAATATTATTCTCCTAGTAGGGAAATCACTCCTCGGGATGAAGCATTTTTCTTTTTTTGTGTCCCTGTCCTTTCTTGGACCACTAATTCTAACCGTTTCTTGACAATTGGGATCCTAACTATCCACATGGTTTTACACTCAAAAATAAGTTTGCACCTAAAAATATTTGATTCTTCTTAGAAGATAATAATAATAATAACCCAAACCAAGTGCCTAAAGGGATAAAATCTCTCAAGATGCAAAATTTTCCTCAAGTTTTATATTCAAAAAAATATTTCTACAACTTGACCCTTCTCAATACTTAATAGATTTATATTTAATTTATTTTTAATCTATGTAATTGTATATAACATCTCCCCATATTGCATGGTAAAATTTCTCTCAACACAATTGATATACGCCAATATACATATATCAACCACATTAATAAATTGCGGTTGAAAAACGTTGATAGACGTTAATGGTATAAATATAATATTAATATTGATATTCATACATATATATATAATAATAATAGTAAATATAAATAATTATAATAATAAAAAACTATTATAAAAAATATAGATATTATTATTATGGTTATACCACATAAAAATCTATTATAAATATCACATTAATAACTAGTATAATTAAATATTTATTATTATAAATTATTTATATAATAATATCATATTATAAAATTATTTATATAATAATATCAATACAAATATAGTTATTTCAATAATAATATCACATTATTACTATTTTTATTTACTATCTTTATAAACGTAGGGTTTATAATATTAATCATTTATCTTGATATTAATCCAACATATTAATATTAATCAAGTGTTAATATTTATCTACCTAGGGTTTATAATATTATAAACCCTAGGTATATATTAATCCAGGTATAATATTAAATCCAAGGAAACAAGGGAAAAATATTAAACCAAAGGAATTAATATTATAAACCCAAGGCATATAAAGCCTAAGATAAATATTATAAACTCTAAAATAAACATGGTTGACAATGGTTGATTTTCATATTGAGAAAATCTTTATCACAATGTAACATTGGACCATGGTTGACCATGATTATAAACCCAAGGGATATATATAGTATCTATCTAAAGGTATATAAACCCTTAGAGAAACACAAATGACCATGGTTTACCATGGACGATTTTCATATTGAGACATTATTTGTTGCAATGTAGCATCAGAGAATGGTTGACCATGGTTGATTTTCATATTGAGACACTCATTGCCAGACATTGTGACATTGGACCATGGTTGACCATGATTGACAATGGTTGAAGATGGTTGATTTTCATATTAAGACAATCTTTGTCACAATGTCACGTTGGACCATGCTTGACCATGGTTGACCTTGGTTGAATTTCATTTTGAGACAATTTTTGTCACAACGCGACATTGGACCATGGTTTATTTTTATATTGAGACAATCTTTATCAAAATGTGGTATTAGACCATGGTTGAACATGATTGTAAAATCAATGGATTTATATTAAACCCCATGATTAATATTATAAACCCTACAAATAATATTATACCCTAAGAATATGAATCCTCATTTTAATAAACTCAAGGGATTAATTATAAAACCCCAATGTATTATAAATCCAATAGAATAATATTAAACCCAATGGATTAATATTATAAACCCAAGGTATATAAACACTAAAATAAACAAGGTCGACCATGGTTCATTTTCATATTGAGGAAATATTTGTCACAATGCGATGTTGGAAATCAGTTGACCATGGTTGAGAATGATTGATTTTCATATAAAGACAATCCTTTTCATAATGTGACGTTTGGCCATGGTTGATTTTCATATTCAGAAAATCTTTGTCATAATGTGACGTTGGACGATGGTTAACCATGCTTCACCATGAGTATAAACCCAAGGGATTTATATTAAACCTAAGGATTAAAATTATAAACCCTACGAATCATATTACACCCTAGGAATATGAACCCTTAGATTAATAAATGCAACAAATTGATCTTATAAACCCAAGGGAATAATAAAATGAACAGATTAATACTAAAGACACAAGGGATAAAAACCAAAGGGAATAATATTAAGCACAAGGGATTAATATTATAAACCCTAGGTATATAAACCCCAACATAAATACTATAAACACTAAAATAAACGTGGTTTACCATTGATTAGGTGCTCAAAATTATGCTCAAAAATTAAAGTTGTTGGAATGTTGTGCAACTTGAAAAATTGCGTATATCTCATTGTTCTGAATCCGTCGCAACTCGTTTCACGGAAAAACGACACCGTATGCTCCCAAAAACGCGTTATGTCCGCTTTGCCAAACAAGAAATTTAAAAAAAATGCAGGACAGCCTAGTTAGCAGTCTGTATAGCTGATTGAGCATGCCTACATGGCAAGATGACTGTGCACATGATGGTCTACCTTGGCGTATGATATTGTGCCAAGTGGCATGTTTGTATTAGTTGTTGTGGCAAATTTTTGATTGGTTAACTAGGTGGCCAATCACAGGTTGCCATGTGTCCCAGCCAAGGCCTGCCATGTGGCAGCCTAAGGGCCACCAAAATTGTGGTTATAGTCCAAGCGGAGAGGGTGGGGGTTGAACATGTGATCTCCAAGTACCAAGCACAAGCCATTACCAATAGGCTATGTATTTCTTACTTGATATATAACATTGTCCACATAGTTTTATTGTCATATGTTTTCCTCCATGGGAGAGGGGGTTGGGGTCTAGCCCCATCCCTGGTCACTGCCTGGGGGTAGGACCATGGGTGGGAGGCTAGCCTCGTGCCCCCCCCCCCTCCCACCCCACACTAATTGTAACCTAACGATAAACTCTAGCACTCGCAGACATGTGTCTACTTAAATGTTAAGGTCGACGGTTAGCAGAAAAACCACAAATTTTTTTATTTAAACCATATACATATGGTTTGGAATTCAGCATTAAGGCGTTAGAGGAAAAATTAATGCTCCAACAATTTCGCCCGGTTTTTGGGCAATTTGGCGCTCGGTTAGCAGAATTCCGAGTGGATTTGTAGGATGGTGCCTAATTTTGAGGATTTGTGGAGCGGTTAGTGCCAAAACTTTGGGAAGTTATAACTTACTCAATTTTTGACCAAATTCGATGTACAAAGAGGCGACGCGGGATTTTTTGGGCATTATGGATCTAATGGAATAGGTTTTATATCTATTTGAGCATTGTAAACACATGTAATCACACTTTTGAGCATAATAGAAGAGGGCTAAGCCATTGGAAGTTGGACCAAGGAGATGTAGTCCTGGCGGTGTGAACTCCTTCATCATGTGTTGTTGTGCTACTGTTTATGGTGATCTTGATGTTTGTTAGATGCTTTTGTTCAGTGTTTTTTATGTTAATTTTCTCAAGAAATTCACTTAAAAACACATTAAAAAATCTAGAAATTTGAATAATTTGCTGAATTGTTCACCGAGATTATCCTGATTACACACTATTTAAGCTTCATGCATAATACATAACCTCTTCTACAATTTATCATCAATATGCGGAAATAGAAAGCAGTCGCATGCGCTCATTAAAACATAATCAAGCACACATATCAACACAGTATGTAATGGGGAAAGCAATAGCTGAAAACCCCCAACTATCTGTATATTATAATGATAGAGAACATGTAACAATCATAGCACAATACTCCTCACAAGTACTCAGTACTATCTCCAAAAGTTACACACAAACTAACTGAGATTTGAACAAGTCATGGGTTCAAATCTCCTCCACGAGTTTGCCTGCCTCTACTGCGCAATCCAAGTGAGTAATGATGAGATCCAAGTTCGAATCCCACTAGCTCCAACTGCGCAATCCTCATTGGAAATCTCCATCAATGTGTGTTCAAATCTCATGCACAGCCAATAGTCACAACTGATAGTACACTCACCCTTTCACCCACCTCCAACACTGGTCTCCACTGAACTGTCCATGCATTGCAGTTAACTAATGTGTTCTTTAGTTGACTTATGAGTTAATAGTTAGTGAATTAATTAATAATTAATTCACACCTCTCATCACTAGTGTATTTGTCAGTTAGACTAAATACAACTAGTTCAACTAAGTTAAACCGAACACAACTCCACCAACTGTCTCATCAACTCCACCAAACTCTGCCACATGAGTTCTAACTGAAGTCAACCATGCAATAGCTCAACTAACCCTTAGAAAAAGCGTATTTCCTTCTGTCAGCTGCATGTGCCACATCCAAGCATCAAACTGAAGTGCTCCAAGAGGATAAGATAATGTTTATAGTCCAAATATTATTAAGGGATAATAATATTTGACTGATCTATTTTTAGACTGGCAGTCTAAAAATAGACTTCGCCCAATGTCTAAAAATAGAGGTCCATCTATTTTTACCAACTTGACCAATCATCCATAAATAGCATCCTACAACTCATAGACCATGATCCATATGTCTAAAAATAGACTTTGCGCCAAAAATAGCCTGCGGGCCCACTTAGTGAAGGCGACTTCATTTCACTAAGCTCCATCATCATGTTGCATTTTCAACAAAAAACTCATGTTTAACTTGTAATTTACCTCATAATCCTGAAGCACTTTGTTTATATTTTGAATTGAAATTTAGCACAAAAAACACTAAATTTCCCATTTAGATCAAGTTGGTATTATAGAACTAGGTTTACTTGTGCAAGGAGGATTTAATTTTTTTACAAGTGTTTAAATTCTTACAAGGTTGAAGCTCAAGAGAGGAGAAGGAAAGCTTGTGGGTGCAAGTTCTCTAGTTGTTGCAAGGAGAAGGAGGGAACAGTTGCCACAATCTCCACCAGTAAGCATGTCTCATGAAGGAGGAAATGATAGCATGTCAGAGGATGAGAAGGCTTTTAGGAAGGCTTTCTTTGACATGACAGAGATGGTGAAAGTCCTATATGAAGAGAGGAATACAAGGTTACAGGGTGAAAGCTCCAGGCCTCCAACAGGAGAGGGTTCTCCAGGAGGAGGAGGTAATGGAAATGGTGATAAGCCACCCTCTACTCCACCATCATCCTCACCACCATCTTAACCTTCATCTTCATCCTCTTCCACTACTACAACCCTTACTCATACTCATCAACATACCTCAAAAGGAATTGGTAAACAACCCTTGTTAAAACTTGATATTAAATTTGAGTTGTCTATGTATAATGGTGAAGTGAATGCAGAGAAGCTTGAAAATTGGGTTCGTCAGTTGGAGGTCTACTGCAGGATTAAAAACCTTCAAGATGATGATACAAATATTTAGCTAGCTTCCTTGAGACTAGAGGGTGCAGCACTAGAATGGTGAGAAGCCAAGATACAAGATGAGATTAAAAAACATGGTAATATCTCACTCTATTTGTCTAATTTAATTGTTGTAATTAAAATAAAATTTTAACCTCTACCATATATGCATAAAGCCATCATGAATTGGCAGAACTTCAGACAACTTAAAGGTAAAACTATGCAAGATTACACCCAATAATTTATAAGAAGAGCTCTTATGTTAGGTGTTGATTTGCATTCACAAGACATGCTTTTGAAGTATATAGGGGCTTTACATAGCTACCTAAGGCATACTATCCTTATGTTCAATCCCACTAGTCTAGATGAGGTTTGTGTGCAAGCCACTCATCTTGAGGCAAGAGGGAAAAATATTCCAGAAGAGGGTAAAAAGAAGCCATTTAAGGGTGGAGAGAAAGGAAAGGGTTTCAAAGGAAAAGGAAATAAAAATGCATTTGTTAAAAAGGAAGGAGATAAAATGACATGCAAACATTGTTCCAAAGAGGGTCAGGATGAAGACCATTGTTGGAAGCTTCATCCAGAGATGAGGCCCAAGAAATTCAACTACAAGGGGAAACAAAAAACAACTGCAACCACTCAATAGGATTTGGGATCTTACTCGGGTGATGAAACATGGGTATGAAGGGAAAAGAATCCATTTCTAGAACTAGTTCATCAAATTGTCACACTAGTACTCTAAATGAAGAAACAAGGATCAAATTATTTCATGTGAGGGTTATTTCAAAACATACAAAAATCAACACATTATTTGATAGTGGGTCTCAAGCCAATTTGATATATGAAGACTTATTCAAGAAACTTAATCTTGAAACCATTCTACATCACAAACCATATCCATTGGGTTGGATATGCAAGAGCACAAATTTGTAGGTTACAAGGAAGTGTATTCTTCGGTTTGCAATCACAACAGACTTCATTGACGAGGTTGAATTAGATGTTGTACCGCTTGACATTTCAGGAATTGTTTTGGGTAGTCCTTACCTCTATGATAGAAAATACATCTTTTATTGCCATGAAAAAAAGTATCACTTGTTCAAAAATGGTGTGGAGAATATTGTGAGAGCTCTTCGCAAGAAACTAAATCTTTCATTAGTTAATGCAGGCAAAATAAAAATACTAGTGAATTCAAGCAAGAATGTTGTGCTTATAATTATTGAACCAAAGAATGATGTTGATTATGAAGCATTCCAAGGTTGTGATCCAAAGTTGAAATCTGATTTGATTGAAGTGGGTAATCAAAACAATGATATTTTTCAGGAACCAAATGGATTGCCTCCCAAGAGGGTAATCCGGCATGAAATATAGTTGAAAAAATATTGTCCTCTTCATAACATTGGAATGTATAGGATATAGGTGATGGAGACTGTTGAAATCAAAAAGAAAATTCAAGAGTTGTTGGACAAAGGGATCATTCGACCAAGTACTTCGCCATGGGGTCACATAATGTGTTGGTGCCAAAGAAGGATGGAACATGGCGCATGTGTGTGGATTTCCGTGCATTGAACGAAATTACGGTAAAGAAACGTTATGAAAATTATTTTACTAAGTTGGACTTAAGGAGTGGTTACCATCAAATTAGAATTGTTGAAGGTGACATTTGGAAGACAACATTCAAAACAAATCAAGGTTTGTTTGAATGGCTTGTTATGCCTTTTGGTTTATGCAATGCTCCTGCTACCTTCATGTGTGTGATGAATGATGTATTGAGGCCATTTCTTGATGAGTTTTTCATAGTCTACTTAGACGATATCTTGATTTTCAGTAAATCACTTGATGAACATGTCATGCATGTAAGAAAAGTACTTGATTTTTTAAGGAAAGAACAATTGTTTTTGAAGATGTCAAAATGTGAGTTTTGTAAAACTTCTTTGGTGTACTTGGGGAATATTGTTGGAGGAGGTGACTTGAAGATAGACCCTTCTAAGGTTGAGGTCATTGTGAATTGGCCAACGCCCAAGACAGTCACTGAGGTAAGAATATTTTTGGGAGTAGCCTAATATTGGAGAAATTTTATTGCTAACTTCTCTTCTATCGTAGATCCATTGCATGCATTGACTAGTGTGAAAAATATCTTCCAGTAGGGAGGCAAGTAGCAAAAAGCATTTGATGCTTTGAAAGAGAATATTAGTTCAACCCCAGTACTTTCACTACCAGACTTGAGATAGCCCTTTGAGATTCAAACTGATGCAAGAAACTATGTCATGGGTGCAATCCTTATGCAACATGGTAAGCCCATTTCATTTCATTCAGAAAAATTTCAATGGTGCAGTGAATAACTATCCTACTTATGACAAGGAGCTTTATGCATTGGTTCAAAGTGTGAAAAAGTGGAAACACTACTTGATGGGAAAGGAAACCATCATACACACCGACCACCAACCATTGCAATACTTGCAATCACAAACTAAGTTGCAGCAATCAAGTCACATCGGATGGATGGGTTTTTTTACAGCAATTTGATTTGGTCATCGGGTATAAGAAAGGTATATACAACAAGGTTGATGGTATTATTTCTAGGCCTATTGTTAGTGCAGCTACTTTACTCAAGAATAATTTTGTTTTGCATGAAATTTATGTTTAGTAATATGCATTTGATAATGACTTTCAAGACGTTTATGCAAACTTGAGTCAAGGCAACCAAGTAGATGAATTGGATTACCATGTACATAATAACTTATCATTTGGGCAAGCTTTTTATTCCACATGGGGAGAGAGTGAATGTCATAAGGGAAGCACACACTTCTCTTATTGTTGGAGATTTCGGTGTAAGAAAAACAGTGGCACATCTTCAGAGGTATTGTTATTGGCCTCATATGCTTGAAGGTGTGTCACGTTTCATTAAAGGTTGTTCATTATGTGCAGTCAGTATGCCTAACAATAAGAAATTAGGATTGTACACACCACTTCCCATACCTTCACGTCCATGGGAGAGTGTTTCTATGGATTTTGTAGGAGGTCTTCCATTGCCAAAAAGAGGTCATGATTATTTGTATGTAGTTGTGGATAGTTTCAACAAGATGTGTATATTAATGCCATGTAAAAAGAAAATCACAGTTGAAAAAATAGCTCACTTATAATTTCAACATGTTTGGCTTCATTTTGGATTTCCCACATCCATTTTTAGTGATCGATATTCTCAAATTGTTGGGAATTTTTGGTCAAGTTTGTGGGACTTGACGGATACCAAGTTGAAAAAGAGTACAACATTTCATCCACAAATAGGTGGTCAATCGAACAATAATACATCTTCTTCAACGATATTGCAACAAGAATCCTAAGTTGTGGGATGAAAACTTGCACTACATTCAACATTCTTACAATCGTGCAAAACACTCATCTACACAAACATCACCATTTGAGGCATGTCTTGGATACTTGCATAGATCACCATTGGATTTCATTTTTGGGAAGGATGTTTCTATTGATGGTCATAGAGACGTAAAAAAAGCCAATAAATTCATAGAACAAATCAAATTGATACATCAAACAGTTCAAGATAAGCTTGGAAAGAGCCAGGGTAAGTACAAAGCAAGGCATGACAAGCATCATGTACATCATAAGTTCCAAGTTGGCGACGAAGTTTGGCTTCACATTAGCAAAGAGAGGCTTCAAGGGGAAGGTAAAAAATTGAAACCAATCCATTATGGTCCTTTCAAAATTTTGGAAAAGATTGGTGAAAATTCCTTCAAGTTAGATTTGCCTTCAGACATTCAAATTTACTCTGTTGTTAATGTTGAGAACTTAAGGTTGTATGAACCTCCATTGATTAAAGATCAAGGAGAACACAATCAAATTACTTCCATTGAGGATTTTTCTCCAGAATACCTTGATGAGCTTCATCAAGACACCATTCTTGACAAAAGAATAAGGACATCAAAATGAGGGAGTGTAGACTACCTTCGTGTGGGGCTCAAAGGCACAAATCCAAGCAAGGCCAAATGGATAGAGATTGGAAAGGTGAAGTAATTGTACCCTCATCTGCTGAAAAAATGAAAGGGATATTTTAGGGTCCAAAAGCTTCCAGTGGGGAGGAGTGATTAGCTGCTCAAAATTATGCTCAAAAATGAAATTTGTTGGAATGGTGTGGAATTTTAACGACTGCGTAGATCTCGTCGTTATGAATCCATCACAACTCATTTCGTGGAAAACCAACATCGTATGCTCCCAGAAACGCATTCTGTCCACTTTGTCAAACAAGGATTAAAAAAAAATTGCAGGACAGCCCAGTCAACACTCCTTACGGTTGACTGGGCATGCCTATGTGGCAAGGCTATTGTGCACACGATGTTTTTCCTCTACATATGATATTGTTCCAAGTGGCATGTTTTAATTGGTTGTTGTGGCAAATTTTTTATTGGATAATTAGGTGGCCAATCACAGGCTTCCATGTAGCCCAACCAGGGGTTGCCATGTGGCAGCCCGAGGGCCACCAAAATTTTGGTTATATACCGAGCACAAGCCATTACCAATATGCTATGAATTTTTTCTTCATGTATAATGTTGTCCGCATAGTTTTATTGTCATATGTTTTCTGCCATGGGGGAAGGGGGTCAGGGTCTAACCCCAGGCCTGGTCACTGCCTGGGAGCGGGACCATGGGCGGGAAGCTAGCCCCACACCCCCCCCCCCCCCCCAAACTAACCATAACCTAACCATAATTGCCAATGTCAATGGTTAGCAAAAAAAAGGGGGAATTTTTTTATTTAAACCATATACGTATGGTTCAGAATTCGTCATTAAGGCGTTAGAGGAAAAATTAACGCTCCGAAAATTTGGCCTTGGGCAATTTATGGCTCGGTTAGCATAATTATGGACAGATTTGTAGGATGGTGCCGAATTTTGAGGAATTTGTGGAGCGATTAGTGCCAAAACTTGGGGAAGTCATAACTTACTCAGATTTTTACCAAATTCGATGCAGAAAGAGGCGACACGGGAATTTTTGGCCATTGTGGAGCTGATGGAATATTTTTCAGAGTTTTTTGAGAATTTTAAACACATGTAATCACACTTTTCATCATAATAGAAGAGGGCCAAGCCATTGGAAGCTGGACCAAGGAGACATAGCCCAGGTGGGGTGAACTCCTTCATCATCTGTTGTTGTGATATTGTTTATGGTGATGTTCATGTCTGTTAGATGATTTTGTTCAGTGTTTTTTTTATGTTAATTTTCTCAAAAAATTCACATAAAAACACATTAAAAAAACTCATGTTTAACTTGCAATTTACCTTATAATCCTCAAGCACTTTGTTTATATTCTCAATTGGAATTTAGCACAACAAACACTAATTTTCCCACTCAGATCAACCATGCTTTCCCATGTTTTATTTTCATATTGAGACATTCTTTCTCACAATTTCACGTCAGACCATGGTTGATTAATGTCCATGGTTGATTTTTATATTGAGATAATATTTATCAAAATGTGACATTGGACCACGATTGACGATGGTTTATAGTGGTTGACCATGCTTGATTTTAATATTGATACAACCCTTTTCACAAAGAAAAATTGGACTATGGTTGAGCATGATCGATTTTCATATCGAGACAATCTTTATCACAATGCAACGTTTGACCATGGTTGATTTTCATATTGAGAAAATCTTTGTCACAATGTGACATTGGACCATGGTTGACCATGATTATAAACATAAGGGATTTATATTAAACCCAAGGATTAATATTATAAACCCTATAAATAATATTACACCCTAGGAATATGAACCCTTAGATCAATGAACCCAATAGATTGATATTACAAACCCAAGGGAATAGTAAAGTGAACAGATCAATACTAAAAACCCAAAGGATTATAAACCCAAGGGAATAGTAAAGTGAACAGATCAATACTAAAACCCCAAAGGATTATAAACCCAAGGGATAATATTAAAACCAAGGGATTAATATTATAAACCCTAGGTACATAAATACTATAAACCCTAGAATAATCATGGTTGAACATGATTGATTTTCATATTGACACAATCTTTGTCACAATGCAACGACGGACCATGGTTGACCATGGTTGACAATTGTTTATTTTCATATTGAGACAATATTTGTCACAATGTGACATTGACCATGGTTCACCATGTTTTATCATGGTTTATGATGGTTGACAATGCTTGACCATGGTTGATTTTCAAATTGAGACAATCTTTGTCACAATTTGACGTTGGACTATGGTTGATTTTCATATTGAGAAAATATTTGTCACAATACGACTTTGGACCATCCTTAAACATGGTTGACCATAGTTGCTTTTCATATTGAGACAATCTTTGTCACAATGTCACATTGGACCATGGTTGACTACAGTTGACCATGATTATAAAACTGGGGGATTTATATTAAACCCTATGATTAATATTATAAACCCTATGAATAATATACTCCTCCTCATTATTCCTTTATATGTCCATACTTGGAGCCTTAGCCTTATCCTCGCTCAATAATAATGGTGTAGTGTTGCTAATTGGGTAGGTAAACAAGAAATACGTGGGATTACCTGCGTCCCGAATTTTAAACACCTAATTTGTGTGGCATGCTTAACCTTTGTTGGGTGCCATTCTTTATCACTCATTACAATCAATTGTGTGACCATGTGAGTCAATGCAACAATTCTCTACCCCAATTGAGTAAATTTGGCTTCTACATCTCCATTTTTATGTTTTTGGATGAGATGTACCTAATGGTTTTTAGTGTTCTACTACTCTCTAAACCTTGGGATGATACATGAGTGGTACACTTAAAACTCATTTCGCTAATCAACACACATATTGAAATGCAAAATTATTTTATTTGCAAAACTCTTATTTTTATTCCTAAAACATTTAATATGTTAGTAACCAAACTTATAAAAAATAATTTAATTGTAAAAATAATAGATTTGGTGGACAGAATCATCAACATAATAACCCATATTTGTAAAGAAATAAAAATAATGGCTCTGGTTTGGATTTAAATTAATTTCAAACATAAAAAAATATTACAATGTTATTGATGGAAAATTATGGATGATAAGATGGCCTTCTCTAGAAATCGAGAATTCTAGCGATTAAAAACATAACTATTCGTTTTCTTGTTTTGATAATGTATTCTTTATTTAGATTGTTTCTTTTTCACTTTATCGAAATGAAACCAATCTATCTTATATTCTATAAGATTGCATCTTGTTTGGTTTAACTTCAATTCGGTTTAACTTCAATTCTCCCTCATCCCTCTTGTCTTCTATGTATATTTTAGGATGGTTGGGCTTCCAAAATTTATTTTCTTCGTAAACCCCACAAAATTTAATCATATTGCATTATTATTGTTTGTTGGAAACAATATTGACGATTTTTTGTCTTTTTATTCGCAAACATTTTATAAAAAACATTTTGGTTCAAATACAATAATTATTTTTTATTCTTGAAGAGTAAATAATTAATCTAGAACTTCTTTCCTAAGCACATATACAAATTATTAATATTTTGGAATATTTTCTTATATTATCAATAAATTTAATTTTATGAAATCTGTTCTCCTAAATATTAAAAAATTGTTGAAATAGCGTAATTATTTGAAATATTTCCTTAACTTATTATTAATATAAATATATGAAAAATATAATTAAAATTAAAAAATTAAAAATTATTAACAATAATACTAAAAATAATTCCAATTGTTTCTTCCATACTTCAATTATCATAAAAATTAGGCATTTATGTAAATTTATGTGCTAGCAATTTATGAACGATATTTGTAAAATATTTCATTTATATCATATTTATCAAGAGTTATATATGTTTTTTTAAGTGCATATTCTAAAAGATTCCAACAATGTTCCATGAGTTTAATAGAACTTTTATTGTTATATAAATTTGGTGGAATTATGTAAGTTTATTTAATCAGTAAATCTTTATAAATTTAATATATTACATTAATTTGGATATATTGTATTTTGTAATATTTTAATTTTTAATAAGAAACATTTGCATTATGAAATATAAAGATATATTTTGATAATGATATTTAACATTCCAAATATTTAAAATGTAAATCAAAATTTATAAAATGGTAATAATATTAAGTTTTAATTTTTATATTAAGAGAACTATAAAAAAGAGGTGACTTTTATTTATATATTAATTAATTGGTTATATGTGAATATATTTTTTATTTCATTTTATCATTCTATAAATTAGACAAATAATATATATAAACCATAAATCTAAATTATACTATGTAATCAGACAACAAATTATAAATATTTCTTAAACAATAAAATGACATGGATAAAACATTTTTAAAAATTGATATTTTCTTTTAGGTCTCTATTGATGAGATATATCAAAAAAAAATAAAAATAGTTAAAATTAAAAAATTAAAATTGATATGGACGATAAATAAATAGTAAAATTAAAATTTTGATTAAAATTTAAAAAATAAAAATAAAATTAAATAGATCATAATTAGCTAGTAAAATCCCAAATCTTAGATCACACGTGTATATATATTTCTGAGAGCCTTGTTACATTGAAGCTAGTCGGAGGTCAGATCTTTTCTCCAAACTCCAAGTTCCTTCATTGCCACTTCCAACTTTAGATTTAACCAACGGGCTTCTTGGTAGGGCTTCTTTTTTCTTTTGCGCTCTATCAAATGACCCAAACACTGACTTCTGACTAGTCGGGGTTGGATAGGCAACCCGTTTAAGATTTTTTTTTCCCATTTTATTAAACTCGCCCAAAGCCCGACTGATCCCATAAATTAAAAATCCTCTTTTGGAACTGTCGTGGCTTTCCATGGTGTAAGGTCTTATGTTAAGTTGGATCTCGAGTGATATTCACCTTATTCTCTTAGTTGAAACATGGGAGCATGATGAATCTAGGGTCCCTCACCTCGATAGTTTCACTCTTTGGTCTAGTTGGAATAAGAAATCCTCTCGGAGGGGTTTTGGTGGCATAGCCTGCTATATAAGGAACACTTTTTCCTCTCACATCCGACTTCATAAAATCGACCTCTTCAATTAATACATTTGGATCGAAATCTCTGATTCTACCACCAATAGGATCTTTCTTGCAATCTGCTATTTTGCCCCTATCAACTCTACATCCTATAAGAAGAACAACTCGAATAAGGATTTTCCTTTCAATTCTTTAGAAAAATACATCTTCAACCTGAGAAATGATGGTAATATCTTTTTACTGGGAGACTTTAATGCTAAAACTGCTACTAACCAATTCATTACATTAAGCAACAACTCTAACCTCAACCCCCTGTGACTTGATGAAGATAGTAACTTAGCTAATAAATTTATGAGAAAATCTGAAGACACTATCGAGAACTTATTCGGCACTAAGATCCTCAAAATTTTCAGTTTCAAGGACCTAATTATTTGTAATGGTATTCACAAGTGGCGCCTCTCTGGTCAGATGACATGTTTCCATGCGCTGGGTAGCAGTGTCGTGGATTATGCAATTTTTGACATCCTCGTCCTCAACCATATTACAAACTGTGAGTTTCTTAATGGATTCGAGCCTGACTCTGACCACAAACCTCTGTCTCTATCCCTCAATCGTGCTATGCATACCACCCACATGCAGGAGATCAATGAAATAAAAAGACACATTCACTTCTATAGAAGTAAAACTGACCTCTTCTTAATGGATTTAGAGAGGGATTTAGCCCCATGAATTATAATAATAACATTGATCAAATTTATCACCATTTCACTACTATCCTTTCCAACACCATTAGCAAGTTTTCTAATGAGATTTCGTTTAAGCGGTCTACTACAACTTCCAATCCATGGTATGGCAAAGATTGCAAAATTTCTAGGAAAGCGATCAGAGATGCTCCTAATGAAATCATTAAGTTGCAGAATATCAATATATACAAAATTATCATCAAGAGGAAGAAAATATCGTATATTAATAAAAGACGGGATTATCTTCTCCACCTTTCTAAATTCGGGCCCAAAAAATTTTGGCAGAATGTTCTTGTTCATAAAACCAAAGATAACCATTCTATCCCCTTAGAAAACTGGGACAACTATCTTAAGAAGTTGTATGACTCTCTGGACATTATGGGCACCACCTAAATCACTCTAATTAAGGAGGATGTTTCTCTCTTGACGAAATTGAGTCTATTATTAATAAGCTCGCTAATGGGAAAGCTAAAGATATTGAAGGAGACCAAGCTAAGATCCTTAAAAGGGAAGATCTATTCTCATTCCTTATCTCCACAAGCTTCTCGATTTGGCTATAACGCATGGGTTCCCTCGGATTTGGATGCAAATCTTTATTGTACCTATATTTAAAAATGGGGATAAGAGTGTTCCATCCAACTACAGGACCATTATGGTTAGCCATATCCTAGCCAAGCTTTATGGGCCCATTTTGGAGAAGAAGCTTAGCCTTTGACTTGAAAGCCAGGGAAAAGAGCTAAAGGACAAGCTGGTTTTAGGAGACATCACTCGACTATTGACCATTTGGTCACTCTTAGAATCACTGCGGAGGAATGTCACAATAGTAAAGCTGATCTCTTATGTTGCTTTGTGGACTTTAGAAAATATTTCGACACTGTCCCTCGAGATAAACTTTAATAGAGACATAAAGAGATCATGGTCCCTCCTGAGCTGAGGATTGTTGTGATCCGTCTCTACGAGACAGTCACTGCCAAGATTAAGACCAACGAGGGGTGGTCTAAAGACATTAAATGCAATATTAGACTTAAGCAAGGGTGTCCCCTATCCCCTACCCTTTTTGGCATACACATCGATAAGCTAGAGGAGTGTCTGGAATCTGCGGGGTGCAAGGGCGTCGAGCTTGCTGGTGTTCTCATCACTCTTCTCCTCTATGTCGATGATATCGTTCTTCTTTCAAAAAGCCATGATGACCTTGACAAGCAGCTCCATATTCTTCATGACTACTGCTCCAATATGGGTACGACAATTAATACCGACAAGACTAAAGTCATGATCATTAAATCCAAAAGGATCACCCATGGTAGTTCCCTGTATAATAACGAGTGCTTAGAGAAGGTTTCTTCTTATAAGTATTTGGGCATTGACTTCCCGCATCATCTCAACTGGAATTATAACATTGAGAAAAGGATTATTGGGGGATGGAAAGCTTATTATGAGCTTGAAAACAATTGTAAGTCGGTCTATCTTTACATTTGGAGTAAAAAGAGGTTCCTCTTTGAGACCCTTGTCACCCCTATTTTCTTATTCGAATGTGAAGTTTGGGGTTGCAGTATATACAAAGAGTCGTGGAGGAAGATTGAGATGATTCAAAAGAAATTCATAACCTACAACCTTAAGATCAAGGGAAATATTCCCTATCCTATCCTCTAGATCGAATCAAGTTTGTCCCCCATTGAAAGTAGGGCTATGTTTAGATATCTGATGTATAAGAAGAAGCTTGACAACATGGAATAAAAAAGGCTCCCTAAAATTGCTTCTAATTGTAGTCAAAACCCTCACCTTCGCCTCAAGCGTGTGTGGCATAAGGATGCCCAGTCCTGGCTCAACCATTGGGGAATTAAGGAGGAGCTCAGTAGGGGAAGCAAAGATAATATCAAAAATATTATTACCTTCAAGTTTAAGGACAAGTTGTGGAAGGATCAGGAGCTGGAGGGTAAAAGGAAGCTAAAATACTATAAGGAAGTGATCAACCCCACCCTTGATAATCATAATTATATCTCTGTGTTATCCAGTAATAAGAAAAAGATGAACATTGCTAAGATAAGAACTAATTCCCATGAGCTTCGAAGTGATACTGGGCAGTGGTCTATTCCTAAGACCCCTTGAAACGATAGAATCTATCAGATTTGTGATTCTAAGTAGGTGGAAGATGAAAAACACTTCCTTTTAAACTGCCCAACTCTTACTCACATTCGCTCTCAATTCTCTACCATCTGCCACACTTCCAATATTCTTGACCTATAAAGCCAACCCACCTATAGCAATCTTGGAGCACTTATTTCCCTTCTCTTTGACCATAGAAACAAGATTTTCAAAAATTAAACTTAGATTATTTCTTCTCTCTTAAGGTCCAATAGACCACATTAGTCTTAAAGAATGGTAACCACCACCATCATCATTATAATAAATATATATTTTCAAATATATAAAATATATATATATATATATATATATATATATATATATATATATATATATATATATATATATATATATGATATTTTCATAAATTAAATCATTTTATCTGTTTTAAATATTAAAGTAGTTTCTCCCCGGCTTGTATCTAAAACCATTTTTTCAATAGAGAGAAGTTGAATAAAGATGATGATGATCGTGACTCTGTGAAAACTTCCATTATGGCCGAACTCTGCTTCTCGTAGCATTAATATTTTTTAAGACTATTGTTATGTCCCTTCCAAGTGCTAAAGGAATTTAATTGTCAATGGCCCACGTCTTAAATTTCATTTGTTTCTGTTTGAGATAATGCCTTCATTATGGTGCTTACCTAGTTTGGATTGGGTTGTTGAGGAAGTTGAGAGATTCTCTCAACTTCTCTCTCTAAAATTAGAATTAGTTTAATTATATATTTGATGTATCTCTCATTATTGAATATAGAAAATAATTATTTGTGTGTGAATTGTTGTGCGTTTCTGCTCTCTTCCATTGTTAATATGGTATCAGAGGCAACCTGAGCTTAATCCCTCATGGGAGTGCTCAGACAGATGACGAGAAAATTGTGAGAATAAGATTGTGTGTAAATCACTGTGTGAATTTTTTGTATGTTTTGTGTACGTATCTGACATTGCAGGTAGCCAGCGCCGGAATGAAATTGTGACAGCGTTTTGTGATTAGAGACAGTGGCATTTGTGTGGATTCTGGGCGGAAATCCACAAGCTGGTTCGTTGTGAGGTAGAATTAGTCCGTAACATGGGAAACTGCATCTCTATGCCAAATGCAGGCGTAAAAAAAGGATGTTGTTACTGGTTGTGCCTTCATTCCGATCTCTGCCAAATTCCAAACCTAAAGAGGTCACCAAAGAAGATTTTTTAAGGATGCTGGAAGATCCGCTCCAGTTGGCTGCAGAATTTTTTGTGGTTGTTATGGGCATTTTGAACTCCAAGCAAAGCTGCTGGATCAGCCCCTGCCCATTTTATATGTACATTCTTCTCAATCTCGTGATCCTCAGTCTTGCAATTAAATCGGGGATTCTTCGTCCCTCCAGTCCTTTGATCAAATTATGTTCCGATCATGAAGATTCTGTCGGAAAATTAGAGCTCAAGGTTCAGAAGCCTGCAACTGCAAATGAAATCCAGAGGACGATTTGTATCCGCTGCAGCAAAATAAATGATTTCCGGTCATCTTATTGGGTGTATCTAAGGTTTAAAGAAGAATGTGACGTTGCCAGCCAGTGCTTCTATGCTCTTGACATACCAGAAATGAGATATCTGCCTCTGCCCAATTATCCTGTAGACACATATGCGAACACTGCCAGTATAATAAGCTTTACGTTATAGCAAATCCTGTATTGGGTCATGGAATGATAAAGTTTTTGAAGCCTTCACATGCCGGAAGAATATGGGTTCGCCCTTTCCACAATACTTGCAGAAGTGAACTTAGCTTCAACGTGACAGAAGAGAAGTTTCAGAGTTGCCAGACTGTCAGAACTTCTAGTGCAAGGGATATCTATACCTGTGAGGATAAAATTCTGGATCTGCTGAAATCTCCTCTCCCCACAAATTTGACCAAACTTGCTGAAGATCTCTCGGTCTATCAGCGAGCAGCTGTTGTGGCCGCGGTGGATGTGTTTGGAGGGTACCCTGTGCAAGATGAAGAATGGGGTAAAGTGTACGACCCATCTAGTAATACATGGACGCCAATCCCGGGGTGTGACACGATTAGGACTAATGGCATGGTTTATTACTCATAAGGAACATGTATTTGGGTATCATTAGAGTTGACCCAACTGCGTTGTTGGTCAACTATATGTAATAAGTGGGTAGATATTATATTTCTTGCCTTGTGTTTGATGGAAGCTGCAAATTTATTTGCGGAAGATGGAGGTTGCAATTGCTAGAAATTTTCAGGAGAAAGATGCTATACTGCTAGAGAAATTAAAGTTGCTTGTTAGATATATATTATGTGACATTTGTTGTGAAATGTCTATAGTGCAGAACCAACTATGAACAAATTAGCATTATTTAAATTAGTTGTTCTTGACGTTCTACAGGGACGAGAGAACAATTGACTAATTTTATTGTGTGAATTTGTTATATGCTGATCTTGTTGTGCTACGGGCCAAGGAGCATCAGTTACAGGTTAGTAGGTCAAGTTGTTAGATTAGCTCTTGAACACATTCAGTATTCAGACCATTTGCCTAGCCACTGATGGAGAGCCGAAAGCGAAATCAGATGGTGATTGGTCCATAGGATGGTTCATCACTTGTCAGCTCTATCGCGGAAGCCCCGACGAGCCGAGTTGTCAATATTGTTGATCTTGCGACAGTTCATTATTGCTGGTCAGAAACAATGTATTTTAAATGGGTTGAATGGTAGCTCGAAAGTGGTGGAGAAAAGAGTGTTTCCTATGAGATCTCAGAGTGGGTACAGAGGTTAATGAAGACCAGATCAGACAAAGACACAAAAGTTTAAAGTGTTGTAGTTGTGATTAATTATTATATGTTTTGTAATGTAGGCATTAAGGGAGGGTGTTTGAGATAATGCCTTCATTATGGTGCTTACCTAGTTTGGATTGGGTTGTTGAGGAAGTTGAGAGATTCTCTCAACTTCTCTCTCTAAAATTAGAATTAGTTTAATTATATATTTGATGTATCTCTCATTATTGAATATAGAAAATAATTATTTGTGTGTGAATTGTTGTGCGTTTCTGCTCTCTTCCATTGTTAATAGTTTCTTGTAGCATTAATAATTCAATCAGGTTGCGAACTCCTATCCAAGTTGAATCATTTTCTAAAATGTAAATCTCACTGGCCCATTTCTTAGGTTTTATTAAAAAGTGAGATATTAATAAGTTATTACCATTTGTAAAAGCCGCAAACATCACCAAAAGTTGTTGATATGTTCATGAAAACATTGACATTTTACCATACATGGAACCATATTTAAGTAAACTACGAAACCAAAACTTCGGAGTGTCGTAAGAGATATAATATGTAATAGTAGATCCATTTCATCTTATGATAGACTAGCTATAAATTCTAGCACGGTTATGAAATATGTTCTCTATGTAATTTTCTAATAGTCAACCATTATAAGTAAATTCATTGAAATTCATTTAAAATTTAATTCAATCTTAACAGATTTCAAAGCATCTGCTTGTGTCGAAACTTCATAGAGACATCTATATCGCAATCTGGTTTGATTCCTTGGTCCTTTTCCCTCCTCAATCGTTCAGATAATACGTAAAATCCCCGGTGCTACAATTCAAATAAATGGGGAGCTAATGCATGGAATCACCATTATACTTACATATACAATGTCATTCCTCCATCCCCCATTACTATTCATTGACTCATATTTATTATGACTTGACGATGGATGCATACAAATGGGTACCAAAAAGCTAACAGAGGTGCATTACCAATGACTTGGAAAAACACGCGCATTGATATTTACTCCACTTTTTTGTGGGTATTACAATAGCATAGCTATTAAGTTAATATTAATTTGTCAACATTATTATGTTGCATGTTAGAGTTTAGTACATGTGATATTTACTCACAAAGCCAAAGCAACTAGTTGCAAGCCAAAGATATTTAAATCTTTCAATGATAATTAATTGATAATCTCTATAGAGATATGTTTAGTTGTACCCTCAAACATTTATGAACAACTATAGTAAATCTTATCATAGGGAATAATTATGTCCTCTTGCTTTCATAAAACTTTCAATTTTAAAACATGGAGAATTGATTGGGTTGTTATCAAGCCTAATTGGGGTTCTAATTAGGTTACTTGCTAAACTCAATGGTGGTGCATTGAACCCTAATTGGGATCTACCATTAGACCTATTTGGAGCTATAATTAGATTACTTATAAAACTCTTAATTGAAGTACATGGAGACCTAATGGGGTTAGCATTAGGGCTTATCCACGGTTGTGTTCATCTAAAAGTTTTAGACATTATGGTTCAAGGAAAAATACTCATAACTCTAAATTATCTATCAATTTGGAGCTTATTAGGGACTATGAACAATTGTAGAAGTGGAGGAGGATTTTTGGTGTGATGTCAATATAGTCTTGTGCATTAATAACTTCCTATAGCAAGGCAAGATGCTAGTAGGATCCTTCTCCACTAGTTGTTTCCCCAAGTTTTCAATTTTTTTCATCTTTCATGCAAAATTCATGAATTCAAATGAGTACAAGCCACAAAAATCCATATATTTGAATTTTTTTGAAGAGAAATAGGAGATCCAATTTGATGTTAGTGTACCTTATAGTAGTAAAAGAACTAGCACTGAAGAAGTAAGAGCATAGATCACATCTTGGATAACATGTGAGCAAGAATCACTAAAGAAAACAATGGAAGCAACACATGTAGTATTAATGCCACTAGAAATGAAAGCGAAGGCATAAGCAACAGATCATGTAACAGGAATTTTCAAGAAGTTCATATCAAAGGTAGAGGTAACATGGGGTACAACATAGGAAGGAGTTTGAGCTCCAGATCCTACTACAAAGCCTATTTTCATTGTTTCACCCTGGGTAGGAACCTATTTTTGCAAATTATTCATGTTCTCCCTAC
The DNA here is from genome assembly GCA_034641835.2 of Pinus albicaulis. Taxonomy (NCBI): domain Eukaryota; kingdom Viridiplantae; phylum Streptophyta; class Pinopsida; order Pinales; family Pinaceae; genus Pinus; species Pinus albicaulis. The sequence continues at coordinate 17,261,864 of MU968411.1, forward strand.
ATCATAACTATAATTAACTACCTCACATGGTGGGAAAAGGAAATAACTAGCCCAAAGTGTAACATCGAAACAATAGTAAGGTTCATGCTTGACCTTGCTAGAATAGATCAAAAGTTTGCATTGTGTATGTGGTTGATATTTGTAGTTGTAGGCAAGGCCTCTAACTACAATGTAGTCAACATGCAAAGAGTTAAGGCTCTAGTTGGATAGCTAGCTATGCCTTCACTATATTCATTTATGGAGATATTTCAAATTATATTTCTATCAACACTCCATTGGAAATTGTTCATTGATTAGGTAGGAAAATTGGCCTTTCAATGGCATTTTGATTCCCACTAGTGGATGATGGGCATTATTTGTTGCCTAACTTTCATACTTCCATTGCATTTTCAATTCATTTTTTCAACATCCGTGATGTTTAGATCAAAGAAATAGTGACATATTTTTATTTTGTCACATACACTTAAATATATTTCTCTCTCGTTTAATTATGTGTTGGTGTGGAACTATTGGAGATGGAGCCCGGGCGAGATTTTCTGCGTCTAAATGCAGAATAATGGTAGTGGTTTTTATTATATAATCATAAGAAAAAAGAACAAGTGTAATAATCAAATTGATTTTATGGTTCCAAATTTCTACTTGAGAATGACATATGTGTAAAAATTTATGCATTTACAATTATTGTCACAAACTTAAACAAGGATAATGCCTTAAAATGTGTATACATTACATACAATATGTGTAAGTCATAGGATATGCCCTCACCTATGAAAGTACAATGTGTTTATTGATTAACACAATGTCATTCCAATTATAGCAATGACCTCTAGATGGACTACATGTCACTCTACTATAACTTCTAAGGATTCACTTTATACCCTTTATTGGAGGGGCAAAGCCATTGAAGGGAATATGCCCCTTCTTGGATTCTCGAGGTGCATGTAAAGGACATGAGTATTTCAAGGATTTCATAATGGATTTATTCTCTCATATGCTTCAAATTTATGAAGAAATCCAAGATTAATCATATCGTAAAATAAATCTAATATTGTTGTGTAGAATAGATAAAGATGTCCTCCATATATAGCCATGGAAGAGACCCAATGTTACCAAAATATAACTATGACAATTTGGAATTGTGTGAGCTTACAACCAATAATAATTGGCCATTGGAAAAAAACATGTTGGAAAACACTAACACTAAAAACTCATGGTGATTGAGGAGGAAAAAATTTAAGCATTAGTAACAGTGTTGGTTCTAGCGAATAAAAATAAATTAAGGAAGTACCATATCTGGTTTGAATTTGACCCGGAATTTTAGTTTGGTGTATGATGAACAAGAATGGGTAGGCATGCCATTGTTGGCACTTATGAAATGTTAAACCCCAAGTAAGTTTCGATGATAGTTGTTTTCTATTACCTCGTTTGAATGCAAAGTGACTAACAATGTTGAATGATAAAAAATGAAAATAATAAAAATGTAGTCAATTACAATTAGTTTAAAGTTTCAAGAAGAAAACATTTCATGTAAGTGAACATTTTATTTTAGATAAAAATTCAAGTATTTTATTTATGGCTGAATTACTGTAACACAGAGATCAATGCACATCACCAGTAATTCTTTGTACTTACACTAAAGTCAATGCATCAAGTGCAAGCAGTCAAATAGGATTATAAATCAACATCCACACTGAAACCAATGCATCTAGTGCAAGTAATAAGATATGGCTAGAAATAAACACCCACACTGAAATCAATGCATCTAGAACAAGCAATCAAATAAGATTACAAATCAACATCCACATTGAAATCAATGCATCTAGTGCAAGTAAAACATAGTTACCGATCAAACGAAAAAATTACCGATTATCCATTTTTTTAGGTAGCAAAAAAATCACCCAATTTTCAAAAGTGGTTATTTAGAATACACCTTTTTTTTGGAGCATATTTTTGGCACTTCAAATTTTCTTATGAACATTTTTTTTTATAGATGTGAGTGATTTTCATGTTGATTTTGAAAAGTGTTGATGTAGCATCAACTCCCTTTTGTTGGAGAGTTTATTTTTTACACTTTACATTTTCTAATGTCTTCTTCTTCCCTGAGATATTTATTTTTAAGTGTATTTATGTATGTTAAGATATTCTGACACATAGGAAGTAGTTAAGAATAACTTAGTCTAGTGTAGAGTTAGTTAAAGTGTGTTTCTTTACCATGTACATTTGTAACTTATAATCCGACGGTCACAATTTGTAGTGATCTGACAGTTATCTCTCTCCTCGATATTAACGACACTTGGTCCATGGCTTAGCACCCGATTGGTCCATGATCTCTATTTAAAGAGATGGAGGGTCATTTTTCCGGTAACCATTTATGAGAGAAACATATGTAACTTTTCTTTTTATATTAATAAATTTCCTGAAGTGGTCGTGTTGGTTCAGGCCGTGGACTATTTCCCTCTTCGAGGGTTTTAACCACGTGATTATACTGGTGTACTGATTTTTGATCTGTTTGTGAGCGGTGACCTTTTGTTTTTGATCTAAGGAACTTACCCTGTAAATTCCTACATGGTATCAAAGCTATTTTGAGGGTCGCATCCGTTGTTCATCAAAATCTGAAGCTGGTTTGACTGCATGCAACTACCTTTTTCTAGATCTACTATTTCTAAACATTTTCAGGCTTGGAGAACAGCTCTGTTGTGTCTAGAGCGTCTGTTATAGTGAGGAACACCTTTCGTTTCATACGAAAAGGTTTCCGGTTGCCCAATTTATGTCATTTTAGATCTGTAGATATAAAGTATATGTTTTAAAGTTTTTATTTGTTAAAAGTTCTGCTTATTTCTTATTTCGATTCCCTCTGGTTATTTCCGTTTTAGATTTTATTTATTTGTCGGATCTATACCCTCTTCTCTGTGTATGCTCTTTTCTCTGCATTGTGTGTGATCTCAGAAATCAAAAATAGGAGGAAGGGATTTTTTTTGCTACATATGCTCTTTCCCCGCATCTTTGTGCGAGCTCGGGAAATCATAAATAGTGAAAAATAGATAGTTGGCTTTAAGGCTAACCGAAAATCTAACATTTTGTCGTAAGGCTTGCATTTCGTTTTTTTTGGCTCGGATTTTTGTGTTTTTTTGTGCAGGAAAAGGCACGCACACAGAAGAGTAAAAACAAAAAATAAAACAAAAAAGAAAAACCCTTCCTCCTTTCAAACATTTACATAATCTTTTTACTATCTCACTTGGTGAGGAGTTTGTTTATGAGAATAAAGGTCTTGGGTTCAAGTCTCTTTCTCAAGCTTATTTTTGTAAAAAAAAATTGTTAAAGGGGTGGGATTTTTTTTTTTTTAAGTTGAACTTCATCACCAAATTTCAAACTGTTCCCGTAACTATTCGGCATCTTCAACTCGTTTATTCAAAATGGCATAACTTCTTCATCTGGAAGCCGTTTTTCGAGCCGTTTTTTTTTAACTAGCCTAATTTTTCAAGATATTTCCATTGGAGTAGTTAGTTTCAACTTTTATCAGCTTCAGTTTTTAAAAAATGGAAAGTGCATGCCCGATTATTCTTAACAACACCCATTATTTCCAATAACTACCTCACATGGTAGATATACTTAGAAGTAAAGGGCTTTATAGAATAGCCACAGGGCTAGAAACTGAACCTTCTGATGATGATAAAGTCGCTAAATGGGAAAATAAACAAGATCAAGCATGAGGGTTGATACGAATGTCCATTTCTCAAGATCTTCGATTTCATATCCTTGACATTGACACCCCTCATGAAGCCCTGGACAAGCTAAATACTGTCTTTGGCATTCAAAATCAAATCAGGGCCCACCAGCTTGAAAAAGAGTTGCTTACTTTGGACCCCAATAATTTCTCCTCTATTGAGGATTTTTTTTCCAAATTCAAGACCCTTAGAGTTCTTTTAGAAGGTTGTTAGGTCAAAAAGGAAGATGGTAACCTCATTTATTGCATTCTTACTAAGCTTGGCCCTGCATAATCTGTATTCATTTCCACCTTCCATTCCACTAGAGAATCCATCATTTCTTCAGGAACCACCTACAAGAACCCATCTTTTGATGCCTTTTGTGATTATTTAATAAGAGAACAAGAAAAACTCTTACACCTTGGTCTTATCACTTCTGGAAACGCTTCTAAGAAAGCCTTAGCAGCCCAACAACAATCATGTCAAAAGAATCCCAAGAAGCAGTATCCTAAAAAGTATGGTCCGAAATCAAATAAGGGTCCTAAGAAATTTCAGCTGCAAACTGAAAAATCAACTCACCAAAATGATAAGGCAAATAAAAACAAAGGGAAGAACACAAATAAACATTGCAAGTTTTGCAATCGTGATGGCCATATAGATTCCAAATGTTTTAAGAAGATGGAAGCCTTAGAAGCAGCAATGAAGAAGCACAACATCAATTTGGAGCACTCTTCACCTTCATCTTCAGCAATGGCACTTTCTGCTTGTGGTTGTCAAGCATCAAGATCTGGTTATGCATTAAATGTATCTTCTTCTTCTCATTCTCATGAGTGGCTCATTGATTCTGGAGCTTCTTACCACATGGCCAAAATTCAAGCCATGTTTTCTTCTTTAAATGATTTTAACACCAAACATATTTATGTTGGTGATGATAGATCTCTTAGTGTTCTAGGATCTGGAACCATTCATCTCGATAATGGTCAGTTTAATGATGTACTATGTGTTCCTACATTGTGTTGCAACCTTCTCTCTGTTTATCAAATAACTCATTCAGGTGAAGGGAAAATAGTAGAATTCTCACCTCATGATGTTGTAATCAAGGACCTCAAAGATCCTAAACATATTTTAGCTACTGGCATTGCTGATGATTCCACAAGGTTGTATAATTTTGACAAATTTGGGTCATCATGTCTTCCCTCCATTTTTGTTGCTCATAATGATGAAGTGAGCAAACTTTGGCATGAGCGATTTGGTCACTTAAACTATCTCTCTCTTCAAACTCTATGTAAGGAAAATATGGTGACAGGTCTTCCTATGGTATCTTGCCGAGATGGTGTTTGCTCCGGATGTGTACTCGGAAAACATCATTGGGATAGTTTTGACAAACATGCCTCTTGGCATGCTTCATCCCTTTTGCAGCTTGTGCACAGTGATTTATGTGGTCCACTTCCTATTGTTTCTTTCTCTGGTTGCAAGTACTTTTTAACTTTCATTAATGATTTTTCCAGATGCACTTGGGTATACTTCTTAAAACTCAAGAGTGAAGTTTTAACATGTTCTTGGCCTTTAAGGCCTTTTTTGAGAAACAATCTGGACATCTAATTCTTAAGTTAAGATCAGACAATGGAGAAGAAAATGTTAACAACAAATTTATCAACTTCTACACTGAGCATGGCATTTAATTGCAACATATTGTTCCATATACTCCACAACAAAATGGTGTAGCTGAAAGGAAGAATCACACCCTAAAATAAATGGCTAATTGTATGCTTCAATCTAAAGGACTTGGTCTCATTTTTTTGGTAGAAGAAATTAACTGTGCAAACTACATAGTAAATCACACTCCTACTAAGGTTTTAAAGAATATAACTCCAGAAGAAGCTTGGAGATCAATCAAACCAGATGTAAGTCACTTTCGTGTTTTTGGAAGTGATGCTTGGGCCCATATTCCAGACGCGAAACATAAAGCCTTAGAACCTAAGAGTGAAAAATGCATTTTTGTTGGGTATTCTGAAGATGTCAAAGGATATAGACTTCTTCAACCAAAATCCAAAAATATAATCATTAGAAGAGATGTAAAAATTGATTAAAATATATCGACCTGCGAACCTAGTTCGGCGGGTGTGTCACCTTTGGCCTGCGAGCCTGATTCAGCATATGTGCCACCTCTCTCTCTCTCTTCTATTTTTAATAGAATTCCTTCTATTTCAGATGATGACAACGAGGATGAAAATCCTCCTCCACCTCTTGAAATTATTCCGTTTACTCCACCGCTTCCAAGATGGGTCCACTCTACTCGGGATGCAGCAATTTCTCTTGCAGGTGACCCTGTCGATCAACGATGTACACGTTCTCAGTTCGAAAGAGCCTCTTCCTTATTGGCTCAAGTTCCAGAAAATCCTGATCTAGAAACCTTTGAAGAAGCCTCTGGTCATCCAGATTGGGATGAAGCTATGAATGAAGAATATTGTTCCTTATTGGCGAATGATACTTGGGATCTTGTTCCTCTTCCAAAAGGAAGAAAACTTGTCAGATGCAGATGGGTTTACAAAAAAAAATTTGGACCAGATGGAAAAGTGGATAGACATAAAGCTCGTCTTGTCGCTAAAGGATTTTCACAAGTTGAAGGCATTGACTATATTGAAACTTTCTCCCCTGTTGCCAAAATGAATTCTATCTGCCTTGTTCTTTCTCTTGCTGCCTCTTTTAAATGGGAAGCTCGTCAAATGGATGTTAAATCCGCATTCTTACATGGAGATTTGCATGAATAAATCTACATGGAACAACCCCCTGGCTTTATCCAAAATGACGCTAGCCTTTTTTGTCGCGTTAGGAAGTCTCTCTATGGTCTCAAACAAGCTCCTCGAGCTTGGTATGCCAAAATGGATAGATTTCTATTAGATAATGGCTTTTCTAGGTGTCATTTTGACAACATTGTCTACACCAAGAAAGTGGGTAAGTCCTTCACCATCCTTGTTCTTTATGTTGATGATCTTATCCTTACTGGTAGTGATCCAAACCATATAAACCATGTGAAGTATAGCCTCAAAAAGAATTTTGAAATGATAGACTTAGGACACTTGCATTATTTCCTTGGTCTGCAAGTCTTTCAATCCAAAGAAGGCATTACCCTATCTCAGTCCAAGTATTCTTGTGATCTTCTACACCACTTTCACATGGAAGACTATAAGCCAGCCCCTTCTCCCTTTCAGTCTAGATTCAGGCTTTCAGTCACTTGTACTACTCCTAAAGTTGATGCTACCTTATACCGTCAACTTTTTGGTAAACTTCTATATCTAACCCACACCCATCTTGACCTTTCCTTTGTCGTTGGTCTTGTCGCTCGGTTTATGCACCAACCCCATGAAAGTCACTAGAAAGCAACTAAAAGAATACTTTGATATATTCGAGGTATAGTTCAGTTCGGGATTCATTACAGTGTAGGAGCATCTCCATTGTTGATTGGTTTCACTGATTTTGATTGGGCTGGTGACCCTAATGATCGAAATTATACTACAGGATATGTATTCACTCTTGGTTCAGGACCTATTACTTGGTCTTGTAAGAAACAAAGTTTCATCTCTCTTTCTTCAGCAGAAGCATAGTATCGTGGTGCAGTTGAAGCTAGCAAGGAAGCCATGTGGCTTCGTCATATCCTGTCTAAATTTGGTCTTCATCAGCAGCATCCAACTACACTTTGGTGTGATAATCAAAGTGTCATTCAGCTATGTAAAGATCTAGTTCAACATCATCGCATGAAACACATTGAACTCCACATACACTTTATTAAAAATCTCATTCATGATTGTGTTCTTGAAGTGCAGTACTGTCCAACAAATGATCAAGTAGCTGATATCTTTACAAATGCTCTCATAGAAGCGAAGTTTACCAAACTTCGATCCATGCTTGGAGTTCAGGAAAGTTGTTATTAAGGGGGGATAGGCTCTAATGCCTCCTTCCTTCTCCTATTGTGTCACTTTTGTAAATCCTTCAATCCTATCCCAATTTGTTCTTAAGGGGGGATGTTAGGATATTTCGACACATAGGAAATAGGTTCCTTTTGTGTCACCTTTGTAAACCCTTCAATCCTATCCCAACTTGCTCTTAAGGGGGGATGTTAGGATATTCCGACACATAGGAAATAGTTAAGAATAAATTATTCTAGTGTAGAGTTAGGTAAAGTGTCTTTCTTTACCATGTACATTTGTAACTTATAATCCGACGGTCATGATTTGTAGTGATCTGACGGTTATCTCTGTCCTCGGTATTAACGACACTTGATCCGTGGCTTAACACCCGATTGGTTCATGATCTCTATTTAAAGAGCATGGAGGGTCATTTTTTCGATAACCATTTATGAGAGAAACATATGTAACTTTTCCTTTTATATTAATAAATTTCTTGAAGTAGTCGCGTTGGCTCAGGCCGTGGAATATTTCCCTCTTCGAGGGTTTTAACCACGTGATTATACTAGTGTACTAATTTGTGATATGTTTGTGAGCGGTGACCTTTGGTTCTTGATCTAAGGAACTTACCCTGTAAATTCTTACAATGTATTTGTATTTTTTTAATTTTTTTTTCAAATTTTTTTTGTAATGAAATCTTTATTTTTTTCGCATAGTTAAAAAAAATTAAAATTAAAATGGTCAATATTTTAAAGTTAGGATTTTCTATATGTTTCTATTTTTAATTAATATTTCAATGCACATCAAATAATTTTCACTAAAAAAACAATACTTTTAAACATTTGACAAAAAAATACACATTTTGAGACTTGTTGTTAAAATGACATGTCAAATAAACGATTTTTATGAGAAAATATTAACAAAAAAACTTTTAAAAATAGCCTTTTTTATGAATTTTATGTCAAAAAATAATAGTAATCACAGTTTTTTTAACAAAAAATAATGATTCACATAAAAATTAAAGTAAAAATTAGAGAATACAAACATTAAACATATAACAACAATAATCAAATACTCATTCTTCTCATAAAATTTCAAATTCAAAACATTACAAGTAAAACTAATGAGTAACTCTCAAAATTGAGTTTTATTTGCATTGAACATAACTTAAAATTAATCAATAATATCATATAATTCATGTTCGACATCTTCTAGAGTTTCATTAATGTTTCCTTCCACAATGTTTCCTGCTTCAATTTGCTCATTTTCCTCTTCTAATGGATCTTTGATGTCTGCAAATCTTCCAAAGTGTCATTTTCCAATCATTCCATATAACGGTGGTTGATGCTCCTTTTCCTTTTTTTCCACACGTGATTCATTAAACCCCTTTCCTCAAACCAACTTTTTGCATTGCATCTGAAAGAAATTAAAGATCATTAATTCTTTGTTGAATAAAATTGCATTGTAGTGAGTCTTTTTCGATGGCAATGTAATTTCTTCTTTTTTGTAGGCAACATGCTAGTGTTGTACCTTATCATCAAGCACAAAAGATATAATTAAATAAATTAGTATAAACACATAAAAAATAAAAAATAAAATATTAAAATTCAATTTTATATAAAAAAAACTTCCATGAACCTGAGAATAAATCCAAAACTCAATCTTCTTCATTTGAACATAAATATATAAGATAGTTAATGAATGTTTGCGGTTTTAATAAATGTTAACTATCTCTCATTTTGCATTTGTATCCTCAGATGTTAGTTTTCTTACAACAACACCATGAACCATTACTTGGCTATGACTCTTTCCATCTACTTGATTCAGAAGGACATGATTATAATTGTCATCTTTTGTCCAACATTCAACATGGATGAACTCACAATCATTTATAATTGGCCGATCTTCGGAAGAAACAAGATTTTACTTTTACCTGTAATATGACATAGTAAAATTTCAATTAACTTGTACATAAATAAAAAAATTTAACATTAATAAAACATACCATTTCAATTTCTTACCATGTAAGTTGCATCCTTGAATTTGTTTTTCCCTTTAAGCTTGCTAATAACATTGCAAATTGTCTATCTGAATGAAATGTCACAAATCTTCAAAGTGGTGATGTTGTGACTTCTTGAAAGACCATAACCACTTTACTAAAAGTTTGATAAGTATAAGATTCACTATCACATGCAATGTCTGGGAAATTAAAACCATGAGGAATATCTGCAATAACTAGGGAATATTCCCTTTTAGGTATGAGTTTTGCAATGCCTTCACAATCACCTTGTATTATTTTATATTGGATAGTGTCGAGCCCATTCCAAATGAAATGAGTAAGAGTAGGATCAAGTTCAACATTCCTAATACGTTGTTTTCTCAGCATTTCCAACTTTATTTTTTCAATAAAGTTTTTGACAGCATTTGTAACTCCATTTGCATCATTCTTTGACATATTTAATGAAATAAAAAATATATATGTATAATTTATAAAATAAAAAAAGTTTACATATGAATAAAATGAATGTATAAATCAACATACATTATTGAATGCAAGATAAAAATCTGGAAGTGTTGTTGTAGAACTTGATTCTTGGTAGTTGCATACAACATCATCCCAACTCTTTTCATTCCACTTTTTAACCATATTTTCTTGTATTTTCATATAAATCTTATGACTGAATAAACAAAGTAAAAATTGTTAATATAGTGATATTTATAAAAAATACTACCAACAACAATATGTTATATTTAAAAGAAAATTATAATCAAAGAAAAATTAAAAATAATTCAACAAACTTACTTTTGAAATTTTCAGCACTTTTCATCCATTGATAATTCACTTGACTTCACACGACATAGTATTGATTTGACTAGTGTGTTATCCTTCACTCCTTGCATAGTTCTCCAAGGTGTGATAGTCATGTCATTTGGAAGTTGCTTCATTTCAGGACCTGTCTTACTGTTGATACGTATTATGGGTTTACACTTTTTAACCTTCTAATTTTTTATGGAAATATTCTCCCACGGGTTGAAAATATCATCAGTCAATTCCCATATCACCCTAGTTCTAAATGTCAACTATAAAATGTTATCCATGCCTATGAATAAATTTGAATTTAATTTTCCACCTTTTAAATTGATTTTATCCTCAATTTGATAACTTTTTTCCATTAAACATTCCTTCTAAAAGCTTATACTCGCTTTTTTCTTATCCCAACCACATTTTTCTACAAATTCATTATGAATAAATCTGACCCTGTGGATGAAATTCATAGACATTCTATACTCATTATCTGCATTATGATCCCATGCCAATAACTTTGCTTATGTTTATATTAAACCAACATAAATGATGCATCTCATTGTTTCGAAAAGAGAGTTATTGGGATATTCCTCGATTAATTGTCTTTTAGCCTTTGTTGAATGTTTCCCTCCAATTACATAATATTTGTATTCAAAACATTGTGTCCTATCAAATTATTGTTTGTTAGGAAATTTATTTGGATCAACAAGAACCACATAGTACACCACATGCGCATATGGATTGAACATGAACACTGTTTTCAAACTATGGACATGTAGGCGATGTGTCTTTCTAATTTGATATTGAGATTGTCCTTCATTTCTCCTATAGAATTGGTTGACATTAAGATGAAATTTTTGGCCACCATTAATTAATTTATTCTTCCTTAAGTGATCTCGGATGACATTTTTTTTTTAATAATTACATCCTCTAACTCAGCACCTGGTGTTATGATTTCTCTGCTGCCTTTGGATATTTCACTTTGATCTTCATTGTTGCTCATGATTTTTACAGATTGACCAATTTATGATTTCTTCTTATTACTGGTTACCATATCTTCTTCTAGATAAACAATCTCCTCATCATCAATTGGAAGAGAGATATACATGGCCACTTTTCTTTTTAGTGTTTTATTTCTTTTCTCCTTTTCAACAACAGTTCTAATCTCCTCCTCACTAATGGTAACATATTTTTCAGCTTCAACTTCCACATCTTCAAAAGCAACATGTTTCGCTTTACTAGATTGACCCACCTTAGTGATTATTTGTTGATCCCTTGTATGTACTATTGCAATGTCACAAATTATTGCTCTTTGCTTCCTTCTCCTTTCTTCTTCTGTATCTATGTGGAAATTGTTGATCACAGTCATAATATTTGGCTCTACATAATAAATACCCTCCAACATGATAGAAAAACTCTTAGCAAAATCCTATGAAATAAAATATAATATGTCAATGATAAAAAATTTATAAAAAAATTAATGATCCTTACAATAATGCATAACACATAAATATAGATAAGCATACTTACAATGTTATTTGCAGTGTTGCTTGTGATTTATTCACACAACTATGTAGATTCTTCATATGTGTCATACTTGACCTTTGTGAGGCGATATATAACATTTTCAAGTGTATTGGCCAATCTTGCAAGAACATAAATAGTGTCTACAAAACATATGTCTCGTACTCTGCCCATCACCTCATATGGTTCACCAAAGTTAATCATACCACAATATAGATAGATATATACACCATCATCGGTTTCACTATCTTTAACATGCTATGTAAAATTCGTTTTATTTATTTCTCGTGTATTATTCCATTCTGAAATAATTTTGAATGTACTGGATGGGCCATTTGCTTGACTTTTATGATGTTTCTCAATTTGAGTGTGTAAAGTAGTATCTATAGTGCGTCCAACTGCAACTTTATATGATGTAATTGTTACCCTTGGTCCATAAACATTCATAGGGATCTTCTTTGATGTCATATTCATGATATATATATATATAAATATTTTACGAATAACACAATTTTTTTTTCAAAATTGATATTTTTTTAATTAAAAATAATTTTAATTTTAAAAATAAATAAATTTAAATTAATTATATTTAATATATATATATATAAAAAAAAATTAATTGATGATGATGATGATGATGGTTAATGTCCACTGAGACCAAACTTTGGTCTATCGGACCTAAAGAAACGAATTATTTAGTTTGCTTTAAAATTATACTCCTGTGCTCAAAGAGCTAGGAGAGAAGTGTCTTGAGCTCACTATAATATTGACATGTTAAAAGGCTAGGAAGGTCGGTCTTGCAACAAATATTATGAAACTGAGATCTAATGTGGGTGTATGCAGAGCACTCTAAGAGGAAGTGATTTTCATCCTCAATGTTCGTATTCTCATAGAGATGGCAGATCCTTTCCACCCATGGTGTTTTAGGAACTTCCCAACAACCTGTTTCACTATGGAGCTCATGAGAGTTCGTTCTTATCTTGGCTATATTAATTTTTTTCTTTGAGCTAGTTAAAACAGAGAGATACTTTTGGTCTTCTAGAGTAGGGTTGATGACCTCCTTATAATATCTTAATTTTCTTTTAGCCTCTAAATATTTCTCACACCACATTTTCTCTTTAAACTTAGAATTAACAATATTTTTAATGTTATTAACATTTTGCAATGCAACAATTTCGTCAATCTCCCAATGGTTTAACGAGGCCCTGGTATATTTATACCAACCTCATTTGAGCCTTAGGTGGTTTTGGCTGGAATTTAAAGCTAGCTTAGGAAGTCTATGGTCTCCCATGCTATTGATTTTGTGCTTGTACAATAGGAGCCTAGTCATAGTTAGGCTCTCGATAGGGGAAAGACCCACTTCTATAAGGAGAATAGGATAAGGTGTATTGCTTTTAATTTTGAGGTTATACGTTATAAAACGCTTCTGGATTTGCTCAATATTTCTCTGGGATTCTCTAGAGATGTTGCAGCCCCAAACCTCACATCCATACAAGGTAACAAGAGTGACTAAAGTTTCAAAGAGGAGCTTCTTTTTATCCCACATCACAAGTTTTGTTGCTTTACAATTATTTTCAAGACCAAAATAAGCTTTCCACCCTCCATTAATCCTTTTCTCAATGCCATAGTTCTAATTGAGCTTGTGATTAATATCAATTACTAGGTACTTGTAATAAGACATTTCCTCCAAGTTCCTACTGTCATACACAAAATTAGCATAAGTGTCCTTCTTGGATTTGATAATCATAACTTTTGTTTTGTCATTGTTAATAGTCATACCCATGATAGAGCATAAATCCTTAAGAAGTCTTAGTTTCTTATCAAGATCGTATGGGCACCTTTCCAGAAGAACAATATCATCAACATAGAGAAGAAGGATGATTACTATTCCAGCTAAGATCATGTCAGCATAGCCTGCTTCCTCTAAACAACCTTCTATCTTGTCGATGTAAATGTCAAATAGGGTAGGGGAGAGGGGGAAACCTTGTTTAACTCTGATATTACACTTAATATCTTTAAACCACCCCTCATTGCTCTTAAACTTGGAAATTACATTCTTGTATATCCTTATAGCAGTAGCTCTCAACTCAAAAGGAACCTGTAGCTCTTCTAATATATTCCATAGGTTATTTATAGGTACCGTATCGAAATCCTTTCTAAAGTCCACAAAGCAACAAAAGAGATTGGATTTATCATTACGACATTCCTCCACAATTATCCTAAGCATAACGAGGTGGTACGTTGTTGAGTGCTGCCTTCTAAAACCCACTTGGATTTTAGCCTGCTTACCTTCACGTTCAAGCCATATGCTCATATTATTTTCCAAAATAATACCATATAACTTGGTTGGGAGAGGGCTAATCATAATTGTCTAGTAATTAGAGGGGTTATTTATATCCCCACTTTTTAAAATTGGAATAATGAGGCTCTGAGTTCATGGTTTAGGGAACCCTTGCCTGACTGCTTTATTGAAAATCTTATGGATATGAGGGATGAGGACAGGACCTCTAATTTTTAAGATTCCTTCCTGGTAACCTTCAATGCCCTTAGCTTTTCCATTTTCCAGGCGCTTGACCCCAAAATATATGTCTTCTAATGAGAAAACTTCTTCCGTTGTGAGCAGGGTTTCAAAGTTATCTATGACATTTGGAGATTCATAAAGCTTTTTGAGATAGGAATTCTAGTCGTGTAAAGAATTTCTATTATTATCTTTAGTTTTTCTAGTTATAATATTCCTCCAGAATTTCTTAGGAGCTACCTTAGAGAGGTGTAAGATATTTTCTTGTATTTTATGAATATACTGCATTTTTTTCCTTTTATTTAGGGCTTTGTATATTTTTATCTTGCCAATTTTAAGAGACTCATCAACAGATTCCTTAATTTTTCTCCTCGCACTCTTACAATCTTTATCATACAAAGGGTTGGTTTTGTTATTTATTTTATTACTTGAAACTTCAATTGAGAAGTTGTTAATAGATTATGAGAGGGTTGTAGTAAAATTATGATAGAGGTCTTCTATGTTGTCTATACTAGATAAAGGAAGAAAATTAATTTTTAATTCATTTAGAAAAAGATCATTTTTATTTCTATCAAATATTAAGTTCTTATGGCTATAAGGATTATCTTCTATGGGATCTCTATGATTTGAGTCAGGCTTGTGGTCATTTAATATATAAAAAATTATTATTTCGTTGTATAAATGGATATTGAAAATAACATAGTCTACCATGTTGCTACCAAGCCCATGGATACAGTTCATCTGGCTAGAATTGGGCCACTTCTTTAGACCGTTGCAAATTATGAGATCTTGAAAACTACAGAGCTTGACTAGCTCAAACCCAAACAAATTTTCCCCTAGATCTTCAGATCTTATTTTGTATCAGCTAGCTAGAGTAAGGTCTTTGTCTAACCAAAGAGGATTAGGGTTGGAATCATTTCTTAGAAGAATAGCTTGGTTGCTTGAAGTTCGAACATTAAAGTCACCCATTAATAGGATATTACCTTCATTCATTAGGCTAGAAATATCATTCTCTAAACCATTGTAAGGACCATTCTTATCTAAATTTGTTTTCTTATAGAAGATAGAATTGATAGGGGCAAAATAACATATTGCTATGTAGGTTTTTTTATCATTAATTTTAGTAATCTCTATCCAAATATATTGGTTGTAAGGGTCTTTTTTATAAAGCCTAGCATGGATAGAGTAAGCTCTTCATCTATCCAAATATATTGGTTGTAAGGGTCTTTTTTTAAATAGTTTTTTTTATTATATTATGATTTTTATTTATTTTTTGAAATTTACATGATTTAGAAGTTATTATAATAAGTTTTTTTTATTATATTATGGTTTTTATTTTTATTAATATTTAATATCTGAAGTTATTATGGATCTTAGGCTAGAATATTATCCCTCAATCATGTTATTTTTTATCAAATAACATTATCATTATAATTTGAAATAATGAATGTTACTATTATTAATAATAACATTAATTGAGAAAATATTTAATAAATTAATTAAGCATATTTAAAAGGGTCGCCTTTAGTGCTTTGTTGATGCTCTAGCTCCTCTAGGATCTTGTTCTAGTTACTTCCTTAGATTCATGACTTCCTGTAATGCTTGAAAGTAGCTTTTTGTGTTGTAGCATTGTAGCATGTAGGTTTGTTTGTTGAATATGGTTTTATTTTGGATAATTTACTTATAGTGTAGGCAGTTACAAATATATGGTTTCCCTCATGGCATATTGAAACCGCCGAAAGGAAAAGATGGAGCTCGCATTGAAGTCTAGGGTTTTGTCCTACAATTTTTTATGCCCTTCCGCCACTATAGGTTTAGGGCTCCTGTTTGGTTTTGAGGGAACATCACATTTTGGATTCTTACCTCCCAAATTTCTCACGGAAGTCATCAGTAGGGTGAACAAGTTTATGTTTAGGGCGGAATGGATGTATTTTTGTTGTTGGCTACTAAAGATCTCTATGAGCACGAGAAGGCCATGTCTAGAAATAATCTCACACGCCTAGGTAAGTTTTATGCCTAAATTCAAGGACTGAAGCATGTCAAAGAGTCCAAAAATTATTTTCACTACTAGATTATTGTTTTTTTGAGACTGTCATGGAAGAAATCCCAACAAGGCTATTTATAAACTCCCTTTTCTCCTTTTTTCTAGAATCCCAAGTTTTCTCAGCATCATGGGTTATGAGGTTTTTGGTGGATATGCTTCCTGAGAAAATATGGAAGACTTTTTCACAAAATATGCTCAATCGCTCATGCTGGTATGAGCAGTATACACAACAGGAAGAGACGGGGCATAATACCTTCCATATTTCATTAAGAATGTAGGTGAAACATCCTCCCTTTTCTAGATTAGGAGTACAAACTCTGTCAATAATCTGAAGCATGGCATAAAGTCTAGATGGGGCATCCCTGCAAATCTTAAAAGTCTACTATATGAAGGGATATTTCTTCAGGACTCATTCCAGATTAAATACTACTTCATTACAAGGAACTCAACCATAGTATTGAATCTGAGGTTGTGTGGTGGAGCTTCGAGACCTAAGATATCAATCAGAGCATCATCCTACAAAGATGTGGTACAAGGAAAATCTTATATCCCTATAGGATAACAACAAAACAACCCAATATTTTATATTGTCGAACGAATGAATCAAGTACCTTCTATGGAGGTAAACCACCATTTTTTTGCTCTTCAATCCAAGGTTGTAATATGTAGATTCAATATTTTTTGGCCTAAATCTTATGCTTTACATCAGTTGGTATTTTCTCCCTAGACCCCAAATTGTGGTATTTGTTTATGCTTCAAAGGTTTTTTTATTCTCCAATTTGATACTCAAGAAGATATGGAAAAGGTATTGCATGAGGGGCCCTAGTTATGGGGAAGAGATAGGTTCTTTATCACCCCTTGGTTTCCAAATTTTAATGATGCTAAAATGGTGTTCACAACAATGTTGATTTGGGTTCGACTACCAAATATACCCCTCCCATTTGGGTATAATAAGGTTCTAGAGGGAATTGGAAACAAACTTGGAAAATTCAAAAAGATGGACCTCAAAAGAACAGAGAAATGCCTCTTTACCTTTGCCATAATTTGCATACAGATAGAACTTAGTAAAGGTCTACCTAATCACATTCAATTGATATAAAAAAAATAAAAATAAAAATAAATAAAAATAAAAATAAATAAAAATAAAAAAATAGTGGAACCAAGAACTAGATTATGAGAACATGGCATTTCGATGTCGTGCATGCTACCAAACAGGTCATTTGAAGAACACATGTCCATAGGCAAAAAAGACTCCAAAAAAGAAAAAGGGCCAAGCCCAAAAACCAAGTGGATGGAAATCCTTGGATCCCCATTTCTCTGAAGAGGAAGTAGAAGAAACGATGGATATATCCCTCCAAACCAAGTAGAAGATGAAGCACAAGAATAAAATGAAAATAAATCACACCTACATAATGAGATTGAATTTCATGAGCTACAAGCATCAAAATCACAGTTTGAGGAAGCACATATAGAAAATAGGACGGGGGCCACAAAAATATCACATGTTTATAAGAGATCAGACTTTAAAAAAAAACTCACACGAAAGGAAACAGGAATAAAACTAACAATGGTCCTCGTTGAACCTAGTTCAAAGGGATGGTAGAAAGTGCAAAAAAAGAAAGGAAAAAAAAGAGAATTTAAGTGATTATTACCACACTTAACTTCTCATGTTTACTCTTGTATTTTTTTTGCAATTTTTTCTCTTTATCTCAAATGTCACGAGACATTTATACTGTAATTTTTTTCAGCATATGAAAAATGTAATTTTGTTCTCTTTCGTGATGAATAAAATTACAAGTGTTTCTTTCGGAAAAAAAAAATAATAATAATTTAAAATAAATAAATAAATAAATAAACATATTGAAACCGCCTACATTGAACTCTATTTAAAATATGGTTATTAGGAATTTTCATCTTGATTTTATTATATTATTAGGTAATACAAATATTAATTAAAAAGAAATAAGGAATCACGTAATAATTTCTTATTTTTATTTTTTTCTATGTAGTTCACAAACCTTGAATATCAGTGACCGCTATGTCCACGAAATATTTTTTCAGGAAGGTCTGGTCCAAGGGAAAACTTCTTTTCAGCTCAACCATGAAGCCTCACCCTAAGGGTTTCGAGGGAATTGAACCCATGGCCTCTCAATAACAAAGGTGCTTTAACTACGAGGACTGGACCAATTGAACTAACCCTCAAGGCTAATTAAGTAACAATTATTAATAACATGAATTAAAAAAATATTAATTAATTTATTATAAATAGATATTAATTAATTTATTATTATTAATTAATATAAAAGTAATTTAATAATGTTATTATAAATAATTTGTAAATTATTATAAATTAATATATTAATAATTAATTAAGAATATTTACACTCCCAAAAAAATTGCATTTAATTAATTTCATCCCTACCATAAATGAATCTTATTATTCCCTGCCCTAAGGTAGCAGGGACTATAGTAATGAGTGAGGTTGTTTTTTTTAGTCCTTGCACAAAAATTAATTAAACTTATGACATGAAACTTAAAGTTCTAATACAAATGTTTTACATTGCTTTTTGTCCACACAATTAAATATTAACACTGCTTTGTATTAGCCAATGAACAATTTGAAAATTTTAGAGATCTTATTTGGGCTCTTCTTAAGGCGAAAAGGCAAATACAAACTTTTCTTTAAAGAATATACCATTTAGTCATTTTTCCATCATCGACTAATGTTAGCATTACTTCTAGAATTATCTAAAACATAAAATGTTATTTCCTTTAGTCTTAAAAAAAATTGGGTTACATAAGACTTTGGGTTTATTACCTGTGAGGTTATTATGTATAACCTAGTGTCTCATTGTGATGGCATGTTAGCCATCTACCATAGCTCTCATGGCTACTAATACAATGCTACCTCCACTATCAATTCAATTTTATCCTCACTCGGCACAACTCTAAATAAGTCAAGAAGGTTGGACCTCAAGGACCAATAACAACAAGGATCACAAAACTTATCTACGTCCCTATACTGCTATAATTTGGTTTTCCAAATTGTAATGTTTTAAGCTTGCGTTCTCTAGAAATCATAGATATTGAAATCTAGAAATCACAAATATTGGAAGTAAAACACATCTTTACTAACTATACATATTTATTTTTTAATAGTTTTATGTGGTAGCTTGATTGATGATTATATCATTATAAGAATATATCGATAGAACCAGAACTTGTAGTTGAAACCATCCTTGTTTTTCCTTAATTTTTCATTCATTTAAGGAGTTTGATTTTATTCTTATAACATAGGCCTTCATATTTTTCCTTATGTGCAAAGCAAGGGCCACATGAATTCGTTGTTGACATATTCAAAATTCATTATTGATATCTCTACAATGTTCACCTTCATATTTTCTCTACAAAAACCTTGTTGCTCTGCAAAATCATAATATCCATGAAAATGGTTGAGAAAGAGAAAATAAATAACATACATGAACTTATCAATATGTATTCAAGTCTTGTGACATTAAGTGTCATGTCTTTTTTTGATTTTTGGTAGCATAGGAAGTGCTCTAAGTCTCAAAATTCGTGGAGAGGCTTAGGTGCATCTATTCCAGAGAACCCATAAATCGTTTGCGAAAATTCCATTTGGAATATTTTTTATTAAAATAATTAATTATTTTAATGGAGTCACTAAGTCTAAACTTAGGGAAATTAAATAATTAAAGGGTATTAACAAAACAAAGTGTGAATCTTCTAGAGAACATGGATCAAGTCAAGTTATAATATTATTCGTTGATTAGATATCTAATCTCGACCATTGATATCTCAATGAGAAGACTATAAAGGAAGGCTTGAGGGTCATTTGGAAAATACACCAGTGTAGATACTCAGTTGGCCAAGTAAATCGATTTTCTCAGTGGCTGAAGTTCGGCAAGAGAAAATCGATCCAGAGGAAGAGTTGTAGATGGAGGAGAAACAGAGAGGATTCGGCATCAATCCAAGGTGCAAGAGCAGGTGATCCATTGATAGGAAGAGATGGCACAATGGTAGGAAGGGAACAATGCAGAAGGTTGATGTATTTCTACGCAGTGCCCACACAGAACTAGCGCAGTGGTGATGCATGAGGCCAAGGAGGGTTCTTTCGGGGTCATTTATCATCAGGAAATTTGTGAGAAATTTCTCCAGTGTTATCATAGAGAATTTATATTCATTAATGCTGATTGTAAATTGTACAAGAAGATTTTTGTTGAAGAGTAATAGAAACCCTCATCTGTTACACCGGTTTTCCCACATTTGGTTTCCGGGGACAATTGTCCAAAAATCTCTATGTCAATCTTGTGCTAGTATTTCCTTGTATTTTTTCTCATTAATTGTATGGTGAAGTCTCCATTTGAATTTTTTTCAATATTTACTGAAAATATTTCCGTAAATAACTTATTTTTGAATAAGTAGGAGAAATAATATCAGATATTGCAGTAGGATTTCAAGTTGAAATTTTCACATGGTATCAGAGCAAGGTTGGGCAAGATAGTAGGAGGATCTACACTAAAGGGAGCTTGTGGTGCTTCTATAGCAGCAGATCATACTCCTGAGGGCTTACGCATTCCTTTTTTCGAATCTGTTGGGAAAAGGAAAAGCACGAAGAAGATGGAAGATAGTGTTATTTCAAAATTGGCCTCAAGGCTAGAAAAGGAATTTTTGTGTTTATCTAGCTCTACATCATCAAATGATTGGTATATTGATAGCGAGGATTCAGCCCATACGACTGGAGAAAGGGATCATTTCTCCATCTATCAAGAGGAAAGGATGGACTTCCAAATTACTATGGGAAACAAGAAAGAGTGTGCCCCTATAGGAAAAGAGACCGTAGCATTTTAGATAGAAGCATGAGACATTCTCCGAGCCACAAATGTGATGCATGTGCCAGGTATGGGAATGAATTTACTTTCAGTGTCTCAATTGTACGATAAGGGATATGATGTTTACTTTATCGGAAGGAAAGTCTATTTGAAGCATCCAAGCTGGAAGAAGAAGGCTCATATTGGAACTTGAAGCAACAGACTATACAAGTTGCAGCTCGAGTCTCCAATGGATCTGGTAGGCAGCAATATAAATGGCGAATCAGATATGAATGAGCTATGGCATAGAAAAATGGGGCATCTACACCATGGAGCTCTGAGAATGCTCAAAGAAACTGTTATGGTAGTTCCAATCCTTAGCACTAACCATGATGATGTGTGCAGAGGGTATGTACTAGGGAAGTACGCTAAAGCGGCATATTCTAGAGGCAACAATAGGGCAAAAAGTGTATTGGGACTAATACACTCAAATATTTGCAGACCAATGTCCACTACTTCTTTTGGTGGAGGTAAGTAATTTGTCACCTTCATTGATGACCATTCCAGTAAGACTTGGATTTACTTCTTAAAGACCAATGATGAGGTCTTTGATCGATTCATGGAATTTAAAGCTCTGCTAGAAAACCAAACATAGAATAAAATTGAATTATTGCATTTAGATAACGGTCGAGAATATACTGATAAATAACTCACAGATTTCTACACAAGGGAGGGCACCAGGACAGAATGGACCACTCCTTATAATTCGGAGCAAAATGGAGTTGCGGAATGGAAGAACATGACTATTGTTGGGGCAGCAAAGGAAATGATGTATGACCATGATCTGCCTAGATTTATATGGGCAGAAGCATGCAGCACAATGGTATATATTCATAACAGTACCCCTCACAGAGTTTTGGGAAAGACAACTCTTGAGAGTGTCTTCACAGGGATGAAGCCAGAGGTAAGTCACTTCAGGATTTTTGGGAGAGTGTCATATTGTCACGTTCCAGATGAGGAACGAAGAAAAATAAATCAGACTGCTGAGAAAGGGGATCTTGTAGGATATAGTGATACATCTAAGGCATACAGAATATACATTCCGGGTAATAGGAAAGTTGTAGTAAGGAGGGATGTGAAATTCATGGAGGATCGAGCCTTCTGAAAATACCGATAAATTCCTATTGAATATTAGTTTGAGGATGTAACTCTTGTTTAGTGGCAGCTAGGAGAAGATCCAGAAGATGGACAACCATCAGGGTCTAGCACTGTGACTAGTACTAGTATTTCTTTAAGAGAAGAAAATTCAGATAGCTCACAACAGATGGGACAACAGGAAGAAGAAATGATTGAGCCACCCACCACCAGTGGCAGAATTAATAGAGAAGTACGACAAACGCTTTGGGATGCAGAGGAGTTTGGTGGGGCTCCTAGAACCGGGAAAAGGCAGCATAAACAACCTGACAGATACATAGCATTGGTAGCACAGGTTGAAGAACCCTATAGCTTTTAGGAGGTCGTACAACATCAATTTTGGGTGGATTACATGGTAGAGGAGTATGACTCTATCATGACTAATGATGTCTGGGAAGTCATACCTAGACCACAAGACAGATCAGTTGTAGGTTCCAGGTGGATCTACAAGATCAAGTACGTTGTAGATGGTAGTGTAGAAAAGTACAAGGCCAAGTTCGTGGCTAAGGGATATTCTGAGAAGGAAGGGATATACTATGAAGAAACCTTCACCCCTGTAGTCGTGTTGGAAAGGGAGAAGGTCTCTTGGGCAAGACCCAGGTTCAGGATGGAGGCCAACAAGGTTTTCCACAGTAGTCTAGCACAATGCCGACATTTTCACCCTGCTCCAAGGAGTAGAGAGTCTCACCCGAGGCGTGCTGTGACATTACTAAGGTTAGGATCAGACCGGGTATCGATCAAGCATAATGGATGCATAAACCAGACAGAGCTAAGTACTCCGAATAAGTGTAAATACTTTGCAGATGAAAATACTTATGAACAGAATGATAACCAAAATTTTAAAATAACCCGCACCTTCAACTAAACCAGAACACGATACAGAACTCATAATAGCAGCCTCAGATCATAACGTATTTCATTAACAACAAGATATAGTTACAATGCTCCTCAGAGAGATCTTGGCAGAACTGATTACCATAGTATCACATAAGATAGAACAGAATGAACAGAGAGAGAGAGAATAGAATGAATAGCATGAACAAAGCACTCCTACGGCTCCTATTCTCTGATCCCTACTGTGCCAACCCTCTTTCTCGAATAGTCGGCTACCTATTTGTTCCATTGCTAGCGTGACTGACAGTTCTTCCTTCCTTTCTACTCGGCTATTTGTTGCTTCTCCTTGATCATTGGGAGTTCCGCTGCTTGTCTTCTGTCGCTTCCTTCTGCCATATGTGCCTGCTTCCATAACAGCCACGCCACCTGCTCTTTAGTTCTTTGCAATCATGACAGATCTCTGTCTACCATGGTTGTGTTCTGCCACCTGTTATCCACAACTCGACATTGTTTAATTTCAAAACAAGGGCCCCAACAGGCCCCGACCACATCCTATTGACTCATCCCGAGTCAATTGTTTCCTGCTGCCTCCGTCTCCATCGATTCGCTTGCCTCCGTGGCCAATTCTGTCTTCTCCCTTTCTTCTGCTTGTCCAAATAAGGGCCCCAACTTGGGGACCTTTGTTAGCATTGATGCTTTGAGTTCTCGAAAACCAGTAATCGCCTGTTGCCATCCCAGCATGAGCAGGTATGTTTTTGCAGTGACTTGGGTGACCTCTTTCTCCCCTGAAACGACCAGCAGCTTACCAAAGACGTTATTAACCTGAATGTTGACCTTAGCGGCCATTTGCTGCATTGCTTGGGCATTAATATTCAAAGGCTTCCTTAGCTCTCGAAGGGCTTGTTTGGCTGTTGTTGAATGCTCCTCAATTTGTTGTATCTGGACTTCCAGCTCTTCCGCTTGAGTGTACAATTGGTCAAGTCCGTCAGGGTCTATGGCTTCCTGAATCTCCTTCGACACCTATTGCAGTTGTGTCGAAATTGGCTGTGATTTCAATGTGAGTGAGGTTGAACACTTGTGTAGACCCTTCAGTAGGTCATACGCTTCCCTTGCCGCAGTACTCAGATTTTCCTGCATCCCGACTACTTGGTTCTGTCTTTCTGCTATATTCTCTGTGTAGATGACCGTTGGGTCTGGTAGTGCGGGCCTGGTTGCCAATGATGCTTTCAGTTCCTTGTTTTCTTTGCTGAGGTTCGAACAGGGCACTCAAATGTGAATGGGTTGTCCGACTATGTCACTATCTGATATGTCATCTGGTATCTGAGTGTTGTGGGCCGTTACCATGGGCCAAAGATCCCGGAAAACCTTTGTCACCATATCCAGTTGGCCCTATAAGTTGTCCTTATCTATCTTCATTTTTTTGCGCTCTTTAGTAAGCGCAATGATTTGCACCTGTTGCTGCTCGAATCTCTGCTGAAGTTTTGTGTGAAGCCCTTTGGCCTATTGTGCTGCCAATTGAATGAAATTCTACAACTACGTCGTTCCCCAAGTCTGCATGATTTTAGCTCCAGAGATATCTTGATTTGGTTGTTGCTCTTGGAGCGTTTAACCGCTTGCAATGGACTTTGTTGAGTGCTCCTGCGGTGATTGCGGTAGTGTTGGTTGTGACAGCGGATTACTAGGGTTTCCCATGTTTAGAGTGGGTTGCATTTGTTGAAATATCAAATTAGCTTGCTGAAACGAGTTCAGCTTGGTGGGAGAGTGTGTTGTATCTGCAGTAATGGATCCCCCTCGACTTAAAAGTTCTTTGAAAGTAACATGTTCAACCAGGGTTTGGTTAACCTTAGGTACCACTGTTGTACCGGAGTTAACTTCTGCCTCGGTGTCCCCGTTTGTTTTACTTTTTTCCCTGACTGGGTTAGATATGGTGGCTGATGAGGAAAGTGTACGAGTTAGATAGTCTTTAGAGGTGAATGAGGTTGGGCCGATGAGTGGTGAATGCGAGGTGGAGATACACGGACATTTAGAAAATAATAGGGGTTGATTAGAGGTAGCTCCTGAGTTACCTGGGGCTCTGTCACTGGCTCTTCTCTGATTGGGGCCTCCGTTACATAAGTTGTGTTTGATCTTCCCCCATGAGATCAACGACTTGACTGGACACTGTGATTTTTGCCTTCTTAGCCCTTTGGTGTAGCTACGGGTGGCTTTGAGGCTTTACTCTTTTTGACAAGGGTCGTGGTTGTCGCTGGTGGTGAGTTAAACAAATTAAGTGGTATGGTTGTGACTAAGGGGACTGCAATGTAAGAGGATGCATAGTTTGAGGCTTGGAATTCCGTAAATGTGGGAAACAAAGAGGAATCACTTGTTATAGTTTGGACCACTCGGTTAAAGCTCTGTACCTTTGTATTCAGCTGCTCGATGATTGGGGTCAGCTGTAGTTGCGACATTCTAGCCATCACTTCCTCTGATGTTCCTCTCGGCAGTGGATCCGGAAGCATGCCAGCAAACGAATAGACGTAGACTCCACTTTTAACCTCCATTTCTACCCTTGGCCATGAACATACCTCTGTGTGGAAAGTTCATTCATCGATCTGAAACTTCAACAGCTTCATCTTGAAGGTCGATTCTGGCACACATGTCGGCCTGATGTAGGTTTTCTTATGGCTAACTCCAAACCATACTTGCGCTGAATAGTTGTCCAGCAAGTTCCTTGGAATTCTCTACTGACTCATCCTGACATCAACCATCTGGCTATACTAGAACCTGAATGCTTCCTCGTTCGCCTCCTTAGTGTTGGGGTCTCCTGATGCCTTCTAGGGTGTGAACTTCATTGCCAATGGTTGGCCTGTTGCCACTTCCAGAGGTTACCTGATTCCTGGAAATGTCCATTTCCACATTGCCAACGCCATTACAAGATAACCATAGATGAATCCAGTGGCCCTCTTATATTTTTCCTCATAGGCTTCGAATAACTCATTGAGTAGAAACGAACACCAGTTTAGTTGTGCTCCCTGGATACAATGCTCTGCAACTGAGATGGTATCCATCATACACTCCCCTTTTGTGTAGTGTCTCATCGTTTTGCTTGCAATCAGATAGTAGGAAAACTTGACTGCTGGCTTGTTGATCAAGTATATCTTGGCTCCCTTTCCCCCTCTCTTGGTGTCGTACTTCTTCTAGTAGTCACCATCTCCTGCTTTCTTCACTCTCTTGGAGACATTATGGAATGTCGTGGAGACATCTCTCCCTTCTTGCGACAATCTGGTTAATCTGTGAATGTCCTCCACATGAATTGGTACCTCTCTTCCGAGACACAGCGACCCATTGTGGATTCTTCTCAGCAAAAACTGTGTGCACTACATCGCAGCTCCTTGTAGTGCCGAATACTGGAAGATTTCTTAGGTTCAGTATAGTGGATTTTTGAACACCTCTGAACTCTGGAAGTACCCTTGCTACTTCCTATCCCACTTCTGTGGCATAATTCTCCATGTAGACATGCTTCTTCATCGCTGGATATTGGAAGGAGTCCGTTAGGTCGGCATCAATCAATGACGCGCTATCATATTTGCCTACCAAGGACTCAATCTTCTGAATTATTTCATCGAGCTCCTACTCAAAAACTTCTATAGCTAGTCTGGTCATTTTAGCTCTTCTCTGGTACACTTGCAGTGCTACTCCTTCTCTTTCCTTATGGATTCCTGCTTCTGGATACCTCCTCTGCTCTTCTTCTGGTGATGTTTCTCTTGCTACCTTTTTTGTTTCTGGTTCTAACTCAAACTTCTCCAGCATTATCGCGCTTTCTTCCATGCAATTTATGTAAGTAACCGACATGCATGAGGTTGATAAGACCCCATAACTAATTAATTTTCCTTGTCTTCCCCCGTGGCTATAATCGTGTGATTAGTTACCGAGCTGAGGTGGGTTCTGACAAAGCTAATTGTGGCCTCGGTATTTGGGTAGACGTGATGGGTAATGATTATGGCTTATTATGGAAAATTTATTGTGGTATGGACGATGGTAATTATGGCAATTACTTCTCAAATCTCGGTAATCCTATGGACTGACATGGGTACTATGAGTAATGATGATGGAATGATATTTGACACATTTTTTCTTCTGACATGGATGACACGCTGGACACTACCCTCCCCCCAACCACAATTGGTTGCGTTGCGGTCTCCGCATCGCAACTTTGAAATTTTCTTGTGCTCTAAATCTCTTTATTGGGAATCCTATCTAATGTCTTCTCGGGTGCGAGAGAGTTATTGACTCTATCTAATCTAATCTACCCTATTGATTCCTCTTGGTTGTGAGAGTTATTGAAAATGAAATGTATAACTTACTCGTAATAGGGTTTCAAGCGTGCGCCATTCACCCATCCTAGTAGAACCTGGACATCAAGTTGTGCTAACCGAACTGCTCTTGAATCCTTGATTTCTATTACGTGATATGGTCCTAGCCAATGCATTTGCAGTTTCCTTGGAAACTTTTGGTACTTATTGTCATAAATTAAAACTTTTCCACTGACTCTAAAAGTCTTGCGCTTGATAGGGCAATCGTGCCAAGATTTTTTTATTTCTTTCTGGAAAGTTTGGTCTAATTCTGTTAAAAATCTGTCTTCTTCGAGCTCTTGTAGTTCCTGTCATCGCTCCTTCAATGAGTCTTCTTCTGATAGGTGGAGTGATGTTGTGATTAGAAGGATGGGTATTATAAACTCTGGTGGCACTACTACTTCTCTCCTGTGCACCAACTGGAATGTTGTTTGGTTATTTAGTCTCTTGACATTTTCTCTGTACGCCCACAATGTTGCTGGTATATGTTCATCCCAGTCATCTCGTTGAGCATTGCAGATATTCGTTAAGCCCTTCTCCAGGATCTTATTTAATGCTTCCACTGTACCATTGGCTTGTGGATGGTAAGGACTAATTTTATGATGTTGTACCATGAATATTTCTAGCAGGGACTTAATGGTCGCATTGATGAAGTGTGTACCTTGATCACTTGTCAGACTCTTTGGGCAACCAAACTTGCTGATTATATTTTCAAATATGAATCGGGATGTTGTTTCGGCCGTGCAATTCTTTACTAACATTGCCTCTACCCACCTTGTCAAATAGTATGTTGCCGTTATTATGTATATGGCCTGTGAGTGTCTTGCGACCGGTGCAATTGGGCCTATAAAATCAACTGCCTATTTCTCAAATGGTTGCAGTGCCTTTATCAAGTGAAGTGGGATCTCATCTCTGTGGGATGGACGTCCCATCCGTTGACATACATCGCATTTTTTTACAAATTATTTATTGTCCATATGTACCTTCGGCCACCATAAACCCGCTTGCAGCACTTTCCTTGCTATCAGTTTTGCTCCGACATGCCCTTCCGCAACACCACAATGGCATTCCCACAATACAGCTTCCCTCTCATGGTCCAGGACACATCTTCGTAAAATTTGTTCTAGCCCCATATTATACAGGTGTCCTGCTATGAGTTGATACTCTGCTGCTCAGACTACTAGGTGTCTTTTCTGGACTGCTGTATATTCTTTTGGGCATTGTCTTGTTGTTAGGTAGGTTGCTATCTAGTCTAAGTATTTTGGGATGGTTTCTACTCTGAATAGATCATCATCCGGCAACTGATCATCCATAGACCCTCTATTTTCTCCATTTTCTAGCCTTGACAAGTGGTCAGGCCCCACATTCAGTCTCCTGGGTTTCACTATCACCTCAAAGGTGAACTCCTGAAAGAGTAGGAGCCATCTGCAGATTCTTTCTTCTAAGACCGGTTTGTTTACTAGGTACTTTAAAGCTGAATGGTCTATGAAAAATTTAAACATACCTCCTAGTAGGTAGTGGCTGAACTTTTGCAGGGAATACACCATTGCTGACGTTTCTCGCTCTGTTGTAGTGTAGTTTCGTTCTGTTGTGGATAATTTTTGACTTGCAAAGTATACAGGGTGATCAACTGAAGTGTCCCCTGGTTGAGCTAGAACTGCTCCAAGTGCGATGTTGGAAGCATCAATGTGGACATGAAATTGTTTATCCCAGTCCGGGTGAACCAATATTGGTGCACTTGCCAATTTTTCCTTCAATGTATTCAGGGCTATCAGGCAACCCTCTGTCCAACTGAACTTCTCTGATTTCCGCAACAGCTTCTCCAATGGGGCTATTATATTTGCGTAGTTGCAGATGAATCGCCTGTAATAACCTGTGTGGCCTAGAAGTGACCTCAATTGCTTCACAGTTTCTGGTGCCTCCATGTTAATTATCACTGCTAATTTTGCTAGATCCATGCAAACTCCTTGGTTACATACAACATGTCCTAGTAGTGTTCCAAAAGGCACTGCAAAGATGCACTTCTTTAGGTTCAACGAAATCTGGAGTTGCCTATAACTATCAAACATTATCCTCAATAACGTTGCATGGTATTTTAATAGGCTGTAGACTGTCCAGTCATCCATATAGACTTCCAGGAATTTTTTGATGTACTCACGAAATGCTACTATCACGATGCGTGAAAATACTGCTGGTGCATTTTTCAACCCGAATGGCATTACGTGATATGCGAAGGAGCCCCATTCGGTGGTGAAAGTTGTCTTTTTATTATCTTCTTCAGCTATCCTTACCTGATCGTACCCTGAAAATCCATCTGTAAAGGAATACACCTCATTCCCCGCAACATTGTCGAGGACTTCGTCACTGAACGGAGTGGGGAATGGGTCATGTATACAGGCATTATTCAAGCTCCTATAGTCAACACAGATTCGGATTTCAGACTTATCCTTTTTTCTTTGTATGACTATGGGACTTGCCCATTCTGCTTCTTCCACCGGGAATATTAAACCTGATTTTAGCATTTTTTCAATCTCTTCCTTAACCTTTTCTTTCACCCTTGGATTTAACCGACAAGGTCTGTGCTTGATTGGTCTTGCCTCGGGCTTCAAGATTATGCACATCTCCCCCATGTCTCCTTTTATTCCTTTCAATTCCACTACTGATGATGGGAACGAGTCCTCATATTCTTGTAGTAGACTGAATATCTCCTTAGTCGTCTCGGCATCCCAATAATCACTGATTGACGCAATTTTGGGCTTCTCTTCTATCCCAATGTTCATTTTCTTGGTTTTTAATGGTAGCAGATGAATTCCTTCTATCGTCGGGTTTTCTTTGATATCTCGCTACCCCTCCTTTTCTTCGAAATACAGGTGTCTGAGACCTTCTAGATCATCATCATCCATCTCGTTGTTTATCTTTTTACATGCTACCGATTGTCTTATGCTTTGGTTTGGGAGCAGTTGCTTTTCCTCCTCCTGGATCTTCGAGAAGAATAGTACCTTTTTAATAGCCTGCACTTCTTGTGTGATTGGTTCTGTTTTTCCTTCAAACAAGAAGCATTGTGTAAATTTCTCCACAACGTCTTTCCAAGTACTAGTTCCCCTCTTCCTCTCTATAGTTAGGTACCAAGCTTGTGGAGTAAAATCCAGTGAATGTATAAACTTGTGTATCCACAGCTCTTCCGGATATCCTGCGGTTGTCCATTGACCTTCACATTCCTTCAGATGTTTTCTGGGGTCTGAGTCTCCTTGGTATTTTTCATTGAAGCATGGTCCTTCTTCTTCCTTGACCTGGCTTTCAATGCTTCCGCAACCTTGTCCCATCGCGACAGTGAGTTGCGGTGGTTAATCCACCATCTTGCAAATGTGGATTGTAAATCCATGTCCATGAGTGGGACTTTATGGTCCTCTGGTACCTTATCTTCTGTTTTTTTAATGAAAGTATTTATAGTGTTCATATCGGACAAAGTTGGATAATCTCTTACCTCAGTCCCAATCCAATTTATTCTTCTGATGTTGGCGCATATTCTTGTATTGGCTTCATATCCTCCTTGCTGCCAATCATCCTAGGTTATCTCTAAGCCTAAGTCTGAGCTTTGAATGCTTATCCAACTCACAGATCCCCCCGCTGTCAGGTTGATGTAATCTTCCCTTTTCCCTGCAGTCATTTGATAAATATGGTCAAGAAGTTGAGCATCTTCTCTATTGTAAACAGACTCTGTGTATCGGGGACCTTGATACGGGTCCAGTGGCTGAGTGACTCTGACCTCTCCGTCCTCAAAGATCATCAATTCCTTATTTAAATCTATTACTTCGTAATTTTCAAAAGCCCAGTCAATCCCCAGTAATGTTGGATAGGGATCTTTGTCTCCCATAATGTCGATGACCTCAAAGTCCGTGTATGTCTTTACTCCCACAACATCGAATTCAACCTCCTCCAGTCTACCTATGGGCACAATGCAGTACTGCTTCACCATACGGAGTTGAATTGGGGAGTATGTTAGCCTCGGCCTTCCCAATGCTTCCCATGTCTTCCTTGGAAAAATATTGACATCAAACCCTATGTCAAGCATTGTGTCTTTAATTTGGAATCTCGCAACTTGAGTATTCACCCGGAACTCTTTTCCTATCCTTCTCTTATTTCTTTTCACTCTTTGTATGTATTTATGTGTTGCATCGGTTGACTTCCCTAGTCATGTGGCCTCCTGCACTACTCTTTCCAGGTTCTGCTTTAATTGTTCTAACATTGGCGCATTGTTAACAATTTTTAAAAATAGATGGAACCATTCTTCAATTGTAGTACTTGAACTAGCTTGGTTCTCGTTATCTTTCTTGGTCTGTGGCAATTCAATGCCTTTGCTTCCCCCAAGTTGGGCAAAGGTTTCCACTACTTCTTTAAAGAATTGCTTTTGTCTTTCTGGTCTGAATAGTGGCTTTGGAGATGTTGGCCTTATCAATTTTATCGGGTCCATTGTTTGTGCATCCTCCCCGGTTATTTTTCCCCCTCGTGTCACTATGGCCACGTTCTACATGGCTTGAGCCTCTATTATTCTTGGCTCTGCATTTACCAGATTTTTTCCTCTTTGTCTAGCTCTTTCTTCCCATCTTTTAATGAGCTTTGGGCAGTCTTCTATTGCGTGTGTGTTAACTCTACACTGAGAGCACCAACATCTTCTAGGAAGTGGACATTCCCTAGCCACGTGACCTTCTTGGTCACAATTGTAACATTGTACTGGCCCTCTTCCTCTAGCTCGGCCTCCTCTCATGCCTCCCCTGCGTCCTCTGGGAGCCTCATTCACTCTATATGAAGGCTTTTCCAATCGTTATGCTAATGCATCCAGAGCCCTACACTGCTTTATGTTGTGTGTCGTAAAAGCACAGAACTCACAGTATATGTTTTTCAGAACATTGGAGTATTTCTGTAAGATTGGGCATAGGCGGGGTGGATGACCCATGCTTTTGCATATCTCACAATATTCAGTTGCGGCTGGATTCTGTTGCACAGGGAACCCCATGTATTGGTGTTGTGGTAGATATATTCCCTGGGTGTTTATCTGCGCCACTCCTCTTATTGGTAGAGCTCCCTATGCCCCTGTTTTTAATGTTCCCGCATTCTGAACCTGCAACCTAGGACATTCGGTTACCACGTGTCCTTCCATTAGATAATGCGTGCACCATACATTTGGCCTTGCCGGCCGCATTGGTTGAATTTCTTTAAGTTTCTCTGTTAGGCTAGCTATTTGATGTTGTAACCCTGGTATGGAAGGGTCCTAAGCCAATGCTCCTCCTTTAAATTCTTACGGATATCCCACATGGCCTCTATCTTCATAGCTTTCTCCAATGCGTCTTGTAACATCTCGATCTTCTGTTGTGTTAATGGAAGAAGGGCCTTGATGAACCAATCTCTCTTATCGTTTGGATCGATTGGATAGCTGATTTTTCCAAT
Source organism: Pinus albicaulis (assembly GCA_034641835.2). NCBI lineage: Eukaryota > Viridiplantae > Streptophyta > Pinopsida > Pinales > Pinaceae > Pinus > Pinus albicaulis. Next base: position 17,294,998 of record MU968411.1, read on the forward strand.
TGCATCCTTGAATCTCCTCATTAGATCCCATGCAGTTTCCCTTTCTCGCTGCTTGATCTCCCACATCTCTGGAAAACCCTGCTAATCTGTTTCGGGTAGTTTGAATTCCTTAACAAAATCCCTCTTTACATCGATTATCACTAGGTTCTGATGAGCCTCAGACCATTTTATAAACCAGTGTAAATCTCTCTCCCTGAGATTAGTTTGAAATTCTACCAACTTACCTACCTCTGGTGTCTGTCGAGCCCTCCATATGGCCTCGCAGAGGTACCAGTGTTGTTCCACATCATCATTACCCCTCCGAGAGAACTTTGGGTACTGGGTAAATGATCCCGCCATGCTTCCTTATGTGGGGGTTACTAGAACAAAACCCTTGACTCCCGATTGTGAAATGGTATTACTAGCACTATTGCTAGTGGGTATTATTTTTGTAGACTGAACACTCTTCAACTTACCCAATTCTCGTAACTTAACAAAAATTTCACCTAGTGGCTGATAGAGTACCAGGGGAAGGTCGGGACTAGAGCTACTTGAACTTTTGGGAATAGTGTTACCTGGGATTATGGGTGCCGGCCCCTCTCAGAATAGCTGCTCCATCGCGACATGCATCTCCACATCAGACGTCTCCTCGGGGTGCGCGTCATCTCCCGTCGCATTCATTTCCTTTCTCTGCTTGGGCAGGGCTCCTATACACCTGTCGCACTTCCTTGATGGTCCCCCCTATATCTTGGGAACACATCTGACCTTCCATCTCCTTTTTCATCTGAGGCGCCTTCTCCTTGTATTTTCTATTCCTTTCTTGTCTTTCCAACTCTCTCATCACCCTTTCTAACCACTTCTCAGGGAGTTGCACCCTCCGATGTGCTCGTTGTTCCCTCAACCTACTGGAGGTCTCGGCATCCATATCCCTATTCCCCTTTTCAATGTACTTTTAGCATCTCTCCCTCAGCTCATTCCCCCAGTACTGGGGGTTTAGGTCTCCATCTCAAACTTTTGGAACTCCATTAATCCTTCGTCTACCATCAAAGATTTGATCCACAGGGGGATCTCCTTCAATAGCTCTCCGTGCAGTCCAGATCTGAATATGTCCTCCGCTTTCGAGAAAGACTGGTAGCATTCAGCTACAAACTCCATGATGTATCCTTCTAAGGTAGATTGCACCCAGAAATATACAGCTTGGGTCAAATCGGTGTCTAACCGATGGAGTGCTACCAGATCTACGTGCACCCACTTGTGACAGACCTTCCACGAACTTCTTTGGATTGTCTTGGCCTGTAATCTCCGCAGCCAGTTATAGAGCTCCTCTAGAAATTTTCCCTAGAAGATCTCGTAAATATCATTGGCAGATTCAGAGAATAGAACCTGATTCTTGATAGCTTTCTCCCTTTGTTGTCTCAACTTCGCTTGCTGAGTGATGAACTGATCTAGGTGGTTATCCCACCAGTTTCGTATTTATTTTTCGAAGATCCGCGATACCATGATCTAACTCCAAAATGGAATTTCAGGTTCTGGAAACGGAACCATTTGTTGGCGAGGGAGAAGGTCTCTTGGGCAAGACCCAGGTTCAGGATGGAGGCCAACAAGGTTTTCCGCATTATTCTAGCACAATGTCAGCATTTTCACCCTGCTCCAAGGAGCAAAGAGTCTCACCCGAGGTGTGTTGTGACCTTACTAAGGTTAGGATCAAACCAGGTATCGATCAAGCATAACGGATGCATAAACTAGACAGAACTAAGTACTCTGAAGAAGTGTAAATACTCTACAGATGACAATACTTATGAACATATTCAAAATGATAACCAAAATTTTAAAATAACCTGCACCTTCAACTAAACGAGAACACGATACAGAACTCAGAGTAGCAACCTCAGATCATAACGTATTTCATTAACAACAAGAGATAGTTACAATGCTCCTCATAGCGATCTTGGCAGAACTGATTACAATAGTATCACATAAGACAGAACAGAATGAGCAGAGAGAGAGAGAGAACAGAATGAACAGCATGAACAGAGCTCTCCTACGGCTCCTATTCTCTGATCCCTACTGTGCCAACCCTCTTTCTCCACTGGTCGGTTGCCTATTTATTCCGTTGCCAGCGCGACTGGCAGTTCTTCCTTCCTTTCCGCTTGGCTATTTGCTGCTTCTCCCTGATCATTGGGATTTCCACTTCTTTTCTTCTGTCGCTTCCTTCTGCCATCTATTCTTGCTTCCGCAACAGCCGCGCCACCTTCTCTTCAGTTCTTCGCAACCGTGATAGCTCTCTGTCTACCGTGGTTGCGTTCTGCCACCTATTATCTGCAACTCAACATTGTTTTATTTCAAAACAAGGGCCCCAACAAGCCATATATAACTATATCAGAATCACTATATCCCTTGTAGTGCAGATGGAATGGGAAATTCACCAAATGGACGTCAATAATTTATTCTTGAATGGGGTGATAGAAGAAGAGGTTTACATCAAACAGCCGGAAGGATTTGAAACACATGAGAAGAAATATCATGTATGCAAGTTGAAGAAAGCCTTGTATGAGCTTAAACAAGCATCTAGAGGATGGTATGGTCGAATAGATGGTTACTTGCAAGGGATGGGATTTTTCAAGAGTGACGTTGATCACAATATCTACTATCTCATGACAGAGAATGAGCCTTTGATTTTGGTTTTCTATGTAGATGATTTTTTTTTACAGGATCGTCTAGGCTCATCAAAGGCTGCAAGAAGAATCTTGAAGAAGAATTTGACATGAAGAATTTGGGGCTGATGCACTATTTTTTGGGATTGGAAGTTTGGTAGCGGAAGGGAGAAATATTCCTTGGGCAAGGAAGATATGCTACATAAATTCTAACAAGATTTAGAATGCAGGACTGTAGCCCCATGGCTACTCCAATGACTACTAATTGGAAGAATATATATGCATCTGAAGATAAAGAAGTGGACCCCACCTTGTACAAGAAACTCATAGGATCTCTCCAATATTGGGTGTGGAGCCTGATTATATTCTTTGTTTAGATGTACTGTCGCATTGGACCCATGTTCTTAATGGGGCGATAAGGCCGCCCATCATTTGATCGTCATCAGGGGGATCTAGGGGGGGACCTTTTGGAGCCCCCCCCCCCTGGCCAGGGGTTTTTGGGGAAGCGCCCCCGAAGCTAAAAATAAATGTAAAATTTCCTTGTAGAATATTGTAATTTCGTAGTTAATATGGGTCGTTCATTAGGTGGATGATCTAATTGTAGAAGTTATCTATAATTTAGGTTTTTTTCCCTAGAAGGAAACCCCTCTGTTGTATGAGGGTATTGTATTGTGGTTGTGTATCGTTTGTATATTCTGAGCGAGAAATAGAAAGGGGGACTGTATGAGAGAGTAGATGATATTATAGCAAATCTATTGTAGGTTGTGTCTCTTCATTTTGCTGGATAATAAAAAGTAAGGACTGGTTGTTTCTGTGGACATAGCCTAAGTTGGGTGAACCACTTATATATGTGTCTCCCTTGTTTTATATGTTATTTTTGTGCTTTTTTTTTCTGCATATTTTATGTGTTCCATTACTCTGTAATATACAATTTTCTAACACTCATGTATCTAGTCAACACCGGGTCGTGCAATTGCTACGATGTTAATTCCCTTAGTCAGTTCATGGTAGAAACAAAGAGGGTGCACTAGGCAGCTGCTAAGCACATTCTTTGATATGCGTGAGGAATTTTCAGATATGGATTAATATACACCCAAGGCAATGAAATCGGACTTCCTGGATTCACATATGCACATTGGGCAGTAATTTCAGTAGATCAGCAAAGTACCACAGGGTATTGTTTCAATATTGGATCAAGAATGACCTCCTAGTGCAATAGGAAGAAGAAGTATGTAGCACTGAGCACAAATGAAGCTTAATATATGGCTGCTAGCACAGCTTCATGTGAGGTCATATGGCTTAGAAAAATTTTCGTGAATGTATTCATAAGAAAGATGGAGGCGACCAACATTCTATGTGATAATCAGAGTTGCATTAAGCTCCCTAAGAATCATTTTTTTCATGATCGGTCGAAGCACATCGATGTCAGGTATCATTTTATCAGATACTATGTTTAGTGGGGGGTAGTACAACTGCAATACATTCCCACAGGAGATTAGGTAGTATACATTCTCACCAAGGCTCTAGGGAGAACAAAGTTTGTTCAATTCAGGGAAAATATGGGGATGATTAAAAATTTGTTTCAATAGCAGAAATGGATGAGGTGACACTTGAGAAGGAGTTATAGTACAGACGCAGCATTGGAAATAGCAATGTCATGGGCAACAATACAGTTGCAGCAGTAGACATGTTGTTAGAGCACTTTCCTCGCTAAGAGGGAGTGTTTATTTTTGGTAGCATCGGAAGTGCTCTAAGTTTCAAAATTTGTGTAGAGGCTTAGGCACATGTATTCTAGAGAAACCAGAAATTGTTTGTGAAAATTCTGCCCAGAATATTTTTTATTAAAATAATTAATTATTTTAATGGATAACTCAAGTCTAAACTTAGGGAAATTAAATAATTAAAGGGTATTAATAAAACAGAGTGTGAATATTCTAGAGAACATGGATCAAGTAAAGTTATAAACTTAGCTATTGATTAGAGATCTAATCTCGGTCGTTGATATCTCAATGAGAAGACTATAAAGGAAGGCTTGAGGGTCATTTGGAAAGCACACCAGTGCAGATACAGAGTTGCCCAAGTTAATTGATTTTCTCAGTGGTTGAAGTTTGAAAATAGAAAATCGATCCAAAGGGAGAGTTGCAGGTGGAGGAGAAACAAAGAGGGCTCAACATCAATCTTGGGTGCAAGAGCAGGTGACACAGTGATAGGAAGATACAACGCAGAGGCAGGAAGGGAACATCGCAGAAGGGTGACACAGTTTTGTGCAGTGCCCACGCAGAGCCAGAGCAATGGTGACACATGAGGCCAAGGAGGGTTATTTTGGGGTCATTTATCATTAGGAAATTTGTGAGAAACTTTTCCATTGTTATCATAGATAATTTCTATTCATTACTGTTGATTGTAAATTGTACAAGAATATTTTTGCTGAAGAATAATAGAAACCCTCATATGTTGCACCGTTTTTCCCGCATTGGTTTTTTCCAGGGAAATTTGTCCAAAAATCTTTGTGTCAATTAATTATATGGTGAAGTCTGCATTTGAATTTGTTTCAATATTTACGTAAATAACTTATTTATGAATAATAAGTAGGAGAAATAATAGTAGATATTGCAGTAGGATTTCAAGTACAAAGAGAATTACAAGACCTTCCAATCTATATGTTGTCCAAGGAGTTGGGGCCTATTTCTTAAGCTTGGAGTGTTATAGTTAGGACATGTTGATCTCCAGAGGTTGATGGAACATTAAGAGGAGGAGGTAATCAGGTTGATGGAACATGAAGAGGAGGAGGTAATCAGATGGTTTGCTTCTGAACTAAACCCTCTCACAACTTCTCACACGATTTTAAGAATTGGATATATGTGTTACTTGTAAGGGAAAAAATATATAATTAAAATCCCCTTGGTTCTGGTTTCCTGGAAAAGTACCTAAAGACTTATATCGAAGCTAAAACCATAAACCCAACACATAGAACTGCTGATAAATCGCAGTAACTATACCTATATGAAAATACTACAAATTTTCTTAATTCAGAAAGCATAAAGTTCAAAATTTTCTTATAGAAGTTAGGCATAGTAGTTTCTATTTATGAAAAGAAAGCTTCGACTTCATAAGATCCCTCCTTCTCACGATGTATTGATTTTAAACTCGCTTGTTCAACTGTAAAGTTTCAAGTACAGGAAGAACTGAGATTCGCAATACTGTAACAACATGATTACAAATTTGGTTGGTGTATTCATAATTGCTTTGTAGCATTTCTTACTTGTTTCAATGTCATTTCTTATCATTCGGTAACAATATTCTGCCTAAAACTAAAATTTCGTCCACACAAAAGTATGGTAAGAATAATTGATGGTGTGAAGCTTTGTGATAGTATAGAGGCTTAGAGAGGTAGGTGTGCTTCCGATGGATGGTCAGGGTTTGAATGCTCAGGCTCGTGCTTGAATGCATTGCTTCGTGCTTGCAAAGAATGTGTAGGAGTTGTAATGTTTGCAAATTGAACATCACACCCATTTTAATGATGCAGATACAACCAGGTTTTAGTATTGTCCTTCATTACAATATCGAAAGAACACAAGGGGAGGTAATGATGAATATGGACCTAAACGTGGTCAGAAGACTATTTTATCAACAAACTCAAGATATATTATTAAGAGTGAATAGATAGCGGCAGACTAAACAAGGACATACTCTACTCACAATAGAACATAAAGAGGAGAATATAACTAACATCAGATATTGTGCAGGTGAATGGATTTTTTGGCTACGAAAATGCAAAAAAGATACTCCAGATAGATACATCGAGACTGGACGTCAGACAATACTGAGAATGAGGGGAATGTTGTCGAAAACGAATGTAGATGATGAAACACTAACGAGAATAGAGATTTGAATGAGGCTTTGCGGCATATTTATGAGTTGGTTCTTCTATTTATTTAGTGGAATTCCTTAACTATAACCTTATAGGGAAGCTTTAATGCTTATGGGAAACCCTTATTTTTTCCATTTATGTTACTCTATGATCACCGACTGCTGGCGTGAAGAGATCATAGCCAAAAATTCCCACAAATTCCATCAGTTACTTACATTTTGGATTGATTATATTAGCATTACAGGAGGATGAAGACAAGCTCATTGAAATGTTTCCCCGGCCTGTATTTCTTACTCATTCTTCAACAAACTCTGTTTTGTTTCAGTTTTTGCGGCATCGGCCCTGCATTGAATTTGAATTTTTTACTTGCACTTCTCGGGTGTGGTTTTCGATTTTTGTTTGGAATATTCATTTAATATCATCCTTCCATCTCCTGACTACCCTCGGAGTAGTTGCAGATTGACTACTTATTTTTTTACTTTTCAGATGGTCGTGAGCTTATGTTGATTGTTGATTCTCTAAATATTTGATAGTTGGCCTTGAGCTTATGTTGATTGTTGATTCTCTGAATATTTGACAGTTAGACAGGCATGGGTGTGATTAGCCCTGAGCTTATATCGATTGTTGATTCCCTAAATATTTAAGAGTTAAATAGACATAAGTGTGGTCAATTATTTGACCATTTGTTGGATAACTAGAGGATTCAATCACACAATAACACAAGTATTTCACACACAAAATAATGATTTGCGGCTCTTCAATTAATCTCAATCACTCTAAATCATAAGCTGAATACAATGAACCCGGTGAAGGGTATTTAACCTAAATTGACATGCACACACTCTCACATAACTGAACTTGATCAACTCGCTTAACTCACTCTCTAACTCACTCACCAAATCTATCTATAATTCCACTCAACTGATTCACTTAACTATTTTTCTAACTCTGCATGCGGGAAGTAATTATATATTTTAACACTCCCCCTTAATTATGACCGCTAAACTAAAACATAACTCATGACAACTCAAACATGCCTGCTGGTCTATGTCTCAGCTAGGCTTACAACACCCAATTTTCTTTTGTGAAACTCAAACAAATCTACTGCTAATGGCTTTGTAAAGATATCACCCAATTGATCACTCGTTCTACAAGGCTTCAAGTGAACTTTTCCATTGCTCACAAGTTCTCGAATAAAGTGATATCTAGTATCAATATGCTTGCTCTTTTGATGAAACACACTATTCTTGGATAGTGCAATCGCTGATGTGTTGTCATAGTATATCGCTGTTGATCCTTGCTGTTTCTGCTTGAGTCCATCCAATACTCTTCTTAACCATACTGTTTGACATGCTGCTGAAGTTGTTGCTACATATTCTGCTTCTGCTGATGATAGTGTAACAATAGGTTGTTTCTTAGATGCACATGCTATCACTCCTGAACCGAGATGGAAAACATAACCGGATGTGCTCTTCTGATCATCCAAACTTCCTGCAAAATCACTATCTGTATATCCAATCAATTCTTTCTTTTTTGTACTTGCATACATTATGCCATAATCTCTGGTTCCTGCTATGTATCTCAGAATTCTTTTTCCAACACTCCAATGTGTGTCTTTTGGAGTCTCCATGAATCTGGAAATCAGACTCACTCCCTGCATAATATCTGGTCTTGTCACTGTGAGATACATGAGGCTGCCAACCAATCTTTTGAATAGAGTTGGATTGACATTTGCCCCTTCATCATCCTTGTTGTGTCTCAATCTAGTCTCCTAAACTGAGTTCATTTAATTTTCAACCAGGATTTGTAAACTGCTGAAGTGAAATGTACCATATGTACCTAGGTGCTTGTTTCCTAGTGCGTTGTGTGTAGTGTTTTGTGATGTTTTGGTCTTTTATGTTGATTTATGATGTTTTTGATCTTTTGAAGTTTTATGTTTACAATGAAAATGCCTAGAAAACTAATGAAAAGAAATTGGTGGTCAAGAACACAGTTGAGCCTAATGTATGGAATGGCAAATGTAATCAAAAACACTGAAGCAACATCTAAACTATGACTGAATAGAAACAAGAGCTTAATGATGACTTCTTAAACAAATGACACAAATTAGACTTTGAGAAATGATCACTAAATATGCAAGTTTTCTAACTAAATAATTAAACACTAATGATGCAATATTCTATTCTAGCTCATCTATTCCATGATTAACTCCTGATTCTATTCTGCAATTTCAATTGAATGTCACAGAGCCTATACTCAAAGAGTTATTGGTTTCTTTTCAAGGTAGTTCTGTTGAGGAAGAGCTCTGTTTATGGTGAGGAATTTGCAGAGATATTTCAGACCTTGTAATGATGTTATCTTCTGTTCTTAAGGTTATGGATCACTGGTGGTTTTCAGAACAAAAATATATTTGTAAATAATGAAGGCTGTCTTATGAATCCTATCAACTAAAGTGATCTACTGTGCAAAGGGTGACAATGTGACTATGAGATGTAAGTGCAATGAATTAATTTAAACATGAGCTTAAGATGCTTCTAAACTAGAACAATGTTAAACCATAAGCCATCATCAAACTTTGAAACGAAGTAGCTGGACATGAATTAAATGCAAAATGAAACTCCGGAGCGTTCTAATTAACATGCATTATTCTATGAGGTTACACAATCTGTTTGTTCATCATTAATGATATTTTGGAAAAGTTCCTTCTTGTGGAAGAGGTAGAACAATTCTGACTGTGAACTTGTATGCAGTTGAAAGCAAATGAACTGAAAGCAATTAAAAACTAAATTATCACATCACGGTCATATCTTGAACTTCTTAAGGATGTCTTGGAAGAATTTCTTCTTGTGGAAGAGTGATTAGGACAAGTGCAACTGTGATATTGAAGACTAAAAACTACAACTAATTCCTATGATACTATAGCTATTTATCATTCATTGTTATGATCTGTTGGAAGAATGTCTTCTTGTGAAAGAACTGGAATGAATATAACTACAGTATCTAGTTAAAAACAAATACAACTCCTATCCTACAGTACCATATTCATTAAACATTCATCATTTTAATTTATTGGAAAAGTGTCTTCTTGTGGAAGAACTGGAACGAATATGACTACAGTAGCTAGTTAAAAACAAATACAAATTTAACTTCTATCTACAATACCATAGTCATTTAAACATTCATCATTTTAGTCTGTTGGAAGAGTGTCTTCTTATGGAAGAACTAGAATGAGTACGACTACAGTATATAAAACAAAACAACTACTAATTCAATATGCAGAACGTAAAGACAACTAGGAAAAACTTATCTAGTTTACGCAAAAGAAATCCGTTCAAGGGGCAGGGGCCCTCTACCACTTGACGGCATTCAACTCCAAATTAAATCACGCCTTCAAGATAATTTTGTCTGCTCCATTAATGATGCAATAGTTTGAACATAATGCTCTGTGTCTTCAAAGACGTAACACAGAGTTTTCACAAAATCTAGCAGCAAATCTAACACAAAATTTCTAACTAAGCTCTCGGCCTACTCAAGAGTTTATAAAGTAAATGCAAGTAACAATAATTACAATAATTTAGGAATGATGTCTTCCTTATCCAAATCATCTTAGGAGTCTTTGAGGTGTCTGCGTGAAGGAGAAAAGACACCTGGACTGTGACAGTCCTAGTAGGAGTCTTCCTTCACAAATGTGTTCACACGTGCATAACCGTACCCAGAATTCATTTCTTCTTCCATGACGAGCAACACACCATGTAGGCACGACGTGGATCATGCCCATATGCGTTTTTCCTCCAAAGGCCACCTGGAACATACTCAAACATAAAGGTAGCTGCAGAATCGCCGGTTAGCTACGGAATGCCTGCATTCTGCAGCTAGTTCCGGTCAAAATGCTTAACAATGGCAACAATCACAAAATTCAACAAGTGAGTCATGTAAACCATTCTAGAAGTAATTTTAACTATTTTTATTGATCAATTGGGTTTAAAATAGAAATGGACAAGGAAGAATGAGGTAAAATGAGGTGAAGGAAAGCACGAAATTGAGGCTCAACAATCCTTACTTAACTTTGTACCTATGTCTACTGGTGTAGATACAGGTTTGGAATTATTCATCCCGAATCTTTTCAATAAATCTCTTACATACTTATTTTGACAAATAAAAAATCCTTTTTCAGATTGCTCAACTTCAATGCCAAGAAAATATTTCATGATATCTAGATTTGTCATCTCAAATTCTTTCATCATGGCTGCTTTAAATTCATCTATCTCAAGATCACCTGTAAAAATCATATCATAAACATATACGCAAACTATCAAAATCTGTCCATGCTCATTTACCTTTGTGTATAAGGTAGGCTCAATGCTTCTTCTGCAAAATCCATTCTTGATCATGTAGTTGTCAATTATGATATACCATGCTCCAGGTGCTTTCTTCAATCCATAGAGCACTTTCTTCAGTCTATAAATTTTATCTTCTTTACCTTCAACTTCATATCCTGGAGGCTGCTGCACATAAAATTCTTCTTCAAGAATTCCATTCAAGAAGGCTGATTTGACATCCATCTGATATACTTTCCACTTGTTCTGAGCTACTATCACTAGAACTGCTCTTACTGTATCCAATCTGGCTACTGGAGAAAATGTTTCCCCAAAATCTATTCCTGGTTTTTGCAAGAATCTTTTTGCTACAAGTCTTGCTTTAAATCTGTCATTTTCACCTTTATCATTCACCTTTGTCTTGTACACCCACTTCACACCAATGAGATTTTTATCATTTGGTAAATCAACCAAATCCCATGTATCATTCTTTTCAATTGAATTCATCTCTTCATCCATGGCTTGCAACCAATTTTCATCTCTGATTGCTTCTTCAAATGAAGAAGGTTGAAATACCAACAATGAAAAATTTGAACTAACATCCAAATCATCATAAATATCTTTCAAACTTCTCATATTTTTCTTACCATTACTTGATTCATTACCTGATTCGCTGCTTAGAGAATTCTAGTTTGTGGTTCTGCTTGAAGATCCATGATGCTCTGAAAATATTGGAGTCCTTGCTGGTGTGACTCTGTTTGGTGTCTTCTCTCTTGGTTCTTGCTGATCCTCTTCTTCTACATCATCCTCTTCCATTAATGGTGTTAGTGCATCGGTTAGTGTGTCTATAGTCTCATTCCATGACTCTTGTTCTTTGAACACAACATCTCTGCTAATGATTGTCTTCTTGGTGACAGGGTTATACAATTTGTAAGATTTTGATTGCTCACTATAACCAGTAAAAATGCATTTTTCACTGTTTTGTAACCAGCTCCAAAAAGAGAAGAAAAGAGATATAAACGCCTTAGAAATGAGCCACTTCGAGGGGGAAACCTCCAATACATTACATAAATGAAAAATTCTTGGATGATACAATTTACAAAACCTCCTTTCTATATATAGGAGTCCATGGGGCTATAATGTAATCCTAGTGGGCCACAATGTAATCCTAGCCGACCTAACAATAATAATTTAAGGGCACAATAATAACAAAATGGGGGTTACAAGGGTACAATAATAACAATAATGGGATTACACTAACAACAATAAGGGACTATACTAGTAATATAGGGACCTAACATGCCCCTCTCCTTCAAAAAAGTGTTGTCCTCAATGCTTGAGTAGCTCTGAGTGCTTCTGTATAAAATTCTCATCCTCCCATGTAGAATCTTCAGTGGGTAAGTTCTTCCACTTGATGAGATACTCTGAAATTGATCGATTCCGTAGCTGTCGAGTTCTTGTTTCCATGACCGCTTCAGGTTGCAATATGATTTTTCCTTCCTCATCAAGTTCTGGAAATATTGTTTGAACTGGAAGATTTTCACCTATAACCTTCTTTAAGCATGAAACATGGAAAACTGGATGTACTCGCGAAGAAGCAGGAAGTTCCAATTTGTATGCCATAGTACCAATATTTTGCAACACCTTGTAAGGACCATAGTACTTTGGTGATAATTTATTATCCTTCTTAGCTTGCTTGAGGGACATTTGTTTGTATGGTTGCAACCGTAAAAATACCCAATCTCCTACATCAAAACTTCTCTCGCTGCGATGTTGATCTGCCTGTTGTTTCATTCGATTTTGTGCCAAATTCAGGTTATCCTTTAAGAGTTGGAGAACTTCTTGCTGATGCTCGATGTGATCTTCCACTGCTTGAACCTTCGAATTTTCCCTTAAAGATGATGTGATGGATGGTGGATGATATCCATAGAGTGCCATAAATGGGGTCATTTTTGCTGCAGTATGGAAGGAAGTGTTATACCACCATTCAGCGAGAGGTAACCACTTGACCCATTGTGTTTGTTTATGAGATACAAAACAACGAAGATATCCTTCCAAACATTTATTTACTATCTCAGTTTGACCATCAGATTGAGGATGATAAGATGAGCTATGAGCTAATTGAGTACCCAAACAAGAAAATAACTCCGTCCAAAAATTTCCGGTAAAAATGGGATCTCTGTCGCTCACAATAACCCTTGGGCTTCCATGTAGCTTTTGAATTCTGTCCATAAATGTAGTAGCAACTGTACTTGCTTTAAATGGATGAGATAATGCACAAAAGTGTGCATACTTGGTAAGTCTATCAACTACCACCATGATGAAATTCTTTCCTTTGGACTTAGGTAAACCTGTGATAAAATCCATTGAAATCTCCTCCCAACGTTGACTTGGAATGGATAAAGGTTGTAGAAGTCCTGGGGTCTTAATTGTCTCAACTTTATTCTGCTGGAAAACCAAACATTCCGCTACAAACTTTTGAATATCAGATTTAAGGCCATCCCAAAAAAATTCTTTCTTCACCCTGTGGTAAGTTTTTAAAAATCCTGAGTGTCCTCCTAAAGGAGAAGTGTGCAATTCCAGAAGAATCTTTTGTTTTAGTTGGGAATTATTAAAAAGATATAAGCGATCTTTGTACCATAAGGAATCATTTTTCCAACTAAATGTATTAGATGTACTAGGATCTTGCTACAACTTTTGAATGAGTGTCCATACATCTTTGTCCTTCTTCCATTCATCTCTTGCTTCAGTTATCCAATCTGGTTGGATAATAGAAATGGTACAAAGAAATGCTTCCACCTCTTCATTCTTTCTTGAGAGTGCATCTGCAACAACATTTAGCTTCCCTTTTTTGTATATTATTTCAAAGTCATAACCCAACATCTTTGTGACCCATTTTTGTTGCTCTTCCGAAGATAGTCTTTGTTCCAAAAAGTGTTTAAGACTATCATGATCAGTTTTTACCTTGAAGTGTCTTCCCATTAGGTAAGTTCGCCATTTCTTTAGTGCATGCAGTATTGCTAACATTCCTTCTCATAAATAGGTTTCTGTAAATACTTTCCTTTGATTGGACGAATTTCAAAAGCAATGGGTCTTCCTTCCTGCATTAAAATAGCACCAATTCCATTTCCTGAGGCATCACATTCCACAATAAAGGTTTTTGTGAAGTCTGGTGTAGCTAAGACCGGTGCTAAGCACATTGCCTCTTTAAGATGTTCAAAGGCCTTAGTTGCTTCAGGAGTCCATGAAAATGCATCTTTCTTCAATAATGTTGTTAGAGGTGCTGCTATTCTCCCATAATTCTTAACAAACTTGCGATAATACCCTGTTAACTTGAGAAATCCTCGCAACTGCTTTATGGTTGTGGGGACTTTCCATTCCTTAATGGCTTTAATTTTGTTAGGGTCTACTTTAACACCCTCGTGAGATATAATATGACCCAGATATTCCACCTCTTGTACTCCAAAGAAACATTTGGATATTTTTTCATATAATTGTTTCTCCTGCAATAGTTTGAGTACCCTGTCAACATGTTCAACATGATCCTTCCAAGACCAGCTGTAGATTAGTATATCATCAAAAAATACTAGCACAAATTTTCTAAGGAAGGGTTTGAAAATGGAATTCATCAACCCTTAAGGTGCATTGGTAAGGCCAAAAGGCATGACCAAAAATTCATAATGACCCTCATGAGTTCGAAATGTTGTTTTTGGAATATCTTCAGTCTTCATTCTAATTTGATGATATCCTGAATGGAGATCCAACTTGGTAAAATAAATTGCTCCATGTAATTCATCCAATAATTCATCAATCATAGGAATGGGAAATTTATCTTTAATGGTGAGCTTATTGAGCTCCCTATAATCCGGACACATTTGCCATGATCCATCCTTCTTGTGTACCAATACTACGGGAGCAGAGAAAGAACTTTGACTAGGTTGAATTATGCCCGCCTCTAACATTTATGCAATCATACGTTCAATTTCGCTCTTTTGGAAATAAGGATATCTATAAGGCCTGATGTTTGGAGGAACACTTCCTGGAATCAAATGAATAGCATGATCATGATGACGAATAGGTGGGAGTCCTTTGGGAGTTTCAAACACCTTGGAATGATTGTCCAAGACTTGTTGGAGATCTGCAGAAATAGATGATTTTGATGTTGGAACTTCTAGTGAGCATAATTGTGCAATTACGCCTCGTTGCTCTTTCTTTAGAAGCTTTGTCATGACATTAGAGCTTATTATCCTTCCTGGCTTCCCTTCAATACCCCGTAATTCGACTTCCTTTCCTTCTGAAAAAAATTTCAAGAAAAGTTCTTGAAAATTAAAAGCTACCGTTCCCAAAGATTGTAACCATTGTACTCCTAGTACAACATCAGCACCTCCCATAGGAATGGAAAGCATTGGACTAGTCAATACATATTCCCCCATGGTTATCTTGATATTATGGCATTTTCCCGAGCAATTTATAGTTCCTCCATTTGCAACCATCACTTGACATTCTGGTGCTGGGTATAGGAAACAATTTAATTCCTTGGCTACCTTACAATGAATAAAATTATGGGTGCTACCTGAATCAATCAACACTATTACATTTTTCTTCTTGATATGCCCTTCTATCTTGAGAGTTTGAGGAGTGGTAATTCCTACCAGTGCATTACACGATATGGTCGGATTCATTTCTTCCTCTTCTAGGGCTGGTTCCTGGTGTATATCCTCTTCTTGTTCATTTTCTTCTTCTCTTCACAATCTATGTAAAATAATTTCTTCTCAGCACACTTATGACCTTTAGTGTATTTGCTATCACAACTGTAGCAAAGCCCTTTTGCTCTTTTTTCTTCCAATTGTTGTGGTGTCAACCTTGTAGGTTGTTGAAATCTAGGCGTAGCAACACTTCCTTCTTTATAGAATTGAGTGGTAGGCTTCCTTGTCGCCATAATTTTACATTCAACTTTTCTTGCCAACCTGAATGCCTTCTCCAATGAATCCGGTTCCAAAACGTGAACTTCATGTTGGATGTTATCCTTTAAAGTGCCTATGAAGAGATCGATCCTGTGTTCCTCTGGAATATCAGTTACCCTTATATTCAATTTTTGGAATTCCTCAATGTGTTGCCCCACTAAACCCTTTTGTTTGAGATTTATCAATTGGCTAAAGAAGGTGTTGCTCTTTGTATCCTCATAATGTGCTATCATTTCCTCCGTAAAAATTGACCAAGTGACAATTTTTTTACAGGATAAAAGCCATCGATACCATACAAATGTATTTTGTTCTAAATGTAAAGTTGCAATGCGTACCTTTTGTGTGTTTTGCACGTTATGGAGATCAAAATATTGCTCCATCTGTAGTATCCATGTTACAGGATCCTTTCCATCAAACTTCCTCATATCCATTTTTTGAATATGGTGGTTCTTCCCACCAACATTAGAGTTTATCAAATCACGATTAACATTGATTTTGTTCTCATCATGAGGTTCTTCTACTATCTTTTCACCATTAGGAAACATTTCTTGTATCAACTTTGTCAAACCTTCGATGTCTATTTTTAGATCATTCTTCATGTTTTCCATCTTAGCTTCCATGCCAGCTTCCATGCCATCCATCTTAGCTTCCACGCCATCCATCTTAGCTTGCACGCCATCCATCTTAGCTTCCATGCCTTTCTTCAAAACTTTCATTTCATTTTTTGTTGCTCTTTGCGAGAGTGAAATTTGTTGCACTTGCTCTTGTAATTTTGATAGATCATGTTGCAATTCTTCATCTTCATGAGTCATAGTAGAGCCTTTTGAAGGCTTAATGGGTGTTGAATTATTTTTACGGGGCTTCTTTTAGAACCCAATACTGATATCTATTCTACAATATTCCCTTGGAATCAATTCAAATTGATTCTTCTAACAAGACTTATGCAATTCGAAGAAAAAAATTACACACCTTTTTCTTTCTTTTGAGGAGCTCGATATTGAAATTGGATTATATTTTTTATTGCAGCACTTCAATATTTTATTTTCGGTACCAACGTAGCCCTCTGAATTATCTTTAAAATGCCACGGGTCTGACCTAATTTGGATTCTCCAAGACAAATTTGTGTCCAATCTCCCACAATGACCTAATTATGGACTAGTTCAGTAGAGCGAATTTGTATGACTTGCCACGTGTCACTTTTTCATCCTTCGTCTCTGAAATTGATAGCCAAGAAACTAAAGTCTATGTACTTGCGATCACTTTTTACAGTACTCCAATCCGATGCCCAGAGAGAGAGTTATTGAACTTTTCCCACGATCACCTCTTTGAGATGAAATTCAGGAGCTTGAAAAAGCACTACCTTCCACAGATCATATCTCCAAAAATATTCCGAACCAAGCTCTGAAATTTTTTGACGAAATTATTTAGGATTTCAACTTCGCAACATAGGAATTTCAAATTCTGAACCTTCGTAGAAAAAAATTTATAGCGTAAATTCCACGATGACCTGTTTAGGAGCCTAAAAAAAGACCTAACTTCCACAGATCATATCTCCGAAAATATTGTGAACCAAGATCTGAAATTTTTAGAAAAGCTTCCTCCGGATTTTAGCTTTGCACCCTAAAAATTTTAGCTTCTGAAACGTCGTAGAAAAAAAGTTATAGCGAAATTTCCACGATGACCTGTTTGGAGCAGCGAAACCCTTGAATCCAAAGCTCTGATACCAAATGTTGTGTAACCAGATCCAAAAAGATAAGAAAAGAGATATCAACGCCTTAGAAATGAGCCACTTCGAGAAGGAAACCTCCAATACATTACATAAATGAACAATTCTTGGATGATACAATTTACAAAACCTCCTTTCTATATATAGGAGTCCATGGGGCCATAATGTAATCCTAGTGGGCCACAATGTAATCCTAGCCGACCTAACAAGAATAATTTAAGGGCACAATAATAACAAAATGGGGGTTAAAAGGGTACAATAATAACAATAAGGGGGTTACACTAACAACAATAAGGGACTATACTAGTAATATAGGGACCTAACATTCACTTTGATCATCTAATTTGCCTCTTAGTTGTTTAGGCACATGTGCATAGGCTACACATCCAAAAACTCTGAAATGAGATACACTGCATGACATACCTGACCATGCTTCTTCAGGAACTCTATTCATCACGCTCTTTGTAGGAGATCTATTTATCACATAAACAACACATGCAACTGCTTCTGCCCAATACTAATTAGACAAGTGTCTTGCTTTCAACATGCTCCTTGTCATGTTCGTGATTGTTCAGTTCTTCCTCTCTGCTACACCATTCTGCTGTGGTGTGTATCTAGTTGTAAATTGTCTTCTGATTCCATGTTGTTTGCAGTACTCATGGAATTCTTTCAAATCATATTCTCCACCATGATCTGATCTCAATACCTTGATCTGTCGATCACTTTGGTTCTCCACTAAGGCTTTGAACTCTTTGAACTTTGCAAAAGTTTCAGAATTCTTCTTCAAAAATTAAACCCAAGTCTTCCTACTATAGTCATCAATAAAAGTGAGGAAATAACAGCTTCCACCAATCGATTGTGTCCTCATAGGTCCACACAAGTCGGTATGCACCAATTCAAGTGGTTTCTTTTCTCTTAGGAAACTCCTTTCGGAAAACTTTCATGGTGTTACTTTGCCAAGACGCAACACTCACAAGTGCTTGCAGGTTCTTTGATAGGAGGTAAACCTCTGACCATCTGTTTCTGCTGCAACAATTTTAAACCGGAAAAATGCAAGTGTCCAAACCTAAAGTGCCATAACCAGTAATCATCAGAACATGCAGTTGTAAAAGAACTAACCTGATCATTGTAGTTCATAATTAGAGGAAAGAGTTTGTTCCTTTTCATATGCACCTTTGCAATCAGCTGCTTGCTTGGGGATTTGTCGTAAATAACACAATGTTGCCCCTGAAAGATAACTTTGTATCTTGTATGCATCAATTGACTAACACTTATCAAATTGTGTTTTAGTCCAGGGACATAATATACCTCTGATACAGTCTTTGGCTCCCCCTGCTTGGTCACAATGTTGACCACTCCTTTTCCATCTACATCCATAGTCTTGTCAGTCCCCAACTTTACCTCTATCTTCACGGAGGCATCCAAATTTGCAACCAAATTCTTGTTGTCTGTCATGTGGTTACTGCAACCATTGTCTAATAGCCAGACCTTATCAGACAGTTCATGCATGGTGTTGCATGCTAGAAACATAGAGTCAGTATTTTTTGTACTAACATTAGCTCTCGGATTGCCTTGATCAGCAATCTTCTTCCTACAATCACGAGCATAATGACCAAATCTATTGCAGTAATAGCACTTTACCTTTGATTTGTCAGACCTTTGATTGTTATGAAAGCTTCTGATGTTGTTGCTTCCACTTTGATGCTCATGCTCTTCTCGACCATCTATGTGACCACCATAGCTGTTGCCTCGACCTCTTCCTCTCGATCGACCTCTACTTCAACCTCTTGAAATATAAACTTGAATTTTGAAGGCAGTTTCTAAAGTGGAATCCTTATTTCTATCTATCCTTGCCTCATGCGATAGAAGAGATCCCATCAACTCATCAACTATCAGTTTTTCCAAGTCCTTTGCTTCTTCTATAGCTGCTACCACAACATCAAAATTGGTAGACAAAGATCGAAGAACCTTCTCAATCACTGTTCGATCTTTAACATCTTCACC
This sequence comes from Pinus albicaulis, assembly GCA_034641835.2. NCBI lineage: Eukaryota > Viridiplantae > Streptophyta > Pinopsida > Pinales > Pinaceae > Pinus > Pinus albicaulis. Next base: position 17,314,512 of record MU968411.1, read on the forward strand.
ATATATTTTTAACTGATTGATGACAAACATGACCCTATTCATGAAGGATTCAATTTCCTCTGTCTCCTTCATCTGCAGACTTTCAAATTCTCTCCTAGTATTCTGCAATTTAACAATATTAACTTTGGCCATACCTTGATAGCTTGTCGCCAAAGTTTCCCATGCCTCCTTTGCTTAAGAGGTTATCATGATCTTTTGGAACACTGCTCGGTCCACTCCCTGCTGGATAAGAAGAAACGCTTGTGCATTCTTCCACTTGTCTTTCTTCCATTGTTCCCTCTCTGCATTACTGAGGGCTCGTTCTTCTGCATCATCTTGAGGTTCTGCAAACCCAAACTTGACATGATCCCATACAACATGTGCTTTTAGCATAGTCTCCATTTTAATAGCCCACACATCGTAATATTTCCCATTGAAAGAAGGAAGTTGTGGCTGAAAACTTGATGTGGCCATCTTGCCTAAAAAAAAAATCAATCTTCTTCTTGGATAAAAGCCCTAAATTTCTCTTCTTCTTCTTTTTTATGAGAGCTTTGCAAAACTCCTTAAAAAATTCCCTTGTATTTTTATTTATATAATAAATCCTTCTTTTTATAAAAGAAATTTATATATATTATAAAAACTTGTATAATAACCCACTCCTTTTAAAACTATTTTAAAAACTTTTAAAAAAAATATTATTAAAATACTTCTTTATAAAAGCCCTTTTATAAACTCCTCTTTGTCAAAAAAAAAAATATATATATATATATATATATATATTCTTATATGAAAGCCTTTTCTTTTGTTTAAAAAATTTAAACCTTCCACGTGACTTTCAAAAGCGATTTGGAAAACCTTTAATGAAAGTACCTCTTTTGACTTTTCGACGATCCCTTTAATGTTTTGACCGTGCGGTTGGGTCATGGCTGGCTTACAGCTGTCGGCCCAAATTTTTCTGGCTCACGGTTGGACTGCTGTCGGTCTAACCCGAAATTTTTTAAAACATAAGGTTGCTGAAATCTCCGCAAGTTGCCTTGGGAGAAGATGCGAACCTCTGCAGGTTCTGCACTGCAAATGTGCAGACCTCTGCAGAAATATATATATATATATATATATATATATATTAAATTTGATGGCCTTTTTTCTCTTGGTCTTTTTCTCTGTCTCTGCTCGTCCACGGATCTTTTGATCCTTCCTCAACTCTGATACCAATTTGTTGGATAGCTAGAGGATCCAATCACACAATAACACAAGTATTTCACACACAAAATAATGAACTGCAACTCTTCAATTAATTCAATTAATCTCAAACACTCTAAATCATAATATGAATACAATGAACCCGATGAAGGGTATTTAACCTAAATTGACATGCACACACTTTCACATAACTGAACTTGATCAACTCGCTTAACTCACTTTCTAACTCGCTCACCAAATCTATCTATAACTTGACTCAACTGATTCACTTAACTATTTGTCGAACTCTGCATGCGGGAAGTAATTATATATTTTAACAGTATCCATGTCCGTCTGATTGCCAAATATTCAGGGAATCGAAAATCGATATAATGATGCCCTTCAAACAGTGGATAGGATAACTACTTATTGGATGCATCCTTTACATCTCTCTCGATATCTGCCATGCTTTTCAGGTGGTACTACCTAGGACTGGACAACACTTTAGCTTGCTTATCTCCTGACATTTGTCCACCATGCAACACCATTCCTCCCTCTCACCGGAGACCTTGATTGATATTTCTATACAGGCTAAACGAGAAGCCCTTTCTCATTCTAATGGTATCTTACCTTTTCAGCCCTTTGTCCCTGATACTCACCCTTCTGCTCCTTCTTTCGGTCGTGCTGGATGAAAATCTTCTCGAAAGCCACTAAAAGCTCAGTGGGACACTAAGGGCCACTGGTTTTGGAGGAATATAACTTTTGGAGTAGTGTTGATCAACTCCATTAGCATGCTTTAATGGGATGTTGGAGACACCTGAACTATTCGGGTGAACAGATCAAAAAATGGATTAAGCAATGGTGGTTTTCGATCCTCAAATATCGGCCCAAGATTAGCCTCCTATTTAAAGGGTGGATTTGCTTCCACTTTCTTTTCCTATAGGATGCAGAGCGCATTTTGTGTACTCCTTGGGTTAATGGGTGGGCTAATTATCCCTTCGTCGAAACCCCTTGGCAACATTTTGCTTGGGAAAAGCTTCTTGGCCTACCACTTGAATTGTGGAATGTGTTGGCCATCTCAGAGATAGCAAACTAGATTAGGTGTTTCTACTATTGGAATGAGGGAAATTTCGTGCAGAAAAACAAACAGATGGTCTGGGTAATTGTTGAGGTGGATATGGGGGTCGGCCCCCTGAAGGAACTGGAGATGCAGTGGCATGGTTTTTCCATCAAGATCTGTATCGATTATTGAGGGGTTGCATGAACATTCTTAAGTCTTGGAAATATCTTGTAATAGGTTGTTTCTCAACACTATAGACCACACTAGCCTCGTCATGCCAATTCAATGTACATATTGCAATGAGAAGTGGAAGTAGTAAGGCTATAATCATAATAAACGATCTCTAGCCACACACTTGAATTGTTATTTCCTTTATCTTACATTGTTTGATAATGATAAGCCCCAAGAATGGAGAACGAAAAAAATTGTTTGAAACACCTTCCAATCTACATTATATGTGGTGTACATATTCTTCGTGTGAGCGCAATAAATGTGGTGCGCAATGTAGATTAAGATGATATATCCAATAATGACCAACGCCTAGATTAAAAAATGCTTAGGGGATAGTAATTTCAATCTTTACACTTATAGAATGGAGGAAATGAAAATATTTTTATATTGGTAGATCTTTGTTTATATGATCAATATCAATCATTAAAAACATGTTTAACTTATCACTTTTCAATAAAAAATACTTATCGATATAAAAATAAATACCACATCGCCGAATATAAATAAATAAAGAACATTAGTTCCTCATATGAAATAATAGTTATGTGATGAATTTTAAAATATATCATGAACCACACATCTATGTTGAGCTAAATCTTAAATACTACATAACTATTAACTTACATTATAATTGTGTCTTGAAGTAAGAAGTCATTCTTACGTTGATTCTTTTATGTGTATGATTAGTCATGCCAAATCTTTGAAGTGAATTTTGTAGTGAATCCATTCAAATTAACGATTAAAAAGGACATTGTCACTGTAATTAGTAAATTTAATCCATAGCAAATAGTGCACTTTAGAAAATAGAGCACTTTAACCTAATATGGTTTGTCATAGCCATTCGTGTCTGTCTCAACTTTCTTATAATGTTTTGCTAAGCTCCTTTCCTTTTTTCCCTAAAACACAAAAATTATTAGTTATATAATATCTTTAAGGTCAAAAATCAAATATAAATATATCATTTTTAAAATTCTAAAATTCTAAAAAATAATAGTTTACTTTAGTATCAAGTTTAAGTTCTTATATAATGTTCATAACATTATAGTATTTCTAAATTAATGAAAAAACATATGTTTTTCTCTTAAAATATGATTGAAATTTCTAATTTATTTTATAAAAATTAGTTTAAATACTAGATTAACTTATTAACCATTCAAAGGAAATCAACAGGGCATCAAATTTGATAAAAGTAATGGGAGGTTTATACCCTCACCTTCTTTTATAGAATAGACAATTTCCATTCAAATTTATGCTATGATATTCAATGATGAAAATTATCAAATCTTTTTTTATATATACTTTTAAACTTAATGTCAATGATATTACCATTTTTTCCAAATTGTTGTTTCACATTTGCAGGAATATGATGTTACTGACACATATAAACTTAATATATATATAGTTATAGTTTAACTATTTTATATTTTGGAAATTTTTGATTTATTTTTTAAATTTATTTTATTAAAAATCGAGTAAATATTTGTTAAAATTATAATTCTCATTTGTATAATTTACATTGTTTTAAAAAAATACTAAATTCATTTATGTAATAAAAAAACATATTTTAAATAACAAAAAATTACAATTTCAACTATGATTTTATAATTATATTTTAACTCAAAAACTTAAAATATAAAATAGTTAAACAATATTTTTTTTAAACATGTTATTAATCTAGATAAATGTCTTTCGGATTAATCACATCATTAGGATTAGGTCGATGTTTCGAACCATCTAATGTAGTACATCCCCAGGACAAGGTGAAAAAAGATGATTGATCCTAATGAATAAATAGTTAGGATGCATCATTGCCTGGAGATAGCTGATGAGACTAGCCATTGCAAACTAGTCGTTGCAAACTAGTCGTTAAAACTAGTCATTAATTAGTTCAAAAAATTAATTACTAGCAATTGCCCCAAAAGTTGCAAAGAGAGGCCGATAGGAGTCTTAATTTGGAATTGTTGAGATTGCAACAAGATGATGAGCTTAGTGGAAAGAAGTCGCCTTCACTAAGTGGGCCCGCAGGCTATTTTTGGCGCACAGTCTATTTTTACACTATGTCTATTTTTAGACATGTTGATCATATTCTATGAGTTACAGGATGCTATTTGTGGATGGTTGGTCAAGTTGGAAAAATAGATGGACTTCTATTTTTAGACATATTGGGCAGAATCTATTTTTAGATTGCTAGTCTAAAAATAGATATGTCGAATATTATTAGCTCTTAATAATATTTGGACTATAAACATTATCTTATTCTCTTGGAGCACTTCAATTAAGTGCACAGATGTGGCACAGGAGCTGACAGAAGGAATTACGCTATTCATGAGGGTTAAGTGGAGCTATTGCATGGATACTTCAGTTAGAACTCATGTGATAGAGTTTGGTGGAGTTGATTGAGGAAGTTAATGGAGTTGTGTTCAGTTTAACTAATATAAACATAGTTGAGCTAGTTGTATCTAGTCTAACTGATTGATACACTAGTGAAAGTGGTGTGAATTAATTATTAATTAATTCACTAATTATAAACTCATTAATCAACTAAAGAATACATCAGTTAACTTCAGTGCATGGACAGTTTCAGTGGAGACCAGTGAAGAGATAGGTGAAAGAGCAATGTGACTATCAGTTGTGACTATAGTGTCGCATGATTTGCAACACACAGTGGTTGGATATGCCAATGAGGATTGCATGGTCAATATAGGATGGATTCGAGTTCATCCAGAGCCATTATTCAGCAGTGATTGCGCAGTAGAGGCAGGCTATCAGGTGGCAGAGATTGGAGCATGTGATTTGCTAGATCGGGCTTGATTAGTGTGTAACAATTGGAGATTGTACTGAGAGCTTTGTGAGGAGCTTTGTATAATGATTGTTACATGATCTCTATGACATATAATATACAGATAGTTGGGGGTTTTCAGCTTTAAGCTTTCCCATAAAATATTGTGTTCATATGTGTGATTGTTTATGGTTTTAATGTGCTCGTGCGATTGTTTTTATTTCCACAATTAATGATCAATGGTAGAAGAGATTTTGTATTGTGCATGAAGTTAAAATAGTGTGTGATCAGGAGAATCTCGGAGTATAACATATAATTTATTCAAATTTCTACAGGAATTGTAGAAATGGAAAAGTTGATGCGTTGATGATGCGATGAAATTATTTGAGAAAATTTTGGATTGCAACGTTGTTTCGTGGACATCGATGATTACATGATATATGAAGAGGGGATACCTTGATGTATCCCTAGAATATTTTTGAATTTGCTAGAAATAGATGAGATTTCATGGATTTCAATGATTGGTTGGTTTACACAGAAAACTAAAGGTGACTGTAGAATAAGATCTGTCACCTTGAAATGAATGAAGTGGTAGAGAGACTAGAATAGGATATATTTTCATACAAAAATACATGTAGAAAGGTTGTCAATGAAACATAAGGTGAAACAAATATTACAGTTAAGTGTTACTATAGCACTTGAAGTGACGCAGAAGATTTCCAGCCTCCACTATAGATATAGAAATCACTGTGGAAGCAGGTGTTATAGCTTCCTTTTAACGTTGAACAATGTCTTCTGTGCATAGAATAGTGTAGTTCAACTGCAAAGTAACAAAATTTGACAAAGTAATGATTTTTACATCAAAGGAGATGTTAAAGAGAGAAACTTGATTTGCATAATCGTTCATTTCATATTTTCATAGTATTTTAAGTCAACCCATATCTAGGTTATTAGCTAGCATTTTGAAATCAAATAAATAAGCCCTTTAAAGGGGCCAATAAAAGAAATATATTTTTCCTTCTAAATTGTAAAAGATAAATAGATAAGCATTTAGTAAACCCATTACTTCTCATGGATAAGAAATATTAGGCATTGAAGACAATCATTTCAAAAAATCATTAATTTGGTATCTTCATAATACTTTAAATCAACGATAGGTTTTTACGAAGGCATCGTTCAAGTGTTTCTGGTTGGTCATATGTAACAGGGCCTTTAATTAACAAATGTGCACCATAATTATGATATAATATATCAGGTGAATATGATTAAAAAACTATCTTCATCTACTTTGAGGGAGCATAGGAACATGAGGCCGAAAAAAATGTGCGGTGAAATTAAGAAAAATCCCATGATTGTCATCACAATCCCCTCCTCGATCTGCGACCAGGGCTCTAATGTGACTAGGGATGTTATCTTCACCTTCACTAGTGTTATCACTGTTTGGATTTGAGATTTTGTCATTCGCTGGCTTCTAAGTGCTCACAATGTGCTTGGGTAGTAGCCACATGACCTCGGCGTCGATCCTTTTCAAACAAAATCCAAGTTTCAGATTATATTACTATGGAATGCCTGCAATGACAATAATAAGCATTGAGAAACCATGTATTAATGCAAGTAAACAGAGTATATATATACTGTAAACACCATTAAATATGTGTATACATATATATCAGATGGTTTTTTCTCATTTATATATAAACTTATACTGTCATTGATACTTTGGAGGGACATGGCTATTGTTTCAAATAATAAACATACATCACAAAATAGGAATTCATCTGCCTCCAACATGTGTATGTCATGTCCTATTTTTGGCCTCTTGGCAGAAGCCAGATCCACGCAATGCATGGGTGCCAACAATTTTCGTTTCAATAGTCACACAGATGCTCCCACTGAAGTAATGCATCAATTCCTAATTCTTTGGCTCCCCACCATCATTTTCATCCATTCTACCAATTTTACCTCCATATATTCAAATCCAAATAGATTCATTCCTCTTTGAGGCCTTAAATTTATGCCTCGGCTAATTTAAATTAAAGTATTAAAGAAATTCACCAATGGATTGAAGCTTACATGTAAGTACTAAAGAAAACTAGAAATGGATTGAAGGGAACTATATATTCTAACCTCCCCTATCCCATAAGAAACAGGGCTTCTTTCGGAAATAATCTACATGATAAGTACTACAAAGTTGTAGACATCACTTCTCTCATTTAGCATTCATGTACCAACATACTCTGGTGCAACGTAGTTGAATTTACAAGGCACCATAAAAAACCATTAATCGAATAGCAACAATCCCAAATACCCAATATCTTGTTAACTCTCAGTCCAATGGATCAGTATGGCCTAACTGCATAATAAAATTGAAGGACTGCACAAACATGATTCTTTCCTTGACCAAAGCTAATGGTTTTCATTGGTTCCTAGGCCAGTAATACAATAAAATGCAAAAAATATACAAGCGAAACTTAATCGCAAAACACCACCAACTGCTAACAAGATGACTAACAAGAGAGATCCCTAATACCCCCCACAACATCTCATCAAGTCTAATTTTTTCCCTGTTTCGTCTATTGGTATGCTCTAACTGCATAATAAAACAGAAAAAAATGCATAAACTTGATTCTCTCTGGCACCAAAGCTAATGATTCCCTTCAGTTTGTAGGCCAATAATCTAGCAAAATGAGAAAAAATTTTAGAGGTTTAGTACCAAATACTGGGCCCTGAAAACAAATAGCATGATTGGGATCAATATTTACCCAAATTTTTCCCTTACCTGAGTTGTGACATAGCTTTTCTTAGATCCAAGGAGGTTGGCCAACCCAAAATCTGTAACCTTAGCATTTGATTGCTTATCGAGGAGAATGTTGCTAGATATTATAACTCTATGAACAACCTTGAGATCCAATTCTTCATGTAAATATGCCAACCTGCACACATCCATGACTATAAATCAGTAACAACAACATCTATAAATGATGCATAGCCATTTCATTTTACAATTTTTCAATTTATTCTAGTTTCAAACAATTTACATATATATCCACATTATAGTAGCTCTCAATATTAGGTGATATTAGCCATTTGTTTCAGAGATTGAGAAACTAATTTCAGGATGGGGAGATGATCTAAAAGGACTGTATTAGTTTGGTTGTGCTAAGTGTCTTTCTAGTTATAAAACATGTGCATACGTGTCTCCTTAGTTTGCTTAAGGATTGAGGGTTTTAACCATGAATTGTAGATGATTTTAGTGAATTAGAAGCATGAAATAAGCACAAATAACACTGAACAACAGTTTAAAATAGAGAAATAAAGCACCACATAAAATTTACACAGTAGGCATGATGGAGCAGTTCACACCTCCTAGGCTACATCTGCTTGTCCAGCTCCCAATGGCATGTCCATCTTTCACTATGCTCAAAATTTTGAAAATACATGTAGTTACAGGCCTCTAATGGCTATTTTCTCTACACCAATGGCTCCAGAATGCTCCAATTATTCTAGAATGACTCTTCATTCACTCAGAATGGGCGAAAAATGAGTCTCCAACTCATTTTCCCAATAACACCTAGAAAAACTCCACTAATTGTGGAGGACTCCACTCCTTTTGGAGTCAAAAATGGTGGAATCCGTACAATTTTAGCGCTGGATAAAAGTCTGCGAGTCTTAACCGCAACATTAATATGGGCGGTTAGGGGTGGCCACATGCCAACCCCCGTTCTTCATTTACCGCGATGGTTGGCGGAACCATGGCACAAACCCCGGGATAAGATTCAAAAACTAGACTTAAAACAGCGTGGGTTAACGAAACCGTCGGCGGATATAACGGTAACATGGCATGTGACTAGGCATAGCAATAAAATGTGGAAACGATTAAGGTTAAGCCATTGGTTGTTACGTTTTATTGTTACATTTGTATGTTGTAATGTGACCAACCTCCACGAGGACCGCTGGCGGGTTGGGACCATCGGCGATCCCCAACCCCACTCCATTATGCATTAGACTTCAAATACATATGGTGCTCCATAGAGGTTAAGTCCCAATGCGCAACATAGGCGGTGTGGCGGGTGGTTTCTATACCGGAGGTCGTGAGGTCAAGCGCTGCAGACCTCCATAAAATTTTAATTCACCACTCCAAGGACACGTGGTGGCCTCAGGTCTGGCCACGTGTCACCCTTTTATTGGCTCTCATACCATAACGTACAACCCATCCAACAAATCATAGCGCGCCACTTGTTAGCCTAAGATTGGATCTGAGGAAAGGATTATTCCTCAGAATATTCCTTTCGTTGATTGTGCATCCTCCATGCTGACTGGGCATCCCAGTCAACCTTGTCGCAAAATTTAGTTGTTTGGGAATTCGATCAGAACACGATATATCCCTCATACGACATCAGTTTTTCAAACTATTCACGGCGCCAGAATCAGAAAGACAAGATCTACCCAACCATCCTAGTTTCAACCCAATCCTATAACTTTCAATTTTGAGAAAAATTTATGAACTCCTGATCACTCCTCCCCATTAGGATGATTTTGGACCCCAAAAGACTTGATTACATGTTCAGTAGATGAGGGTACAACTCCCTCACCTTTCCAACCTGCATCCACTTTGCCTTGCTTGGTATAATTCCTTTGAGCCCAACTCGAAGGTAGTCAACACTTCCCCTCTTGGATGCTCTTGTCCTCCTGTCAAGAATTGTATCTTCCCTGAGCTCATTCAGAAATTATGGCAAGAAATCTTCAATAGAAGGCAGTTTAACATCACTTCCTTGATCATTGATCAAAGGTGGCTCATACAAACCGTAATTTTTCAACATTAACAACAGAATACATTTGCATATATGAAGGCAATTCAAGTTGAAATGCATTATTACCAACTTGCTTTATGATCTTGAATGGACCATAGAGAATGGTTTTGAGCTTTTTACCTCCCCCTTGCATCCTTTCTTTGCTAATGTGAAACCATACCTCGTCTCCCTCTTGAAACTTGTGATCAAATCTATGTTTTTCATGCCTTTCCTTGTATTTTCTTTGACTTTTCTCAAGTTGTTATTGAACTTGTTGATGCATAATCTGAATTTGCTCAATGAAATTTCGAGCCTTGTTAATATCACTATGGCCATCAATTGCGACATCCTTTCCAAAGATGAAGTCTAATGGCGATTTTGGCAAATACCAAAAGCATACCTCAAAATGTGATGTTTGAGTTGAAGAGTGCTTTTCCCAGTTGTAAGTGTGTTGAATATAATGCGGTTATTCATCCCATAGCTTAGGATGTTTACTGCAATATCCTCTTAATAGATGCACAACGGTTCTGTTCACCACCTCGATTTGTCCATTAGTTTGCAGATGAAAATCAGTACTCTTTTTCAACTTTGTGTCCATAATACTCCAAAGATTGGACCAAAAATTCCTAATGAACCTGGAATCCCTGTCAGTAACAATAGAATTTGGCAATCCATAATGAACCCATACATGTTCAAAATAAAGTTCAGCATTTTTTTCAGTAGTAATGGTTTTCTTACATGGCATAAGTATACACATTTTACTGAATCTATCCACAACTACATAAATATAATCATGTTGTTTTCTTGACATAGGTAGACATCCAAAAAATTCCATGGAGACACTCTCCCATGGCCTTGATGGTACCGGTAGTGGCGTGTACAACCCAAGCTTCCTATTACTAGCCTTGCTTTTTGCACACACAGAACAACCTCTTATAAAACGCAACACACTATCTATCATGTGAGGCCAATAGCAATACCTCTGTAGATGTGCCACTGTTTTTCTTACCCCAAAGTGTCTAGCAATAAGAGACGAATGAGCTTCTCTCATGACACTTAGCCTCTCTCCTTGTGGTATACACATCTTGCCCAAATGAAACAGCAAATTTTTATGCATGTGATAATATTTTTCTTCAACTTGATTCCCTTCACTCAAGCTAGCATACACATCTTGAAAATCAACAGCATGTGCATATTGTTCTATGTAGCTCTCATGTACAATAGAATAATTTTTGAGTAAAGTAGATGCACTAATGATTGGTCTTGAAAGCATATCAGCGACTTTATTGAAAATACCTTTCTTGTACCTTAGAACCAAGTGAAACCATTGAAGAAATCCCATCCACCTTAAATGTCTTAATTGCTGCAATTTTGTTTTTAGACTGCAAGTACTGTAATGGTTGGTGATCGGTATGAAAAATCGTCTCTTTACCCATAAATTAGTGTTTCCACTTCTTGACGCTTTTTACCAACACATAGAGTTCTTTTTCATATGTAGGATAATTGGTTACAACACCATTGAATGTTTCAGAAAGAAAAGCAATAGGCTTACCATGCTGCAAAAGTACTGCGCCCATGGCATAATCACTAGCATAGTTTTGAATCTCGAATGGTTGTCTAAAATTTGGTAATGTAAGGACTGGAGATGAACTGATATTTTATTTTAAATATTTGAAATCTTGCTGTTGTTTTCCTCCCCATTGGAAGCCTTTCTTCACACTTGTCACTGCATGCATAGGAGCTGCGATGGCAGAAAAGTTAGCAATAAACTTTCTCCAATACTGAGCTGCACCTAAGAAACTTCTTACTTCGGTTACTGTTTTGGGAGTGGGCCAATTGACAATGGCTTCCACTTTAGAAGGATCAATTCTCAACTCTCCTCCTCCTACAATGTGTCCTAAATAAACCAAATAAGTCTTTCCAAACTCACACTTTGACATCTTAAGAAACAGTTTCTCTTTCTTCAAAACATCAAGCACTCTATTCACATGCAAGACATATTCTTCTCTTGTTTTGCTGAAAATCAATATGTCATCTGAGTACACAATCAGAAAGTCATCAAGGAATGGACGCAAAACAGTATCCATAACACGCATGAAAGTTTTCGGTGCATTACACAAACCAAATGGCATAACTAACCACTCAAAGAGTCCTTATTTGGTTTTGAATGCAGTTTTCCATATGTCACTTTCTGCAAGTCTTACTTGATGATATCCACTTCGTAAATCTAACTTAGTGAAAAAAATTTCTTATTTCAGTTGATCAAGCAAATCATCTATCCTTGGGAGTGGATAACTATTCTTTACTGTAATCTTGTTCAAAGCTCTAAAGTCTACACACATGCGCCAAGTCCCATCTTTCTTTGGAATCAAGACTATGGGTGAACCGCATGGCGAGGTGCTTGGCCTTATGAGGCCTTTGTCCAACATCTCTTTGATTTGCCTCTTTATTTCAGCATTCTCCATTATTAACATGCAATACATACCAATGTTTGGAAGAGGACAATCTTGTTGCAACTAAATATCATGTTGAATCTCTCTTTTTGGAGGCAATCCTATTGGCTCCTGAAACATCTCATGATGTGCATCAAATACATCATATAAATCTGATTTCAACTTGGGATCACATCCCTCAAATGATTCATGATTAACATCAACTTTAGGCTTAATCATAAGAAGAAAAAAATTCTTACTTGAATTCACCAACCCCTTTACCTGTCTAGCATTTACCATAGCAATCTTTGTCTTCTTGCGATGTGCTCTAAAAATATACTCCTTTCCATCTTTGAATAAATGATATTTGTTCTCATGGCGATCGTATATCGCTTTCCTGTCATACAAGTAAGGACTCCCCAACACAATACCTGTTATGTCAAGCGGAACAACATCTAATTCAACTGTGTCAACAAAATGTGCAGTGATTGCAAACTACAATATGTATTTCTTTGAAACCTGTAAATTTTCATCCTTAAAAATCCAACCAAGTGGGTATGGTCTCAAGATTAAGTTTCTTGACAAAGTCTTCATAGATTAATTTTTCTTGTGACCCATTGTCAAACAATGTGTCAATCTTGGTATGTTTGGATATGACCCTCACATGAAACAGTTCAATTCTTTCTTCTTCATTTGGACCATGTGTGTGACAGTTTGATGTACTATTACTGGGTTTAGTTTCAATTTCATTCCCCTTCATGTTCTTCAATCCCATGGCTGTAATCTTAGATTCATCACCTAAATATTCTCCTAAATGATGTTGAGTTGTAGCTGTAGTTTTTTGTTTCCCTTTGTTGTTGTATTTCTTGGGCCTCATTTCAGGATGTAATTTCCAACAATGAGTTTCATCATGGCCTTCTTTTCAACAATGTTTACAAACCAATTTTTCTCCCTCTTTCTTAATAGATGCATTCTTTTTTCTTTTACCTTTTGAGGTCTTCTCTTTGTTTTTACCCTTAAAAGGTTTCTTTCTACCCTCTTCAAAAAAAAAATTCCCTCTAGCTTCTAGATGTGTGGCATGAACACATACTTCATCTAGACTTGTGGGGTTAAACATGAGAATAGTATGTTTTAGGTAGCTATGTAAACCTCCTATGTACTTAAGCAAATTATCTTGGCTCTGCAAATCTACCCCTAATAAGAGAGCTCTTCTCCTAAATTCTTGGGTGTATTCTTGTACATTTTGTCCCTTCAATTGCCTAAAGTTTTGCCAGTTTGTTATGGCTTTCTGCATATGAGCTAATTGATAAAAATATTATCTTATTTCAGCAATGAAATCAGTCCATGATAGAATAATCTTACCATGATTCTTGATCTCCTCCTTTTTCTTGGCTTCCCACCAAACAAGTGATGCACCTTCCATTCTCAATGAAGCTAATTGGATTTTGGTATTATCATCTTGAAGGTTCTGGATTCTCAAATAGAAATCCAATTGCCTAATCCAATTATCAATTCTTTTTTCATTGACTTCAACATTAAACATTGGAAATTCAAACTTAACATCAAGTTTTAAAAAAGGACTTTTACCAGTGTTCTTTGACTTGTGTGGCTGATGTACTGAATATGAAGTAGAGGATGATGATGATGATGAGGGTGAGGATGATGGCTCTCCATTGCCTCCATTTCCTCCATTTCCCTTCTTTGACTTATTTTCATCATTGTGACCTCCTGAAGATCCATGTCCTTCCTTGTTAAGTTTGGATCCTTCTCCTTCCAGTCTCTCATTCCTCTCTTGAGAAATGATTCTAACCATCTCAGTCATGTCAAGGAATGCTTTCCTGAACACTCTTTCCTCTTCTTTGGGATCCACTTCTTCATGGATTTCTCCTTCTCTATGAGACATGCTTAATGCAACTTCTGCTTCCTTACGAGGTGAACTATGTGGTGGAGATTGTGGAAATATTTCTCTCCTTTGCTTTGGCTCTTCATGAGACCCTTCTGCTCCCACCAATTTTCCTTCTCCTCTTTTGAGCTTGAGCCTTGTAAGCATCTAAAACATGCAAACAGTCAAACAAATATTTGCACAAAAAAACACCAGAGAATAAACTCTAGCTCTGATACCAATCTAATCAGAAAGGATTGTATTAGTTTTGTTGTGCTAAGTGTCTTTTCAGTTATAAAACATGTTAATACTTGTCTCTTTAGTTTGCTTAAGGATTGGGGATTTTAACCATGAATTGTAGATGATTTTAGTGAATTAGAAGCATGAAATAAGCACAAATAACACTGAACAATAGTGTAAAATAGAGAAATAAATCACCACATAGCATTTACACAGCAGACATGATGAAGCAGTTCACCCCTCCTGGGCTACATCTGTTGGTCCAGCTCCCAATGGCATGTCCATCTTTCATTATGCTCAAAATTTTGCAAATACGTGTAGTTACATGCCTCTAATGGTTGTTTTCTCTGCACCAATGGCTCCATAATTCTCCAATTAGTCTAGAATGACTCTTCATTCACTCAGAATGGGCGGAAATTGAGTCTCCAACTCATTTTCCCAGTAACACCTAGAAAAACTCCACTAATTGTGGAGGACTCCACTTAACTGGAGTAAAAAATGGTGGAATCCGCACAATTTTAGCACTGGCTAAAATTTCACCAGTCTTAACTACAACATTTAATATGGGCGGTTAAGGGTGGCCACATGCCAACCCCTGTTCTGTGGTTACTGCGATGGTTGGCGGAACCATAGCACAAACCCCGAGATAAGATTCGAAAACTGGAGTTAAAAATAAACGAGTTAACGAAACCGTCGGCGAATATAACGATATCATTGCATGTGTTGAGATTCAACAAGATGATGAGCTTAGTGAAAAGAGTCGCCTTCACTAAGTGGGCTCGCGGGCTATTTTTGGCGCAAAGTCGATTTTTAGACTATGTTTATTTTTAGACATGTCGATCATATTCTATGAGTTGCAAGATGCTATTTGTGGATGTTTGGTCAAGTTGGAAAAATATATGGACTTCTATTTTTATACATATTGGGCGGAGTCTATTTTTAGACTGCCAGTCTAAAAATAGATATGTCGAATCTTATTAGCTCTTAATAATATTTGGACTCTAAAAATTATCTTATTCTCTTGGAGCACTTCAGTTAAGTGCACAGATGTGGCACAACATCTGACAGAAGGAATTACGCTATTCTTGAGGGTTTATTGAAGCTATTGCATGGAGGACTCAGTTAGAACTCAAGTGGCAGAGTTTGGTTGAGTTGGAGAAGTAGTTGGTGGAGTTGTATTTAGTTTACCTCAGTTAAACTTAGTTGAGCTAGTTGTATCTAGTCTAACTGATTGATACACTAGTAAAAGTGGAGTGAATTAATTATTTAATTAATTCATGAATAATAATTCATTAATCAACTGAAGAATACATCAGTTAACTACAGTGCATGGCAGTTTCAGTACAGTGCATGGCAGTTTCAGTGGAGACCAGTGGAGAGATAGGTGAAAGGGCAAGTGTGACTATCAGTTGTGACTATAGTGATGCATTGATTGCATCCAACACTCAGTGGAGATGCCAATGAGGATTGTGTGAGCAAGGCTGGATTAATTCGAACTCATTCAGATCCATTCTTCAGCAGGGATTGCACAGTAGATATAGGCTAGCAGGTGGCAAAGATCGGTGCATGGATTTGCAAGATCGGTCCTAATTAGTGTGTAGCGATTGTATTGTACTGAGAGCTTGATATGCTCAGCTTTGTATGAGGATTGTTACATGATATCTATGAAATATATTATATACAGATAGTTGGGGTTTTCAGCTTCAAGCTTTCCCGTTAAACAACTGTGTTAATGTGTGTGAATTTTTATTGTTTCATGTGTGCATTGCAATCTTGATTTAATTTCCGCAAATGATCAATGGTGGAATAGATTTTGTATTTTGCATGAAGTTAAAATAGTGTGAGATCAGAAGAATCTTGGACATATAACACATAAGTTATATAATTTCTACATGGCATCAGAGTAGTTGATCATTGGAGGAGATTGCAATTATTGAAGAGGTAGAGTTTTGTGCTGGTGGAATTCGAAGTTGTTGTAGTGTTTTCTTGGTGTCAAAGTTGAGAATTCATTGAAATGTCTTTCAACAGATTGCGATTGGAGTATGCCCTTGATGGGAGCTTGAATTACATAGCATGGAAGGACAGGATGGAGGTGGTGCTGGATGATAATGGGTTGAAGGAGTTCATAGATGCTGATATTCTAAAGCCTTCTTCTAGCGATGCAGCCGCACTTGATGCATGGCAAAAGAAGGTAGCAAAGTTTCGAAGGATTCGGTTGGAAGGTGTGAAGGACCAAATTGTGTCCAGCCTTCATGGGAAAGCCACACCATTCTTAATGTGGAAGGCTTTGACAGACTTGTTCCAAAGCAGAAGTGACCAGAGGAAGTTGGCGCTTAAAGACCTTAGAAAAATAAAAATGGAGAAAGGCGACAGTATTCCAAAATACCTCACGAAGTTTGTCCACTGCAAGGATGAGCTGGGAAGTGTGGGGGTTACTGTTGATGAAGAATAATTGGTGAGATTGGCTCTCCTTGGGCTTTCGAAGATTTGGCATAGCTACGAATACTCTGTCAATGGATGGGAGAAACTGCCAGGATGGGAGCGACTTTGGTTGGATCTTGTGCAGGAGGAGATAAGTCGGGGTACCAGGGATGGATCTTCATCGAAGAATGAATATGAATAAAATTTATCTTTGGCTGCCAAAGCTCGAAAAGGAAAAGGGAAGAAATCTTCCAAATCCGAAGCTAAAGGCAAGAAGCAGGATTTGTCCAAGGTGAAGTGTTTTCACTGTCACTAGCACGGGCATTTCGCCACTAATTGTCCACAAAAGAAGAATAATAAGTAGGCTGCTGGATCTACAGCTGGAGAGGCCTTAGCCTCGTAGTTTAAGCTGGATTTTTCTTTGATCACATGCTTGGTTTCAAGTGTGATGGGATCAGTGTGGTTTCTTGACAGTGGTGCGTCTTTCCATATGACCAGAGACAAAGATTTGTTTAGTGATCTGGATGAAAAGGATCTTGGAGTGCACATCGAGATGGGAAATGATGGTAGATACAGTGCGACTGGTATCGGGACCATTTCCTTTGAGAGGGAGTCTGGCAAACCTTTCATCTTGAAGGATGTCATGGATGTTCCAGGATTGAAGAAGAATCTGATCTCTATGGCGATGTTGGAAGACAAGGGTTATGATGTTGTTTTTAGCGAGGGAAAAGCCTTCCTGCGCCGTAAAACAACTAGTCAAAGCAGGAGGATAGGGATTCAAGTTAAGAATATTTATCAATTGCAGGTAGATGGCTACGCAGCAATGGCAGGAAAAGCAGAAGGAGTGGTGAGCCAAGATGAGGGCGAATTGTGGCACAGGAGATTGGGCCATCTTCACCATGGCGCTTTGAAAATTTTGCAGCAGATTTCTACGGGGCTTCCCAAAGGTACACTTGCGCAGTCAGATCAGTGCAAGCGATGTAATTTGGGAAAATTTTTGAAGACCACTTTTCATGAGAAGGATAGTCGTGCCTTGACGATCCTTGAGAGAATTCACACAGACGTGTGTGGGCCTTTCTCAGTTGCTTCAACAGCAAAGCACAGGTATTATGTGATATTTGTTGATGACTTTTCTCGTAAGTGTTGGATCTTCTTCATGCAAAAGAAGAGCGAGAAATACTCAAAGTTATGTGATTTCAAGGCGGTGGTTGAGAAAGAGTCAGGGAAGAAAGTGAAAGCTCTAAGGAGCGATAATGGTGGTGAATACATCTCTAGTGAATTCAAAGACTTCTGCAGCAAAGAAGGAATTCGAAGAGAACTCATAGCGCCTCATAACCCACAACAGAATGGGGTCGTGGAGAGAAAGAAAAGAACGATCGTGGGTGTTGCACGGGCGATGTTGCATGATCAGGGCCTTCCCATACACTTTTGGGCTAAGGCATGCAACACTACGGTTTATGTGCAAAACCATTGTCCTCATAGAGTACTTGGCATGAGTACACCCGAAGAGGTTTTTTTTGGTAAGAAGCCTGATATTTCTCATTTGAAGATTTTTGGCCCACCTGTTTACATTCATGTGACAAAGGATGCCAAGAAGAAGCTGGAGCCAACCGAAAAGGTTGGGATATTTGTGGGATACACAGAAACACCCCACAATTATCGTGTGTATTTTCCAGACAGTCAGATGACTGTCATGCGATGGGATATCAAATTTCATGAGGAGAAAGCCATGAAGTTGTCGCTTGAGAGGGAACTACACTTGCATGCAGAGGAGGAGCTACTTGTTCCTAAAGATGAGCCTCAAGATGTGGATCAACCACAAGAGGAGGTTCATGGAGTGGAAGAAACCACTTATGCAGCGCCAAACATCAGAGGGCGGAAGCGCACTACAGAAGCTGAGCGACTGAATCTTGATGCAGCGCAGAATGTAGGAGCTCCTACATTACAGCACAGATAGAGACAGTCACCTGACCGATTTACTGGATACATGGCTCTGATGAGCAAGTATATCGTGACGGAGCCATCCTCTTTCGAGGAAGTTATGGAGGATCCTGCATGGGTAGATGCCATGGTGGAAGAGTATGATTCGATTGTCAGAAACAATGCATGGGAGATTGTCCCAAGTCTGAAAGGTAAATCAATGGTAGGTTTGAGATGGATCTACAAAGTGAAGCAAGCTGCTGATGGGAGCGTCAAGAAGTATAAAGAAATATTCGTTACCTGGGGCTTCTCACAGATCGAGGGGATTGACTATGAAGAAACCTTTGCACCTGTCGTAAGGTATTCTTCCATACGAACCATCCTTGCTCTCTCAGCGCAGATGGGTTGGCACATTCACCAGATGGATGTGAATACTGCATTCCTCAACGGAATCATTGAGGAGGAGGTGTACATTGAGCAGCCTGAAGGATTTGAAATCTTCAGCAGTGAGTCACATGTGTGCAGGCTCAAAAGAGCATTGTATGGGCTCAAACAAGCACCTCGTGCTTGGTACACATGGATAGACAGTTATTTCACCGGACTTGGTTTCGCCAAGAGTGAGGTGGATCCAAACCTATACCAGATTGTGGTGGAGGGTAAGCTTTTGATCATTTTGCTTTATGTAGATGATTTAATACTAATGGGTGATGAACTGTTGATACACTCATGCAAGGCAGATCTTGCAAAGGAGTTTGAGATGAAGGACTTGGGCCTCCTTCATTATTTCCTGGGATTGGAAATTTGGCAGCGGAAAGGTGAACTATTTGTGTCTCAAGGCAAGTATGCTCGGGAGATACTGGAGAAGTTTCACATGCAAGGCTGCAAGCCTATCGACACTCCTCTTCCTGGTGGTTGGAGGAAAGAGGATGCTACATCGGCAGAGCTAGTGGATGCCACTATTTATTGACAGTTGGTTGGTTCGCTCATTTATTTAGTCAATACACGACCGGACATATGCTATGCTATGAACCAGCTTTCTCAAGCGATGGTGAAGCCTACCAAGCTCTTTTGGAAGGCAGGAAATCATGCCCTGAGGTATCTCAAGGGTACATCTGGGTATGGATTGTGGTACAAACAGTCGGATGAGGTGAAGTGCATGGCTTCACGGATGCAGATTGGGCAGGAAGCCCAACGGACAGAAAGAGCACATCTGGAGGGATTTTCGGTATCGGATCTACATCAGTTTCTTGGTACAGCAGGAAACAAAGATCCGTGGCACTCAGTTCAGCGGAGGCTGAGTACATGGAAGTAATTTTGGCTGCATGCGAGGCTATATGGATGAGGAAGATCCTGGTCGGTTTGTTTGGTTCTCATTTAGATCCTACTGTGATATATTGTGATAATAAGAGTTGCATTAAACTCTCGGTTAATACAGTATTTCATGATAGATCTAAACATATTGACATCCGGTACCATCATATCATAGATTGTGTGCAGCGGAAGATCATGTTGCTTTCTTACATTCCTACGGAGGATCAGGATGCAGATATTCTGATGAAGGCACTCACCAGGAGCAAATTCGAATACCATGGAGATAGGATCAGGTTGGAAGATAATCCCTATCTTGTTGAGAGGGAGTGTTGAGATTCAACAAGATGATGAGCTTAGTGAAAAGAGTCGCCTTCACTAAGTGGGCCCACAAGCTATTTTTGGCGCAAAGTATATTTTTAGACTATGTCTATTTTTAGACATGTCGATCATATTCTATGAGTTGCAGGATCTTTATTTGTGGATGGTTGGTCAAGTTGGAAAAATAGATGGACCTACATTTTTTAGACATGATAGGCGGAGTCTATTTTATTTTGCTAGTCTAAAAATAGATATGTCGAATATTATTAGCTCTTAATAATATTTGGACTCTAAACATTATCTTATTCTCTTGGAGAACTTCGAGTTAAGTGCCTGAAATGTGGCACAACTGGTGACGAAGAATTCTATTTATTCTAAAAAAAAAAGAGGGTTTCGTGAAATTTATTCATGGAGGACTCGAGTTAGAACTCAATTGGCGAGTTTGGTGGAGTTGGAGAAGTAGTTGGTGGAGTTGTATTTAGTTTAACTCAGTTAGACTCAGTTAGGCTAGTTGTATCTAGTCTTGCGATTATTACATAATTGAGGAATTAGATTGAATTAATTAGTTAATTAATTCACAAATAATAACTCATTAATCAACTGAAGAATACATCAGTTAACTACAGTGCATGGCAGTTTCAGTGGAGACCAGTGGAGAGATGGGTGAAAGGGAAAGTGTGACTATCAGTTGTGACTATAGTGATGCATTGATGGCATCCAAAACTCAGTGGAGATGCCAATGAGGATTGCGTGAGCAATTCTGGAGTAATTCGAACTCATTCAGAGCCATTCTTCAGAAGGGATTGCGCAATAGAGGCAGACTAGCAGGTGGCAAAGATCGGTGCATGGATTTGCAAGATCGGGCTTGATTAGTGTGTAGCGATTGTATTGTACAGAGAGCTTGATATGATCAACTTTGTATGAGGATTGTTACATGATCTCTATGACATATATTATATACAGATAGTTGGGGTTTTCAGCTTCAGGCTTTTCCATTAAACAACTGTGTTAATGTGTGTGAATTGTTATTGTTTCGTGTGTGCATTGCAATCTTGATTTAATTTCAGCAAATGATCAATTGTGGAATAGATTATGTATTTTGCATGAAGTTAAAATAGTGTGAGATCAGGAGAATCTTAGACATATAACACATAAGTTATATAATTTCTATAGCATGTAACCAAGCGTAGCAATAAACTGTGGAAACGGTTGCGGTTAAGCCATTGGTTTTTACATTTTATTGTTACATTTGTATGTTGTAATGTGACCAACCTCCACGGGGACCGCTGGCGGGTTGGGACCGACGGCGGTCCCCAAACCCTACTCCACTATGCATTAAACTTCAAATACATCTGGTGCTCCATAGAGGTTAAGTCTCAATGCTCAGCGTGGGCGGTGTGGCGGGTTGTTGCTCTACCGGAGGTCGCGGGGTTGAGCCCTATGGATCTCCATGAAATTTTAATCCACCACTCCAAGAACATGTGGCGGCCTCAGGGCTGGCCACGGGTCACCCTCTGATTGGCTCTCATACCATAATGTACAACCCATCCAACAAATCATAACGTGCCACTTGTCAACCTAGGATTGGTTCTGAGGAAAGGAATATTCCTCATAATATTTCTTTTGCTAATTGTGCATCCTCCATGCTGACTGGGCATCCTAGTCAACCCTGTCGCAAAATTTAGTTGTTTGGGAATTCGATCAGAACGCGATATCTCCCTCATACGACATCAGTTTTTTGAACCGTTTGCGGCGCCGGAATCAGAAAGATGAGATCTATGAAACCATCCTGATTTCAGTGCAATCTTGTAACTTTCAATTTTGAGCAAAATTTATGAACTCCTTGTAGAAATTATAGGCACTAAGCATGCATATGTCCTAGATCCACCTGATCTCACACTATTTAACTTTATGCAAGATACTGAATCTATTCCACTTGTTAATATTTTTTGGAAAAAAATAATTGCACACACATGTGAAGCATAAACAGAAAATAATCAATCACACATAACACAGTTTTTAACTGGGAAAGACTGAAGCTGAAAACCCCAACTATATATTATGTAACATGGAGATCATATGAAAATCTCATACAAATCATATAAAGTTTATCACAAGCCCTCAGTACAGTATAATCGTCATACACTAATCAAGACCAATCTTGCAAATCCATGCACCGATCTTTGCCTCTTGCTAGCCTGCCTCCACTACGCAATCCCTGCTGAAGAATAGCTCTGAATTAATTCAAATTACCCTTGCCTTGACTGCGCAATCCTCATTGGAAACTCCAATTTGTGTGTGATGCAATCAATGCATCACTATAGTCACAACAGATAGTCTATCTTGCCCTTTCACCTATCTCTCCACTGGGTCTCCACTGAAACTGCCATGCACTGTAGTGCTTGTTTTACTATTCGGTTGATTAATGATTAATTAGCTGTTGGAACACCTAATCCTACATGGGTAGGTGTGGAATGCGAAAAGTCACAATGGAGTCCAAGTGACCTTGGAATATGAAACCAAGAGTCACACCATTGTACTATAAATGTACATCTTTGTATAATGGAAAATAAGAAAGCCTCACGCGTATCCTTCATTGTGTGTTGAGTCTCTTGTGTGTGTGTGATCATCTTCCTCATACACCATGTGTGTGTTAACATGGTGTTTAACATGGTAACAGAGCGGGCGATTGCTGGCCCTGCTCCACTTTCAGTGAGCCATTTGTGTTTATGGCTTGTGCATATCTGCAAAAATTTTGATAATTTTTGCAACACTCAGAGATTTCTGCAGCAGACATTTTTCCACATTAAGAAAGTGGTTTTGGAGAAGAAGCATCATTCAGAAATTGGCAGCATTCTGGCATTGGTTTTGAAAAAAAAAAAAGAGCAGCATTGTGCATCTGAAGGTTTTCATTCTGAACTTCCATGCAATTTCTGCTGCCCACTTTTAAATTCTGCATTTTGAAAAGTTGTTGAAATAGTTTAAAGAGGTTTCTGAAGAATTTTCTGGATTTTTACTGCTAAAATTCTCTTGAAAATTATGCATTTTTAAAGTCCATTTTCCTATTGCTGGGCTACTGGAAAGATTTCTAAGTTTTCACTGAAATATTTTTGAGTTTTCTGCAAATCTCTAATTCTGCATTCTGCTGCTGGAAGAAAAAATACTGTCTTTCCTGCCACATTTGTGAGATTTCTTAAACCTCTCTGCTGTTTTAATAAAAAAAAATTTAAAAATAAAAAAATAAAAAAATAAAAAAATTTCTGGGCAAACTCTGCCCTCGGCCCTCTGTGCTCCTCTTTCAACACGCATCTCTCCACACTACACTCCCTACGCCCTACGCCTACACCTCACCCCTTTCAACACACAACTCTCTACACTACACTCCCTACGCCCTACGCATATTCCTACACTGCTCACTCTACACCCGAGCATCCCTTTCTCTCTACGGCCTTACGGCCTCCCCTTCACTGTTGGCCTCACAACGCTCCGCCCTCAATATAACGCTCAACCCAAAACATTAAACCTCTCCCCCTACTCGACTACCCCCCTAACAACAGCGCCCTCTACCTAAACTACGCCCCCCCAACCTCACTCTGCCTACACAGCTCAACCCACCCCATCCTCATTCGCTTAAAAACTCTGGCCCCTCTCCTCACTATACCCCGTCCGCCCCTCACTCTCGGACTCTCTCCTTTCCCTGCGGCCACACCCTACCTAGCTCCCTCTCGGCCTCACGCGCGCTTTCTGCTGTTATCACTTCTCCCTACACCTACCCTCCTTCGAGCTCATCTCCCTACACTCCAGCGCTCCACCTACTCTCACCTCACTTGCACTCTCGGCATCCACAAACGCCTCTCCCATTTATTTTTTAATTTTTAAATATTTTAAAATAAATCCTCCCCTCACCATTTTGGTTTCATATTTTAATTTCTAAAACTTTTAAAATATCGCCCCCTCCTTTTTTAAATTCATTCATTATATGTTTAAATTTTTTTAATAACCCCCCTTTCTCTTTATAAATTAATTCCCCCATTATAAAATTCCCTTCCCTTTCTTTTTAAATTTATTTTAATATACACCCTCCCCTCTCCATATAATTAACACTACCTTCACATATTTTAAAACCCCTTCTCATTTTTTATTTAATAAACCCCCATATAATACCCACCCCCCATCCCTTTTTTTAATAACCCTTTTTTTAATTAACATTTCCTTTAAATTTCCCTCCTCATTTTTTAATTACTCCCATTTTTAATTATTCCCATTTTTTTAATTAATTTTTAATTAATTAAAAAAAATAGCAGAGAGAGAGAAAGGAGAGAGAAATGAACAGCAGTAAAAGAAGAAATGGCACATGAGGAAATGGTATATACATATTGCAGATTTGACATTTTATGATTTGTGGCATATATGAGGGTGATTTTCTGAAGAAATTGACATTTGAAGACGAATTTTTATTGGTGCAAAGCAGCTCTTTGAAGGAAAATTCAGCTGCCTTAAAGGCCTCTTGCACAAGTGTTTTCAGCTGCACATATTTTGCAGGAATATTGTATTGAGCTAACATTGTATTTTGAGTGGAATTTGCCTCTTCATTCATAGTTGGAATCAGTGAATTTGAGTTGTTGATGTAAGTCATTGTTGATTGCCCTCCATCATTTGAGGAGCACATTTTGTACTTTGAGAATTCCTTTGAGTCGTTTGCATTTGTTGAATCACATTGTAAACGGGTGCATTTTCGGTTGAAGCCGACACCCTTTCATTTTTTGAGCCTAAGTTATTGAAAATGGCTAAAATCAATGAGGTATTAGTGTTGTTGAATAACCTCATTCATTAAAATGTTGATGATGTGATAAAAATGATCAAGAATGCTCTCTGTAACATTCAAATTTGTTTTCTAGATGCACAAGAAAAGCTTGAGTTTTTGCAGTTGGAAACTCAGCTTCAGCAAGACGAACTTCAGCAAAAGAGTCACCATTCTGAACATGTTTCTGTTCAGAAGATTGTGAAGGACTCTCATCAGAATAAAGAAGAAAAAGATGCAGTTGATTCCCATTCAGTTCCTTGTACTAGAGCAGATTTACATGCAGATACAACAGCTCAGTCTCCACGTCTCAAGCCCATCATCAGACCTTGGGAAGAGCTTGTCCACAACAAGCACCGAACTAGTCTTGGATATGACAAGGATGTGTCCTTTCATATTCCAGACTACACCAAGCCCATCATATTTCAGAGTGTTGGATTCCTATATGACAGTTCACCTGCAACTGTTCCAGATCCTACTCCACTTCCACAACAACAACATCAGATTGTAAAATGCCAACACAGTGATCGAGTTGGCCATATGAAAGATCACTGTTTTGATCTTCATCCATGCAAGCACTGTGGTCGACACACTCATTCTTCAAATAGATGCTTCAGACATAAGCCTCCTGCAAGAACCAAGATTCATCTTGGATGGATCGCTTCTTGGCAATGGGCATCAGCAGCCAAGAAGATGTTTAAGTCGCATGTCAGAACATGTTCACAAATATTGAACAAACTTGCAGTTGAGTTTTTGCCATCATCTCACCTTGTCTCTAACAGGGGGGAAAATGGTGGTCATGTACAAGCTTCGACGATAGATCAAGCGAGCCTGAGCCACAATATCTCATTCCATGTTCAGAGTTGTAGCCAGCAATTCAAGTGAGCCTGAGCCATAATTCGTCATTCCGGATTCAGAGATGTAACCAGAGACACGGATGCCCATGAGCATGCCTTTGGTTGGTGGACAACCTTAAACCATCATCTTTGGTTGGTGGACAACCTTAAACCACCACAGGTAGTAGACCTCCCTTATTTTAGGTCGAAGGTCTCCCTTTCATATATGAGGAACACTTCTTCTAGCAGAAGCCTTCAGCTTCTTGCCAGCTTTGGTTGAGTTCCAGGAAATTCTTCAAGCATTCTAGAGTTGTTGGTAATCCTAAAACCATCACAGGTAGTAGACCTCCCTTCTTTTAGGTTGAAGGTCTCCCTTTTTTATGAGGGACAATTCCTCTAGCAGAAGCCTTTAGCTTCTTGCCAGCTTTGGAAGAGTTCCACGAACTGCAACAAGTTTTGCGTTCCAGTGTTGGTGGTCATCCTTAAACCATCTCTTTTTTCCAACATTTCAGAGAGTTGATTCAGCCCAAGTGCTGCCATGCATACTTTGCAAATTTGTATTACAACTCTTTTCTTGGACTCACACATACCCCTTCGGATTAAGGGGGGATGTTGGAACACCTAATCCTACATGGGTAGGTGTGGAATGCGAGAAGTCACAATGGAGTCCAAGTGACCTTGGAATATGAAACCAAGAGTCACACCATTGTACTATAAATGTACATCTTTGTATAATGGAAAATAAGAAAGTCTCATGCTTATCCTTCATTGTGTGTTGAGTCTCTTGTGTGTGTGTGTGCTCATCTTCCTCATACACCATGTGTGTGTTAACATGGTGTTTAACATTAACTAATTAATTCACTCCACTCTCACTAGTGTATCAATCAGTTAGACTACATACAACTAGCTCAACTGAGTCTAACTGAGTTAAACTGAATACAACTCCATAACTACTTCTTCCAACTATTTCATAACTCTGCCACTTGAGTTCTAACTGTTTCCTCCATGAATTAGCTCCAGTAAACCCTTTGGAATTGTGTAATTCCCTCAGTCCACTAATGTGTCACAACTGTGCACTAAACTGAAGTGCTCCAAGAGAATAAGTTGCTGTTTAGTGTCTGATTATTATTAAGAGCTAATAATAATCGACATGCATATATTTTTGGATCAACTATCTATAAATAGACTTTTCCCAATATTCTAAAAATAGAATTTCATCTATTTTTCCAACTTGATCAACCATCCACAAATAGCATCCTGCAACTTCTGAAATATGATCATCATGTCTAAAAATAGACTTGTGCCAAAAATAACACCATGGGCCTTGGTGAAAATAGACTCTTTTCACTAAGCTCATCATCTTGTTGAATCTCAACACTCCCTCTCAACAAGATAGGGATTATCCTTCACCCCGATCCTGCCTCTATGGTATTCGAATTTTCTCCTGGTGAGCGCCTTCGTCCGAATATCTGCATCCTAATCCTCTGTAGGAATGTACTGAAGCAACATGATCTTCCGCTGCACACAATCTCTGATATGATGATACCAAATATCATTATGTTTAGATCTATCATGAAATACAGGATTAACCGAGAGTTTAATGCAACTTTGATTATCACAATGTATCATTGTGGGATCTAAATGTGAACCGAACAAACCAACCAGGATCTTCCTCATCTAGATAGCCTTACATGCAGCTTGACTTGCTGCCATGTATTCCGCTTCTGCTGAATTGAGTGCCACAGATCTTTGTTTCCTGCTGTACCAAGAAACTGCCATAGATTCGATACTGAAAATCCCCCTTGATGTGCTCTTTCTGTCTGTTGGGATTCCTGCCCAATCTGCATCCGTGAAGCCATGCAACTTCACCTCATCCGTCTATCTGTACCATAAACCATACTCATATGTGCCCCTGAGATATCTCAGGACATGCTTGCCTGCCTTCCAAAAGAGCTTGGTAGGCTTAACCATCGCTTGTGAAAGCTGGTTCACCGCATAGCATATGTCCGGTCTTGTATTGACTAAATACATGAGAAAACCCACCAACTGTCGATAAACAGTGGCATCCACTACCTCTGCCAATGTAGCATCCTCTTTCTTCCAATTTCCTGGAAGAGGAGTGTCGATAGGCTTGCAGCCTTGCATGTGAAACTTCTCCAGTATCTCCTAGGCATACTTGCCTTGAGACACAAACAGTTCACCTTCCCGCTGCCATATTTCCAATCCAAGGAAATAATGAAGGAGGCCCAAATCCTTCATCTCAAACTCCTTTGCAAGATCTTCCTTGCATGAGTGTATCAACTGCTCATCACCCGTTAGTATTAAATCATCAACATAAAGTACAATGATTAAAAGCTTACCCTCCACCACAATCTGGTACAGGTTTTCATCTGCCTCACTCTTGGTGAAGCCAAGTCCAATGAAATAGTTTTATATCCAAGTGTACCAAGCACGCGGTGCTTGTTTCAGCCCATACAGTGCTCTTTTGAGCCTGCACACATGCGACTCACTACTGAAGATCTCAAATCCTTCAGGTTTCTCAATGTACAATTCTTCCTCAATGATCCCATTAAGGAACGCAGTCTTCACATCCATCTGATGAATGTGCCAACCCATCTGCGCTGAGAGAGCAAGGATGGTCCGTATGGAAGAATATCGTGCGACAAGTGCAAAGGTTTCTTCATATGCAATCCCCTCAATATGTGAGAAGCACCGGGCAACAAATCTTGCACTTATACTTCTCGACACTCCCATCAGCAGCTTGCTTTACCCTGTAGATCCATCTTGATCCTACAACTGATTTCCCCACCATCCTTGGAACAATCTCCCAAGCATTGTTTCTGATAATGGAGTCATACTCCTCCACCATGGCATCTACTCATGTGGGCTCTTGCACTGCTTCTTCAAAAGAAGATGGCTCTGTCACAATACACTTGCTCATAAGAGCCATGTATCCAATATATCGGTCAGGTGATTGTCTCTGTCTGCGTTGTGATGTATGGACTCCTACATTCTATGTCGCATCAGGCTTCAGTCTCTCAGCTTCTGTGGTACGCTTTCTGCCTTGTCTGATGTTTGGTTCTGCATGAGTGGACTCCTCCACTCCATTAATCTCCTCCTGTGGCTGATCCACATCCAGAGGCTCATCTTTGGGAACCAGAAGTTCCTCCTCCGCATGCAAGTGTAGCTCCCTCTCAAGCAACAACTTCATGGCTTTCACCTCATTGAATTTTATATCCCGTCGCACAACAGTCATTTGACTGTCTGGAAAATACACACGATAGATATGGGGTGTTTCTATGTACCCCACAAATATCCAAACTTCTGCAGTCGGCTCCAAGTTCTTCCTAGCGTCCTTCATCACATGAATGTAAACAGGTGAGCCAAAAATATTCAAATGAGAAATATCATGCTTCTTACCAGTAAAATATTCTTTGGGTGTAATCATGCCAAGTACTCTATGAGGACGACGGTTTTGCACATAAACCACAGTGTTGCATGCTTCCACCCACAAGTGCATCGGTAGGCCCTGGTCATGCATCATCGCTCATGCAACACCCACGATCGTTTTGTTATTTCTCTCCACGACCCCATTCTGCTATGGGTTATGAGGCACTATGAGTTCTTTTTGAATTCCTTCTTTGCTACAGAAGTTTTTGAATTCGCCCGAGATGTATTCACCACCATTATCGCTCCGTAGCACTTTCACTTGCTTCCCCGACTCCTTCTCCACCAATGCCTTGAACTCACAGAACTTTGAGAACATTTCACTCTTCTTCTGCATGAAGAAGATCCAACATCTACGAGATTAATCATCAACAAATATCACATAATACATATGTTTTGTTGTTGAAGCAACTGAGAATGGTCCACACACGTCTGTGTGGATTCTCTCCAGGATCACTGAAGCATGGTTCTCCTTCTCATGAAAGGTGGTCTTCACAAACTTACCCATAGTACATCCCTTGCACTGATCAGGGAAAATTTTAAGAACCCCCCTAAATTTATATGTATAATAAATGGGTGAATCCCCATGATACATAGGAAAAATGGAAGGCGATTTTATTAATAATATAATATGTATATATAATTTTTTTGGCGAATCTCTCACGAGATTATATTATCTTGTAAAATCATGGCGAATCACTAGTACAAATGGTGAATTACTAGTACGAAATGGTGAATCGTTGTCTAGTGGAGTTCGAGGTGTTGGTTCCAATGAAGATACAGTAGTTGAGCCAGGAGTTGAAGGAAGCGAACCACCGAGACCAAGCATGGCACATGGTGACTAGTGAGGGAAGCAGTTCTCGTGCAGTTTGGAAAACACATTCTAGTTATGCTAAGTGTAGTGTTGTTGCTCATGCTACTGCTAGCACTGATATTGAGGTTGGAGAGGAGTTTGAGGAAGCATGGAAGGTAGCAGTCATGGATAATTACAAAGAGAACCCCATGATGGGCTCCATTTTTCCCTTTGGTATTTGGGTCTGCAAGATCTTCTGTCCATTGGAAAAACAATTAACCGTTCAACCAACAATCAACTTGATTGAGTTGATTAGGTACGAGTCAACTCAAACTACTCTTCAAAACTATGTTTTGCACTATCCCATATTCATCACACTAATGCTACACAACATTGTGCATTTGCACCCAACTCTCATGCATGCACACAAAATTTTCATCAACATCTATAACCTTTACCAAGTGAGAATCAATGAACAATTTGCACCAAAGTTTGTTATAGTGTTGAAAGTTCATAAGAAATTTAGATCCATGGTACCTTCAATAAATTTTGAGATAACCTCCACAAATTTGACCACAATAGAGCAAACTTGTGATAAATTTTAAACCTACAAAAATTAGGATTCATGTTCCTAGGAATGATCATAAGTAGTTGACATATAGGTAGAGTTTTGAGCCTTGACACATTGATAATGCAATGGCTTAGGTCAAAACTCGCACATTGAAAAGTCATCAATGAAGAGAAGACAAGATCATTATGAATTACACATACTCCAAACTTCCTACCAAATTCTACTTAGTTGTCTGCAACTCAGCTATGCATAATCTTATAGTAAATACAAATTCCACAAAGCCTTCTTCACATAGCTAATAAATGGCCATTGGAAGAGAACCCATTATATAATAGTAATAGTAGCAATCAATAGATTATTTCATATTGAACTTCATAGCCATAGCACTCCTATGTATTGTATGATGTATTCAACTTGCATTATCAAATATAGATAAATTCATACTTTTGATTGATACATGTAAATCATACTTGTGCACAATGTTGAATGCAATACCAGTCAAGGACTAAAGTCGGTTTGATGTGTAATGATCTCTAAAATAATTAAGAAACTTAGTAATGCATCACAACTTTCACGTTTGAAAAAATTATAAAGCCTTCATGCAAATCCATTGTTGTTATAGTTCCTTCTCTCAACAATGTTCCACATAAGCATGGAAAATCAAGTAATATTAAAATGCATTTATAATACTTTGAAGCAATTAATGCTTATGGTGTCTTTTAATACCGAGTTATTTTTTTTCCTCGAGAAAAAAGCGTAATTTTATTATTTTGATGAGTATAAAATTACAATGGCTTTCATAGTTGTGTTTTCAAAGAATAAGCCGAAGTTTGTTTGCAAAGACAAATTCATAGTGAACCTATACCAGCCAATAGTGGAAATAATAAGACTATTCGTACTTCAAGGTTTGATCATCAACCTTTGGAAAACAGTGAGAACCTTGGCAAGATATTTTACTGCTACTTCTATACACAATCCTTAAAAACTATTTTGCTGAAAAAAGAAAATAAGTGATCTTTAACGAGTACGAGACAATGCTCGATCATTTCAATTAGAAAAATCGAACGGCGGGGTCTGCCGGCGCGCGCATTCTTCAAGCGCGCACAGAGAACGAGGGGGATGTGCTTTACCAAGAGCACATCCCGAAAAATCAAAAAAAAATGGCTTGATTCGGTCCATTGCGGTCTTTCCGTCCCGGAGAAGAACCGAATATAATGGGTGAGTTCAGGATGCATTTCGTATGTAGTAGAGAAAGAGGCGCACATCATGTATGTATGCATCCAAAGTCAAAAGGTTGTCTGAGTCAACCAATGTACACGAAACCTCTCGTATATAAAATGTAGCAGAAATCGTAGATGCCTACATTTAGACTCTCTGTTCCCACAGCGGATTCGACGGGGAAACCCTCTCGAAAAGATCGATCAAAGAAAGAAACCCTCGAAATCTTGTTCATGACACATCTTTTGTGAATGAACAATTGGAATTTTGTTGACCTACTGTAACAAAGAGAAAAGGGTTATCCCCATAAAAAAAGTAGAGACAACACACTATCTGTTTTTTGAAAGTTATTTTAGCCAAATTTTGTAATGACCTACACAGCAGAATCCGCCAATAAAATAAAAAGATGGATGGAAGTATTGAAGAAGTAACACCATCCAAGTGTTTCTGCGGTCCTCCAAATACCTTTGATACGTGACAAACGGCCTCTTTGGGCTTGATCAGCCTCTTTGTTATTTTCCCGATAGATATCACAGCCGGGGAAGAAAAGAGACTAAGAAACGGAGGATCTCCCCGATAGGCAGAAAACGATTTTGTAGATAGGTAGACTGCCGCGGGTCATGTTCGCTGTCAATTTATCCCATTCGAAGGAATCCCCAAAAACATTTAGTGCTGTAGCCTTTCTCCCTAGCAACAGAAGAATCTTGAGGCTCGTGGTCGACGGTGTTTGATAAACTACCTAAGCCCGACGGAGATCTTCGAACCAATGAAGTTCCAGAGAAAACGACGGAGCTCACACCCCCACAAAGAAGGTGCCACAACATGGCTGCCGTAAAAGCAAGGGTTCCTCCCTGTCAATCTCCACGACGCAGAGAGGACCTCCCTGCGGTTGGCGACACGGATATGAATAAAAGGCAATTACCCGTAACGGTCATGACACGAAAATCTCACAAGAGTACGCGGAGAACCATCGAAAGTCGATTGCGCGCCGACCCAACAACCCCAAATAACGAGGGACGCGGCGGAAAGCTTGGCATCTGGGCGGTGTGAGCACCCCACCACGAATCCCGAGCATGTGATACGGAAATTTCCCTCACTCTGTGCAGGATGTATGTGCAGACACTCCATTAAATACCTTCGATGAAAAAGGGCAGGCGAGGAAAAAGATGGTTCGTGATTAAGCCTTGATTGCCCCAATGACACCCGGCGGGACCACAAAGAAACACATGTTTTCAGCATTTGTCCCGAGTAAGGACTTTATTTTCAAGACACACCATAAAGTGAGTCTTAGGGAGGACAGTTGGGTTGCAGTTTTCTTCCACCACCACCCGCTCCTCTCCCGGAATAACCCAAGCACTAAAGTTTTGTATATCCGGCCGGAAAATCGTCCCCCGAAGGATCAGAAATCTGACCGTCATCACTCTGTCTCCCACGAGCACAAGGTATTGCTGGCTGCGCTGCGAATATGTACGCACGAGCCTCTCCATAAAAATCACTCCGCCCAAGAAGACGTTAACGAGGAGGCCTTCTTCGACCTGCGAACGGGATCGTGAGTTGGGGAAGAAAAGCGTCCTGTGACAAGGCCTCGACATACGTGAGAAGGGTCAGCTGAAGAAACAACCGTCTAAGGATCCTCACCAACACCAGAGCTTCACTGCCCTTCACCCTAGCCCCAAACGGAACTGAATTGCGAGAATGTGAAGACGGTTTGACGAAGACGCCCGATCACGGGTCCCCCCGAAAAAAATTTTGGGATTATAATCCGATCAACAGTAGAAAAAAGGAAAATAACACGGGAATGTCACGGGTCCAAGGCTACTTGGTTGGTGGGCCTCCATCACCCCTTAGCGACGAAGCCTAGCAAAAAAGGAAGATATTTTTGAGCCCCCACCCACCCAACGCGCCGGGACGGCAGTCTTCTCCCACCGGGCAAAATTACGAAATCTGTTTCCCACTCCATAAATACGGAAAAGCAATCTCATCAGCGACCTCCAATCACCTGGGGATCCCGAAATAAGGACAGCAATAGCGGACGGCCCTTGAAAACAGTACGCTAAAATCAACCGCCATTCTGGGCAATACATTTGTGAGACCAAACTTTTAAACATTTTTCCATATTTTTAATAACTTGATTTCCAATCATTTTTTCCCTATAATCATTGGGTTTCAAAGTAGAACCCCAAATAATTCTGCCAGCCATCCAAACCAACGGTATTATGAGAAAAGATCCTCCCAACAGGCACTACGCCTCTCCTCATCCTAAAGAATATGCTGAAGATAAAGACTTTGACATTCACTTCCATTCATGCAACATTGCCAAAACAAATAGAAATCTCACCAATGGAGATAGAATCCCGAACCAACCCAGAATAGAAAATTCATGTCGTCAACAAAAGAAGGTGAGTAATGAAAAAGGTTGAACACTTTGGAATACCCATCGAAGAACCACCGTGCTACGGCCACTGCGTGGGGCTCCTCGACCGCCAGGCAACACGGTAAAAATAGGAAGGAGAAAAGGGGCAGCCACAGCGTGACCCCCGCGTTCGACGCCGAAAAATGGAGATGCGACATATTCAGGCGGAACGAGAAAAAAAGAACGGTGTAATACGGCTCATAATCCATCTAATGAAGCCGATGCCAGAAAGCCCAAGGTGTAGATCGGGAGCAATAGGAATATATAACCGACTTCTTTGAATATGCTTTGGATAGGTCGATTTCAGCTCTTAGTCCCTTTCGGGGTTCTTGGTCTTCCTCTTTTGTGGAGAGCCTCATCGCCCGGTCCGGAAGTAGCTTCATGAATTTGACGACCTTAAAGAAACCAAAGTGCGGGAAATACGGAACGATAAATGTGCTTTGGGTCTTAACAACACGCGGCTGTCACTTTCGCAGATGCGGTTTGAAAGAAATGGGACGAAGGTGCGACCGGAGAGAAAAGAGGGTTTCCACCTTCGGAATAAGAGCTATGAACGTGGAATTCGAAAGCAAGCAGAATCTGCCAGCTTTGGTATCCTCCCTGACTTTCGACGATAATCCTAGACTCATAAGTACAGAAAAAAAGTTAAATTAAATACCCATCACAAGCCGGGACTTTTATCTTTTGCAGAAACTATGAAGAACTTCCTTTAATTCCTTCTCGGGGCCTGTTGTCAAGGTCATTATGGTATCTTCCACAAACCTCGAAATACGGGCAACTCTTATCCTTGGCAAGTGAAAGCATGAGTTGGGGCCATAGCTCATCCTTGTAGGTGTTTCGTTCTAGCTTTGGCCTCAAATGAGAAGAATGTCGATGCAATATCTCTTCGCTCCAAATATCGTATTAGCCGCCTTCTAGCCGCGAGCATAAGCATGAAATTTTTTTATTCTCATCCCCACTAGCGACCCAGTGAGCTACTCTTCGGTCTCGGCAGTTATCATATCCCTTAAGAAAGGGTTCTTTTAGAAAGCAGGGATGTCATCTTGTAACCGAGATTGATGGCCACCACAGTGCCCTCATAAATCAGCGAAGATCCTCTTCCCTGGCCCCAACTCACATCCTCCCCCTCTGTCTCTTAACGGTGGCGACGTCTTTGGCCAGGCATCCGCCCGGTGGACTGAGGTGTAACAAATTGAGCCGGCGGAAAAGGACTATCACCTAAAGAGATCATCATCGCAAAAGACAAAGCTTTGAAAGAATCACCCACAAGGCCAATTTTGACTGAACATAAGGGCCTGGGGAGGGTGCCCTGAAGCCGATCTTTAACTCAAGAAAGATGGAAAGACAGTGGGGCTTTTGCTGATCGCCTGATTTGAAAAACCTGTCCTCGATCTGCTATGACCACCATGAAAACGGTCAAATTCTTTTGTTCTGTCACCTTGTTCGCCTGTGGCTGTCGATTAGGTTTCGGCTCGGTGGACTCGTGTTCACAACAGGTTGTTCTACTCAGATACCCAGGTGAAAACAGAATGGAAGAATCAATTTGTGCACTGGGGTCCCACCAACCTGGTACATTTGAAAAGAAAAATTCTGAAATCCCCCCAAAATCACTTTGAATCACTCTTGATTAAAAGTTGTCAAGAGGGAATCGAAAAGGATCTTGTCCTAATAAGGGCCACCTCGTGTCAACAGTTCTGGCTTCTACTGACTCCATGACATCGAAATTTATTCCGGAATGAAGCTCACATCACCCGAAATTTTGGGATTTGGTGTTTTTTCATTCCTCCAATGTCTATGATCACCCAACCTATCCGCATCCGAGCCAGTCCGGCTGACAGCCAACCTTTCGTCTGGCTTTGACCACCGGATCCAACACCTCGGGGGTCTCTTGAAGAAGAATGATGTCAGGACAATCCAAGAAGATGATTCTGCAGGAAACGGCGCTGTGTGGGGGACACTGCCCGAGCCCTGTGATTAAAGACATTGTCTTCATTTTAAACACACAGCCCGGTTGTTGTCTAGCCTTTGTCGATAGAAATCGCACTCCCATCATGAACATCCAACATGCGTACGGTCTGAGCTTTTGCCCGAGAGTCCTGCCCTGCCCGCGGCCGAGAAGGTTTTCCCTCCCAGGCTCCTCCATTCCTTTTTAGCACTAGATCTCGGTTATCCGATGACCAAAGGGGCACGTAGTATTCCACCAAGGACAACGACTTTTCACCAAGGTTGCGTCCGAGACGGGAATCCTTCTTGCGCCGACGAGCGGCCGGGCGGGAGGGACGGGACACGACCACGAAAAACTTACCGCCAACATCAGCTGGTGGGCGTAGTCGGGCGGAATTCGGGCTCTAAGGTTAATGAAGAGTTAGAAAGCTGGAGAAAAGAAAAAGGCCTACATTAAATATTCGACCCCGAATAATATTTTCTGACAAAACGTCGTCTGTTAAGTTGAAAATACCTTAAATATTCACAATTGTGAACCTTCTAACGACATCGACGCTCACACGACAATACGATATCGACCTCACGCGAAAGAATGGACCAAAAACCTCACTCAACACACAGAATCTGTATACGTATACAAGAGCCAATGACACTAGAATGCACATCTCGCTAGAAAGTTGAACAAAGTGCGAAATGTAAATGGTGAGGGCCGGAACCGGCCTCCTTACGAAGGTGCCTCCACAAGTAGACCAGACTTCCCGGTTGGCGGATGAGAGAGAACCACCGATGCATATTCAGGGTGTCCTCGCTCGCCGTGAGCACGACCGACAAAAGACGACTATGTCATAGTCAAGGATGCGCCAATATCATAGTAGGCCACACAGAGATTTTCATAGAGTACACGAAGCCCTCTCTTGATGTTAATCATCACAAGGATTCTTATGACCCGCACCGGGTCGATGTTAGCCAGGATAGGTCTGCCCTCAAAAATGTGCCCCGGTCTCCTTCGCCCCTATACCACATAGGTGCTCCTCTGTCCGATAATGAAAAGCGAGACCCGGGTCGCGGGCCTGATAGGATCGAGTCCACCCTTTCACTGCTAGCATCAAGAGCGGGATGGGTTTCGGAGCGAGGAGAAGACAGTCTCTGGAATCACTTACCGTTCAGGTCACCCTGGAGAGATGTTCGAGAGCGCCCAAAAGGGGTGAGCGAACCACCCTTATAAAAAGGGACACCACCTCGAGCACATAACCAAAAACATTGACCTGGATCAGCCCCGCTTAGCTATGGTTTGGGGACGAAATACTACACAGCCACCTTGTTAAGGTTCTAGCGACCAGGCTTTGTTGGGCCTATGTCCTTCATGAGGCATGGGTTATACTCGACTTTTTTAATCTTCGATCCATTTTTCTTTCTACCCCTCCCCTTCTTTCGACGCTTAGGCCTCTTTGCAATGTTTGGGCCGGACTCTTTAGTTGTTTCGAGGCTCAAAGAACCCCGCTCTGTTCTTCCCAACTAATAGGATTATAGGATGTTCTCCCGCTCTCCTTCTCCATAAACCCTCCACACTTCTGGGCCGCGAGCACGTTGGGATCTGATTAGATGCCGGTGAGAATGTGAAAAAACGCCTGGATGTCACCCCGAAACGAGTCCTTCCACATCCTC
Source organism: Pinus albicaulis (assembly GCA_034641835.2). Taxonomy (NCBI): domain Eukaryota; kingdom Viridiplantae; phylum Streptophyta; class Pinopsida; order Pinales; family Pinaceae; genus Pinus; species Pinus albicaulis. The sequence continues at coordinate 17,352,742 of MU968411.1, forward strand.
GTTAAAACACTTATAAATACCTTTCCCTTCCCGAACAAACTTGTTCAAAATCAGGTTGTTATTCTTAATTATAGCCTCCACTTCCTCCTCGAAACCTCCTTTAGAACCGAGCGACGGCCTTCCGTCGAAAATTGGGGCTCTACCTCACCAACAAAAACTAAACACAGGCCCCTTGCCCTCGGGACTTGGTCCCGACGAGAAGTTAAACACCTCCCTGCACGGAGTCAGCAGTCCTAGTCAGATCATCGAAAACGTTGTCGCCCTTAATCGTTCCATGTACTCCGCGGAGAATCATCTCTAGGATTGATACGAGGTTGACCTTTCACCCTGATTCGTGGCATTTGTCGCTAGTTTGTACTCAGTCATGCAAAAAAGAAATTTGAGGGGATAGTTGAAAACGGAGCTCAATATGTTATAAACGTTCTTGCCTTGGGCGGTGATATAAGAATGTATCGAAATAAGCGAGATCTAGGTAAAAAGCACGAAATGTGGCAATCCTATTATTACCACAGTAAATAGCATTAGATTTGACATAAGATATTGTGTTGCAGTGTTTTATGATAGATTAGTGCAACTTAAAAATTGTAAGATTTTATATTTTAATATGTCTAAATTTTGCACCGAAGAGATAGTTTAGAAATACACGGTTTCTGAAACAATAATTTTTACCGAAAAGTAAGATATTGAATTAACACTGATATACACTCAAATATGACATATTGTAAAACATTTCTAAGAATTATCAGTTTGAAATTTTGAATATTTGTCACTTGATCTTACTAGATTGCAAGTATAAACCATTTATATTCTTCAAATTGCTTAATTAAAATTAACACACCATATTCATTACGAGTGCATGAATAGAAAACGAAGATGTGGTTTCAATACCATAAAGGCAACAAAATTAAGGAAAGACACTTATTTCACTTCTTCGATATTTAGTGTTTGATGATGACTTCCTACATTCATCCTCATACACCTCTCCAAAAGTACACCAAAAGTGTACTCACCTTTGCAAACCACGATCAAATAAGTAGAAAATTGCAATTAAAACATTCTATGTTTTTACAAAGGTTACAACACACATTCTGAAAACGACCTGGGCCATGTCCAGCTAAAAATTTCATGCTAGTGAAAAATGTATGGAACATAAAACACTGTTATAGAAGTAAATCCTATATAAAAGATGATAAAAACTAAACCCAACTAAACATTTCCATTTATTGGAACTACCCATCATCAAAAGTAAGTAGACAATCTACAAATTATGGTGTATAAGCATGATATGTCACGAAGGCAAATTTTCTTAATAGAAGGTGCCTTACCACTAGAAAGATCACAAAAAGCTGAAAGTAACGAATATGAGACTAAATATTCATTTCAACGGTTTGTCGTGACAAAATTTTATTTATTCCACATTGTTGTCTAATAAAGTCTATTATTTAATAACACGGTGGTGTTAATATTGTCATAAATATTCATTTTGAGAATACTGTTCTACTAACATCTTATTCTATTTTGTATTATTGTAATCCACCTTCGAGTCCCTAAAGCATTGTAATTCCAACACCTTCTTGTCTAACTTTGGGGATGCCAACGCATAACGGAAAAAACGAGTCTTTATAGCTGTTGAAATATCCTTTGAACATCACACAAGAGCCTTGACACTTGTATTTTATAATCAATAATCTTAAAATAAGTAATAATCCATAGAAAAACCGATTAGGATCATAATACAATCTAATCTTAAAACAATTGCCACAATTTTAAAAAATATTAACACGGAGGTTCAATACTAGTTATAAAAGTGTTTGACTGCAATATTGTTTCCAATCAAGTGCCCGTGAAGGGCTTCTCTCTCTGTATTTCTCTGGTTCACGACTTCACTCACCTCCGAATATATTACATATCAAATAATACATTAAATATGATTTATTGGCATAGGAGTGGGGTTGTTTTTTAGCCGATCGGCGATAAATTGCTACAGCAAAACAAGCACTCTCCGTACCCGTTCACTTCGTTGATCGTTAAAGCAAAAATAATTCGTGATATTGTTTTCTCTTCAACTTTGTACTTTATGTTCCCAACTACTAATGGTAAAGTTTAATAAATATAAAGTCTACCAGACATGTTTCAGCTACCATTTTGAGATCGTCTCTCATTGTTGTAGCAGATAAATGATATTGATGTCTGTCTCTTGGATATTATAGAATGATTAAACACCAAATGGGCAAACAAACAATAGGGTTCTATCGGTTTCTAAATTGATGTTGAAGTAAATTCAATACTTAAGAAAATAATCCCTGTCTGAACGTTGAGCGTAGTGTCAAAGAGTATTCTAATCCCGACAAAATATCTCAAACACTCTAGGAATCATACCAAACTAAGTAACCGTCCGACTTGTTTGTAGCACCAAATAAGTATAAAAAAATAGCGACAAAAATATTCGCTTTATCGGTGTTCGCCAATAATTTTCGCTACGGTATGAATAATGTGACATGGTTATAGGAAAAAAACATCGAGGGCCGGTTGTATATGGAGTAAGACCCATGAAAGGAACGTTGGTCAGCATACCTTGTGCTGCATATAGGAATACACAACAAACTAACACGCGTGTTGATAAATTAATGCAATGCTAAAGCTGTTGCACAACCACCGTTAGCCGGACTAATTGAAGTTAACAAAAAAAAACTAATTAATGATTCTGAGGTCTGTAGGGTGTGAAAAATACAATGCATCGATTTGAATGCAAAAATTAAGTGAACCCAGTTTTTAGCTATTTGAGTGCTATTTCGAAATTAAAATAAAGATATCTGTTTCATAATAAAGACAGCAAAAATTTCCAATATTTGGATAATACCGGATGATACGGAATGGATGACCCCGCTGATATATCCCTTAAATAACGAAGTGAATACCGGGGGGGTGTTGTTTGGCTAGCTATCCAATGTAGGAGAAAAGTTTCTGTGAGTTTACCCATTTTGGTGGTGTGAGGTCAAATCAGCTGTGGGATTAGGGAGTTTCACCCTTGTTAGGCCAAGCCAAAACTATAAAATCATCGTCTGCGGGGATGAACGAGGAGAAACAAACAACTATGACCCTTTACGGAAACAATGAAAAATGGTTGAGGTGCTTAAAAAAAAACCAAAGCTCTCATCAAAGGCCCGGCTTCCCAGCGGTTGGCCCTGGCTTCGGCCTCCGGGAGAAGCCTACACGCTGGGAAGAAAGAATTTGTTCGGATGCTCTCAGCTCACCCTCTTCAATGAGGAGGTGGGGCTTGTTATGTAGCCTACGAAACGTCTTGGGACAACCTAATAACTTTCTTATTAAGTTTATTTGAATTCTTCATTTTGACCCGATACGTTGTCTTGCATGGTTCACCTTGTTTTATTTGATAAGAACTTATTTAACCTTTGCTTTCGGATTTGATGACAATATAGCTCATGGATCTTACCGACCTTGATAACGTCTTCCCCTTTGAAATCACGCGATTTGGTTTGTTTTGATCTTTGATGAGGTGACTTTTTAAATATTTTGTATACGCAAGACATATTTTCCAAAAAAAAAAGAACAATTCCTACGAAAATAAAAAGAGAAGTTGCATTACTGACAATTGACAGTGACTGAAAATGAAGACGATGACAGGAAGAAAATATATTAAAGAAACAAAGATATCTCCATTGTGAAAATTTTGAAAGAATTTCAAAGCTATGCTTTATTGTCTCCTTGTTGGTATTTCAATTCTCAATTTATGATAAGTCTCATCACCATAGAAAAAATATTATCTTTCGATTCACTTTAAAGCCCACAACTATACAATCTTACAAAACACTTATGTGATAACTAATTCAATAAATACCATTGTTTACAGATCCAGGAAGATGATTTCTAGCTTTGAAAAATGCTTCCTACGACAATCCATTTAAAACGAAACAATTGAACCAAAATAAGAGGAGTCCTTCTAGGAACGGAAGGCACTTTTATTAGTTTGCTAAATCAAGGCGAGAAAAGATTTGAAATCCATACATAAGAGTTGGTAAACATCTAATATTTATTCCGAATTTACCCAGTTAAAGGAAAAAGCTGTGCAGGTCGTAATCATAAATTTTCACACTTTCAGTAATTAAAAGTTATGAATATTTCTTCGCAGGTTGAGATCAATTCGGAAAGAAAAATATAATGGCTTCCTGGAGGAATACTTGGGTTGCTGACTCATTTGCATCATCACCTTCAGCTTCATACTGTTAATTTATCTACTGGGTAAACAATCCATAAAGACTCACTATGGATATACATCAAAATTAACAATTATTGTAATAGTTCATTTTATGGTATAAGTATCCTTCCATCATGATATTCCTATGTTGGTTTGGAAATTTCATTAGTAGTGTCCACGTCTCTTAAATTCCAATCGATTTAAATATAAAAAAAATAAATATGGTGGGATTAGTTCATATTAATAATTGCTGTATACCTGGAGGCACATAAATAGGTCTTGTTTCGTAAAATTCGTTTGCCAATTTCACTTTCATTATAGGAGATTTAATATTAAACACCTAGTACCTTAATTAGAGTATCCTAGTATCTACATAGATTAAAGCATCTTATGATTAACCAATAGTAAAAATGCTAATATTATGTTTCACAACTCAATTGACTATGTTCCTTTGTGTGCTTTAAATAAAATTTTTTGTCCTCGAGTTACATTTCACAACTAAATTCGCTTTAATTCCTTTGTATCCTTTCTGTCCTCACACGAGATAGTACTTGTGGTTCTTGAATATGTTTCTCAACTCTTTTGAAACAATGCCATCCAGTGTTTAATTTCTCTTACGAAATTCATTTCACCTGCAAGTAATTTCCTACTAAGTGAAAACCTTCCAAATGACTGCACAACAAATTCCTTGATCTCATTTCTCTGCCCGGACCAATTATATTTAACGATTGGTGTATGTTTATCCATATGTAAATATTGTTTAGGGTCAGATTGAGCCTCTCTTTGCATTATCATACTCCTTGCTAATTACAGTTATAGTGGATGAGCTTGGATTTCATCTTTAGGAGACCAATTAATCTACGCTATTCTAAGGATGCGCTATATCCTAAGTCTTTAGAATTAAGGACCTAATTTTGTCCTTCAACAATACTTTTGTTGTTTCAGCTATGTGTTCATAGGGTCTTCTAGAAATGTCCTTACATAGTGACAAAAGTCAAGACTACTGCCTTGGCCTGATTAAGGCATCATCGATAACTCCGCCTGACCTAATAACTACACATTCAGGTGTGCTTAGTGAATTCCACACATCTTTTCTTCAACAGTTTCCAATTCGAGATCATTTAAACTCAGCAGGCTTCCTGTGGTTCGCCCCCAATGGTGACTTAGTTCCTTTTAAACATCACTATGTGGGCCTTTCTTGAATTTTCGTGCTCTTTAACAACCATTCCTTCTTTCTGACAAACCAATCTATTAGAAAACATACCTTGTTTCTCCAACTTTATATCCTTCTTGTTCTTGGTTTTGTGTTCTTTCTTCGAAGCAGACCTGCGGTTAGGGCATGTTGTAACCCACTTTATTCACAGTCCTGCTAACTACGGCCTCACTTTGCTCAAAGACTATTCGTTGCCCTTGTCTGTCTCTGATATTCTATATGTTGGGTTATAAGACACCCTTCGCTATTGTTGAAACATTTTGGTCCTCAAGGATACCTCGTGGGTTCAGTTTCATCCTTAATAAAAGTTATCCCGGATGCAACACAAAATTACTTGTGATGTTTCACCTTTGGATGATCTTTAAACTCACTCCGACTCTTTGGGAACAACGTTCCAACTAGTAGACTTCCTCTGAACCGAAGCACCCTTGCAACCCTTCTTAACAGTCTCTCTCTACCTTGGCCCCTCCTAAGAAAGCCGCATGCCAAGTATTTATAAACTGCTAACACATTCAAACCAGCTTCTGAGAACCTACAACAACCCTATTGCAACTTCAGTCCTACTAGATTATCTCTATATTTCAGACCTAAATTTATTTCAGAGTGTCCCACAACTTGGGCGACCTTTCCAATCAATCTTCCCTCAGTCCAACATAGCTTCATTTTGTCATAAATAATCCTTACCTCTAAGTTTGCTATCCATCTTCAATATTCTTAACTCAAGATATTTAATAATTGCACAAAGTCAAATTGATATTGTAAATCTATGAATATATGGTTTTAGTTCTTCTTCATACGGTCCAATAATCTAAACATGCAAAAGACTTCCCTATATCTACGATGTTTTAGAACAAGGACTTGCAATTTTGACCATTATTAATGCTTTTGTTGTTACCAAGCTATGTTGTTCTGGATATTTCAAAGTAATGCTTACATGACAAGAACCAGAGACTACTACCTTGTCACCGGTTAAGGCATCATCGATAGCTCTTTAATATTATGCTTTACATTTGGTGTGGCAAACAGTTACGTCTTCATGCAAAAAAGTTTGAATAAGAGTCATTTGTCATGGGGCTTACGCCAATAGTTTTGCCTTCTAATAGTGACTTAATTGTTAATAAATTGTATGGGCCTTCCAGGCAGTCCACAAGTGCTCTTTATTAACCATTGTTTAACAAACAAACCAATCTAATGAAAACATACCTTATTTCTCAATTTCCCCTCATCCTTCTTGTTCTTGGTTTTGTTTTCTTGCTTCAAAAAACAAGACCTCACAGTTAGGGCATGTTGTAACCATTTGTTAGAATCACCAAAAACTGTATTCTCCTTTGCTCAAAGAGGCCCTTTAGTTGCCTTCTTCTATCAAGTCTTTCTTTCTGCAATTTTATGCTGTCAATGATAATTTAATTTGTAAATCAATCAAGGTTTACCATTCATTCAAGTGGTATCCCCAAAAATAGGTTTTATTTTTAATTCTAAGGATTTCATGGGAAAAAGTCTTCCTCTTGTTTTCGAACTAGTTCATTATAACTTACTCTTGTCACAAAATAAGTTTTCTTTGTCTCAAGGATATTAATTTCTACATTGATCCATGAATCTCCATTGGATTCCTTGGCTAGTAGTGGATTCCACTGTTAAGCACAGTTACTTTCTCCCATACATACACATTTATCATACTCTGAAGTGCATTTCTGGTGCATTGATGCACAATTTTAATTTATTTATGAAAGTTAACAAACTTGAAAAAACACGAAGAGGTTAGAATGTGAAAATATGTGAAATAGTAAATTTTGACAAGCTCATTTTCCTATAAATCTTTTGTAGTACACGATATTGAAATAATAATTTTCTATAATGTTTATATATTTTATCTCTTTGTTGATTTACTGATTTTCCATGTTAAAAGCATTATATTTGACATGTCAAGTGTGAAATCGGGGAATATACATCATCTTTGTTCATACGGGCTCATAAAAATAACGAGGTGTTGTGTCTATCTTGCCAAAGAGATTTTCTAACCTATCACTACATTAGTACATAATGGTATTTCATCCTGAGCACAAAATGGTTTTTAAAAGGAGCGCGCGTGTGTTTATATGAAGAATATGTTGCGGCTTATATGGATCAAAATCTAAAATTGAACGAGAAAAAACCTTGCATTGAACGGTCTCGTGGCAGAAAAAGTGAGCCTCGGGAACATCATCTGGGGTTCTCATTTGATGATTTTACTAACATGGAGGACTAAAATTTCTCCTACGCGCACGAATATACGTTTTTAATATCTTAATTTAGGTTCTTTTAAGAACTATTTTGGAAGGAAACGTTAGTGTTTATAGGTCAAGAGGTTGGATATTCTGCAGTACGATAGCTCTCTAAGGTCCTTTTAAAAAAGGGATTTTTTAGAATACAGCAGTACGAGGAGAAATTTAGAAAAAACGTATTTTCTAATGGGATTGCAGCTGTATTTCTTTAGACAAAAAGTTGAAACAAGGAGTGCATATTTGATTAAGATAGCGGAAGTATTTTTGAAAGATACCTTGTGGTCTAAAAAACCTATCAGTCATACCCATTATGGCTGACACATCTAAGTGAATATTTAATTGTTGTTATTCATTAACCTCATGTTTCACAATTGATATTTGTCTATGAAATTTTTATTTAATTATTTGTACATATTAATAACTATCATTTTGAGTTAATAATTTTTTTAGACATAGATACAACGAAATGATCTGGTAAGTTTTTGAATTATCGATCGTATGATGACTTATTGCATATTGGACTAAGGATGGTGGAGGCATGAGTTGTATATTGTGTTCTGTTAGCAGTACGATTGAAGGTGTGCATGCATTGTTTACACCTTGGGTTCATTTCAAAAGAAGACAGTATCTAACTCAATATAGTCGAAGAAAAGACAGATGCACAGTTGCATATTTACGTGAAAGCAGATGCAGATATTGAAGTGTCATCTTGCTTTGGCAATCATCTTCTTTCATCGTAGCATGAGGTTTTATGAAGAATGTCTTTGCCAGCTTGCTACAGTTATCTTGAATTTGTTATGTTGATGTAATAACGGTTGTTTGATATTCGTTGAAGTTGTTCGGGTTTTACAAGTGAATATTCAAGTAATTTTATGTTTGTGCCAAAAATTACATAAAAATTGGTTTTAAATTTATTGAAGAAAAAGCGCTTTAATCACTGCTTTAATATTACTCATAATGTTGTGAATTTCTTCACCAGAGCTATGTGTTATGTTGAATGTTATTTTCCAAAAGTTTTGATCATGATTTCTATCTAGGGTCTGTAGCATATATAATTTCAATAATTTAATTGGATCAATCGTTCATTCTTTTAAAATAGAACTATGTCAATTATTCGTAGCTCTGTTATTTTTAATTTGTGGACGCCCTTCTTCTATCATGAAGTCTTTCCATCGTTCGGTTCTCGAATACCTTTCTAGCTATTGTTTGGCCCTTTTGGTCCTCAAAAGATACCTACGACGGGTTCATTCAAACAAATATTTAAGAATGTTCTTTATCCACGGATACGACGAAATTATTAGCGAAATGTTACACTTTGGATGTTCGAACTCCTGCTCCCGGCTCTTTTAGGAACAACGTTCCAACCTAGTGAACTTATCTCTGAGCCAAGCACCCTTGCTTCTTCTTAACAGTCTCTATCCACCTTCGGCCCTCTGCGGCCACTCTGCCGAGGGGAATTTATGCGGCCTGCTAACGCATTCAAAAATAAGCACGAACACATCCCAACATGTTCTGTGCAGCTGGTCCCTCTGTGATATCTCTGGAATTTTGATTTAATTTATTCAGTGTCCCACACAACTTGGCTGGTAACATAAATAATGTTTGAGTCAATAGCTTCATTGTCATAAATAATCCTTACCTCCATTTATATCTTATCCTTCAAAATTTTAACTCATAGGGTCTTGTTCAATTGCCCCAAATCGTGATATGTTGCTCCAAATCACTGAAATGAGTTTTGATTGTGTTATACGATCCAATAATCTACTTTGTTAAAGGTCACTGTCTACAGTGTTTTGGAAACAAAGGACTTACAATTTTCAGCATTCTTAAAAAAATACTTTTGTTGTTACAAGCTATATTGTTCATAGGGTCTTCCGGAGATATTAAACACATGGTAATAAAGAAGTCAAGATTCAAGACTACTACTTTGTCACACAAGTTAAGGCATCATCGATAGCTCATACAATACTAAATAACTTCCACATTCGATGTGTAGTGGTCACATCTTCCCATATACGATTTGCAATTCTGCAGAAGATCATTGTCTACTTTTGACTCCTTAGGGCTTCATAATAGTTGCCTTCTAATATTTGACTTAATTCTTCCAAACATCAACGTACTTGGGCCTTTCAACGGTCATGAAGTATACTTTGTAACCATTCATTATAACAAACAAACCAATCTATTAGAGAAACATGCCTTGTTTCTTGACTTTATATCTTTCTTGTTTCTTGGTTTTGTGTTCTTTCTTCGAAGAAACAGACCTCACGATTAGGGCACATTGTAACTACTATTTACGATCCTGTAGCTACGGCCTCCAAATTATAAAGAATGTGTTTGCCTTCTTCTATGTGAAGTCTTTCTACATATACACAGAAGTTTATACTTGTGGTGAAGTGCCCTGTTGTAAGTCAATCGGGGTTTTCCATTCCTTCAAGTCTGCTCCCAAAAAATGGGTTTTACTGTTCTAATGATTTCTTTAAAAAATGTTATATTTGTTTGGAGAACTAATTAATACCGTTTACTCTTATCCCCAAAATAAGTGTTTCTTTGTCTAAGGATATTAGTTTCTGATGAGATCCATGAATCTAATTAGGTTAACGGGCACAAAACATTAGTGGATTCCATGTTAAGCCTGGTGCTACTTTTATTGTAAATGCACATTTATCATATGTAAAAAGTACATTTCTCGAATACGTGGATGTTTCACCAATTTTTAATTTATTTATGGGGATTATATTTGAAAAGTAAAGAAAGTTTGAATGTGAAATATATGAAATAGTAAATTTTGTCACTCATTTTCCCTATAAAATCTTCTTATAATTCATGATGTTAAATAAGAAATTTCATAAATGTTTATATTTTATCTCACGTGATTTATATAACTTTTCCATATTAAAAAAGCAATATATTTAAACTACTATCTCAAGTGTGAAATCGTATACCATCATCTTGTCTGTCTGAGGCTCATAAAATAACGATCTTTGTGGCTATCACCTTAATTTTTCCTTTATCTACAGTGGTATGGTACAGTGTCCTGAGCACCTCAAAATATAGTTTTTGAAAAGAGACTATGTACGCGATATGATGCACATAGAAGACTACGGCACGAAACATATATAGATCAAATCTAAAAAAAAATTGAAGCAGAAAAACCTTGCACGCTGGAACAAGTGTTTGGCAGGCATTGACACAGGGAACATCATGCAGGTTCCGACTATGATGGTTACTAACATGGAGGACTAAAATTTCTCTACTATAGCACATGGTCTCACGTTTTCAATATATTGTTGGGTTCTTTGAACTCATTACAGAAAGAACTGGAAGTATTTGTATTATTGATTGGATGTTCTAGATACTGATAGCTCTCAAAGGTCCTTTTCAAAGGATTTGTTGGAATCTATTATCGGGAGAGGTGGAAAAATAAATGTATTTTTCCTAGCAGTTTTATTATGACCCGTACATTCTTTCGACAGAAGGATAGAAACAAAATTGCAGTTGCAAGTTAGAATGTTGATATTTTGGGATAAATATTGATTAAAAGAACATATAGGTCTAATGTATTATATTTTAGCTATCTAAGTAGATACTGGTGTTCTTTATTCATTAACCTCATATTCACAAAGTTGATCTTTTTATATAGGACTATTGGTGGTGTTGTTGCATATATTGTATTCCATCATTTTAGTTCAATAATGCACTGAACACAGATACACTTAAATGATCTAGTAGAATTTTGGAGTGTCAGTACTAACGACCTATTTCATGTTGATAAGATGAACGTTGTGTTTCTCATTATGTAAATGTGATTGAGTACGATTAGAAAATTATTGCATGCATTGTTTACACCTTGATTCATTTTTTCAAAAGAGGGCAATATAAATAAATATGCAGTTGAAAAAAGCCTTCAGATGCATTGAGCGCATATTTACGTGTAGCAGATAAGAAGATATTGGAAGGTATGCATTCTTTCTTTGGAAATCATCACCCTTTTCATAACACCTTGCTTTTCAGCAGAAATTTTGTGAGATGTTCATAGCGACTTTTGATTATCTTGAATTTGTTATGTTGTTAATGATTGTTTGAAGTGATAGTTGGGGTGTTAGTTTTACAGTGAATATTCAATGAAATTTTATACTTGTTTTATTTGATTGTAAAATTGGTTTTAATTTTATTGAGAAAAACTTCTTTGCAATCACTACTTTAATATTTCACACTAATGTTTAATGATTTCTTTAAAATTCTATGTTATCAGTATTGAATGTTATTTTCAAGAAGTTTTGATCTTGATTTTATCTAGGTCATGGCATATATAATTTAAATAATTTAATTGGATCATCGTTCATTTTCTTCTGCGAAAATGGAACATTGTATCCTATTATTGACAATAGTATTTTCAAGAAATTTGTGGTTGCCCGCTATTCTCAGAATCACCATAAGTTGGGTTATATGAATACCTTCTTCTGGCCCTGCTTCGTTTGCCTTTGTACCCAATTCCTCAAAGGATACTACGACGATTCGATTTCCCACAAAAGATTTGAGAATGTTCTCATGGATGCAAACACGGAAATTACTTGTGATGTTTCACACTTTGGACGATCTTCAAGCTCTTTCTCCCAATCTTTTGGGAACAACGATTCGCCTGAAGACATCTACAAACCAGCGTGCTTGTGGGCCTTCAACAACGTTCTTCTATCTACCTTGACCTCTGCGAAAAGCCTTGCTCTACCCCGGTGTTATAAGCTGCTAACACACGCCATTCAAACCAAAGCAAAGAACCCTACAACAACCACTGTTGCAGCATGGTCCTACACTAGATTGTCTCTAGATTTTCGGACCTAGAATTTGTTCAAGGAGCGAAGATAAGGATACAGCCCAACAACATTTGTAAATCGAATTTTCAGCTCTGTTCATATCGAAGATAAACTCAACGCCGCCGAATTCGAATGTTGGGCTCTCGCTCGGATAGCACTGCTCTGGTTATCGCACGCTTCATATAAAAAAACAAAATTAAAAACATAATCGTGCTTTTCGAAGACATGGTGATAGGAAAAAACAGCTTTGATAACCCTTATTACATATAATATACGCCCACGCATTAACTCATATATAAGTCAAGGGTAACGATTTACGACATATGTTTTCGTGTTCAATCAAAACTAGTGAAACCAATGTAATTGAGGGCTGTAAATCGAAGCTTACGGAGACTATTTGATGGAAAGTGTCAACATTTTGGATTTCTAGCAATTGTGGGCAAAAAGAAGGCTGTTGAAGGTGTAAAAATTGATTTTTTAACACACTCTTACAAAATGTTTAAAATGCCATTCTGCTGACCGACGTATTCACCGAAAGCATTCACCATTGGTCTAGCACATGAAGCATTCATATTGGAAAATTTATTCAAAAAATAATAATTACGGAAGCGTTTTAGGCTCGTGGAAAATCACGAAGCACACTAAAAAGCATTCGGACTCCCAACAAATTTACCAAAAAATATTATAATTACGAGTTGCAACTTCCTTTTCGCTGTCCAACTCTATATATGTCCAAAATCCTCCTCGCGGGTTTAGCTCCACCCCAGCACGGAAATGGATATATTGGTGCTCTAAATCCATTTCGGGACAACTACGCGTCCCTAAAGCGAGCCGGATCTTCGGTTCTTGTCCAATCGTGCGAGCGTCATCGGTCTCGTCGACCATGTCTTCGGTTCTTGTCGATGCGTCGACGTCATCGATCGTGTGTGCGGCATCGCGGAACCGAGTTAGAGCTTGTAAAGTTGCTTTGAGCGTTTGTTCGCTTCCTCCAACGACTCCGCACTAGCTCCCGCTCGAGTCCCAGCAGGACGATCACTCAATCCTTCCCCGACCCGGTGAATTTCGTGATAAGCCAAGTTTGTTGGCCTCCAACTGGCTTCCGTGGTGAAGACGGGGACGTCCGCTCGAGCACTCCCCCCCGTCCGTGGGCGGGCGGATGTTGAAGACCGAAAAATAGAGGCGGGAATGTCGAATCCTCCCCCCAAATCTAGTCGTCGAGGCGAATGTTGTCCCGGCTTCGAAGAAAAATCGGGAGAGGCGGAATTTCATGTTTTTTTTTCAATTTTATCGACGTTTTATTTTGGTGGGCTGTTAACCAATAATTAATTATTTTTAAAAATAATTATAAGGCTAATTTTATAAAAAAACTATAGAAAATAGGTTTATGTAAAAAATTAACTATAAGATTAAAAACCCTTAAAATTATTTTGAGTAAATTAGCCCTAATTTTCTTTATTTCATCTTGTTGCAAGAGTACCTTCCAGGAAGTTTAGTAGAAATTTCTTGAAATCCTTCCAAAGGTAACATGACAGAAGATATATTTAAATATCCTGTTATAAATGGCCATAATACGGCTACCATACTACACAGCACCACCCCACCATTACGGTGCAGCCACTACATCTACCTCTAGCTTGTAGAGATTATGAGTAAACCCTATCTTGGTTTGTTGGTTTTTTATGTCAAAAGGAAAGGCTTTTCCCTCATGAAAACAACATCACTAGCATTGTCTTCCGGCCTTCTTTTAGTGAGACCAGGATGCTTCTTCGGACACCAGAACATGCATAGGTGCTTGACAGAATGGATACCAAACTCCCTCTCAAAATAATGGTCCTAATATGCTAAGTCTTCTTCATGTATACATCGTCTTATATGTATATGCATACGGGTCCTTCTCCTCCGATCCTCGACAACTCTTTGTCTCCCGAGTATGTGGAAAGGCGCACCACTATTCCGATGCCACACACGATCCCGCGGCTTGAAGAGCCGAAGCAAACGTCGAAAGTGACTCGGGTCGACGGAAATGAGGCCTCATCCTGCCTACGGAATCCATGGCCTCGCACTGTTCTTCGTGGACGTTCGTGGTGAAATTTCCATGTTCGTCGATGAAAACATGGCACCGGACGAATCCTTCTTCTTGTGCTTTGGAATTTTTCGGTTGTTCCCCCTTCCCTTTCTTGCTGCGGCGTGTTAACGATTCTCTTCATCTTCATTGGTAGGATTCATCCTGATACCTCGCCTTATCTCCTCCTGCCCACGAGTGCGACCAGTAAATACATCTGACCAGTTTCTCCTTGTCCATTAGTAGGAGTACGCACGTATTCTTCAACTCTTAGATGTGACCAAACTCATGAAATTTGTTAATCATGGATAACCTCACACTTCAGTTCATCTTAGAATGGACAAACTTCGTGAGGTATTTTGGAATATTGTGGCCTTTCTCCATTTTTATTTTATGAGCTTGTGCATACGCGTAACTTCTCTGGTCATACCTTTTGGAACAAGTCGGCAAGCCATCTAAAGATGGATCGTTGACATTTTTCCCGTGAAGGCTGGACACAATATAGTCCTTCCACCTTCCTTGATCATATTCTCGTCTTTGTTGTCTTCTTTTGCATGCATCGATAAATGTTAACAGCAACTGAATCCTAACACGTTCATCACTATCGATGAACTCCTTATTGTGTCTCCAACACCACCTCTATCTGTCCTTTTAAGACTAATAGTGGAGCTTATCAAGGGCATACTCCAATCTCAACGATTGAAGGAACGTTTCAATGTATACTCGATTTACTGCACCAAAAAAAGAGATATTTTGTAAATTCGAATTGTCCACAGCTAAACTCACTTCAAATTGCAATCTTTTAATAAAAATGCTATGATACCATGTAGAAATTATATACACTAAGCATGCATATGTCCTAGATCACCGATCTCACACTATGTAACACTTCAAGATATTGAATCTATTCCCACTTGTTAATCTTTTGCAAAAAAAAAAATTAATTTACACACACATGTGAAGTATAAACAAAAAATAATCAATCGCACATGTACAATTTTAACGAAAAGCACAGCGAAAAACACCAAATATATATTATATATAACATGGAATCCTTCATAATGATATCATACAAACCTAAAGCATATATCACAAGCCCTCGTTACAATACAATCTTCCTTTTATAATAGGGATGATCTTGCAAATCATGTAGATATTTACCTCCACCTTCTGCTTCCTCACTAGCAATCCCTGTTTTGAAGAATAGCTACGGAATGAATTCGAATTTCCCTTTCCTTGACTCATAATCCTCATTGGCAACTCCAATGTACGGCAATCAATCAATGCATCACTATAGTCACAACAGATAAATGCATCTTTCCTTATCTCTTATTTTAGATTCTCCTGGCTTGCCATACTGTGATTAACTACCTTATTGTTCGGTTGATTAACAGGTCTATTGTGAATTAAATTCCGCTAATTAATTTTAACTCCACTCTCACCTAGTGTGTCAATCGGTTAGACTGAATGCTTCAAACTCCAATGAGTCTAGCGAGTTCGTGCAGACCACCCGCTCACCAGCCTGCTTCTTCCAACTGTCATCATAAATCTTCCATGAGTTTCTACTTTGAGTCCTCACCGACTAGCTCCGGTGACCCACTTAGGGTCGTAATTCCTCGGTCCATGATATTTTGTCTGTGCCCGCTGGGGAAGCAGAGTGCTCGAGGAACAGGTTGTTTTAGTATTACGGTTGACTGACAAGGCTACATCACGACAATCGCATCTATTTTCGGGTCAGGTACGTAAATAGAACTTGTGTCATTATGAAAAAAAAAAAATCATCTTTATTTTCCAACTTGATCTAATAATCACACCAAAACCATCTTCATGACTTAATGGTCATCATGTCAAAAATAAGACTTATGCTTAAAAAATAACTGTGGACCCACCCAAATAATGATATTTCACTAAGCTCATCATCTTGTTGAATCTCAACACTCCTGATTAGGAGAGTTTAAATCTCATCAAGTATATAATATATTATATTATGGTATATGGAAAATAGAAATTTGATGAAAACAACGAGACTGTCATAATAAAATTAGTGTTTCAACATTATCATTCTTCAGAAAGTATGATTTTTCATTAAATAATCTACTTAAAAGGTTCAATTTTAAATACATAGTTGCATATGCACTCCACTTATTAACATGGAAGGAGAAAATTAGAATCAAGCATAAAAAAGGATAAAAATGACCCTACCATGAAGATAGAGTTCAAAATGGCCAGTATTTGCCAATTAGAATACTATTACATAGTATTTTAAGTTTGGATAGGCACCTAACTTTTCCATCCACATCATCTAGCAATAACATAAAGGTGTTGAAATTTTAGAAAACATGACCTCACAGTGGGTGTGTATGTGGGTGAGTGTGATTCTAGACTCTTCCAAATCGGAAGAAATCTATGGAAATATTTTCTACTTGGTAAGGAACACTTGGATGCCCATCCAAAATGGTTGAGATGCAAGTAAACGACATCATGCTTGAAACATATTCAACTGCCTCTCTCTTGGTTATATAAGCATGTGGGACATTTGAATAGAGAATAAAGTGGCTCCTATCTTGTGAGAGCTGTGTGTTTGTACCATGAAGTGTGTTCGTTGAGGAAGTTATCTACCGACACGTGGATGTCCAGGGTTCTAAATTAAATGAAGCTCATGTACAGAATGTTAAAAGATAAATTTGATGCAGACCAGGGTGAGTTCAGAAACTGAATATGTGAGAATATCTTTATGTTAGTGATATTTTTGAATCGATTGTGTAACCTCACAACGACCTGAAAATAGAAAAATTGAGCTGGAAAAATTAAATGTTTATGCCGAATGGAAGAAAAACAAATGACTATGAAGCTTTATGTATAATAATTTTTCGATTATGAAAAACTTGCCGAATGGAAAATTGACATCTAAATATGGTTTAAGCATTAAACCGGAGGAAAACAAAATTTCAAAATTAATGCTCGGAATTTATTTTGACAAACATAGAGGTATTATTAATAGGCCGAACATGACAACATGACTAGAATGTCACTGTGAATTTTGATACATAAAATTGATTCCTACTAGATAAAATTTTTGAAAAATTCGAACACCTTGAAGCTATTAAAAAGTAGTATAATAAGCAAAAATAGAAAACGAGATTGAAGCAATACATGAATTTTTCATATTCAACTACTCTGGAACCAGGAAAAGACTGGTAACATAAGAGGTTGTGATGTCATATAATTTCTCCTCTTGAGAAGAGGAATTTGGAGATAGGTTTGAAAGCACAACAATTAAGAGAAACACTATTCGAAACCCATTTAGAAATTACATTGAATGGCAATGATTCAACGAACATAAACATATACATAGAGATATAAATTATAGCAGTACTTCAATGGAACATGAATACTTGAAAGGTGAATAAATATACATGTGTACGATAAGAATTACCTTCGGTCATGTAAATATAAATGATATTGAATATATAATCATATATACATGAAAGCGAGCACGACATCGACAACACCAATTGATGTCTATTGTGACTCCCACGGTCGAGAATTCATTCTTGTACTTCCATGCACGTTTTCCGGTGTGCATCTCTTTCATGTGTCTGAATTGTTTTTCTGGTATTTTCAAAATGTTACAGCAACAGGAAGCAATATTTGTTTATGAAATGGTCTAGAGCAAATAATTTTGTGGTGCTTGAGAACCTCATTTGTATATCCTATAAGGTAATTTCCTCTTCTTTGAATTTCTACATTGACGTTCCTCAAAAGCATGTTTAAGTAGAGTGCATCCATGTCTGGCTGGGCATGAAGAAAGAAATAGTAATTATTCGGTGAACGGTTGGTGATATTAATAGTATAAAGTAAAAGAAAATACTTCAAGGTAGCTAGAAGCATTTTTGAAAAAATAGAAAAACAATAATGAGATCAACATCATGCAAGTAATTATTGTCATAATTTGGAAAAATATAGAGTGATTTTTATGGTAAATATGAAAGGAAGAGTCTATTGTTGGTTAGAGTGTACTATTCTACATAACGATTTTAGTCATGAGCAATGATTCTTCTGCATTTCATACTTGTGAATATGGATTCTCTTCATTGGTATAATGAGAATGAAATGCTAGTTGGATTTAGTCCAGGCAAAGACCTTACTATTGAAATACGAAATTTAGAATACATTAAATCTTGTTCTTTAGGCCAATCATATTTATTTCTTTCTCTAATATGTTCTGTACCAACAGCATATATTATTATTAAAACATATAATAAGTGGTATTTGTTGGCACGTCACACCTCTGTGATAAAATAGATACATATGTTGGGTACATGAAATATCCCATGGTGTTCCTTTGTATTTTTTAGGTAGTACCATGAAGGATGGAAATTATGGAGGCTTTGGGTCAGGTGTATAAATATTTAAAATAAACTTTTACCAAGTATGGTAGAAGCTGCATGCTTTAAATTTTTTGTTGACATAATTTTTATTTCATTTTGTAAAGAGAACCTTTGTGTCTAGTTTTCTTCCTTAGGATATTAGTAAAAGTTTGCTGTCATTATTTCTCTTATTGAAAAGAGTGTTCTTCAGCATGTTCAATTTTTTTTAGAATTTTTTGTGTACGGGGGGCAATTGGTACATTTCATTGCATATAGGTGCATGGAGAACCCTCAAAATGTTTGTTTCTCTTGTATTAATAAAGAATCTAACTTATAAACCTTCAAGGAGGTTCAATCTTGAGTATGGTGTTCCGCTACGAAATTGTGAGAAGGTGGCAAAGAGAAGCACGGGAAGAGATCGACACCTTGTTGGCGAAAAATAGTTTTGTAAGAAGTTACGAATATGTCCGTCACGCCGCCACGGTGTGGCGCCCGTCAATATTCGACATACAAAAGAATATTAACACGGTGGCCGGTGGCTGGTTCCCGACAAGGGATAATGGGCAGGTGCACAAGTAGTTGTTGTTTCGGGTGAAGGAAATTTCTCTTAGCGGGTGATCATCGGTACGAAAAACATTGCCGAGTACGATGAAACTCATTTCATCGACGGGGATGGTCTGTCGGTGGAGGCGCTCCTTTCGATGTGGGAAGCGGCCGTCGCCAAGAGGATGCCCATTTATTTGGACTCAGGATGTGAAGAGCGGAGAGTGGATTAAAGCATTATGTTTTGAAAGAGCGCAACAAGGTGGGGTGCAGTAGCAACAATGAGCTACTTGTTAGAGTCTTCCATGAATACAAGTTGCAAACATTTAATCAAGAAGATGCTATTTTGCTTGGCTGTCACATGGTAGATTACAAGTGAAATTTTGGTGAAATATGGTTTTGAAGTGAAAATAACAAGTGTGAAAAGATTTTGATGGGTGGGAGATAATGCTGTGATTTTTCGGAAGGGTTGAAAAAAGGATGATGTTTGTTTTAGCTAATTTAAAACTATTGAATTCAATAAATTATGATTTCTTGCCGAGTGGAGAAGGTAGAAAGTATGAGACCAATATGATTAACAAGTGAACAAAATGCTTCGTGATTTTCAAGGCTATCAATTTCAATGTTGTAGCCTCGGTGTTCGAATATGAAGGGCCCCAGGTACGTTCATTTTCATAGGTTAGAGAGGTTAGGAGGGGTGAACATGGTGGTCCAGTATTCGGTATGGGTTTGTGGTTTTTCAATTTTGCGATGAACATGCCATGTTGTATGTAATACTTTCTTTTGTTCCCCGGTGTGACAGTTCCTCATTGGTGGATCCAATTCATTGGGGAGGTATGGAAAGGGGGAAATACCAATATTAATTCACCCAACGAAGGGTGGCGCAGGCGGGATCATTGGGGGAGAAGGGATTGGTGTGCCGCGCGAATGAACGTCATGGGAGGAAAATGTCTTCCATTGGTTTTATGACGAGGAAAAGTACACGGCCGTGAAAGCTTCAAGGAAGGGCAACGGGTTAATGATCTTAAAGGTACATATTCTGTTATTGTACAAAATAAAGGGTGGTGCGAGAGGGGATTTCAACAGAAGCATATGAAAACAATTCTAAAAAATAGTTTATTAAAATTCATAAAGAAACAAATGTATGGATTTCGGTAAGTGGTAATTTATATAATATGTGACATATTTCTTATGCCTCGATGTCTCTCATCATGGTTCTGTGAGGAGCTTCAGGACAACGATATGATGAGACACTTGGGCAGCATTTTTCAAACCAATAATCTTGCTGCTTTACGCCGATGACTTTCGATTTTTTCTAACTGGATGCATATTTTGAAGTAACTTCTTGCGCCATGGGGTGATAGGGCGGCTAGCAATCATTGCTCTCCCAAATAAATAAATAGGAATTATCGGATGTTAAATACGTATCGTTAGAGAGACTTGAGTTTTTAAACCTTTATTTATTAATGAAAAAGTGAAGATGTGGGGTTTTGGAATTCAACAAAAAAAGAAAGTCCTAGTGGTACAGCACCTACACTGGATGAACCTCCGGACTATTTTGGTGGAAGGTATATTTTGTGAATATAAGAAAAATATTTTATAAAATTGTGTCTATTTATAGTGGTTGGAAAAAATTCTATTACGAATGTCGATTCTTCATTTATATATAGTTTGAGAAAATTCTATTTATAGATGATGGTCTGTTTCGCATAGATATGTATTAGAAGGTTCTATTTATAGATTGCATGTCTGTTATAGTGCGTAGTAAATATTTATTAATACGTAATAATAGTTGGACAATAAACGATAATCTATTCTCAGCGAACACTTGTAGGCAAATTAACGGTAAATACGATTAACTATAGGAAATTCGAGTTCAAAGTTGGTTGGTGGGAACGTAGTGGACTTAGTTGTAGGCGGGTGATTCGAAGTTATGTGAAGTTGGATATTGATTATGCGGGTTGTAAAGTAGTTAACTACAGTTAAGTGAGTTAAACTACGATTTTGCTAGTTGTAGCTAAGAATACATAAGTGAGAAACAATGAATTAATTATTAGAATTAATTCATGATAATCAGAATGTACGTAAATGAATATTTTTACTATTATTAACTACACACAGATCTAATGGAGACCGGACATTGAGATATGAATGAAAAGGAAAAATTTGACTATCGATTTTGTGACATTAGTGGGTGAACTCATGCAACCCTTTTATTGGAGATGTGAGTGGGATTGCACGATCGAAAACAAGCATGATTTCCATTCATTCAAATTTCTAATTTGAGGATTGCTGATCAGAGCGGTAGAGTAGCATAGTTGCAATTTTTGTATGGTAACGAGTGTTGAAGACGATTGTATGTTATGCGGGAAGCTCTTGGGTTAAAGTTTTGTATAGGGTGTTTCATGATCCATGAAATGTATACATAATGTATGATTGTGGGTTTTTTAGCTTTGTGCTTTCTGGTAAAAACATACGTATTTGTATTGACGATTGATCTTCTTGTGATACTTGCAATTGACGATATGTTTTAATTCGCAAGATTTTTTGTAGAAGCGATTTTGTATTTAATATTTTGGCATATAATTGTTAGATCGAGGAGAATCCGAGGCAATATAATTTGTTAAAATTTCTGTGGCATCGAGCAAGAGATTTGGTTTTGAACGAGGCTGAAGGATTTTGTTGGTGGAAAAGAATTCGGGTATGAAAGAATTTTTGGTGCTACGGTTATGAGTAAACATCAAAATAGCTTTCAATGGCTTGCGACACAGAGCCATGCACTGCGAGGGCATCTCGAACTACGAGATGGAACGGTGCTTGAAGATAATGGCGAGTTGCGCCGATGGTGGGTGTTCCCTAAGCCCCGCCCGACGGATGTTTGCATTGCTTGATGCATGGCAAAGAAAAGTGGCAAAGAGAGGATGGATTACAATTGAAGGTGTGTGGAATACATTGTCTCAAGATTTCTGGAAATCACACCATATACTATGTGGAAAGGCTTTAATGGATCTTTTCCGAAAAATTAGCGACCATAGGGAAATTGACTCAAAGATAAACTCGGAAAGTCAAGATGGAAAAGGCGACAACATTTCCAAAGTATCTCACAAAGTTTTTCCAATGTCGGGATGGGCAGGGGTGGAATGGTGTTTTGCTAATGATGATTGGTGAGCTTGTCTCTCTTGAGACCCTAAAGTTACAGCACGATTATAGAAGGCTACTGTCAATGGATAGGGCGCGCCCGGATTGAAACGACCCCCGTTCCCCCCGCCGGATGGTGCGGAAGGGTCGGGGCAGAGGCACGGAAGATGGCCGCCCAAAGCAAAACGCAGTGGTAGAAAAGTTGTACGTTGGCTACCAAGGCAAGAAGGGAAAGGTAAGAAATTCCATTCCTAATCCGAGTTTCCAAGGCAGAAAGGCACGGATTTTTCCCGAAATGTGATGTTTTCATATCGCCGTTTCGACATATCTCTGTTGTTGCGAGAAAAAAAAGAAAAACAAAGAAAGGATTATTGGGCTGCAGTTGTTGGGCCCCCTTGCCTCGCAATTGAACTTGTTTCTCCTTGATCTCATGCGTATTCGATAAGTGCATTTCGGATGGGTGCTGATATTTAGGATAGCGCTTTATTACATGGGGAGATGAGGCTTTTGGGTGACATGGAGGGAGAAAAAATCTCCAAATGCATATAGAAGATGGGGAAACGATGGACGATATAGATGCGGCGGAATTGGTGCCATTACCTTTGAGAAGGTCGGTGCGACCATTTCCAATTTGAAAGATGTTGTACATGTTCCAGGTTTGAATACTTTGGATGGGTCGCAATGTTGGAAAGACGGAGGATATGATGTTGTTTCCCGGTAGTGGAAAAGCTTTCCTGTGACATAGCAATGGGTCAAGCCCAAGAGGATAGGGATTGGGTTAAGTCTTTACAAGCTGGAGGTAGATGGCTGTGGCCCATGATTGGGCAAGGCAGAAAAAGTGGTGAGTCAGGATGAGGGTGAATTATGGCATACGATTGGACCATCTTCATCATGGAGCCTTGAAATTCATGCGAAAATATCACCAAATTCCTTCGACTTACTTGTCGTTAGATAAGTGTGATTTGCTGTGAGGAAATATGTAAGTCCACCTTTCATGAAAAAGATAAACGACAGCAGGGTGATCTTGGAAGATTTTCACCACGGATGTGCTTGTGGACCATTCTTGGTTGTTCACTGACAGGCTGTAACTTTATTGTATTGTTTTGTTGATGAATTTGCACACCATAAATGTTGGATCTTCTTCCTTAGGAAAAATGTCAAACAGTCTCAATTTTAATAGTTTCGAACGTTGATTCGGAGAAAATTAGAGGAGGCTTGATCGAGGCTAGAACAACTAATGGTCGAAATCTTGTCTCTAACGAGTCCAAAGACTTATAGCGAAGAAAATTTGAAGAACTCACATATTACTCTGTTGCAATGAATGGGAGTTGGGAGGAATAACGGTGTTGATGGTCTTTTGACACAAGCGATGTTGCATGATCGGGGGCCTACCCAATGCATTTGTGGCGGAAGAATACCTTACTATGGTTTATGTTACTTTGTTGTCCTCATAGGGTACTTGGCATGGTACACCTAAGGGTCTTCTTTGGTAAGAAGCGGGTGTTTCGTTGTGTTTTTCGGTTCATTGTGTGTAGTAGGAATGCCGGGAAGAAAGTGAGACTGTTCTTTGAAGTTGGGATATTTTGGGATATAGAAGCATATGAGTATCGTGTGTATTTTCCTACTTTTCTGAATGTTGTTATCTGACGAATGTAAGAATTCGATGAGAAATCCATGTGGTTGTTGCTTGGGGAGGGAGCTAGACTTGCATATGGAAAACTGTTGGTTCCAAAAATGCAGTCTGAATGTGGATCAACCATGCAGGAGGAGGTTCATGGAGTGGAGGAAGTCCAATCACGCATAGCTAAACATCCTCGCTGACGAAGGCACCTCTTATTGGCTCATGTGGGCTCGGACTTGATCTTTGATCGCAGGCCTGCCCCACCATGCAGACAGAACGGTCTCTAACAGATTCACTGGAATACATGGCTCTCATGAGAAAATGTATTTGTCCTCGCTTATATTCATTTTAGAGCTGGATGCGGAGCCTTTCGGTAGATACGATGGTGGGCGTATGACTCACGTATATGATGTAGGAGGTGTTTAGGGTAGGTTGATAAATACGATGGTAGGTTAAGAGATGGATTTCGGTAAAGTAAGTTGCGATGGAGTGTTGAAGGCAAGGCCCAGATTTGTGGCACTGGGGCTTCTCCTGAGTACGAGGGATATGTTGTGAAAAATCATGCTATCGCAAGGTATTTCTTCCATAAGGGCCATCATGCTCTCTCGCGTAACGATGAGTTTAGCACATTCGCGGATGGATGCGAAGACTATGTTTCTCAATGGGATCATTGAGGAAGAGTGTACCTCGGGCATCTTCGAATGATTTGAGATGTTCAGAGTGGCGGTGCGCATGTGTGTGCCGACTCAAGAAGCGATGTGGTACAGGCAGCGCCCATGCTTGGTACACTTGGATAAGCAGCTATTTCACTAGACTTAGCTTCCACCAAAAGTGAGGCGGATACCAAACCTATATGGAAATTGTGGTGGGGGGTAAAGATTTTAATGTGAATCGCTATGTTGATGATTTTATCTTTAGCCACAGTGATGGGCAGGCCGATACACTCCATGCAAGGAAGGACCTTGAGAGTTAAATAAGAAGGATATGGGCCTCCTTCATTATTTCCTTGGATTGGAAATATGGTATGAGATAGTTGGGGCCACACATCTCTCCAGGGAAGGCAAGTACGCAAGGAAGATGTTGGAGTGAGATTTCACATGGAAGGTGTCGAACCCATGGATATATCTCCCGAAAGCTGGAGGGGGGAAAGAGGATGCTACGTCGAGGTAGTGGATGCTAATATGAAGTAGTTGTTGGGTTCGCTAGTGTGTCTGGGAACACGAGACCGAACATTTTCTGTGGTTTAACCGATAAGTCAAGCAATGGTTAAGCCTGCCAAGCTCTTCTGGGAAGGCGGAACACGGGCATATTCGCCGAGATACCTGGGGGGCCGCGGTGTGGCTTGTGGTGTGGCCGGACGGATGAGGTGGGGTGCATGGCTTCCACGGATGCGAATTGAGCGGTGACAAAAACGGACGGGGCGCTTGTCGGGGGGGGATCTTTAGTATCGGATCTACGGTTTTTCTTGGTACGAGCGAGAAACAAAATCAGGCGCGCTCGGTGGCGAGTAGACTCACATAGCCGCTTCGGGATGGGGTTACGCATCGAGGAGGTTGTGTCTCGATGAAAATATCTTGGTTGTTTTGTTTGGTTCTCTGTTTATGATCCCTTCGGTGATTCATTAACGGTAATCTGTGGTTGCATTAAACTCTTGATTAATCTGTGTTCATGATAAGTCTAAGCATATGAATGTCCGGTGTCATCATATCGAGAGATTGTGTACGTTGGAAGATCATATTGCTTTCGTGCCATTCCTGCGGAAGATGGGATGCGGATATTCGACGAGCGCTCACCGGGGAAAATTTGAATACCATAGAATAGGATTAGGGTGAAGGATAATCCCTTTGTTTTTGAAAGTGTTGTTGTTCAACAAAGAAAGATCCTAGTGAAAATTAGCACCTACGCTAAGATAGACCTCGGGCTATTTTGGTGGAGGTCTATTTATAGATAGCGAGAAAATTCTATTTTATAGATGATGTCATTTATAGAAGGTTGAGAAGAATTCTATTTAGAGATGATGGTCTATTTATATATGGTTTGAAAAATTCATTTATAGATGATGGTACATTTATAGATGTGTATACGAGTTCTTATTTATAGATCGCATAATGTCTATTATCGATGCATGTCAACTATTGATATCCCTTAATAATAGTTGGACAATAAACAATAATCTGTTCTCAATGAAGCACTTGAAATAACGATTGTTTGAAGTGGAAAATCGGTTAGCTATAGAAATTCAAGTTCAAGGTTGTGGTTGGTGGGTTGCATGCAGGTGGACTGGTTGTGATTGAGTGATTCGAAGTTGTAATACCGAAGTTGGATGTGTAGTTATAGCATGAGTTGTAAAGTTGTTCCAAACTCAATTAGTGGGAGTTAAAAATCGAGTTTTCTGCTAATTTAACATTACTAAAGAATAAAGTAGTGAGAGATGGGTGAATTAATTATTAAATTAATTTCACAGAAATGAGTCAGTCTTACGTGGCCGAATATGCCCTAATATTATTCCACGTACATACCCGAATCCAAGCGGAGGGCCAGTTGAGGATGTGGTAGAAAGGGCAGTTTGAATATCGATTTAGCATTCGTGGGTACCTCCTTTATACACACACATTCAGAATGCCAATGAGGATTAGCATTAGAGGCAAGAAGTGTTCCATTCATTCGAGGGATTGTGCTATGGATTTGGGGATTGCGTAGTGGAGGTAAGTTGTTTGGAGCGATGAGTGGCACTTGAATTTTGCCAATTTTTATGACGATGTGAGACAATTGTATATTGTACGAGAGCTCTTGGATTAAGTTTGTATGAGATTTTTTTCATGATCACGATATACCATATTATATGATGGTAGGGTTTTGTCTTTCGTAGCTCCTGGTAAAAACATACGTATTTATCAATGTGATTGATCTTTCTTCTTGATATTCTGATTGTTGATCGTGTTTTAAATTCCCCAGAGATTTTTGTAGAAGTGATTTTGTATTTAACAATGGCATATAATACGTTTTAGATTAAGAGAATACGAACGTATAATTTTAATAAATACAGAAATTTCTACGGGGTTTAACTCCCGATACTCCTGCATAATAATAGTGAGAACATTGTTTTTTGCCGAACAAAGACTGAGCACTCTTGTATATCCCATTTTAGGCCACAATTGACAAGCTCTTCATAGTCTTCACTTTGGGTTGACAAAGTTGATGTTAAATAAGAAAAAATGGGTTATTAGTATTTCTATGATGGTTGGTGTAAAGAGGAAGTGTGTTAAAATATTCTACCTGACAATCTGTTGCATATGAAACCTTTTTATGAGATTATTGAGGAAAAAATTTAGCAAATACGCGTGCATATATTGGGATATTTAAATGTTGGGTTGTTAATTATATTTTGAATTATCCATAGTGATTGTTTAGTTGAGGGAACATTAGTAGGCATAATCTTGTGCAGAGTCATGCCATTTAGTATGTTTATTTTGAGAGTGAAGAAAAATATTTGGGCTTCCAATTTGTGTGACCATGTTAGTTTTAGCTCATTACGACGCTTGTTCCAAAAAACATGTACCTCGTAGGTACGAGCCAAAGTACATGACATAATTTAAAGTTATTGATTTGGAACTAATGAGAACATTATTATGAAATTTGAAACAAGTGTTTTACAGCAGTTGTTCTCAATGTATTTCCTAACAAAAACATTGCAACAATTTATTGGCTATGAGTGCTTTGATAGGATGTTATATGGGTAGTAACGAAATCATAAGGATTATATTTCAACCCGATAGATTATGTGGTAGGTGTAGCAGATACAAAGCATATTGCGTACATCAAATTTTTTAATTATGGTTTGTTAGCAGTCTGGCAACGTGCACCTTAGGAAAAATTAATTGGAATTCCATGTAGGGAGGCCCTACGATGGTGTATTCGTTCATAGGTGATAGAATGTGGCATAGAAGCCAATTAATTAGTTTGTTGAGTTTGGATGGGTGGGATTGAAAATAAACACAAATGTGATCAAATTCCTGAGTTTGGGAGAATTGAACAAATGAAGAAAGGTTGGATATCTAATGGAGTTAGCATGGCATAAGATCATAAGTAGAATCGACTATGGTTTCACCAGAGGTATAAAAGAGGATATTGATTATGTTATGAAGAAGAGAAGAAATATGTAGCAGGTTGATGCGGTAGAGAAGAAATTACCGGATAGGTTGAGCATAAGCCATGTTGTAGTAGGGATCATTAGTGAGTTTTTTTGTATTCAAGTGCGCAAGTACCGTAATTTGCACATGAAGAATTCATAATTTTTTCGAAGGATTGTGCCTATTCACAGTGGGATTTGTCCAATTCGGAGAAATAATTTGGTGGGCATTTTAACGATGACAGTCACAGAAGGTTGGGATTGTACTTCAGCCCACTATCATTGTATTGACATGAGCATGGGGTTGCTTGTGGAAGTAATTTACCGTGCGATGAGGATTTCCTAAACTTGTGTTAATTTTTGAAGGACATGGTTGGTGGTAGAATTCCATGTTGTTCATATGAGTGAAAAGATTCGTGATTTGAATGGCCCTTTCGTAAAAGCAAGAAAGGTTGCCATGCCCAAGCTTTGTTTTCTTACCTAGGTATGATTCTTTGCGTAGTGTGCAAACATACATTATAGAAAGTTTATCTATTCTTTGTCAAAAGTGACGATGTTATTCATTTCAGGCTAATATTGGTTTGATGAGGTGGGGTGAAATAGTATGCATGTTTGGGAGAGCCCTTGGGCAGGGAAGGGTGTAAACGGAAGAAGTAGGTTTTGGTTTTTATAAAGTCGTCTGACATGCATTTTATTGTATCTTTATTTTGAGCATAAAAAGCGCCTCTGAGTATTTTTTATCCACATTTTGATTGTTGGATGACATATATAAGAAAGTACAAATAATTTCATTGAGCGGAGCGCCAGAGCAATTTGCAGTGAAAAAAATTGAGTTATGAATGCATAAAAAATGTCGACATTTTTTATGGTGTCAACTTTGTAATTATTATGTCAATGATAGAAAAAGGCAGATAAACATATTTGATTTATACGCATATACATAATTTCGAGTAGTTTCCATTGTTTCCAAACATGACATGAACAAAGTATTGACAAAAAAACACGTTATTTTGAGTATTAAACATCGATATGTATATTATAAATCGTAAAGGGGTGAAAATATATATATTTGAAGGTATTGAAAAAGAGTCTTGTAAAGAAAAGTGTCTAGCACAATACCATGGTTGTATTTTACAATGGTATGGAACAACACAGTCTATACATAGATACTTTTATTTCATGTATAGAAAATACTTATTATGTGCATATAATAGGATGTCAAAGGCAATGAAATAACATATCATACTTCCTTAAATCAATATTAGCTCTGTTGAGACCTCACCACTTCCAACTTCATGTTGAATTTCTCTGAATTTATCGATATTGTTTGCAAATATCGCTTGCAAGTAGTACTTTATTTGATGAAGAGTATCAAAAGAACGGCAACTTGAGATACGACACAATTCTTGAAGATCGATTTAGTTCGATAGAGAAAGGCAAGTATTTGTTGTGATGTCCATTAGCTCATTTCCTACATCATTGGCTTGTGACATTTTAGAAGAGTTATAGAATTGTGGTCATGTAACTCTAATTAGAATTTGCTGTGATGCGTGCATGCAGGGAACTCCATTGTTACACTTTAGCACAATACACGGAATTTTAGAATAGGATGCCACTACCTTTTCATGTAACTGCATTGAAAATCTGCGGACATGAAGAAAGCAGAAGTTGTCATGTTGAAAGTCCTGGGCGCCGAACACGACACAACTGGAAAGCTTTGTCGTCGATTTCTTGAATACGTATCTTCTATGATAAAAACTGCTTGGAAGGCAACGATGATTCTATATACGGAGTAAACGAAGGGTTTGTCGCCTTCACGGAACTGGTAGC
Organism: Pinus albicaulis; assembly: GCA_034641835.2. Classification (NCBI taxonomy): domain Eukaryota; kingdom Viridiplantae; phylum Streptophyta; class Pinopsida; order Pinales; family Pinaceae; genus Pinus; species Pinus albicaulis. Next base: position 17,382,939 of record MU968411.1, read on the forward strand.
AGGGTTATTGAGTTTCTTCAATGTTTGGATTTATGATAAGAGTGGTAGTGGAATTGTCCTATGGTGGTTCGATGAGATGGAGTTACACGACCTCCCTTGATACCAAGGATTGGTGGGTTGTCGAAGGGCACATAATTCGAAAGGTTCTTTCTGTGAGGTGCGATGATCTCCCCATATTGTTGCATCAATATAAAACTGACTTGTCCTTTAACGTGAGTGTTTTTATTAGTGTTTCGGCTCCATCTCTTCTTCGGTGTTGAACGGTGAAATTAGAGCTAACAACACCAATAACATATCAAATGTGTTGCTCTTGACTTGTGGACTTGATTTTAATGATTGTTTTGAAATAGAAAGAATAGATAAGGAAAGGTTGGATCATCTTCCAAACATTATTTTAAAAATTCGTGACAAATAAGTAAATCTCATTTTTGTTGGGTGGTTGTAGTTTGGGTTCATTTGTTAATTGTTCTTACATTTGAAAAAATATGTCGGGTTTATTGCTTGGATTAGATTAGAAAATTCGGTAATTCGGCAAATACGAAAGGTAGATCTCATCTCTATCACGATCGATAAAAATTCAGCGGAATCATTTTACGGGACCCACGTGGTATTGTAATTATTCGAGAGTTGTCTTTATTTGATGCTCTCTACCTTGGATGGACCAATACTTTGATGAGGTTGAGTGACTTGAATGATACAGTGAGTTGGTGAAGTGATCGCCAGAGTTACAATGAAGGCATAATCTCTTTGTGCGTTGAAGAGGCAGTTGGGATTAGTCTTCCTTTTGGCCATCGTGTTGATGGTCCTTAACCAAAGCTGCTTTCGACCAACAGCCCTGGGGTTCAGGAACCGGATATGGAATTGGTGTGAATAGAGGAAAAAAATAATGTGAATCTTTTGTTGTCCCGAAGAATGCAAATGTAAAAGCAGGAAGAGTTGAATTCGAAATTTAATCTTAAAGAAGGTTTTGAAACAAAAAAAGATTATTTTTTAAGAAAAAATATTCACCGCGGATCTAGATGTCTTGAATATGACCCTGTGCTTTTCTCTACGAAATCGTTTAAGCAAAGTCCTATGTTGATGGTCCGCTCAAAAGTGATATGGAAGTGTGAGGATGTAGTTTTGATGCAAGTACTTATTGAAGTCGATGTCGATTTTTGGAGTAGAGTTTGAATCTCGGTGGAACCATTTTCAAATAGAAAGTTCCATTCTTGGTAAATTTGACTCCATGATATTCGAAAAATACAACTACTTGTAATTCATTTTAATGCATTGGAAGAGATATTCATATAAAATACTATGTAGGTAAACATGAATTATAATTTCAAATATAATTTATGTCATGATTTTCTCAATATGCATTGTAATTACCCTCTTCTCCTCTTCTGATAGTTCTTTAATCTATGTCTAATGAATCCGTTCGTAGTGAACACTTAGATTTCCATTTGAAGGCGGCCTTGTAAAACCACTGAAAATTATCTTTCCTTATCCAATTCCACAAATGCCATTTTATTGAGAAAACACCCCACAACACAGCACGGGTCGTCCTGACAAAAAACCATAAATCTTTTAGAAAAGGGCCACATCTCGGGTCTTCCTCCTTGATTTTTAAATTTTAGGTATATATTCCAAATGAATTCATTTTAGGTCATGGGAAATATACGGCAAAAGTAATTGGGTGTATTGTGTAAGATAACATACTATATATTGATTACAAGTGAAATATGCTCCCACAGGCGGGACATTGAAAACACTAATGTTGTTAAAGTATAAGGAAGATAAAAAGTGACATAAAATATGAATTGTGATTTTTTGAGGTAAAATTATTAGGTAAATACAGGCTTCAGCTCTAGAAGAGGATACGAATGTAATATAATGAAAACAAAATTTGTAGATGTAAATGTGAATAAGGCATAGGTTAAGAAAACAAAGGCTAAAACTTGTCTTTGAATATTGTCATTTTTTAGGTAGGAACACTAAGTAGCTCAAACTTTAGAGGTAGTACGAATATTAAACGTCAAGCTGCAAATTTGACCTAGGTCTCTAATATTTATTGTAAAACATACCTTCAAAGATTAAACATGAGATATAAATGAAGGCATTGCGGCTACAATCCGTTTGGGCCCAGGTTATGGGTGGCCAGTTGTGGAGAGGCAGAATATGCAATCCAGAATAGTCATCTGAAACCATCAATTCTAGTCATTGATATGGTAAATGTTGTGTGGTCAGAATATTTCTCTCAGAATGTAATGATTAGTTGCCTTCTTCAAATACTTTGCTCTTAGGTTAGGGTGCATCATATTTGGAATTTATCATCCATTAGCTATCGGCCTTAGATAGAATAGAGGTATATTCTAGAGTTTTTAAACTTTATTTATTCTATAAGTTTGTGTTTTCTAATCACATATTTTAGAGTTAAACATCACACCACTAATTTTAATCATTGTGCGCTACAAAATATTGATAGCATATAAATATAATTTTGAATATCCCTCTTTGAAGAACTATGATTGCATGATTATTCCATTCCATTGATACTCTTCAGAAATCATTGGTTTCCTTCTGTGATGTATTTGACACATTACACATGTTAAACACTCCTCCAAGTGAACAGTACGTAACTAATGAAACATTGTGGTTCTAAAGTGTATTTCATACTTATTGTATATCTTCATATATCCTCATCAACATAGGATGCTTCAGGCCTTGTCCATAGTTGAATGGTGTTTAATTCCACAACATCTTTGGTGTGTCTATTTTGTATGATTGTATTTTTGACTGTATTGTTTGTACTTTATCTCTCATTTCCATCACCATCTTAGTGAGTCTTAAACACCACTTATTCTTTGTGGGAATACATCTAAACTATGGACATAGCTAAGAATTTTCCATTGCTTCACACATCGTAAATGTGAAGTTAAGTGAATGTTTGCGTGATAACTTTCAATTAAAAGATGACCTGAAGTTAATTGGTTATGTGATGATATTATGTTTCAGTGTGTGTGGCCAAACTAATATCCTTAAAATAATTTACATCTCCTCACGATTGTTATATTTAAATAAATGAGATTAAAAAGCGGTTACGAGCTTATTTTTCTTCTAAACTCTCAATCTGTCTGACATTTCATCACGCACATAAATGGATTACTATGATCGAGTTTGGCTATGTTTGATGTTGATGATACCTTCACTTCAGTCATTATTTACAATAATTTGAGATGTCTTAAGTTCTTCTCTCCTAAAATAGAGTAACACTTTGACGATGATTACAGATTCATGATCTTATTTTAAATCTATTACTCGTGCTATTTCAGTATTTGATAAAACTCTCATTACTCTTAATAATTTCTTTCTGCATGGTACCTGATACATGACAGTATTCCTATTTGGCTAGCATAATTATGATGAATAATGGTAGTGAATAATGATATATGAATTCATACTGTAATCAAATACCTTCATTGTTTTATCTTTAGTGATTGAAGTTGAGCACTTTGAATGGTCCTTCAGAAAATATCTCATTTCAGAATAAATTTGAGATAAGCATGCAATGTCATTATTTATTTATAGGAGGTAAACCATGTTGCTTATTCTGCCATTTTAAGTGCACATTTTTCACACATAAATCATTTTGTTTTTTAACACCAGAATGAATAGAGTTGTTGACCAAATCTTCTGTAAATAAACTGAAAAGTGCTTTCCTCCACCACTACATGAAATGTAAGCTTAGTTTTGACTCCTTCGAAAAAAACCCCATGTTAGGGGGGGTCCCTTGTGGTCTTAAATTGAGCAAGGCAGCAAGGTGGCTCAGGTGGCCGCCGCGATGATTTGTCATTGGCTCTCATACTAGGGTTATGACTCTTCCTCTTAGATAGAGGTTTGAGCAAAACGGACCCATTTTGTTGCTCATAATCTCTATGTTAAAGATTTAGGAAAAGCATACATACGAGTAGACGTTAGTTCACAAATCCCTTGTTGTCTCATGATTTTTGGACTTCATCCTAGAAAGTTCTGATAGAAAGCTATGGGATATTGGGGTTTTCATGGTTGCAGTGGGATTATTTCGTTGAAGGTAAATATTTAGAAAAAATAGACCTAAATATTTACAAAACTAAGTTGTTTTAAAGAACACTCTTATTTTGAGAAAAACAATGATACGCAAGGAATTGTCCCATATAAAAAAAAGAGGGTTTCTAGCCACTCCATGATATAGTAAGACATCAAATATTTAAAAGTACAAAGAAAATGAAGAAAAAATTCCGAATTTAGAAACTAATAAAACCTGCTAGCCCAACAGAAAATCTACTAACCCAAATGGATGGAGAATTTATAGCGTGACAGAAAAATAAGGTGACGATTAAGAAAAATAAGGACATAAGTCGAATCTTCTACTTCTTCAATGGGAGCCACATGAGATTAAAGGAAGAAAGAATCGAATCAACATTGTGGTAGGAGCTCACACAATATCGCATGATAATAATAGATCTGACACGATAATGGTTACTTTGGGGAATACGCATGATGACGGTACATTCATCTTGTTATGTAATTTTTTCATATTGTCTCCTAATGATGTATTTAATGACAAGTTCTAAATAAAAAAATTTAAGAACCTATCGGGGCTATAATTCCTTAACCTACGGTTGAATTAGATTTTACAACATATAGGATACAACGTGTTTGATGGGTGATTGTCATTGATATCGGCCCAAGCGACGGGGAGCTGCCCCAATATTGCATGGGGAATTTTTACCTACCAAATTCAATATATTACGGAGTCGATAATTATTTTGATGGTTTCTACTTGTGTAGGGATATTCCGTTTGTAACAGCACGTAATTCATAAGCAGTTTGAGGAATGTTCATGTTTGATTTGTACCCCAGTTAGTGGGCTAAAACCCATAGAGGTGTAGCACAGGTCATTGAAAAGTAATAATTAATATTTTTGATATATGATCACCTCCCACGTTCATCGTAGGCCCTCTCAACCTAAGCATTTATATAAGTATGATCATCCTGTCACTCCTCATCGCAAGGGATTGCATTGCGAAATAGACAAAATCGCGATTTTGTCCTAACGTTTTTCTACGAAGGTTAAAATAAATTTTTTATGAGACGAAAAAATCCGAAGGAGAAACTCCCTGTAAATTTCGGATGATTGCACCAATATTTTCGAAATGTTCTTCGTAGAAGTCGATGTTTTGCGAGCTCCAGAAATTCATCTCAAGAAAGTGAACTTGGGAAAAATGTCATAACTCTCTCTCTGCGAGTATCGGATTCCAAATTTTGTAAAGAGTGACGGATAATTGCACGGACTTTAGTTTTCCTCTATAAATTTGAATAAATAAAAACGGTGACATGTAGCCGCCATATGAGTTTTCTCTTTGGAAAAACCGTTGTAATTGTGCAAGACGCGGGGAATTGGGCATAACTCTCTCTTGGAAAGATCCCAGAATTGAGTCAGACCTGTGGCATTGGAAAGATGACTCGGGGGAATACTGCAAGACCAAAAATCAGATATTTGGGGATCTAAAATAACGAGAATGCACTGAATTCATGTCGAGCTCCTAGAAGCTGACTAGATCATGTGTTTATTCGAGAAGTTTGCCAAAGGACTAGACTTTCTGAGAAGCGACCAGCAAGCAAGGTGCGACGGAGGAGCCACTTTGTGTGAGGCAGAAACAAGGTCTTGTTATCAACAAGAAGATTCATTACATGTGGAAGTGTTCAGTAGGACAACGCATCGATCTGCTGCCAAAGTCATCATTGTGCTAAAGTCATGTGAAATACAGTATTGTAAAAATTGTGCTAATATATATCTTAAAATTTGAAGAAGAGGAAGTGTTGGGAGAATTTTAGGATCATGTTGGAGTGGTTGTGTCATAGTTAGGTTTATGGTCTAGTGTCTTCTTCTTCTACATCATTTTCTATATCATTGTAAAGTGGACCATTTTCACAGTACGAGTCATTCTTCTTTTATTCTTACATAAGGTAGTAGTGTGGTGCTGAGAATAGTTAGCTCATTGGTGTTGAGGGCATCCGTGATTATTCTTTCAGAATCTCAGGGCTTTGGAGCATCCATCCGGTAGGAGGCCAGAAGAATTATTTTCTAGGTATAGAAGTTGGAAGCTTTGTTCAGATGGAGTTGAATATTAAGGGGTATTGAAAAATTAGTCAGTTTTTGTCCGGAGTGGTTTTCACCTTTAAGCATGTACATTTGTGTTCCTTTTTTTCTTAACATTTTCATCATTTTAATCTTGATAATAATTGAAGATTAACTAATGCTCCTAGTGAAAGGAATAATTCACCCCCTCTGGTATTTCCAACAATTGGAATCGGAAGCTTAGTTTCCTTCAATAGTAGTTGCTCCATTGGAAAATTATGAGCATACCAAGAATGGTGTACCTTTGTTCAATGAAAATAATTATGCACTGCGGAAAGGAAAATGGGTCTATCTCTTGGCGCGAGGTTAAGTACTTCAGGACACTGACTAAAATGGATTTACACTTATTCTTTGATGAGCAAGGTAAGCAAAATTTGGTAAATGATACCAAAAGCAAAGAATATTATTATCGGTGGACTTATTAATTTGCTTATCCATAAAATTATTGAGTTATAAACCATAAAAATGTATGGATAGCGAGAATAATAGCCAGAGTGACTCAAATATAAAGAAGCAAACTGAATCTATAGAGAAAAATTTGGGCAACTCGAAATGAAAAGAAGATTACAACATTAATAACCCAATACGATGAAATAACCCAATACTCTAGAAAGATTAGGAGAACGATTGACAAGAAGAACTGACTATACGAAATATTCTTAGGCAATACCGAAATTCAACCAAAATCTTAGGGTCTTAGAATACAGCCAAATCTTGACAAACTCGGAAAAGAGAGATTACATGGAGTTCATGACGCACATAACAGAATGAGACTTGTTGGTGAAGAAAGTACTTCACATCTAGAAACTACATTAGAATTTGCATCTGAAAACCAATCAGAGACAAACAACCTTACGATTGAAAATACATGCACAGTGTGAAAGGAGAGATGATGAAGGTCTTTCGGATGAAGAATAATAACACTTCTGAGAAAAATAAAAATTAGTGAGAAAATTTAAGGTAAACTTCCGACTGATATGTTGATTGTGGTGAGTTAGAATTTAGCATCAAAATGTCCCAATAGTGATGGAAACGCAAAAATAAATAAAGGCTTCTATAAATTCAACAAGCAAGGATACAAAGGGAAATTTCTCTCTAAAGAAAGATAGCTCATCATCAGATGAAGACAATGACGTGAAAGAAGAACGTTAATTGTTTATGACCAAGCACAATAAACAACGGGTGTCGAAAACAACGAAGAGAAGGATTGACCATGGGAGAATAATTTTCTAAGGAAGCAATCAAGCTTATAAAGAGCTCAAAGGCGAGAGAAGAATCACAATTTCCAATACTCTTGAAGAACAAGTTCAAGGTCTCAAAATTAAGTTAGAAGAACACAAATGCATTGAAGAGTCACTTCAAAAGAAGTTGGAAGAAAGCAACCAAAGAAGGAAGAATTAGGCAGAAGTAGTCTCAACATTGTAAGGAAGTGAAGAAAAGGAAAAACTATCCAAAACTATGCCATGACTCAGAAGACATTGGAAGAACTCATCAACAATCAACGATCTTACAATGACGACGGCATCGGTTATAAAGAAGAAGAAAGTATGACCTTCTACAACAAAATACAATAGAACCTATGAGATCTAACATGCATGTAGACTCCATTGGACAAGATTCGCAAAACTGACCTTGGAAGACAATTTCTCGATGAAGATTTCCATCCCGGTACCAACATGTTTTTATGGCTACTATTATTCATGTGGAAAATTTGGTCATAAAGTTGTAGGATGTAGCATGTACTTTTGAGGAACGAATATACCAATTCTAGGATGTATCGGTGTGAACCTCCCAGGCTGTTGAGAAACATCAATAAATTTGAACATTTAAGAAATAATATTGAATGTTACAAATGTCGAAACTTTTGGACACATAGCCCGAGCTAACGGACAAAAATGAAAATCCTCCAGAAGAATCTTTAGGAAACCCATGAACGAATGAACATGGGAAGAAGAAGAAGGCACGATAATTGTTCTCGACTCTCGAAAACAAAAAAACAAGATGTGTGGTATGTTGATAGCAGTTGCTCAACGCATATGACTAAGAGATAGAAATAAATTTGTATCTACGAAAGAGAAGAAGGATGGGCCCCCCGTGATCGCTTTGGAAACGATGGATCTTCAAATGTTATGGGATCGGTCTGTCTCTCGGAAGCAAAGATGCTCTAGCCAAGAATGTTCTATTGGTTGAAAACATAGATCACAATTTTCTCGGTGTTGGACAAATGTGTGATCAATGACACACAATATATTCAGCTCACAAAATGTGAAATCGAAGGCAGTATGGTGAAATTGTGGCTCTGCTACGACGGAATTCACTGGGGCTCCAAACGACATGTGTTACGGATGAAGCAACTAAAGCATGTCTAATGACACACAAAGAAGGATGTTATAATTTTGTTATGATGATGATCGACTAAGTAAGAAGTTTGCTATAAAGATGCAAAGTGATTTCGAGATATTTTAACGGTGGTGACACTTCTTCAAGGCTTCAAATATCTCGACAGAGAAGAATATTTATATGTCAAACCACAGGTAATACATTAAGGAAATATATAAAGAAAATTTAAAATGAAGATTGCAAACACGTCAACACTTGGAGTAGTGACAGGTTACAAGGTGAACGCAAACTGACTCATACGAGATGTGGATCAAAGGTTGTCTGGAATCTATGATTGATAGTATTCTAAACAACAATAACCTCCCGGCCGAATGTTATACCAACGGTTGGACAAATGTAACGAAGATTCAGCCGACACCAAAGATATGGCATATTAGCAGCATCAAACTAATTCAGCCGATATCTAAAGGGAACAACAAAAATATGAATTAGCAGTATCCCAAGGGTAACAATCTCATTATTCATTCCTTTACGGTCTGGTGCGACGAGAAGCATTGATGATGGTAAGATTACTCATGAAGCATTGGAATATCTTCGCGAGAAGCTTTGAGTTACTCGAAGTTCTCACTAGATATAGCATTCATAATATAAGAGGGAGTTAACGGAAATTGATGACAGCAGGTCCACGGGATGGTTGTATGTCGAAGTGGAAGTGTGTACAAGTCCACAAGATGGTTTGTGTGTCGGGGAGTTACCCTTTGCCATTGATGTCAAAGGAAGATGTTGCAGGGAAGAGGAGGATGTGAATATTCGCAGGGGTACTTGTGTTTCCATCAATGTGTCACTTGTTTACTAATAATAAAGAATAATCACACAACATGTCAATTATAGCATTTCATGACCCGAAGAAGCTTGTAGCATAAAAGTGTTAAAAATACCTCGTTGAAAAATCTACTTATCGTTCACCGAGTTCGACCAAGTGCGGGTTACGATTAAGCCACGGTCTACAACCTAAATTTTTTGACTTTGTCAAGAAAATTTCAAATGGGTCGCTTCGCTTAGAAACGCAAAACACGAGAAGAGTAAATAAAAGCTAGAAAGAACAAGCGAAAAACAAAAATATTTAACCAAATAGGAGAGGAAAATATGATGTCGACCATAGTTTCCGAGGAAAATTTTGATAGTCATCAAGTCTTATTTAGAATTGTTAGGTAACGAAAAGTATGAGGAGTGAATAAAGCATTGTTATCTATTTTCTCGTTTATGACCATTAAAGTGAGCCATTTTCAATAGGAGATGGGGTATCCACTAATTATTTTAACAGGTACGGGCCGAGATTAGGGTGACGTGGAATTAATACTATAACATGATGCGCGGTTACACTAGAAATCAGCGGAATTAATACGAAGTTGTTGACGAAAGCGGTTTAATTGGGAGAAGAGCGTGTTTACGTGGAGGTTATTGGAAAATTTATTATTACTATTACCCAAATTAACCACGGGCGGCGGGCATATTACTATAACCATGTTCATGTCTAAGTGCGGGCTCCATTACGCGCAGTGTTAATATCCAAATCGAGGCTCCATTACGCACGGGTATTTATTATCCGTGCATGCTCCATTCTACACAAGTGTTATTATCAAGTGCGGGCTCATTACGCGGTGTCAATACCGAAAACAAAATGCCATTAAAAAAATTTTCCCTCATTCAAAAGAAAAAACCTATCGACCTAAAAATATAATTATTATTAATTAAAAATCTTTATACAATCATTATAATAGGATTAATGTTATCAATCTATAAATAATATTATTAACTTTTAAAAAGAAAAGTAAGTTTGTAGATAATAAATAGCAATGGCCTTAGAAGTTATAGAGGCATATAACTATAGTATGAAAAGCAAAATTAAAGATATTAGATTTAATAATTTTCAATATTGATCGTTGATACATTATTAAAAAGAAAACTTTACTATGATATCGAAGAAAGTGTGTGATTTCGTTTTATTTTATATAAAGTAATCATATTTTCAGAACAAAGAACAACGATTTTAAAAATAAATATCAAAAAATAAAAATTAAACACATGATCAACATGTAAAACAAATTAACAGCTTTATCGACTGAATCAACGGTTGAGTCATCGATTGAATCGACACGTGGTTCAACAGGCGCTGCTTCTTGATCGAGTGGGGAAACTCCCAACAAGATTTTCCGCTGGCATAGAGTATCTATCTGCTAGTTGCAGGGACACCCAGCTGCCCTTTGGGCAACCTTCTTTGAGCACCTTCGGGGGAAAACCTTTTGGCTACAGGCACAGCATGCCCTGCTTTGAGGACCTTATCTTTATAAATATTTTAGCATATATGAAAGACCTCTCTTATTATTATATATATAATCTTTTAGGAAAAAAAGGGAGGAGGAAGCAAGATATATATAAATTTATATCAATTAAAATAATTTTATTTTTTATTATTATTGAAGTTTGTATTTAATAATTTCTTATTTTTAATCAATAATTTTTTTAAAGTTACATGAGTATATCATCACATTATAATTGTTAAAATATTTAAACTAATCTCATATAAAAAACACATGTGCATTGGAGTATGTATAATACTCTCAAACCGTACTAAAGAATATATATAATATGTATTTTATTGACAATGTTAAATATTAAGGAGTTTTTAATATTAAATTTGGGGTGGATTTAACAAAATTGTTCTTAATGTAAATAGTTTTCAGAGAATGTAGATGAGGTGAGATTGAACCCTGAGCCCAATAAGATATTTTTTAAAAGGAACATTACACAGGCAAATATATTCATTGCTTCTAATCTAAAGCAGTAATATGCAGTGCATCCCAGCAAAAGTTGTTTTGCAGTCATGGAGGGAGACCTTGCTATATCACTAACCAAGTAGGCCATGAGTTTTATAGAAAATCTAATCAACCAAACGCCATTTGTAATCAATGAATCCAATGACTTTATTCATCTATAAAAACCAATTTAACATTGAGAAGCTAAGATTATAACACATGATGTCAATGCAAAATGAAGTAGAGTTATGAAATCATACTAAGTAAAGAGTGCCCAAAAATCCATGTGTATCTTCTGAAGTGACCATCCATATCGTATTCATCTTGAAAATGTTTGTTGAGGGAATGAACGATGAGTCTCCACAAAGATATTCCAATCCGAGAGGACAAGGAAAGTTCCACAGTCGCTAAACACCAATTCTTCCAGAACAGGGTGTGATACGAATCCTTCTTGAAAATGGTATTTTCCTACTAAACTGTGCAGCCAAAATAAATTACAAAATACAAGTTTCTTCCTATTTCCAACTCAAGATTGGTCTCTTGATGAATCTCAACTTCCTCTGCTACTTGACATTGTAGACACGAGTTTGTCACCTTCCCAATTACTCTTAAAAATAGTGGTTTATAAATTTAGAAACCATAATGACAAAAATCATCATTTACTGGCCAAACTAACACTCTAATTTCTACCAACATATTGAATTGAGAACAATTTATATTACATCAACAATTACTAATGAGATAAACCCTCCAAACATTTAATAACACCGGTAACTAGAAAATTACCTTGAATCACCAAGTTAATCAAAACCAAAGCCCTTGACAGCAATACAAACATCTTAGAACTACATGAGAAACGAATATCTTCATATTTAATCTCTAGATACGAATGTAAAATCTTCTCTAATTAACTTATTCATCATAAAAAAAAAACCAAAATGACTCAAATTCATGAGGCTTAAAATTTTTATACTCATCATTACTAAATTGAATATATTGAAATATAATTATATTTAAAATATTGAAAAAAACATTCTAAATTATACCAGTACGCAGATATTTTGTTTTCTTTTGAAAGTTATAAGCACCAGGCATTTAATAATAATAATGATTTTATTATTTATTATAAAATGTGTACTTTATATTTTAGGTGTTTATATTGTTATTTTTAATTAGAGTTAAGTTTGAGTTGGGTTAATTTATTTATTAGATGAAGATTGATTTATCACAAGTTGTCTGTAAATGAGATCTTTATCATTAGTTGTGTGAAACTTGATCGAGCTTGGATGTAATGTCTCTTGGGATAGTTTAATTTCGAAAAAAGTAGCTTATCCTCGGCCTCACCCATAAGGTTTGCACCTAAAAACATAGTAGGGATAGGCAGTGACAAGTAGTTTACCTCATGGTTGGAGTAGTATGTTATAATACAAAAAAAGTGTTGAAGTTTGCAACAGAAATAGTGAAATTGGCATCCAGAAACAACGTCATGGAGTCTGGTGAAAGGTGCTTTCTCTTATAGAGAGGGGGGGGGGGGGAAAATTACGAATATATTTTCAAAATGTATCTATTTTTAAAATGTTGAGCAAATTCAATTTATAGCGAGGGTCTATTTTTAGAATGGTGAGAAAATTCTGTTGTAAATGAGTTTCTGTTTTTTAGATGCATGGGCGACTTCTATTTATAGATCGCATATGCAAGAAATAGAATGCACGTGGTTATTATTATCTCTTAATAATAATTGGAAAATAATATTAATCTATTCTATTCGAAACCGCAGTTTGATTTAAGCGATGTGCGTGACAATTCAAAATGAAGAATTACGAGTTCTAAGGTTAGTTGGTGGGACATACCATAGTCGACTTAAATTAATGAGTAATGCAAGATTGCGAGTTTGAAGTGTGGGTGTACGGGATTGTAAATAGTTTAACTAGGTTAAGTGATTAAACTTAGTTGGCCTAATTGTAACTAGTTGTAACTAAAGACCGCTAGTGAGAGATGGAAATTTCAGGTAAATATTAAATTAATTTACATGGAGTACAGTCTCATGCAGCGAAAGATTACTATTGTTAACTATATGCATATGAAAGATCCGATGGAGACCCGATTGAGGAATAGGTGAAAAGACGAGTTTGACTATCATTGTGACATTAATTACGTTGCCTCATGCAACCACATACACATTTAAATTCCTATGAGCATTGCGGTGAAAACTATCATTAACGTCATTTAGAGGTTACACGACCCACTTCAAGTTCACAATAGAACGTTGAGATGTACCTGTATTTACCTTTTATACATAATGATATGGGGCAGTATATTATGAAACTCTTGGTTAGAGTTTTTATATGGTGCCCATGATCCTGTCTCGACATAATATACTATGACTAGTTTAAGCACATACTTTCCTGTAAAAACATATATTAATGATTGATCTTTCTTCAGCCTTGTTTAATTAGCGATTAATTTCATAAAATTTTGGTAAAGGATTTTGTATTGCGGTGGCATATAATTGTTAGATCGGGAGAATCAAAATACATAATTTACATATAGAATTTCTTAAAAATATAGGAGTTGAATGTACGGAATATTGACATGTAGTTTTATATTCAGCTTTTTTTTAAGAGGTGAGAATATTGTTAGAATGGTTTTGTATTAAATTAATTGAAAATATGAATAAATACCAGTTTTACCTTTGGTTGAAGAATATGAGTATGAATAATTTTGAGTTTAATTTTGTTTTATTTAGTTGGAAAATTTAATGATTATATTTGATTTAGTTAGTTGAATAATACATAATTTAAAGATTTTTAAGTATGAATGATGTATAAGATTATGTATAAGGATTAAAGATATTCGCATTGTTATTACAATTCTCGGGTGGCAAGCGAGGGGGATAATCCGGGTGGACAATGGATGAATTCTCAGGGTTGATTTAGTAAAATATGAAGGACTCTTATGATTTTGTACAAAAACAGTGTGCTAAAACATATGCATTTGGGAATTCCTTTCTGGTTATCCACTGTTTAAAATGAATGTTACCAAAAATTTCAAACACTTTGAATCATTTTATTCCATTCATTATTGAACTCGGGACAATTCTCTTCTTCTCTCTTTATCCTGCCTCGCTCTTAACTCGAGATCTTCCCAGTTCTCCCAGCCCAGCTGACTTGCATCGACATGAGAAGCTGTTTGGACTTTGTGGATAGTGGACACTCAGCTTTATTCCCTAATGTTACGTGTCCTTGTTTATCTTTCATTTTCTAGTGTCCCCCCCTACACGTGCCTAGGTTTGATACATACCTCCCCTCATTTTCTCCTTGGTACATATGGATTTTCATGTTCTTTATCATCTGGTGTCTTCTCTCTCTTCCACCATCTTCCATGCTGCAATATTCCTTTCAATTAATGGTAATACAGATGAAATCTGGTGTTTCATTGATCGTCGTAGCCTGTTGGTGATGACGACTCCGCTCAGGCTTGACAACATACGGTTGGATTTGTGGGTTTCGTTCCTTAATTTTATGTTGCAGAGCATTCAGGATCTTGGTGTCTGTACAGTTCTGTCTGAATGTTGAGTGTGTCTGACATGGGAGCGTGTTTAAAATCGCGATTGGGGCCAAAAGCTTGCGTGCAACATACGTTTCGAAGGTGTTACAGTTTGCTTTTAGTGAATGAGACATTCTATTAAACTCAATTTCATGATGAGGCTTGTGCTTACGGTATAAGTTAAACGTGATTAGGCTAAATTGAGTAATAATGTGAAGGCACCAAGTGGGGTGATATGGGAAATTAATGAAATTTTCTCCCTCAAATGATCGAACTCAAATCAAGAGATTACGAATTTCATCTACTATGGTGGAATAGAAATCACAATTTAGAAACACATCGTGACCTTTGTTCATTAAAACACCGCAAAAACACAATCATTTTACGGGGGATCCCAAGCAGGAAAAAATCACCTAATTTGCTTTTCAAGTAATCGGATGAAATGATCGCTATTACTGTGCCTTTCTTCGATCTTGAAACTGCTTTGCGCGTAAACATCATTCTCCCTACGATTGTCACAGTCAAAGCCAACACTTGTTAATTAAAGACCTAACCTCTCTTCCTTCACCCGGTCTTGGAGGGTAAACTCCTAAAATATAAAATTTTCTATTATGTTGTTTGCAGTTCCCAAGGAATGATTCTGCTTAACTTGGCTTGTAACCTTGATAGTGTGCAATTAATAATTATGTTCTTCTTCTTTCATTTCATATGATAGAAATTTGGAGTTCCATAATATTGGACTGTTTTTGGGTCCAGAAATGATTCCAACTGAGATCCTTTGAGGTTCACTCGAATTCCTCAAGCCTCAACTAACGTAGCAACTCAACTGGGTGCTGAGCCTAGGTTAAACTGAATTAAATGAACTATGTTCTAAATTTATCAATGCTACCGCTGCAATCTGCTTCTCTCCCTGTCGCTACGAATTTACGAGTAAACTAGTAGACAAAAGCCATGTTACACAAGTTAACTACGATCTAGGGTCATCCTGCGGGTCGGAAAATCAGTTGCTAAGTTTGACTAAGGCATGAAAATCAAATTCAACCTCTTCAATATTTCTGACAGAATTGAATAACGGGCAAGGGTGAGAAGGTGGTGGATATTGAATACAATGGAAGTATAGGTGAATGCGTTTACCCAAGGACAATTGGGTGAAAAAGCGGTCCGTTACGCTCTTTTTTAATGGTATCCTTCCCATGGTTCGTACGCTCGTGTACGATGTGGTTTACGGCTCTTGTTCCTTGGGGTTTGTGAAAACAAAGCAACTTGGTACGTATTTCGTCGTTCTTTTTTTTTCTAAGTGGATTTAAGGTGACCTATGGGAAACGTGGTTCGTCGCGGTTTCTTTCTGTCTATAATATAAAAACTTTAGCTTTACCCTTTTCATATATTCAATTTCAGGATGGGGCCAATCATCTCACTAGTGTCTGTCTTGATGGAAGATTCGTTGGTGTTAATTTTTCCTATTGGGTTCTCGATTGTCCTGAATTCTCTTGATAGTTGGTATTCCGCTTTATTGGCTTCTTGATCACTCCTTGATACACCCCCACCACTCCATTCTCCTTTTTCTAGCAATGTTCCCAATCGCTTCTCGTTCAACTGAGCTGGTTTGAGTTTCTGAATCTTCATTGCAAACCAATTAAGTCTTCGGTGAAGGTGATATTTTAAATGGCTTCATCGGGTGATAGAAAATATGTCCCTTTTTTTCCCTCGACATCCTTTGTTCTTGGGTTTTGGCTCACTTGTCCTTCCTTTTTGTTTCCCATCTTGGACTTCGGGTGATTGGTACAATGGACTTTGACACAAGTTGGGTGCATCTTGCTCCTAGTCTTTTGTTCTCATATGAAAATCATGGGGCTAATGTGACTTTCTTCAGATGCAATACTAAGTGTTGTCGATTCTGTAATTCCATGTGGAACAATCTACAAAAAACAGTTCTTCAACAACGGATGTAAAAAATGAAAGATTAATTGGATGCTCTCGAACGTTATCGTAACAAGATCTAAAATAAAAATAGAACAGATACCCTTTTCCTTCCCCATCGTGCCTGCGAGAAGATAAATTTGATTTGGATAAGACAACTCAAATGTGACTGATACGGATTTAGTTATGGCTTCCAATTTTCTTTATTAGTCATTTTCGAGGTCCAATTGCGTTAAGTAAGTCATTTAACTATGACCATTTCCATGAAAGTGGTATACGTTTGTAATTTTTGAATGGTCACGTAACACTCATTGCGCCAGTGAGTATAAAGGTGAAAAAGTGGGTTTGAAAGCTGGTGAAATGAATGACATAGCGATAAATCATCACTTTCGGGGGATTAACGGCAAGGTAACCGGGACTTCTCGGAAGTGACCCCGCCACGGATAGCCTCTGGCTCAGCGTGCTTAGTGAGTTTTCCCACCAGTCATGACTCACTTAACTTCTGCCCAGAGCTGACCTTCGCCGTGTTCGCCTGTGAACCGATAAGTAAGACTTATTGAACATTTTGATATTGAGGGGTTTCGCAGGTCAATTATAGTAGATATCATTTTGAGATTCGATTGTGTTCGTCGTCTCATTCATACAGCAATACATTTCCATGAAAGGTAATGTTGGTGATTTTCCTTTATTTTTGAATAGTCCCTTAGCACTCATTGCATTGGTGGTGTACGTGGGTGAATAAGTGGGATTGAACTAATCGGAAATAGATACCTCATGATAAATCATCATTTACGAGGCTTGCACCGTACTTGAGACTTAAGGAGGTCATCCATCCCGGATGCCTATAGCTCCAAAGCGCATAAGCAGCAGAGTTTTCACACAATCAAGCTCACTTATGTTTTATGCCCCGTTTGAAAAACCTTATGCAGTGTTGGTATACGCAATTCGTGAGTAGGCTCCCTTCACTCTTTGTATTTAAGTATTGAGGGTTTTGTGGGTAGTATATGAATGTCATTTTTACGATTCAATTGCGTTAAGTGTTAGATCATATATTATAGTTTAGTCCTTATTTTTATTAGTGTGGCCACATGTTGTTGTTGTTGCCTATTTAATATTATTTATTATTGTTCCTTGTTATTATTGTTAGGTGTTAACGTATATTGTGTGCCATAGATATATCCTGTAGAAGGAGGGTTTTTGATCATTGTATCATCCGGATATTCATTGTGTAATGTATTAGGTTTCCCTACGAAAAGCTGTTTCTAAGAGTTGATCTCTATTTTCTTCTATTTTGCATTTTAGTTTAATAATATTTTGTATCGAACTTTGGATTAGGGTTTCTTTGCTCCCAGCAGGTCATCATGATTACCACTATAGTGTTTTTTTTTACGAAAGGTTCGAAGTTGAAAATTTTACGAAGAATTTGAAAATCCTAAGGAACGTCAGGGCATTCAGATCTTGGTTGGTAAAAATTTTACGAGAGATATGATTTGTGCAAGTTATTGGATTTTCCAAATCTGAATTTAGCTTCTAACAAGGTCAATAATGATTTTTACTTTATATTTTTCTCCAAAGTTAAAGCTGGTATACAGGCAGTGACTCTTGAAAACGTTGTGGAAAATTTTAGAAACCAGTTAGCAATATTTTCGGAGAATAGGGTCTATAGAGTGCAGGATTTTGAAACTCCAAATTCATCTCAAAGAAGACTATGGAAAAATTCTGCAAAATGTCTCAAAACATTGGATTAGAATTAAAGTGTGCAGTACACGGACTCATTTCTGTATGCTCATGATTTTAATTTTTGAAGGAGAAAACGGTGACAATGACACGCCCCGTCTGAGGTACGCCCTACGGAGGCTGATCCTGGTTGGGTCCATTGTGGAGATTTGGCATAACTTTGTCTTGAAGAATCCAAATTAGGTTTTAATTATCTCGGGAAATTTGAAGAAGATTGGAGGGATACTATCGGGCCAATTTGGAATCAAAGATCAAAAATCACAAAAAAGATAATTAAGTTTCAATATCGAGCTCCTCCAAAAAGCAAGAAAAAGTGGTATTAATTACATTTCGAATTACATAAGTCTCGTTTGAAAAAATTGGTTCGAATGTGTTCCGAGAATATTGAAGAATAGATATCGGTATTCAGGTTCTAAAATGCCCCCTAAAAAAGAATTTCAACACCGCTAAGCCTTAAGAAGGCTCTGCTATGACTCATGAAATGAAAGTATGACATGTGAGATATCAAAATTACAGAGCAAGTGCACCAAATTTCGCTATCGCAAAAGAAAAAAAAAAATGAAATGGATGGGTTTGAAGAAAAGCGTGGAAGCTAAGATGAATGGTTTGGAAAGCCAGATGGATAGCACAGGAGATGGCAACGGAAGCTAAGATTGATGAAAACATGAAAAGACAACATGGAAAACATGAAAATTATCAAAAGTAGACATCGAAGGTTTGGCGAAGTTGATACAAGAAATGTTTCCTAATGGAGAAAAAGATAGTGAGAAACTCACAGTAGAGAACAAAATAAATGTTAATCGTGATTTCATAACTCTGTTGGATGGAAGAACCACCATATTCCAAAAGATGGATATGAGAAGTTTGATGGCAAGGATCTACATCACCTGGATACTACGAGATGGAAATATTTGATCACTAATATTGTGCCAAAACACCTGAAAAGACACCCAATTGCAACTTTTACATGGAACAAAATACATTTGTAATTGTCGATGGCTTTATCCCGTAAAAAATTGTCACTTGTTCAATTTTTATGGAGAAATATTATTTTATTATGAGGATACAAAAACAACACCTTCTTTAGCCAATTAATAAATATTAAACAAAGGGTTCAATGGTGGGCCTTAGGACTTTAAAAAATTGAATATAAGGGTACTTTGATATTTCCGAGAGGAACAGGATTGATGTCTTCATAGGGACTTTAAGGATAACATCCAACATGAAGTTTGGTTGGGAACTGAGTTAATAGAAAACGTCGGAGTTTGTGAGAAAAATTGAATATAGATGCAAACGAGGAAGCACAACTTACATGTCATAAAGATGGAGGTATTTTCTCCTGAAACTTACACAACCTACGAAGTTGACACCACAACAATTGGAAAGAACAAGGGCTGCTACGGTTGTGATAGAAAATACACTAAAGAGTCATAAGTGTTGAGAAAGGGTATTTTACATATGTTGTGAAGGGGAAGAAGAAAATGAACAAGAATCTTCGAAGAGGATAAGACAACCCTAGAAGAGAATAAATTCGAATGTAACAATGCAATGGTGGCGAGATGCACTCCAGACTCTCAAGATAGAAGGAAATATCAAGAAAGAAAAAAGGTAATAATTAATTGATTAGTTAAAGTTGCAATACCTAATTTTATTCATTATGAGATAGCAAGGAATGGATGGACTACCTGCCACACAGAATATAAATGAATAGTTGCAAATGGAGGAACCTATCAAATTGCTACGGAAAAATACATATGTCAAAGTATGCATGAGAATATGTATTGAATAGTCCAATTAACATTCCAATGAAGTGTTGATGTTGTCTTAGGAGTACAATGGTTACAATCTTTGAGACATTTAGCTTTTTGTTGAGAAATTCTCTTAGTTTTTCGAAGGAAAGAAGTCGAATTCGTGGTATCACAGAGCAGGAAGATAAGCTCTAATGTCATGACCAGCTTGAAGAAGAACAACGGAAAAGTAATTGCACAATTATGCTCACTAGAAGTTCAACATCAAAATCATATATTTATGTGATCTCCAAAAAAGTCTTGGACAATCATTCCAAGGTGTTTGAAACTACCGAGACTCTTACCTATTCGTGATCATGATCATACTATTCATTTTGATTCCGAAGTGTTCTCAAACATCGGGCCTTGCATAGACTCCTTGTGTCAAAAAGCCGAAATTGAACGTATGATTGAAATATTTTAAATTTGGTATAATTCAACCTAGTCAAAGTTCTTTCTCTACTGTAGTAGTATTGGTACCTGCAAAGAAGGATGGATCATGGCGCATGTGTCCGGATTATAGGGAGCTCAATAAACTCCTGTAAAATCTGTTCCCATTCTTGTGATTGATGAATTATTGATGAATTACTTGTTTAATTTGGTTACCAAGTTGGATCCCAGATGAGGACATCCTCAAATTAGAATAAAACAAAATGCCCCCCCTCTTCAGAACTCACTGGGGTGTTGTGTGAATTTTGGTCATGCCTTTTGACGCCTGTACACACCTTCGTTCAAGGGTTGATGAATTCCATTTCAGCCCTTCCTTGAAAAAATTTAATGCTGCGATTTTTGATGATACCAATCTGATGGTCTTGATCCTGTAACATGTTGACGAGGGTGCTCAAACTATTACTGAGGAGAAACAATTATGTGCAAAAACATCCAAATGTTTCTTTGGATTCTGAGAGTGGAATATACTTGGTCATATTGTATCTCACGAGGTGTTAAAGTGAAGCCCTAACAAAATTAAAGCCATTAAGAATAGAAAGCCCACAACCCATAAAATGGTGCGAGGATTTCTCGGTGGATTAAAATTATTAGCAGTTTGTTAGGGTATGGGAGAATAGCAAGAACCTCAACAACATTATTGAAAGAAAGATGTATTTTCTTGGACACGACAATTAAGGCCTTTAGACAACAAAGAAGCAATGTTGCACACTATGCCAGGTCTGCTTCTCGGCACTTCACCAAAAGCCTTTGTGTGTGGAGTGTGATGCCTCGAAGTTGAATTGGTGTTTTTGTGCAAGAAGAAGACCCATTGCTTTTAAAAGTCATCTAATCAAAGGAAAGTATTTGCGGAAAATATTTATGAAAATGTTCGCAATACTACATGCACTAAAGAAATGGCGACCTTACCTAATGGGAAGACACTTCAAAGTAAAAACTTGTCATGATAGTCTTAAACATGGAGACAAAGACTATGCGGAAAACAACAAAAATGGGTACTAAAGATGTTGGGTTACTGTTTTGAAATAATCTAAAGAAGCTAAATATTTGTTGAATGCCTCTAGAAAAGAATAGAGAATTGAGCATTATTGCCATTCTGTTATCCAGCAGTTGGATAACTAAAGCAAAGGATGAATGAAGAAGGACAGAAGAATGGACACTATTAAAAAGAAATTCTGACAGAATCCTAGTACATTTTGATACATTGGATACAGAAAAAATGGTTTAAACATAGATACAAAATTGTTTATATATTTATAAAGACTACAACTAAACAAAGATTATTTTTGGAATTACACAACTATCTGTAGGAGAACCTCGAAATTTTAAAAACTTCACCACAAGGTAGAAGAAAAGATTTTTTGGGATGACAGCAAAATACGATATTCAAGTATTTGTGGTAGGATATTTGGTTTGTGACAAAATAAAAGTTGAGGCAAATAAAGACCCCGGGTCTTCTAAAGCCTTTATCCATTCCAAGTCAACGTAAGAGGAGAATTTCAAAAATAGATTTATCATAGGATTTACCTAAAAATCGAAGAAAGAAGTGTCATCATGGTGGTAGTTGATGAGCTGCAAAGTATGCACACTTTTGTGCATTATCTTATCATTTTCAGCAAAATGCAGTTGCTACTAGCTATGGACAATTCAACTACTTTGGGCTTAAAAGATTATTGTAGGCAATGATCATTTCAAAATTTTGGACGGAGTTGTTTTCTTGTTTAGGTACTACGATAGCTAATAGCTCATCTTATCATCCTCGATACGATGGTCCAAGCGGGATAGCGAATAAATGTTTGGAAGGATATCTTCATTGTTTTGTGTCCGCTAATAAACACAATCGTCGATGGTTACCTCTCGCTGAATAATTGGTATATTACTTCCTTCCTGTTGCGGCCAGCAAGCCCCCATTGTGGCACTTTATGGATATCATCATGGTCCGCCATCATCTTCTGGGATGGTTCTGGCGATTGATCACATGAAAAAGAGCATCAACAAAAGTTCTCCAACTCTTTCAAGGATAACCTAAATTACAGCACAAAAACGAATGAAACAACAAGCGAGATCATATCGCGGCCAGTTTTGATGTGGGGAGGCGGGTACATACCTGCGTACATGTACAAACAATCCTCAAGCAAGCGAAGGATAGTAATTATTTTGAGGTTTCATCAGTATTACAAAGGTGTAAAAAATATTCGGTACTAGCATACGGAAATTGAAACTTCCTGCTTCTTCGCAAGTGCATCTAGTTTTCCATGTTTCATGCTTGAGAAGTTAATAGGTGAAAATCTTCCGCCCCAAGCAATATTTACCGAAACTTGAGAGAAGGAAAAATCATAATTGGAACACAAGTGGTCACGGAAACGAGAACTCGTGGCTACGAAGTCTGATACGATTTCGAGGTGATAATCGGTGAACTTATTACATTGAAGATTCTACATGGGAGGATGAAGAATTTGTCTTGAAGAGCACCGGAGCTATGTTGAGGACAGCACGTTTTTTGAAGGAGAGGGGCATGGTGAGTCCTATGTTGCTAATTTGGTCATATTATTATTAGTGTAGCCCCCTTATTGTTATTTGTTGTACCCTTGTAACTAATATTGTTATTATTTTCCCTTGCATTATTGTTGTTAAGAGTGACTGAATTATGTTGTGACATGGACTCCTATATGTAAAGAAGAGGTTTGGTCATTGTATCATCAAAATTGTTCATTTTATGCTAATGTATTGGAGGTTGCCCCCTAAGTCACTATTTAAGGCTGATCTCTTTTCTTCTCTATTTTTGGAGCTAGTTTCCATAACATTAAGTAAGTCTATGACCATTTCCATTCTGAGGAGTAGTTGTGTCTTTATTTTCTCACAATTTTAGAATGATGCCTTCAGCATAATTCTTGCATTGGGTGATGCTCATAGGGAGTGAAGAGTGGGATTGGTCTCTTTGTATCCACAATTTTGATCTAGTCTTTGTATGTGTGGGATTTTTAAACGGGTTATGTAATGGGTTTATCATATTTTTTGACAAAGGATCACTGTTTGAAAATTGGATTGACTCCCAGTATTTGTTGAAGCCAAATTGCAAATATAATACAACCTCATATGTTTTGTTTTAAAGAAAACAAAAAAAAACATTATTCATTTCAATTGCCCTGTATAAGTTAGCTCAATTGAAATCATCTTGAATATGAACTCTTGTTCCTTGAGGATATTAAAATAGTTTGTTTATGATATATGAATATTTCTAATCAAACTTAGCTATGTCATCATTAACATGTATGCATTTTCACTAATTAATTCTTTTATACTTATGTTGCTGTTTAAAGGTTATTAATTTTGAATAGTATTATATAATATATTGTATAAATGAATAGGTAATTTATGAAATAGTGAATTGTACTCGAAATATTTAAATAATGTCATTGTTCCTTGATTGTTTTCATTTTAAAGCTTATGTCATTGTGTGGTTTAAATGTTAGTTTGTAAGTAGTTTTATGCCACACTTTAGAACAGGTGAGATGAATTATGAACTGATCCCATATAAAAAGTGTGCAAGTGTGTCATTGGGTCAAGGGTATTATAACTCAGATGAGAAGGTGATGTTATAGTATGCCCATCCTCTTAAATAAAAATAAAATATTATAAATAGAAAATAGATATAAACGCACAATGAAAAAAGAAAAAAAGAAATGATATGCATATTTAATTATTTTTATATACTAATGAGCTAACATGATAATTACAAATACAAAAAGTTGTAGGTAAAATTTTTTAACACATCTGATCAGCTTCTTTTATATATATATATATATAGACGTATATTCTTCAAAAGTGTGTCAGCCTTCAAAAAACAGTGATGTTCATCAGTAAAACTGTTCAATACATATATGTAATCTTTACCAACATTAAAAAATACATACTTTAAACAATAAAAATTTACAGTTGTTTTTTTCACTCCTGAATAAGTTT
Source organism: Pinus albicaulis (assembly GCA_034641835.2). Lineage (NCBI taxonomy): Eukaryota > Viridiplantae > Streptophyta > Pinopsida > Pinales > Pinaceae > Pinus > Pinus albicaulis. The sequence goes on from MU968411.1 coordinate 17,407,658, forward strand.
ATTTCCTAAATAAATTTGATCCTTCTTGACTCATTATTTGATCCCAATATTAAGATGGATCTACCTTCATTATAATATTCTATAATCTCTTCTCTTATTTATATGTTCTAAAGTATATATTTATAACAAAGACATACTTTAGTTATACCTGCATTGTATCATATAATTAATTGTGAACTATTATATAATAAAATTGATTTTTATATTTGATTTGGTTAGTATGATTATTTGAGATATTGAAGGAATGATACTTATTAATAGTAATCTATTAGGATATGTCTATTAATTCAGAGATTAATCCTTGATTGATTTTTATTTGTTTGATATGAAGGTGATAGATTGATTTGGTTGTAGTGAGGTACCATTCATATTGTGGAATAATTAAGAAATGATTTTTGGTTTAATAGCTCTATTATGTTAAATAAAGAATCTTTATGTTTTGAATATTATTTTCAGATAAATTAAGTGATTTTAGTTTCAATAAGCTATGTTGATTAAAAATCTCTTTAACTTTAACCTTTATTGATATAAATTTTAATTAGATCATTAATAATGTTTAGAGATTTGAAATGGATTTATATAATTAGATGAAAAAAGTTAAAAAACATGCTAATAAATAATATTGAATGTAATGAAGATAGTAGATTATAAATTGAATCAGAGATAACCATAAATAAATAAATAAATAAATAAATATATATATATATATATATATATATATATATATTTTCTATTTATAAATATAAATATATATATATTTTTTATAAATACTTAATTCCATTATCATTTCAATAGCATATGGTCGTTACCCATATTATATTAGATATAACTATTTGATAAATGCCACAAATGGGTTGGTTATGTATATATAAGACTTGTGAACATTCCACTATACTTATAACTATTCCACTAGATATAACTATTTTAATTAGAATATGTCTGAGACAAGACATTCACCATATGTCACTATTTCTTATTTGAATGGGTTGGTTTGAATATGTATAACTATTTCTAAATAGCACAAATAATTGGTTAGAACATAGCCCCAGACTAAAACTACACTTCTTTGAATGCAATTATTTCAAATTTTCAGTAATTGATTATGGGTTGATTGATTTGATTAGTACATATCCCCAACCTTATTCAATGCAATAAAACTGACTTTAATTGTTCATCAACCACTTGACTAATAATAATTTGACTTAATTTGAAGTAGGACATGTGGTTGACTTACAGTCAACTTATGTGTGGAACAGGTCTTAAAACCATTTTTAATATAGTTCTTTCTGGTTCATTCACATATTTGACCATACCTCAAAAAGTGTCTCCAAGTGACATACTAGATATAATTTGTTCATACTTACCACAAATAGTCGTTTTATGGGTTGATTGGGTTGATTAGAACATCACTAAGAACTTAAGCAGGTACAATAGGGAAACTAATTGTTCATGAAACTGCTTGACTTCAGATCCTTTGACTTAATTTGAAGTAGGACATGTGGTTGACTTTGATCCAACTTATGTGTGAATAGGTCACAAAACCATTTTAATATAATTCTTTCCAGTTAATAATACATTCTTTTACTTCGAAGTGTCTTCATAACTAGCCTCACACGAAATTAAACTTTTATGGTGAAAAAACCCTTCACTTTCACCATTAAATCTAACCCTTAAACAAATAAATGTTTACATAATAATAAAAAATAATAAATAAAATATTTTTGTTATAATAATAATAATAATATAAATATATATGTATAGATATTTTAACCATAAATATCTATATTCTAAAACTAACACCTCTTTAAAACCACATTAAAATAATATGTATATAAATTTAAGTAATTATTTTATTAAATAATAAGCACACCAAATACAATAAACCCTAATTTTCATAACCTCTATATTATGGAAAATGAAACCTTTTTCCCTAATGTATACTTTATGACTTATTTAAAATGTTTTAAATTCAACAATTGAGGATGAAATACCAATTGCTTTTATTGCACAATCCTCTAAACCACACTGTTCGCCCTAGTACAATTGCAAATATAATATAAAAATTGAATTTATGCTATAAATATTTATATCAATTTGATTCACAATCTTTTGAGTACTTGAACCAGAATCAATACCTAAGGAAAGAAATCCAAACTTTTTCAAGAAAAATGATTAAAAAAAATATCTGCATATTTCTATTAGGGTGGGGTCAAATATAGGAAAAGAAATCCAAAACATTTCAAGAAAAAATGGATTAAAAAATACCATACTAATGGTGAGGTCTTCTACCACATGGAGAAAATAAATATTTTATATTACTTTTTCTACTACTTCGTTTCACTTCCCACGTAGCTTTACGAATTTGCTCAGATTTCCTTGCATATAGATTTGATACTTTCCAATCTATATCCGTAACATCACTGCCTCGAATAATTCTCATTTTGATTCATGACGACTTTCGTGGATGTAGAGTAATGTAGAGGGCATTCAATCCCTAAATCGAATCGATTGGATCGGATTCCAATATGCTAATGGCCTTGGTAAGTTCTCTATTCAAATAATAATTATTCACAAATCACACAAGGAAATTTGCTGTTACTGAACACAATTTCAACGTCATGTTACACGTATGTTTTGTGAGAATTCTTTACCCTGGCCCCACCTGCTATTTCCTCGGAATTTCTGCATTTATTTCATTTCATAATATCTGGCAATGTCAGTTTCCAATAACGAGACTTATCTACCTCGTGCCACAAGTTGATCAACTGCCAATCGAGATCATTTCTCCCCATCTTGCCTTTTACATCGTGACCCATTGATAAAGACAAATGGTTTTTGGCCGCTACGTTGCCTATTTGTTGTTTCTTGTGTAAAGTACGTGACCGTCAATTCGTCGCAGGTAACGTCATGCGCTCCCTTGCAATATAAACCAGATACCAAAGCCAGCTGGCAAGCGAATGTTCCTCTGTTAAAATTTTGTCATCTGCCGTGACCTCCACGAGGCAAATGTTGGCCATGTGATGGCTTCTGAGCATAAGTAGAGGTTCTTTAAACAAACTCAGACTGAACCGCCTCGTAAGGATTTGGGAAACCTAGGTATCTGAGCCCCCAGCATACGTTGAGAGCAGTCAGTTGTTTTACTGAATTTTTTCTGACTTCTTGCGATTAAAGGTTTTATTTAAATAGTGATAATACTGACCTGTTATTAGACTATTCTTGAAGCTATAATGGCTCTTTTTTGATGTTCGAATCGAATTTGCTAAGTAAACTTCATCTGGAATTTCAAGCCGTTGTAACATTTTCTTCTGAAGCGGACTGTTTTCTTTAGTATTATTTTTTCAAATGCGTTGTTGTTATTGTTTTCATGTATATGTTTTTGTGTTTATATTCTGCAAGTCTCAAAGCCATTGCACAAGTAGAAAAGAGTCCTTTATGTTTAAGAAGTTTCATCTTTTCTCATAACTTGAAGTACCGAGGATTTTAGCCAGTTGGTGATAAAATAACCGATTTTAAGATTATTCATGGGAAGAAAATTTTATAATTATACCTCTCGTCACGCAATTTTTAATCTTTTAAACCTTACGGCGAGACTGGAGCACTTCTTCTAACAACGCTCTGTACTCCAGTACTCTCTCTTGAAAAACTAAGTACACCTAATTTGATGGTCGGGAGAAATTTAGGATTGGGGAGCTAATCTGGATTTTGCTAAATAGGCGAAGAGTTTTGGCTATTAGAAGGCGCTAATAGAAAATCATTTAACATCAGTTAATAATTTAAAAGTTTAAATTTACGAAGAACGACTTGGAAAAGGATATTTGAGTTTTTGGACCGTCGATTCTTACTCTTAGGGCCTTACTTTAGGTCGTTGAAGGCAAAGATCTAAGCTGTAAAAGATCTGGAATTGAAGAGATAGCCATTAACGATGGTGATGTGGGTAAGAAACACTGGAATCCAGTCTAATTGGGATGAAAATAATTCTTTTAGAGTCTGAAACAAGTCGGTAGACAATTAACCTCAAGGACTTCACATTTTGCAAGCTCAGATGTTTATGAACTGAGCTATTAAGTATGACAAAGATTTAACACATCTGGAGGGTCAGATGGTTCAAGTTGCTTAGTGCCAAGGTGGTGGGTAAACTTGAAAAAGAGAAAGTCTGGCTTGTATGGAACAGTTTTATTGTTTTCAGAATTAGGCTAGTAATCTGGTCTATACTTAAGGTCTTTTCAGGAGGCCTGGTTCATAAAGTATATTTGGTATAGTGATTCCATAAATTAGTATAAGAAAATATCAGAAAGGTTGAATGCTTAGCGAAAGGTGGTTGCCTCTAGGCTCTGATTTCCTTGTGAAATCTGAATTTTTTGGACCGATATCCTGAAGAGGAGATAATTTATTGGGGACCAGAGCTTTTGGCACGTGGAGGCAACTCGAGTTTGGTTGTTATGAGCTCTGATTATGACTATGTAAGCAATCACAAAGTATTGTACGCATAATCCCAGGCACTTTTAGACGTTGATCTGGAAAGTTATCATAGATGAGATCTAACCTCGTAGATGATCAGTTACTTAGAATATTTAAGATTTCTTCTCAACGAAGTGTTGAAATCGACCACCTATGATTCAATGAATGGGTGGAGGCCATGTGTGGGGTCGGATTTAACGGCAAGGCCACCGACCGACAAGATAGGCGAAAATGTCACCGTGGAATACGAATCCCACTCATGGATGTGACTGCTCCATTTTCCACAGACCCCAGACACTCTTTGACCTGGGAAGCTATCATAGATTGATGGCAGTGACTTATAAATCACGTGGCAGCCGAGGTGGAGAAGGGTTGGTTGCTAAGCCAGAACCAATCAATTTTGAGACCAGACCTTTCACCTTCAAACATCAGGCGGTCAGGCACACAATATTGGTTCCCAGCAAGCAAGACCAAGCAACTTCCTGGCCGCCGACCTTTCCTGCTGACAGCTTCTCAGCGCAAACCTCCCTCCTGTGGCTTGGCAGTTTATAAACAAGGTCCAAACTCAGATGGCACCGAGTCAGTTTTTAGTAACTAAGGCTGGACAATAAAACTTTTGGGGTTTGAATGAACTATGGGGTGCTGGTAAGCCTTGCCATGTCTTCAACAGGTTTTGGGGACTCTTGACTACATCATGCTGATGTTTGTATTAATTGGTGAGTTGTGAGTCATTCTTGTGGCTAAGCCTGTAAATATAGTGTTCAATTTTGTGCTTTGTCTGTTCTGTGGAATTGTAAGAACAAATTACGCCCTTTAAACTTGACTGAGTAACCATGACCCTATTTCCATAGAAGCTGTAGCACCTAATTGTTCATCAGGCAATGACTTTGTGAAAAGTAGGGTTTTGATGTTTTATAAACTTCGTTGATTTAACTTGGAGGTGTGAGAAAGATACTTTCCTGACTGTGACTGAAACTATCTACATTTAGAATAAGACAGTACAGTATGGGCATTTTTGTGAAAATCATTCTTACGGTCATGATACTGTAGAGCTAGTAACAACGTCCTGTTTGCCATATAGTGTTTCTGCCACAATTACTGTTTGAATAGTTTTGAACACATATAAAAGAAAACTATCAAGGTTATAGAAACATGAGCTATAATGGTGAAATGTCACTGGTTTCAGATGCCACATAAATCTTAACAAAATTTGTGATCTATTTTTTAAACAGGATTGTGCGTATCTTCTTTTTGGGAGGCAAATATAAAATGGCCGCTGCTACAGCTCGCGCACGGCAATAGCCAGCCTCGCGGCTATAATTCTGCCAAAGTCGATCTTCGGGACTACGTGTTCTCAAAATGGGAAGCGATAATACTACCGGCTCCCTCGGTGCGTCTTTACTACCGGGTACCGGTTAGTTAAAGCAGAACGGACGCTTCGAAACCATGCAGAGCAAATTTTTAATGAAGTCTTCAGAAACCTGCTGTCCAGTGGTTCGGGTCCAGGGTATTCGCCTGCGGTGGGATGGATCGGATTTTCGCCTCAGCTGGTAGCCTAATTGCGTTGGAATATTGGTGATGTTCTGGACTACCACCTGCGGCGGCTGTAAACCTTATTCTGATATAATTTTATGAGAGTTTGTTTTCGTGGTTCTACCCATTCTTCATCATAAACTTTAGGTGAAAAAATGCCTGGCACTTTCTTTCAGCAAAGACAATTCACTGCGAGTACTGATGGATCGTTAAAGACGATTGACAGCAAGACATTCCAGGCCTGGATTAATGATCGTTTGTTATGTACTATTGCGTCATGGTCTTGTTGCAGGCACGGTAAGTTATTAAGGATATAATGATATCCCCCACATTAGTCAGTGTAGAATATTGAGATTTTAACGTATCCGTTGATGTGATTGTTTTGATCAATGTTTCCTTTATTGGTTGGAGGAAATTCACATTCTTTTTGTTGATGAAAAGTTGAATCAGTTTGAATAGCTAGGGTTGATTATGGCATTACGATTAGTGAGGATAAACGAGCGATACCAATTCTTCATATTTCGAGGGATAGATCAAGGATTTCTTAGATCATCCCTGGTTTTCCATGAAAAAAGTTGCTGTACTGCATTATTGCCCGATCTATGCAACTTGCAAAAACCATTAGGTGAATGGGTGAACTTTGAATTTAATCAAATATCCAATGATGCCTGAACAGATTTTGTTGAAAAATCTTACTGTGTCAGCATTTTCAGGTTTGGGGAAAAACAGGCGGAAAGATTTATGGTCCTGAAACAGGGGTGGACTACCCAAAACAACGTGAACTCGTTTGGCCTCATGTCAGGTATAGTCATTGCTTTTCTTACCATCTTCGTATCTATCCTTTTTTTTCATAACTTTGTCAGCTGTATGCTTAAATCTTTATTCTATTATATAATTATTATTGCTGAATGTTAATTGTTTTAGCATATTTAGCAGAAGAAAGCAATGCCATACCAAGCAAAATGTCATGCATTGTTGTTATATGAGAGCAAGTTTTAAGCAAAATATTTAAAAAAGGTTCTGTTATAGTGACGTTGGTTGATGTCTAATGATCATACTGTTGCTGTCCAAATGATAATGGGGAGCACATAACAATCAGAAGGTTAGTGAAGACACCATGAGTCCCACAAAATCAGCAGGGGCATATGTAGGTCCTGCAGGTTTGAGATCAGTAGGTGGAGGCAATCAGCCCAAGGCTGCATTTGATCTTACATAGTATGATGATTTACATGCCAGAGCTATATGCACGTCAATTATTTGACAGGAACATGACAATAGATGGTGATGAAATTCCAGTGACAAAGACAACAGCTTTTAGTTTTCTATGACATATCGTGATTCTTGTTAAAAAGAAGATTTTCAATTGAACTAAAAACAATTTCTGTTATGACCTCTTATGTTTATCTTTGAGGTTTAATTTACTCTACCATAACTGAATGTTGCTTATGAACTGTACTGTTCCACGCACCTTAAATAGATAATTACTTGTTTTAGATTTCAGCCTTGACACACTTATCCTGTAACATGAGCAATATCGGCAGGACCTCTGATGCAGAGCGCTTTGAGTGAGTGGCTATTCTTGCTGATGAACTTTTATATGTCAGTCTATGGCATTTTCTCTGTTGACCTTTTGACTTACAAAGAAAACTTCCAGCTTACCTCACTAAGGCCCTAGAATGCAGTAATGCATCTCCATTGCTAGAGATTTCAACACTTTTTTGCAAAAGAAACTCCAAATCTGACATTTCCATGTGAGCAATGCTCTTGTTACTGATTTTTGTAACCTACTCTGCATAACTTATAACTTATTTTCATAGTCATAACTTTCATTTTGGGGCACGATCTCTATACTTTATACATGTTTAACTATCTTCCTGTATTTGATTTATTGCATGATGTTACTATTCATCACCCTTATTTTTAATTGTAGACTCATTTCCGAAATAAGATTTTGTCAGACATCTGTTATTTGATTCCAGTGTGAGTGTAACAGGTCCAATTTCACAGCATATTTTAAACAGGTTTTTATTACTTTCAACTTATTTAATGTATGGATATCCTTCAACATAAATGAAAAAATTTCATTATTACACACAATCTCACTTGAAGCTGAGTTCAAAGCTTCCACTATGCTTCATAAATTGATTTGATTGCTCCATAGTTGATGAATTCAATCATGTGTTGTTGTTCAGTTCTTGAGAATCATTTTATCATAGTTTTCTGGTTCCATTGCGTGGTAAACAACAGTAGAAACTCTTTTTCTGCTTCAGTTCCTTCTTCTTTTCCCATAATTCCTCGAATAAGTTTGTTCTTCGATAAGTGTCCACTGACTAACACCTTTTCTACACTTTGCTAGCAAACCTTGAACTGTAAATAGTTATATGTGCAGCTGTAAGTACCTTTGTTTTGTCGTTTTAAACATTTTAGTTCCCCTTCCTGAGCATAAGATGTTTACCTTTAATAAAAGTGTTCGACTATGGTAGTAAACCTGATTGAAAAAATAAATAAATATTTTTAGAGGGCACCCTTCACCTGGACCCGTACTTCTTCTCATGTTGTAGCTAATTTGTTGGTACCGTTTCAAAATAGTGATGTTCATTTCTAAAATTTTTCATGTAGCAGTGCAGTTTGAAAACCCTATTGGCTAGTAATATCTAGCTTGTCTAAGTTATCTTTCTTGTTCTAAAACAGGTTTTTGGATAAATTAATGTGCAACTGTAGTTTCTTTCTTGCAATTTTTCCTTTACATCATATTTTAATTTTTACTGTATCAATTTCCATCTTTCTGGTGAACGCTGTCCTGTCATACCATGTTTCTGTTTGACAGTACCGTTACTGAGGGTGGGAAGAAAAAACTAATAATTTATGTTGATGTTGATTTTTGCAAGCGGCTAAACAGGCTTCAGGGATTTCTTAATCTCTCCGACAGCGAGCACTTTAGTGGACCTTATGGTGGGTTCTACAATATATCGTCTATGAAAGACAATTTTGTCTTTATTGTTGGAAAATTTCTTGGAATTTTTCACGACGCGATCAACAGATCTCAAATATTTGTGCTGTGGGGGGATGTTGTCTTCATTGCCCAATAGGAATTGCATACAGCTCTTCTTCCTTGTTACTTGAAGAGTATCTACAAGCCTACTGGTTCTTTCACAATACCAAGGCATGTATTTTGCAATTCTATCTTCCTTTCAATGTCCCATTTCAATAAATGTAGAATTTAACAGTATTCAGCTTACTTTCTGAACGATTTTAATTTAAGAATCAGGTACAGTTATAGATTCAGGTTGCATATTTTCTAATATAGCCTATCAAAGCAGATTCATTTCTCAGACTTCTCTTCAGTCTCCCCAGTTCGTTCAAAACTCTGTTGGATTTGCTCTGGATGAGTGGGCGCGTCGATGCCTAAAATGTTTTGAAGGTGAATTGTTTGAATGATCAGATATCTCCAGCTCTTAATTTGTGCAGCTATGCAAACCAGTGAAAGGAAGGAAAATAAATTGGATGAAAGCTGGAATACTAGAATCTGATAAGGGTTTTTGTGATGCTTGGAGTCCATATTCTTTAGAAGACTTTGTTTATGGAGGTCGGACAAAGAGTGGAATTGGAAGTATTTTGTTCAACAAAGTTGTGCATTAGGAATTGACGAATGGAATGGATATCAAGAATGGGACCCTTCAACAGACAAATATCTTGAAGTGAATATGATGCAACGACTGTAAGAAACATGAAAATCTAAATCTAATGCCTTTTCGGCTAATGAATTTGTTTTCCACCATGATTTTTTCATAGGTCAAGAGGTCATTACAGACCGCCCCGTTGCATTATAACCTCTTTATTGTATAATAAAGAGTCTAGTTGACGTGGGCTACTGCAGGTTCTGGAATGCCAAGCCTAGTCTGAAGGAAAACACTAAGCTGAAGTTGGGCTGACCGTGGATCCAGATATTCTGTTGTAGGTTGTTGGAAAGACTTGGAAACCCGAAGGGTCCAGATATTCTTGCTGAAGCTGTCCCTCGGTGCCAGATGAAAATGTGAGTTAATTATCCTAATGTAGGGTTTAGCATTCCATAATGTGCCCCATTCTCCCTAATTAAGGGCCAAGATTATGACCCTAGATATAAAACTGCCAGGGTTTATCTACAGATTAAATGTTGATGTATCCCCTTCAGAGGATAATCCATTAGCCTGATACCCTTGGCCAGCTGGACATTTGGCTTACTCAATATCAATGCTAATGTTCTTACTGTTTAATGGTTCATTTTGATGATTTTGTTATATCATATACACTCATTGTTCCTGAAAATTGTTGTTTTATTTTTACAGTCCAGGGCACAGTAAAAAATGTTGGGCAATGAGGAGAGCTTGAAGAGAAATATCTGAACAACATTAGGGAAGTAGCAAGGTTTAACGTTATATGCTCATGTGATAACAGCTGGAGCTGATTTCATATTAGGTTCCTATTGATTTGAGCCATGGTCTCATCCAATTACCGCCATGCTATGGCACAGTGAAAATCCCTTGCCTTCATCTTTGCATTTCTGAGTTCTGCTACATTTTTCTGACAAAGGGACATTGCCTTTTTTCTTCCTTGCATTTTGCAATTAGGTACTACTTTTCTTCAATCGGGTGATGCCATCAAGGCAGCATGTGGAACAAAAGCTTTACTTTCCTAAAGCAAAGGAAAGGGCATCAGAGCATACCATGGTTCCTAGCCATGACAAGGGCACACAGGCATACTTGTAAATTCTCCAAGGACCCAAAAAAGCAAGTAGGGACACCGCCATGTGGACATTCCCCCGCCCAGGGTTTTATTAATTAAATTATTCTCCTAATGGTACATTGGTATACAAATAATTTTATAACAGGTGACCTGTAAAGAGATCATAACTAGCTAATTAGTTATAGCTATTTCTTCAACTATCTCCTAATAATATTTTTACCTACTTTATCTCTGTAAATCTCTCACAAGATATGTGATTTTCTCATAATATCATCCCTACATTCCATTTCATCCTCATTTCCTGGAATTTTCTAAATAAAGTCTATTTTACAATATTTTTCATGATATCATTTATTAAGCATTCAAAGAATAGTTTACCTTTTACCGAAAATATTCATTTAGACTCCTATTATTCACGATATTGTTTCTTATAGCTTCTATAACATGAATTTCTCACTAACTACCTTCTCACTAAGATCGACAATTTTTCCAGAGTGTGGATTTGCCTCAGGTAACTGTTGTCAACAGCCTTGATTAATCCCCGTTGATTTCTATTTGAGTTAAATATCTTATGGCTCTGAAATCACAAATAATGCATAGTGACAAATCTCACCCATCAATGGTTTAATTTCACTTTGCCTTTCATTAATATTGATTCTGACAAATCAAATTTACTTTAATTCATAGTTTTAATCTCTGACCAAGATCATTCATTAAAGGACATTATCCCAGGACTATTTTTTAGGGATGTTTATGTGCTTCATGGATTTATTATATCCCCACACAATACTTTTATTCATACATTGCTTTGTTTGGCTATTTCTTCTGTGACCACATTTTCACTGTTAGTTTTGCTACTTCACTGTTTGTTCTTTCTTCATCCTTTAGTTTTCCTACATCCTTAACAGTCCATTTTCTCTTATCATACTTTTTTCTAGTCTATCTGCTTCCTTTCCTTTCCTTTTCATTTGTCCTTTGAGTCCATGTCTTCTTTTACTTTATGGCTTCCTTCTGAACCCTTTCACCTGATGTCTAGCTCATCTTCCTCTCCTTGTGAACTTCTCCATGCCCATTTCTTGAGCTACAGATAGCCTCTATGGTAACAAGCCTGTTTTGCCCTGCTACCAATATGGTCTAGCCTCCTCTCTAAACTCAGCTTTTAGTGACTTACTGGTCCTTCGGCTAGAACCTTCTGAGCTTCCTTTGCTCTTCCGCTACAACTGTAAGAATTTTGCACTTTCTCACAATCTCTCAAAAGCTTCTTTGCCTGCTCTTTTCTCCTAGTATCTTGCCATTGCAATTGTGGAGCTGTCCTCAACAACTTCTATGGCGGAGAAGTTGTTCTTGTTTCTATTATAACTTTCTTGCCACATAGAAGTCCTGCCTAAAATCTTCTTTGTAGATATTTTCATGAAGTCTGCATCATTTTCACTTTTGCGTCGAAGTATTATTTCATTTATTTCATTCTTCTTCTACTGCAATACCTGCATAAAATTGTTTCTTAGATAGGACGTCTCCCTCAACAAGATACTTGCAATCATCTTGTTCCACCTTACAAAATGTGTATATTGGTGAGTCTAAAATATGAAAAAAAATCACCCATCCACCCAGAATACATGGGTAGAGTCCATCTGAAAAAAATCACCATCCACCAGAATACATGGTTGCCAGCCGCTATCACCTGTTCCTCTAGGCGTCCTTTTCACGTGCATGGTTATCACGTAATTATTATGTCCGCCCTCTACATACCTACTGTCTGTTACTCATCTACCTGCCATCATCATCTTCATTCTCCTGGTTATTGGCTCTTCTGTATTATTCACTATCGTCATTTCCTGCCTCCGAGGACCGTTGGCATCATCTTATCACTAATAACATGACATGTTCGTTCAAAAAAGTGACAGATGTTGATACTGGAAAGACCATGGGCAGCATGGCAGGCATTAGAAACTGACAACATGCTTGATTGATATCGTCATTTCCAGAGAGGTGTGGTATAGTCAATAGATATACTGGTGTTTCTGTTGTTAGTAATGTTAGCCATGTCAACGTAATATTCATTATGACAATGTTTTAGTGGTCGCTGGTCCTACTTCTCACCGTTTCTCCGGCAAGGGTGGGCACACAACGTCGGCGTGTGCCCCCTCCGACAGGCCTTCTTTCTGGTGACAGTTTGACGTACTGATATCACGGATACCCGTCCGGCGGTTAGGTTTAACCATCGACGGTGACCGATAAGAGAACATTGCACCATGAATGGCTTGCAATTTCTCATCTGTTCCGCACCATTCAAGTGGAAGATGTTTGTCCTCTGTACATTTTAGTTTTATTGGACAATTCTTTGGGTCCCTCTCCCCATCCTTGTCTGCTGAGTCTGAAATAACAGGCTTTCAGTAATCCTCTATATTGAACGATGCTTTTAATAAGTGTCATTTGTTGTTGATATACTGAGGCATATATCCATGTAGTGTATTGCAGAATACATTCAGGTGGCAAATAATCATAATGTTTATTAACTGGATAACAACAACATCACGTTGACATGTAACTTTAGATAACCACACTCCGCATTGTGCATATAAAGGCCAGAGCTTAACTGTTCGGAGGTCAAACAACTTCCCTCCACATCCTTTAAACCTAGTTTGAATTGCACTGTTTGCATGGTGGTCATTCGCCCCTAATCACTAAGCCACCAGACAGCTTCATGCAAATACAAAGCCTAGGTTTGAATCTGGACCATTTGCATGGTGGCCCTTCCCCTTTATCACTAAGCCACAGCCTGGGTCAGAGATGCAAAAATATCGTACAGCCTGACTTACGACCGAGAGATACCAAAATATAAGATTTACCGTTTGGTTCAATTTTGTTGAGACTTGTGCTGTGAGAGAGCTCTCTGTATTAATGGGCTGATGGAAGATATTTTCCAAATATGAACATATGCAATAAATTTTTCTTGTTAGATCTCTCTTTGAACTTGTCATACACAGGTACCTATAGTTGCATCTGGGGGGATTAACAAAGTGGTTGTTTTAAGGGGAAAAACAGGGTTCCAGATAGGTCAGTTTTCACGTTGATACTTAAGTGCCCAACAATCTGCTAGTGTCTGATCATTGTTTTCCATTTTGAAATAGTTGTAAAAAGTTTCTTCATTGATCTTAGTAATAAATGGGAAAATGAACATGTCGTTTAATAGAGTTGGCTAATAAGTATTCATAGTGCGAAAAGTAGATCTGGTGATGTTGCTGCCATTGCGACAACCGTGAAAAGAGCTCTAAAAGTGTATGGGACACCTGTTTTCCTTCTGTTGTGAACTTCCATGGGCCGAATTTTCATGGAAGGTAATACATCACACTGAAATTTAAACGATCTTGTTTTCTGTTCTCCTTTTATTCTTTGGGACTCGTGGACTCGTGATTCCTGCTTTACTGGGCATGTTTGGTCTTTTATGTTGTTGGGCGAAAATATCTATACATTGAAGTCTCCATAGCTTTAAAACTTGTTATCGTCTGCATCTAAATTAATTTTACATGTAGACGGTTTATAAATTGTTATTAATAATGTTTATAATGGCTTGTTTGCATACTCTTGCTAAAACAATACTTTGCTCCATTTATTATATTATGCCAATCATTTTAAGCCTAATGAACAGTGAGATTTTGGCGCGACTACATAATGATTTATGGCGCTCGTCTCGTACCCGCTATTTATTATCATGAAAAACGAATTTAAACTCGCCAGTGGGAGAGAGGATTTTGCTGAGTCTGCAAGTTGCAGGAGTGAACCTGGCGAAAGAGGAGATAGAAGTGTCACTGGCAAAAGAAAAATGTGGCCACCCCTTGAGAATTTCTCGCATACTGCTTCACCCCTTGAGGGCCCCTGCTCACTGAATGCGTCATGTAACCAATCATCGTATGCAAACCCTTTATACACCCAATTCTTTTGCTAAACATCCAAAACAATACATTGGAAGAAATGGAAGTCTTCTTCTTAACTTTTAAGTTTAATTTTTGATTCAAAGCTATATATAATGGACTACTAGCTCAGCTCTTTGTTTTGGAAGGGCTAGGCTGAATTTCTGCGAAGTAAATGTTATCCGACATATATATATATATATCGGATGTACGTAGTAATTACATACTTTCTTGCTTTAGAACAGCTTCATCATTTATGAGTTTGCATTTCATCACTGAAATAGCACGATTCTAAGAAAATTACGTTGGATGTTGTTATTCAGATCAATCTTCCTTTTCGCGCTAACGATAGAATCTCTGTTTTCTAAATTTAAAAGTCAAAGACAGCTAGATCACTATGGAGAATTGTTCTCGTTGTTTGAAGCCTTTATTTAGTCACATCATGTAACTTTTTTTCAATAGAAAATCATTTGCCAATGAGTCTATCATATTTTAGAAAGGCTTAGCCTTCGATTTGTTACTTGGGACTCTGAAGTTGGGAAATAGTGTGCCCACACTATACATTGACCTTTATAATCAGCTCGTTTCTCGATTTGCCGAGTCAAAATGTTCGTCCTTGAAGTTGATTGATAAAAAGTTGCTAGTAGCCTAGCAAGAAAATAACTCTTGAAGCAAAAGCATTCGTGAGGTCAAAACTGTTTGTTGGGTAATGATCGATAAAAAAGATGTTAGGAGCGTAGCAAATAAATCTTGAAGCAAAAGCATTCGGGAGGAAAAAACGGATTGTTGGGTGATGATCAATAAAAAAAAATTGTAATCTTGACAACATTTGACAACAATCAAGGTTAACATTTGACAGCAATTGCCCCAAGTTAACTAGCAATAGCAATTGCCCCAAAAGGTTGAAAGAGAGGCTGATAGGATTGATAGGATTGTGTATTTAAAAAAGTTGTATTCGCTTTCCATAGTCAAAGCGAATACAATAAGACAAAGTATCATTACTATAATGAATATCATTTAAAACTTCATCTAAAACTTGCTCAAAAAACTCCTTCTGAAAAAATATAAATTGGAGAACAAGATACAAACATTTTAGCAAGTTTGTACTCTAAAAATATTTGCACATACAAATCAAAAAACATTTTAGCAGGTTTGTACTCTACAAAATTTTGCACATACAAATCAAAAAATTGAACCGCCCATATCCCATTTATGTTGAATTTCTCAACTTGGATTTTCTGTGACACCCTTTTCCCACTGGGTTCACTGTCGTAGTTATCAGTGACGATGAAGGAGCAAATGTAATGTTAGACGGTATTGTCGGGTTTTTTGGTTCCCTGATTTAGAGCTTATGAAAATAAACTCTATATTGGATTTCTCATGTTATATATATATGTGAAGTATTTTTCATGCTTATGTTGTTATTATTGTCATTGGAATATTGTGCATATTTGGTTACTTGATTTTGTTATTATTGTTATTGGAACATTGTGCATATTTGGTTACTTGATTTAGAGCATGAAGCATTTTCATGCTTATGTTATTATTGTCATTTGATAATTGTGCATATGCAATGTAAAGCTTTACGCCACTAGTTATTGAATAGCTCTGTTTAATATTGAGTTAACTGCCTATGTTTCATTTATGCTATAGCCACTTAGTACATGTTTGCTTATTCTTCTTGTTAGCTCGATAAATATTCATTTCTTGTTATCTTGATAAATAATCATTTGGATTGTAGTGAGCTTCTTGTTGGTTGGGTTCGTATTTATTGAAGTTTTTCTGAACTTAGGTGAAACTTAATAGTCTAGAATTTTAGATTATGACAACACATCCCAACTTAATAGTCTAGAATTTTAGATTATGACAACACATCCCATTAGAGGACCCAACATAACATTTTGGGGGGGATTTCAATACAAGTTTTGGTTGTTGACAACCTCACTTTGACCTCATTTATTCCCAAAACTAGTGAGAAACCCACGGAAGAGATGATCTAAGAACTTCCACAAGGATGTATTGATGCCCCGTGAGAGGACTAGCTTGAACGAGTCATTGAAGTGCTTAGCTCATAACAACGTGAGGAGTAGCTTGAACCAGTCATTGAAGTTCCCATAACAACTCTAATATGAACATGAATATTATTGCCCACAATGCCACTAAGAAGCTAGAGGCCAAAAACACTGGAATGGAAATAGCTTTGTAAGTTTGTATTTGATATTTAAATTTGTATCTGATTAATCGGTTGTTGTGTGATTTTTTTAAGTGTTGACTTTCAACAAATAGCATTTAGATTCATCATTTGGCTTTTGTTCAAAACATATTGGTTTTAATGACACAACAAATAAAACATTAACTAAAACATATTTTTTATATAAAAGTTCACTAATATAAAATTAATATATAGAAAATTCAATGTAGGAAAGATCCAACTTACTCAATATGTTACATTTATCCCACTCGAGATATCAACTAGGTGAAAATAACAGATATCAACTAAGTGAAAATAACAGTGAGTGAAGAATTTGTTAGTGGGGAAGAAAGCTACATTGTTGTTGAAAGTGATAGATTTAAAGAGGAGGAAGTTACATTATTGTTGAAAGTGATAGATTTTTCATTCATCATATGAAAATGATCCACATATTTTGAAGTTTGATAATGTTATACTTAGTGGGGAAGAAAGCTACATTGTTGTTGAAAGTGATAGATTTAAAGAGGAGGAAGTTACATTATTGTTGAAAGTGATAGATTTTTCATTCATCATATGAAAATGATCCACATATTTTGAAGTTTGATAATGTTATACTTAGAGAGTAAAGATATTTTCATTTTTCATAACTCTTCTCTTGTACCATTCCATCACTTGTTTAATTTTTTATTTTATTTTATCTTAATAAAAAATCTTATTAATATTAACTAAATTAAATAAATAAAAAATTAATCAAGTATATTTTTTCTTACCGATAAGATTTAGTCATTCATCTATTATCTATTGTACTTTTGTTTGAGTTTTTTTTTTTAAATAAATAATATAATTGTAGGTGAAATTTTGATATTGGGTGGTTTTCTTTACAAATAGATTTAGTATTTTGAAAAATATCCAAATACTTGAATTGTGCAAATCACATATTCCATTACTCATTGAATAAAGCTGCAAAACTTAGAATAATTAGATTATGGCATACATTGCGTGTGTTTCTACAACTTGTCATCATTGTGAATGCAGATTTTTGGAATTTATGTTTTGTGGAGATTTATAGATGTTCAATGTTTTGGGTGGGACTCACCACCCATTATCAAGGAGAGAAACAAATCTTGAATTATTACAAAAGAGTTGTATTGTTTATAAAGCCACATATAGGTGTCATTAACTAAAACTTAAATATTGATAATAACATTCAAATATAAAAAGCAAATAAACAATAAAATATATTAAAATATAATAAATTTATTCAAAATGAACTAAACTCTAGAAGAGAATCCCAAGGATAATAAAAATTATGTCCCAATTAAATAACTAAAGGCTTGACCGAACTAGAGTGATAAATGGTAAGAAAATTGTTGAAAAAACCAAAGTCAAAATTATAAGGATCCAATAAATATGGATAGATAAAATATTAGCTTTGAGGATCAATGGTAAAGGGAATCATTGAAAAATTTAAATTAGTGTTATGTATATCTAGGAAAGAACATAATGTCATTTTATCATGTCCATTGCAAATGAATACAATTTGTTCTTAGTGAAATTGGGGCATAAACAATATGGTACTCTTCATATACCACCCACCACTATCAGCTTTCAGCCATGTGGTTCAAATATGCTATGAGCATATTGTATGGTAAGTTGTGGAACTCTCTTGGTTTATTCTTCAGACACAACCAAAACAAAAAGCATACCAGTGCAGGGTTCTTTCTTGTGAAACCCAACAAATACGAGCTAACAAAGCTATGTATAAGGAGTTACAATTTATGATAAATTGTGTTGTTAACCTTCTGAAGAGTTGTTTTTTTTCAAATCAAAACAATTTTGTCTCAAGGAAGCAAACCAACAATTTCAATTGCAAGGAATTTCTTCATTGCTTGACCAAGAAAATATGACCAATCTCTAATTGCACATGAAGCTTCACATTCTAGGCCTTGTCTTAGCAATTCACACAGTGTTGCAAAGGCTCTTTCAAAACAAAATTATTTTTGATATAATATTATCTTGAGTGATTTGGATGAAGAGTAAAAAGAACATATTCTTTGCTTCCTTGCTGAGAAAATGGAAAATGTGTTTTCACTATTTCAACTCATCAATCAGAATCAATATTTCATGTTGTCAAGGACTTTGAATGACCATCATGTTGTGATCAAGTTTATTTCCAAAATTAACACAAAAAATTGTTACGAGGGATAGTGGTCATTAACTCATGGAAATCAGATGGATATGTCACATCGTGTCAAAGTTATATGGGTGAAGTACGATGAGAAGTTGGTCATTGTTTGGAAACCCTATTTGAATGGTATTCCTCTAACTGATCGCTATAAAAACTCTTGGTTAAAGAACAATATAAAGACAAATAACAGAATAATATTACCAGGTCTCCCCAACAAAAGGTGACAAGAATTCACTAAAAGGAACACTGCTTGCACAGACAAATCGTTTCAGGTGAGAGTATTTTTCTTTGCCTTTGGAGATAATGAATGAAATAGATCTTTAGTAGAAATAGGGAGGTTTAATTTACTTAACTCGGTTCCATTTTAAAGAAAAGTTTGATTTTCCTAACTTAACACATTGATTACATGAAGTGGGTTCAATCCAGATTCACTGTAATTTCTATAACTAGGTTCAATCAAAATTTGATGGTAAATGGATATATCATTCTAGATTAATGATAATCTCTCTTATAGCTTTAGAAACTATTGAAAACCATACACTCAAAATCTTAAATTCAAAATATCAACAACCTATAATCAAGGTTCGAAATGAAAAAATACCATAAAGATTGAATTTTTTAGTGAGTGTGAGAGGTTTCATCATTATCTTGTCACTGCCAACATCTTGAAGATCACATCTTCCATCTATTAAGCATCTATTCCATACAATGGTAAGCAACATGAATGTCGAGCTTGCAAGTAAGCCTAGACCTACTAGATTATGTGATTGAGCATTCTCTTTGGATGTAGCAATGCCAGACACTCCCATAATTGAATAGAATACAAGTAAACTGGGAACTGTCAATGTCTTTGGAACTCAAAATTCAAAACCAACATAAGATGTAGAATGTTCATTATTCAGTGTTTTAAAATAAAATATGAGAAATTCACATAGAATTTGTATGCATCTCCTCAACCATGACTGGAAGTTGGAACCTCACATGAGCAAAGTCTTAGGGCTCTGTAACAGTGGGGATCCGAGTATCTAGAGATTAACTTCATTGCATAACAACAATCAAAGTTTGGATTTCTTCATGCTTTGGTGCTCAACCAATTTTTCTGCAATGACCAAAATGTGAGATGGTGAGTTTTTTTTTTCAATGTGCAGGTGACTTTCACTTGGCACAAAGAGCTCATGCATGCTAATGATTCTTGCGTCAAGTTATGAATGTGATAGTGATTGCATGCCTACTTCATTTAGGTAATGGAACCCTACCCATTTTTAATAATAAATTATCAATTTTTGTTTTAGGTTATCAAAGCTCATAGCTCAAATGTAATTGATTGATATTCATTATGTGTTATTGAATCTTCATGATTTTGCACCTGTGATGGGGTGCTTTCCAAAATCAACTTGATGGTGGATGGCCTTTTCTTTTACCTTACAAAATTTTCAATCAATCATCCTATAAAGTGATATTCCAATAGTTTTTATCATAAGAGATGTCATATCAAGTAGCATTCCCATAGTTACTAAGTTCATAAAATGAATTTCTCTATTCTCACTCAATAAAAATAATTATTATAAAATTTTCATCATTAAAAAGATTGAGGTGAATCAATAACACATTATTTTATTTTTTCCTATAAAAATCAATATAAATTAACTTCTATTTTATTTAGATTTTGTAATATAAAACAATTATTATTATTTATTTATTATTTATTTTATTCAGATTATGTATAATATATTATATATAAATTTAATTTATTTGATTAATAATAATGTTGATTATTATTATAAGTTAAAAAATATAAATTTATATTAAATATTATTTAATTAAAATTTTCTCATTCAAAATATTATTATATTATTGACAGTTTTTATAATTAAATAAGATAATATGGAAAAATTACATAATCTTTAAATTAATAAAAAATATTATTAATAATAAAATATTTTAATATTGATTAAAATATAGTATAAATATCTAAAAATAAAATAATTATGAAAATCTACATATCAATATTTTTATTATATATATAATTAATTTAATATTTATTTGAATATATATATATATATATATATATATATATATATATATATATATATAATTAAAATATTTTAATTATTAACAATACTAATTTACACTTTTAAGAATTTAATCTTTCTCAATTAAATATAAGTTTAATATCAAAATAAAATTATAATAATAAATATTTATAATTTATATTTTTATAAAAATATATATATCTTTTATAACTTCTACATAAATTATAAAATACAATGAGTAAAAATGTTATAAAAGCTCAATGTAACGAAATAGTCTCTAAAGATACAATCTTTAGTTTGAGTAATCTAACCATACAATCTATTTAAATTCTTGTTGATGGCCACTTAAAAGTAAGTGTAATAATTGTTACCTCTGGCTTTCTTTTTCTTTATATCTCTTCACAAATAAATAATATGTGCAAAAGACCTTTGCCTTTTTTTTTAATTCAAAAACTTCTCCATAAATTATTTTATAACATGCCTAAAAATTACACTATCTCTCTAAAGTTATCACTAACCACCCATGATTTATTCTGAATATATATATATATATATATATATATATATATATATATATATATATATATATATATATATATATACCATCATCCCCTACAAAGTAAATGAAGGTGAGACCCATTTTGATTAGTGTTCCTTGTTTTTTGGTGCTGGCAATAATTGCATCCTTGACAAGGAACAACTTATCGCCAAGAAGGAAGAATTTGAGACATGGCAGGTTCATTCCCTTAATCTGCTAAACAAATTTCTATTTCTCATTAATCTCCAAATTCATAGCATTAAACTTTAACTTTTAATGAAGTGTCCACTGAATTTAAAAGCAATTTTTATTAAATAAAAAAATAATAGTATTAATGCAAATTATATCATTTATATATTTACATTGTTTTATGTGTGTATGAGAATTGATTTATTTTGACTAGAGGTAGGTGGTTTTTTAGTTTTTGAGGAAGGGTTTTGGTTTTTGAGTAAAATAATTTAAGTTATTTTAATATAGATTTTCTACTTTAAAGTGAAATTTTAGCTTAAAGTTAGATACTTTAGCCGAAGCTTTAACTTTCTAAAACAATATTACTAAATATTAAAAACAATCTTTATTAAATAAAAAAATTGATATGAATACATTTTATATCATGTGTAAATAAATCAAATCTTAATGAGTATATTATTTATTTGAAATTATAAAATAATAATAATTGAGTATTGTTTCAAATTATTTTTGAAAATAAGTGGAGTTATATAAATTAAAGGTTTAGTTTAATTTATAGATAAAATAGTTTTTTCATGAGAATCAAGGATATAATTACTCTAAGTTTTTAAAAAAAATTGCATGATTTAAGTTAAAATTACCACTCTAAAAAAATCATTTTGTTTATAAGTTACACTAGGTCTAAATAAAATTATTGGTAAATGCACATTATAATCAATTCACCCCACTTTACCGTGGAAATTATTATCTTGTAAATAGTTTTTATTACAATACCATATCTTATCAATACCACAGACCAATATGACATATGTTGATATGCATTTTCTTTAATTTATTAATTAAAATAACATAACTAACTTAGAGATAAATCTTAACCCTTGATTTATGTATGCTAATATAAATACGTATTCTATGGAGTTTAAATCTCCACCCCCTACCTAATAATTATTGATAATTAAATTTAAATTCTGGAAGAACAATTCTGAAATAAACATCTATTTGCATAAAACTATCATTTATTTTATTGTATTTATTTTGAAAATTGATAAAACTTTTGATAAAAAGATGTTGGGTATTATTTTTTTCATTTTTCTATTTTTAGAGAAAAATGAGACGTCTTATTATTGATTTCTTTTATTTTTTAAATGATTCTTCTTTATTCCAATTTGGGTATGTTTCCCATCAAAACTAAATGGGTGGAAAGATGAGCTCCACCTAGTATGGTAGAGATGTTGTAATGTTTAACATTTTGGGTTAGTCAAAATCAAATTAATGGATGCGCTAGTATGTAGCATTTAAACCATGAAAGGACCATGAATCTCTAGTGCATGATTCATTGGCAATATTAGATTAAAACTGCTTATTAATCCATGTCTATCTTAATTAAAGACCATTTGTTATTATAATAATTAATTACTCACTTTGAAACCCTAAAACTAATTGCAAGGCTCCCTCTACCAAGTTAGAAACACACACGGAACCTAGAAGTGTTTGTGTTGTTGAGTTGTAGAACAAAATTAAAGATAAGGTTCAACTTGTATTTGTTTCACACGTTAAGCTATTACCAGCCTAGATCCATCTAACTCTGGATCTATCATGCGCCGAGAGGGATCAAATCTCTCGAGGTGCAAACCTATTTTTTAAGTGCAAAACTTGAGAAAAGGTTTGCACCTCGAGAGATTTGATCCCTCTCGGCGCATGATAGATCAAGAGTTAGATGGATCTAGGCCGGTTCCAGTCGGAGGCATCAACGTCAGATTTTTTAGATTATTAAAATTTTTGTATATTTTTGAGATGTAAGATGGATCTAGGTTGGTTTCATTCATGTGCTGCCAAGGAAAATCTATCAAAGATATGATTAATTTTATCAGTAATATGTAAATATATCAAATATTAAAATAATCATTTTAAATATGCTAAATATTTCTGAGATTAACTTGGTCATTTTAATTTTAAATTTTCTTAGTTACCTCAGTTCGTTGAGATGATAATTATTGTTAATAACTATAATGATGAAAAATGATGAAATATTTTTTTTAAATGCAATGTGACAATAATAGTGTTGAAAGATAGAAAATGTGAATAATAAGAATGCACTCATGTTACAATCAATCTCAAACTATTTTCTTCTACTATTCTTATTTCCTCCATTGTTAGTTTTGTTATCTTTTCATATCGATTATATGAAAAAGAAAATTTAAATTGTAAACCATTTAAATCTTTAGCTTGATCTGTTGTAGTAAACATGATACCTTGTCTCTCTTGCTCTCCAATATTAATAGCTTAAATTACTATAACACAAAAATCAATCTACGTTGTTAATAACTTTTTGCGCTTGCACTAAAATCAATGCATATTGTTAATCCAATCACTTTAATATTAATGTACCATCATATATCCAATTACATCAAATCATAAATCAACATATACATTGAAATCAATGCATTTAATGCAAGCAATCAAATAGGATTAGAAAATAACTTCTACATTAAAATTGTTGACACCTAATCCTATGGATGGGTGTGCACATTTATTTTTGTATATTATTTATTATTAGGAAATAAGGAAGGCCAAGAGTCATTGGGAGCTGAATCCCAATAGCCTCACTTCCCATCTATATAAGCATGTACATTCTTCAGCTAATAGACAATTCCAGATTTGAGGAGTTACCTCCTGGTTTGACATGGTATCAGAGCCAGGTTCACATTTGGCATTTCTGCCCTGTGGTGTAACTCCCTACCCTTTGCTCAGTCAATTTTATTAATTGTTTTCTGCTGCTCCTAATTGCTAGACTGTTATTCTGCATTTTTTTTCCCTATTTAGCACTGACATTTGCAGGCTCTGTCAATCTGCAAATTGCAGGCTCTGCCAGTCCAGCAGTCCTGCAACTGTCTTCTGCAGATTCAATTTCAAATTTTTTTTTATGTAACAGCCCTTTTTGGGCCTTCTCATTCATCCATACGCTCCACTTCTTCCCATACGCATTCATCCTGCGCCCTCACTCCCCCTCTACCCACAGCAATACAATACCTCACCCTTCAAACAGCAAACTCCGCATACCCATAGGCCTACGGCCTGCTCCTACCCAACAGCTTGCTCCTCCTCACAAAAGCGCTCTTCCCATCGCTTGCAGCACTCACAACAGCGCTCCCTATCTTCCACACGCCCTACCACTCATACCTCCCTCCCTTCCCATTCGGCCTCGCTCACTGCAACCCTCAACCCCCATCCCATTCACTCCTCCCACTCTACGCGGCTTCAACTCCCTTATCAATCTACAACCCACGCCTCTCCACTCTCCTTTGACATTCGACCCTTACGCTCTCACGTTGTTTACCACGCTGCACAGCTCCAGCGCTCCGCAATCCCTCCCACGCGGTCTCCAATACCCCGCCCTCACAAACGCTCGTCTCTGCAATATAAAACCGACCCCTGTCCACCCCTCCACGGCTCTACGCCCTCACCCTTCTCCACTACAGCACTCCCTCACACGCAGCAGTCATCCCTTGCGCTAACACGTCCCCTTCCCTCTCTGCAGACTCACGCCATACTCCGATCACTCAACGCCGCCCTCCTCACGCCATTCCCAAATCGATTGCCCTTCCTTTCACTCGAGCTCCAACGCTCTCCCTCCCAGCGATACGCTCGGCCTTCCCCCATATTTCGACTTTTAAATTTTTTAAAAGTCGCTCCCAAATATATATTTGTTATATATTTCCATTGCGCCCCTCCCATTGCGCCCCTCCTTTCATAATTCCGCCCACGCTCATACTTCCCATTACGCCCTTTCAATCCCTCCCATTCATAATTCCATTTTGTTTTCATATACACTTTTCCCCAAACAAAAAAAAAATACATTTTTTTTTATGCAGAATCAGTCTATAGCATAGAGAGTTTTTTTAAAATTCAGTCTCCAGCAAAGTTTTCTGAGCAGATATAGTTTCCAGGAAGAGTTTTTAAACTCAGAAAATTTTTTCCAGCAAGATTTTTTGCCCCTGTATTTGAAATATTTCAAGAGTTTGAAGTTTTTATAGCAGAATTTGTTTCCTCTTCAGAAGATTTTTCCAGCAGTCTAATGCATTCTCTCATCTCTATTGTTGGGATAGTTCTCTCTGGCAAAGAGAACTATCTCGAATGGTCTCGGAAGATTAAACACACACTCATTTTTAATGAGCCGTGGAGAGGAATCTGTGAAGGACAAGCAGAAAATCCACCAGAGAAGCCCACTTCAGACAAAGAGCTTGCCATCTGGGAAAACAAGAACTGCAAGGCCTATGCCTTGATTGCGGCTTCAGTAAGTGAAGAGGTGAGTCGCCATATTTCATCATTCTCAAATGCCTATGAAGCCTTGAAGAAACTAAAAGAACTCTATGACTCACACTCAGAATTAGAAAATTTTCAATTGATGGTTAAGCTGTTCAGTCTTGAAATGAAGAATGATGATCCCCTTGCTTTAGCTTCAGAAATAAGATCTATAATGCATGACATTCAAAACAATGGTGTAAAAATGGACATACCTCTCATAGCATATGTTAAGGCATTATATCCGACTTACTCACATTATCTTGAGTCTTTGCAAGCAAGTGGAAACCTTGAACAAATCACCTTTGATAAACTTGAGCAAAAGTTTGCAGAAAGAGAGAAAGCTTTTGGGAAGATGACAGTCCCTTCATCTTCCGAAGAGGCTGCATATTTGGCACATAGAGAAAAGAATCATGCTCCAGATTCATCCAGAGGAAGAGGTGGCAGAAGAGGAAGAGAAAGAAGGAACTTCACAGAAAGGGGGGGCAGACAAGCTGACAAATCCCATCTTCATTGCACACGCTGCAATAGAGATGGACATGATGCACCCAAATGCAGAACACCATGGAACAAAATTGAGCAGTACAGAAATCAAGACAAAGGTAAAACCAATGACAAAGACAAAGGTAAAGCACCTGAATCCGCTCACTATGTTCTAGCACATTGTAACAATGGAGTAACTGAAAACCTATTTGATGTTTCATTTACTTCATGGAGAGATGATTGGTTGCTAGATTCAGGAGCAACATGTCACATGACATTTAGAAAAGATTTTTTGAAGAATTCACTGACAAAGTTGATGGAGCAGTATATTTCGCAGATAAATCCAAACTCAAGCCATCAGGGCTTGGCACAGTCAGGCTTAAACTGCCTGGTCTTCCCGATCATATCCTACATGATTCATAATTTCCCCCGGAAGTCAAAAGAAAACTTTAGCCGTCCCTTTTCGTAAATCCCAAGAAGAAGGACACTCGGGCCACTTGTTTGATGGTGAAGATGCTCGTCGACGCATCGATCATCAATCGCTTCAGGAGGGAATAGAAGAAGGGAGACTTTTGAAGCTGAAAGTTTCATCTGCTCATGCTCAAAACTTTGCATTCAGTTCATATCATGATGAAGGTACATTTCCATCAAGTCTTTTATGGCATGCTAGATTTGGACACTTAAACTATGACAGCCTTTGCTTGTTGAAGAAAAATGGTGTTGATGGACTGCCTACAATTCCTAGAAAACCTAAGGAATGTGATGCATGTATTCTAGGAAAGCATAGCAAACAGCCATTTCATGATTCACACTCAAGAGCACATATGAAACTTGAACTTGTTCATTCAGATTTATGTGGCCCTATGCCTATTGCTTCTGCAAATGGAAACAAATACATGATGACATTTATTGATGACTACACTAGGATGTGTTGGATTTACTTACTGAAGAATAAGTCTGATGCTTTTCAAACTTTCAAGAATTTTCATGTATGGATTGAAAATGATGCACAAACACATATTGGCTCTCTACGCACTGATAATGGAAAAGAATACACCTCAAACGAATTTGAAAATTATCTTCGTCAACATGGAATCAAACATCAAACCACTGTGCCATATAATCCACAACAGAACGGTGTAGCTGAAAGAATGAACAGAACCATTTTAAATATGGTCCGCTCCATGTTATTTTTCAAGAATGTAAAATCGATGTTTTGGGCTGATGCAGTTCTATGTGTTGTTTACATAAAGAATAGGTGTCCTTCAAGTTCAATTAGAAACAAAACTCCTTTTGAAATGTGGTATGGCCACATTCCTTCGGTAAAGCATTTCAGGGTCTTTGGGTCCACCTGTTATGCCTTGATACCCAAGGGTCAAAGGAACAAACTTGGTGCTAGAAGCAGAAAATGTATCTTCTTGGGGTACTCCAATGCCTCCAAAGGATATCGTCTCTATGATGAAGCAAATAAGAAGTTTGTGATAGCAAGAGATGTCATATTTCTTGAATCATCCAAGAGTGACAAGGTTTTTGAGCGGCAACTTGATCGCCTGGATAGATTCACACATGCAAAGTCTTTCAAAGAATTTGATAATGTGATTCCACACCTTGAAGGGGGGATTCCGATATTGAATCAAACTGTGGAATCATTTCCTGAACCACACTCTCCCCCACATGAAGAAACAACCACAGATGACACATTGGATGATGTGATTGATAGAATTGGGAGATTGAATCTTGAATCAATCCCAAATCAGTCAAGTGACCAGCCTGGGCCATCTCAGAAAGGTCCTCCCAAATGGCTGACAAAGACACTGGAGGATGTTCATCCTGATGAGGTTGGAAAAACAGGAACAAGAAGTTCCACTCAAGAAATCGAAGGTGATGTAGATAATTCTGATTCCCCCGTTGATATGGATATTGCTTATAACTGTGAATTGAGTTTGTCTACAGATCATGAACCAACTTCCTTCAAAGAAGCCGCTTCTCATGATGAATGGAAAGAAGCGATGCAGAAGGAGTATGATGCCTTGATAAAGAATGGCACTTGGAAGCTGGTTGATCCGCCTTTGGGAACAAAACCAATTGGCCGTAAGTGGGTCTACAAGAACAAGTACAAAGCAGACGGCTCACTTGACAAGCACAAGGCTAGGCTTGTGGCAAAAGGATTCGCACAGAAGGAAGGAATTGATTATGAAGAAACGTTTGCTCCCACAGCAAAATGGACCACCATCCGGACTCTCTTTGCCTTAGCAGCTCAGAGTGGATGGAAAGTCCATCAGATGGATGTAAAAACAGTGTTCTTGAATGGAGATCTGAAGGAGAAAGTTTATATGTCCCAGCCAGAAGGATTTGTGATAAAGGGTCAAGAACACAAAGTTTGCAAACTTGTGAAATCCTTGTATGGCCTCAAGCAAGCACCACGAGCTTGGTATGAGAAGTTGACCAAGCATCTTCTGAAACTTGATTTCAAACACTTTGATCTTGATGATGCAACTTTGTTTGTTAAGAAATTTGGAAAAACAGTTGTATATCTTGTGGTATATGTAGATGATCTTTTGATAACAGGAAACAATGAGAGCTATATTGCATCCATGAAGAAAGAGTTGAAGAAAGGTTTTGAAATGACTGATTTGGGTCATGTTCATTACTATTTGGATATTGAAGTAATTCAACATCCTAAATTCATATTTCTTTCTCAAAAGAAGTACATTGGAGATCTCTTGAACAAATTTGGCATGGATGATTGTAAACCCTTAGGCACTCCAATGGAACAAAACTTGAAGCTCACATCTGTTGAAGGGAAGGAATTTGAGGATGCAACTAAGTATAGACAGCTTATAGTAAGTCTTATCTATCTGACCACCACCAGACCTGACATCTCATTTGCTGTTGGAATCCTCTCAAGGTTCATGCAAAAACCTTGTGAAGGACATTGGTCTGCTGCAAAAAGAGTACTAAGGTACTTGAAGGGGACTCAAGACTTTGGACTCAAATATACACAGGTAGGCGACTTCATCTTGACCTGATACTCTGATTCAGACTTTGATGGCGACAAAGAAACAGGGGTGTCTACTACAGGTTACACCATGAGTCTTGGATCAGGAGCTGTCTCATGGAGATCACGCAAACAGTCAGTTCCAGCAGATTCCACGACCGAGGCAGAATATGTGGCAACAGCTGAAGCAACAAAGGAAATTGTGTGGCTCCGGAAAATCCTGGAAGATTTGCAGATGAAACAAATGTATTCCACTCCACTCATGATCGACAACACTTCTGCAATAAAGTTGGCCAAGATCCCAAAGTTCCATGATCGAACAAAGCACATCAATACAAAGTACCATCTCATTCGACATCATGTTCAGGCCAAAACCATCCATCTACATCATTGTTCCACAAATGAGCAAACCGCTGACATCTTCACCAAAGCACTTGGAAGAGAAAATTTTGAAAAGTTCAGATCGATGCTTGGACTCACCAACATCCCTTCGGATTAAAGGGGGGAATGTTGACACCTAATCCTATGGATGGGTGTGCACATTTATTTTTGTATATTATTTATTATTAGGAAATAAGGAAGGCCAAGAGTCATTGGGAGCTGAATCCCAATAGCCTCACTTCCCATCTATATAAGCATGTACATTCTTCAGCTAATAGACAATTCCAGATTTGAGGAGTTACCTC